>JAYESA010000002.1:76107187-76828842 GCA_036927795.1 Iris macrosiphon | reverse complement strand
ATATATATATATATATATATATAGATAGATAGTTTAGTATAGTATAGTTAGATATATATATATATATGGTTATGGTTATATATATATTTCTATATGTGGATATATATACGTATAGATATGCAGGTGTATATATATATATGTATTAGATATATATATTCTAGCCTAGATAATTACCTAGGTGTATATCTATATACATAAATAGTTAGCTAGATGGGTAGTTAGTGAGGGACTAAAGGGATATCTCAATACCTTGAGATATCAAGGTATCTCAATACTTGAGATACCCAAGGTATTGAGTATCGGGTAAGTTTTTTAAACAATTGCCCAGGAATAGGTTTAGAATTGCTTTTATATGTATATGTGTATATAATTATGCGTGCTAGCATGGGTTTTAGCGGGTATAGGCGGGGTGCGAGCCTAGGTCGAGGTATCGGATACCGAGGTATCTCGGTATCTCGAGGAGGCGAGTTTGAACGTTTACTTGCTTAATGAGCTAGTTTTAACCTAGAATTTTAGGGGCACCCTAGTTTGACCTAGCATTGACCATAATTGCACTCGTGACCGTAAAAGTCAATGTTTGACCTAGTTTTGACCCTTAGTTGACTTTTTGGATCCTATGTTGACTTTTTGATCCAAATTTTAGTGGTTTGACCTGTTCGACCTAGAATACCCCTAGAACCTTATTTTTAGTTACTTTATATCAGTTTAACTCTTTAGAACCCTGTTTTAATCTTTCTTTTCACAATAGGTTCTTGCGACGCCAGTCCGGATCTCGATCCTTATCTGTTGCTCAGGACGTCAGGCGAGTACCTACCTTTGATCGTTTCTATTTCATGATAGCGCTTATATCACCATTTCTAGAACTGTAATACTTGATTCTGACATATTATTACACGAGCTGGTACTAGTGGATCCCGTCATGAGATGTTATCCCCCTTACCGTGTTCAGCGGGTACTCTATCACGTGTATTTCATCATGTGCTTCGGGTATTGATTCTCATGTGCTATCATGTGCTTCTTATGCTCTCGCCTTCATGTGCGCGAGCTATTTATTATGTACGTAGCGTGTCGTGGTTGGATCCAAGAGTATTAGTAGGGGAGGGAGTAGGAGTTGGTTATGTGATCAAAGCCAAACAGTATTCATGTGTATGTTGGTTATGCAACTGACGCATAACGGAGTTATCATAGATTATTCATGTACACCTAAGCCGATCACATAACGAACTTGTGCTCAAGGCACTTAGCTAGTATTCCTGTTTTCTCACATGCAGTTACTTCTCTACTACTTGTATTGTTCTCCAGTTTTATATTGCAGCTACTTTATCTGCTCCACCATGTATTTATTTTCCTGTGCATCTTGTATACTTTTATATTGCTCGTCATATACACCTTTTCGTGTATTTGGAGTTGCTTTCAGAGTTATGTACTTCGCTCCAGTCCTGAATGGCATATTTTTCAGAGGATCCTGAGAATTTTTGCCTGACATTCTACGGGCCGGGCGTCGAGGAGTGTTGTGACCCGGAGACTGAGGAGGAGCCCGTCGAGGAGACGCCTTTAGCACCCTAGTTAGCTAGGTGGGTTGTTCCCAATTGATATTCTGAATGACTGTATTATTATTTTGTTGCTTCTGTGATGTTGTAGACTTTAGACTTGGACTGTATATTTTAGATATTGTATTATTCTCTTTGGTTCTTGTTTCCTTGTGCTATCTTATCGTGCTTTTACTCTTCCCCTAGTTATTGTGATTGAGACATATATATATTACGTGGTTGCCCTCCTTTTGGAGAGGTTATATTGACAAGTTTTGTGAGTTATAGATTGTGACCTAGAACGAACATTTACAGCGTTCTACCACCGATTCTACGACATAGGCTGGACGTACCTACGACTCATGTCCAATTTTTTGGGTGCGGGTCATGATAGTGACTATATTTTATAATTGATTAAGGGCATATCATATATGATATAATTGGTGTTAAAGTTTTGAGGATTGAATGACATGAGTAAATAAATTAAGGAATATTTTTCTTAAGTGTATAGCCTTATATGATAGATGGATAAATTCTAAGTTGGGTAGAAGTTGCATTGAAAAACTTGAGAGGAATTTCCTTAGATTGTCATCAAACAAGATTAAATTGGGAGATTCAAGTCACTTAATTTTGAGGAATTTTAAAAGAAGGATTACGATGATGAAGATTTAACGAATTTTAAATCTTGATATTGAGGACCAAATATTTATACTTTAAGCACGTGATGTGAAGTTTGAATATTGAAGATTGAATCATCGATTTAAACCTTGAGGGTAAATATAGAATTTCAGACTTGAACATTGGTGGATTGAATCTAAATTTTTTATAATTTGATGATTTGAATTAAGAGTTAAAAAAAATTTGATTGTTGGATTACGTATTTGAAATATTGAGGATGTGAATTGAATTTAAAATTTTGAAGAATACAAAAAAAATTATAAGTGAAAAATAGGAATAATATTGGACTAGAATTATTTTCTAGTGGAGATTATGATAGTGGGAGATCGTGATGTAAAATTTATATGTATATTTAAATCTTGAAGATGTTACATGGATTTAATTTAAATATGGATATTGATAATTTAAAAAGTGAGAAGAGATTACAATAGGTTAAATTTTGATTGGAACAGTGATTATCTTAATCTTGAAGTGATTGCGATGAATATGATTATGATTTTAATTATCGCAAAGAGATTGTGATTGACTTGCCCTATGTACATGAAGGATTAACAAATTATGCCTTATTTTTATTTTGAGGATGACATATTTTTAAGTTGGCTAGATTGTAAACCCCCTCACCCAAGATTAGACTTACTTGGCTTAGATAGTGAGACTAGGGCTAGTTTGAATCCAAGTAGAAATAGAACACGGTATTTTTATTCTAATATTATATTACTTAGCACACCTTACCATTGCTTCGATAACTGGAGCCCTACACTAGCCACTGTCTTCCTACAACTTCACATCCTTGTCCTAGACATGACCGTCTTCTATTCTGACCCTTGTGTAACTTATAAATATGCTCTTTTGTGCTATATTTTAGTTGTACAATATTCGTCATGAATGTTATTATTTAATCCTAAATAATACGACCTTGTATCCTTGTGCATTCCAATCGATATTGGAGACACAATCTTGACCCGTTTTGTACCACCCAAATTTTGACAATATTCTACTTTGAGTCCCCTTTGCCCATGACCCTGGTGCCCCACCTAATTTCATTCCCATGTACTTCTAATTAATTACAGAATACCTTGTGCATTAATTAACCCAATTCCCATCTTTGTGCAAATTTTCAATTGTTAGGCACTTTTATGCAAAGGTGCATTAAGGTGTCCACACCATTGGACATGACACTTGAAGAAACCTATATTTCGTTCATATAAATTTTCTCATAATTTTTGGAATGTGCAACCTGCAACATCGCCCCTCATTTAAACCTAGCCTTGCATTTTTAACAATGCAAATCTTATACCATCCTTGACTTTCTACCGTGGCTTAGTTTTAATTTCGAGGACAAATTTTGTATAAGTTGGGTAGGATGTAAAACCCCTAATCCTAAAATCCGTATTTTTTATTATTAATTTAATTGTAGTAATTATGAGCTAATTAGGAGAAATAGATTTCTATTTTATTTTTATTTTAGGTGTTGGTGCATTTAGGGGATTTATGGAGCCAGTATAATTTTTTCCTAATTTATTTCATGTAGGAGACCCTTTGGACAGTTGTTAGTTTAATGGTATACATTAATACAAAATTCAAGATTTTTCTATGTGTATATATGTATATATATAAATATATATACATATATATTTTTAAAAGAAAAAAAATAAAAAAGATAGAAAAAAAAACAAATTCTCCTATTGGATCCCTAATCCGTTAGCCCTAACCTACCCAAACCCACCCGCTTAGAACTAATAAGCAGCAGCAGCCTCAGCCCTTTGCATTAGACCGAGCCCCCCCCCCCCCCCCCCCCCCCCCCCCCCCCGCGATTGACCCCACGATCCCATCTCTTCATATATATATATATATATATATATATATATATAACATCCTTCATTCGACAAAACCCTAACCCTAGATCATATCTCTCTCCATCTCGACCTCCACCTCTCAATCCAGACCGCGATGCCGCCGAGCCACCGCGCCCCGCCCAGTCCAACCGCGAGAACTGCCCGCACGACGACCGCGACCTGCGCAATCCCGTGCACTGTAGAAAGTTACAGCAACTTACCTATGTTCCAGTCCTGTTTCCCGTCACCTCGCTCAACCAAACTCGACCCCGTCTTCACCGGTACGTTCACCACTTAACTCTCTTCAATATCTGTATGATGGTTGACCTCGAACAATGGGTAAACCTAGGCGAAAATTGACGCCAAGTCGATAAAAAATCACGACTTTTAAATTCCATAAATTCTGTTGTCCTGACCCATGTTGCCGGATTCGTATCTCCCACTACAGAGATCTGAATTCGATTTTTTTTTGGTATACGGAGACCACTTGACCTTGTTTAATTTTTGTTAATTACATTAAATTATTAACTGCTGTATGTAGAATTAAATTCTCAAAAAATCCCGAAAACCTACTTTTTCCAAATTTTCAAAACTTGTGATATGAAGCGCGTCCCGCCAAACGGGACCGCCCCGCCGTGTACCAAATATACCAAAAGGTGTGCGCAGCATACTCGGACGTGTGAGATTTTGCGAAAACTGATTTGGACGCATGTGCACGTCGAAATCAGCCTGTATCCGCAGCAAATCTCCCGTATCGCAACTTTGGTAAAAGCCATGCGCATTTTGTGCACACTAGTCGGAATGCGACCAAACTTGCGCCATTGGACTCGTGGTAACGCGCTGGTCCTGTGACCCAAGTTTCACTCGATTCCGAGACAGTTGACCAAGTCGTCTATTGGCAGGCCCCACGGTTGACTTTTTAGGCAAAATTATATTCGGCTCACTGGAATCCACATTTGGACATACCGCTGGATTTGTACTGACATTTAGAGTTTGTTTGACCTATAATTTGTTCTATTTAGAGACCTTTACCCTTGGCACGCTTTTCGGTACAAGGTGGCCCATATGTGGAGCCCGTTTTGATCTAAAATTATCGTTTTGCCCCTGTGTCCAAAAGGGGATTGATTTTTAGCTATTTTGCTTATTTTGGGAACGTTGGTGATGTTTATTTCAGCTTACGGAGACGTTCATTCTGAGACTGTAGTTTCTGACTCTTGGTGTTTGACATTTGGATATTACACTCTGCAGCTCTCTTGCTAGGCAAGTATACCTTGCCTTGTTTTACTTTTTAAATTCTGTATTATTATTTACATATTTATGTTATATAACTGTGCGTGTCCGAGAGAGACTCGGGTGCAGTCAATGGAGGCGTTGACGTTAGGACAGTGTCTGACCTAGAGTCTAGTAGACCCACCTAAAGTTGTGGAGTTATTGGTATGACTCCCAGGCCTTGACACATTTCTTACACGTGTTCTGAGTCTCATGTAGGGCACGGACTTGCGTATATGGTTGGCCACCGCTACGTATAGGTCGTGCAACGGATAGGGTATAACTGCTAATAGTGTTGCATGTTAGAAGACTTAGCAGTTATTAGTAGGCGGAGCATAGACTGTCGTGATACGATGGCCCGATCCTTGTCCTTGTTTGGTTGTAAGGTTGGACTATTGTTCTAACGATAGACTATGAGCCAGAGTTACGACGCCGCGGCGTAGTAGCTGAAGCGTGTTGCGGATGCAACATGCTTTGATCATTGGACGGGGATGACGACTAGTAGGCGTATGGGACACCCACTTCCTCTATGCAGATTCTACACTCGACGGAGTGATATGGACGTTATATACTATGTAGATTCCCCGTTCTTCAGAGCGGTAGGACGTTATTATATACATGCGCCCTTGTATTAGGGGCATATGTGGCATATACTAGCCAGTTGTCACGATTGGTGAATTGCGTCAGCATATGTCTAGCCTACACTTTTCTATACTCTCAAAGTTGTCCTCAAGTTGCATTTCACTTAGATGGTTAGGTCACCCTTGAGTTTTGACAGTATTTACTTTATGACATACTTTTATGTATCTTGTTATGTCCCTCTGAGGACCTGGCCCTTTCCAGGTGTATTGTTCGTGAGTACTTGCAGGAGCACAGATCCGGACTGGTTGGTACGTTCTGAGGAGTCCTCTTTTCGAGCCTCATGATTGTTAGAGGTTGTATTTATATTGTATTGGTCTTGTTATTCTTTATTCTAGTTCGGCGGTGGATTTATTTCCATCCGACTGTCATCTTTAGATACTTCATTTTGGGATCTGGTTATAGACATTGGTTATTCATTATATTTAATTTTCTGTGGATGAGATTATATTATACCCTGTGATGTATGATGGTTTATACTACTGGTGAATTGTTATTCATATTACAGCGTACGTGTGTTATGATTTCCATATATTGGAGTGCCATATTCATACGACTGGCATGCTTACGTGTCCTAGTCCTACGTATTTTGGGACTAGGGCGTGACATGTGGTAATCAATTGCTAGTACTAGGTGTGACTGTATATATATGCTGTATGACCCTAAGTATTAACTGTGGATATCCCGTATTTGCATATGACTATGTGACCCTGAGAATTAGTGAGTGGACTGCCTTGTGTACACCGACGTACTGGCTAGACATGTGTTAGTGACTGACTGTCTGATTATGTACAGTAATCAAGGATATGACACCCGTACATTTAGACGCACATTTGACCCTGCTAGATGACCCATATTACCCCTAGCGTAGCTTCTGAGTTCAGTAAAATTGTGTTTGTGTGTGTGCTAGTGTAATAGCTGATGCGATATTGTATTATATTATATATATAGGACCATTGGATTGTTCTCCGAGACTACAGGAGCAGGACATTGGTATTGCCCGCTCAGGACCCCAGGCGAGTACATTCTCTGATAGTTTCTTATTTATGATATCCTCTATGTTTATTGTATTTAGTGTGGATATCCATGTTTTTTGACACGATGGTTACACGGATTGGTATATTCGGATATCGTCATGAGATATTATTCTTTGTATATGGTGTATCTTGTGCAAGTCTTATTTTATTGATTATCTTGTACATGTACAGACACTGATTCTCGGGAAGACTAGTTATCTTCTTGGGGAATCCCGTGCCATAGCGTACCATGATTGGATCTACTATACCAGTCGGGGGTAGAGAGTATTTTAGTGTAGATATGTGATCATACCCTTCATGTACAAGTCTTGTTTTCATGTTAGTATTGGTCATACACCGCACGTATGACTAACCAGGCCATTATTCATGTACAAGTTTCCAAGCCGATCACATGTTAAACCTAGTACTGACACACTTAGTCATTAGTATTCTTGTTCATTGTTATATTGTTCATTCTTGTATTTATTTTCAGTATTTCCTTTAATGTGTATCTCTTGTACATGTATATGCATCTTGTATATTTATATCTATTTACTGCTATATAATTTATATTATTGATTTAGAACTGTTATTAGAGATGTACTTCGTTCCATCATGACTGGAAATATTTTTCTAAACTGCGACTTAGAGGACCGGTGTCCAACATATTATGGACCACAGAGAGAGTAGCTGCAGCCTTGGATCTTGTAGTTCAGTTATGATTCTGGGAGGTCTAGCCGGGATCACTAGTTATTCAGTTAGTTTCTTTTGGCAGTTTATTGGTACCGAATTTATTTTCGGCATACTTGAGACTTTGATGTTATTGTTTGAGTTAGATTATTTTTGTTTAGACTTGTGATGTATTTCATTTATTTTCTTCGCTATCTTATCATGCTTTAGTTCTGTGTTTGAGTACTTACAAATTATATTGTGATATTGTGTCTCCTTATGGAGTTGGATACTCGTGTGAGATTGGTTATATAGTATTGTGACCTAGACAACGTTCTACCGCCGATGCTACGACATAGGCTGGACGTACCCACGTACTCGTGCCCCTATATCGGGTGTGGGTCGTGACACATTTTTATTGGTGGCCCATACAGGTCGAGCTTCGCAATTAGAGCGATATCGTGGTAGTGTGATGACTTAGTTGTACTCCTGCATGCCTGCGATAGGATCTAGGATATAGCATACTAGGATGAGAGCGAATACTCAATCACAACTAAAAACATTTCCAATCTATCTGTCTTGTTATCCTTATTCCTTCTTAATATTGCTTCCTTTAGAATTTTACTGTCCTTCCTTTAGTATTTATTGCCTAAATTGATTTTTTCGGTCTTTCTTCAGGATGCCGCCGAAGACAAGATCTTTGAGAGTGGGAGCATCAGCTTCAGAGGGGTCTGCCACCTCTCGACCTGACAGACAGACATCTGGAGTTCCTCTTCCCCCACCTGTTCTGAGTGTTGCCCCAGCTATGGCGGAGAACCTTCCTCCTCCACCTACTCCATTTTCCGCAGGTATGCCCGTTGACGGGGCACATATGTTTACTTTGATCCAGGGCATGGTAGATGCCCAGAGAGTGACGGCAGAAGCTCAGCTAGTTCAAACTGAGGCTCAGAGAGTGCAGGCAGAAGCACACGAGGCACAGACAGAGCTGATAAAAGAGAGCATGGAGAACGCTCACCAGATGGCACTACAGGCAGTTGAGAGAGTTGCCCATCATTATCCTGGCCAAAAACAACAGCAGAGACCAGGCACCAGTTCGTGTTCAGCAGGATTAGCAGGATCAGCCGACTTGTCATTTCTTTAAGAAGCCAGGTCACCTTTGGGAGAGCTGTAGATTGAGACTAGGACTTTGTTTGCGCTGTGGCGATGCGGGACATCGAATAAGGGATTGTCTTCTATTTTTTTATCTTCCCGGCCAGCGCACAGCTCTAAATTATAGAGATCCAGTTAGGCCACCTGTGAAACCGCAGATTGCTCAGCATCCGCGGAGGGAGCCACCCCAGCAGGGCGGAGCATTTGCGATGACGGTCGAGGAGACCGATACTGCAGGTGATGTGTTAGCAGGTTCTGTTCTTTTCCTTTCTTCTTTCGTCTTTTGATTGATTAATTTCTTAGTACCGTAACTTGTATCAGTGATTTTCTTGCTAGAATATAGTTAGTAGTACACCCTGGCAGAAACTACAATATTATGACAAAACAGACCATAAACCACACACATTTTTTCTAGATTGTATGTTGTATGACTGTAGGTAGGATTTTCTTAGACTTGATTGTTGGGGGTTTGATTGTAGTGAAGATTAATGAAGATGTTATGACTGGACAAAGAGAGACAAGGTACCTTAAATTTTGAGGATAAATATTAATTTAAATAAAGAGTTGAGAATTTAATATGGCAGAATTGACAATTTTGTTAAATCATAGATTTTTATGAAGATTATGATATGATTGAATTTGTCATTAAATTTTGAGGAATTTAAGAAGATTATTATTATATTTATTTGAATGCAAGATATAAATTTAAATTTATACTTAAATATGGTATTTAAAGATTTCATAAGTATTACATCATTAAGTATTGTGTGAAAAAAAAAATCGAGGAATAAGATCACTAATGGATTAGAGCTTGGATTCAAATTTTGGGATGAGATTTTAAATTTTCTAAATATACATTGATTGGATTTTAATTAGAGGATTGGATATTAAATTTTTGAGTATTTATTATTAACTTAAAATTTAGGAAGAGATTGTAATAAGAATGGAATTTAATTTTAATTTTGAAGATTTTCAAGAATATGATATTTACAGAATTTTAAAAATTTTGTGTAATAAAAATATGAATTTACTTCATTATTATATGGTTGATGAATTTAAAATTTGGTGGTAAAAAAAAAGTACATACAACAATTGAGGATTTTAAATTTCGAGGACGAAATTTTTTTATGGAGGGACGAAATTAGAAATTAACTTAAATATGGTATTTGAAGATTGCTAAGGACGAAATTTTAAAAAAAAAAGTACGTCAAGCTCTTGTGGTCTGTGAAGATCTCTACACGCTCTCCGTACGAAAAATATTTCAACAACTTCAGGGCAAAGATGGCTGCTGCCAACTATAAATCTTGGGTAGGATAGTTCTTTTCTTGAGGACGTAATTGCCTAGATGCATAGGCAATCACTTTCTTATTCTGCTAAAGAACATAACCCAAACCTTTCCCCGATGCATCACTATAAATAGTGAAACCTCCAGACCCTGATGGCAATATCAAAATAGGAGCAGACGTTAACCTCTTCTTCAATTTCTTAAAAGCAAACTGGCAGACCTCTATCCAAATAAACTCTACATCCTTCCTGGTGAGTCTGGTCATCGGCTCGGCAATCCTCAAAAAATCTTGCACAAACTTCCTGTAGTAGCCTGCCAATTCAAAGAAACTCCTGATCTCTGTTACCGAACTCGGGGTCTTCCAAGATTCCACTGCTGCGATCTTCTTCGGATCTACTGAAATACCATCAAAAGTTACATCATGCCCCAAAAATTCTACCTTGTCCAGAAAGAACTCACACTTGGACAGTTTTTCATATAACTTCTTCCTCCTCAGCACATCCAACACAATCCTCAAATGCTCCTCGTGCTCCTCCGGTGTCTTCGAGTATATGAGTATGTCATCAATGAACACCACCACAAACTTGTCAAGGTACTGATGGAACACCCTGTTCATCAAGTTCATAAATACTGTCGGTGCATTAGTCAAACCAAACGACATCACCATCAACTCGTACTGACCATACCGAGTTCTAAAAGCAGTCTTTGGTATGTCCTCCGGCTTCACTTTCACCTAGTGGTAGCCTAATCTCAAGTCTATCTTAGAAAATACCTTGGCACCACTCAACTGATCGAATAGATCATCAATCCGTGGCAAAGGGTACTTATTCTTTATAGTGAGATTATTCAATGCCCTATAATCAATGTACATGCGCACTGATCCATCCTTATTTAAAACAAATAATATCGGGGCTCCCCACGGTGAAGAACTCGATCTGATAAATCCCTTATCCTACAATTCGTCCACCTGCTTCTTCATCTCGACCAGCTTGTTGTTGTTTACTCTATAGACATGTTGCAAAATTGGTTCTACACCTGGCACAAAGTCAAGAGAGAATTCAATATCTTGATCTGGCAGAAATCCTGACAATTCCTCAAGAAATATATCCAAGAACTCTGCTATCAACGGATGCGGCAACTACTTGTCTTCCACCATAGCTCCATAAATAATGCCCTCTCCCTACTCTGCAACTCCTCTAACAAACTCAAACTCAAGCTCTCCCGACGGACTAAACAAAACTCTACCTCCTCTACAATTCGGAAGTGGCATTACAAGTAGACACACACTCAACTCCGGGGCTCCTAGAGTAACTCTCCTATCCTTGCAAATATCAATAACCGGGATAATGCCTCCCCCGTCATGATCTTGTAAGTCCTACGCAAAGACTCAGTATAAACCCCCTCACTAAAAATAGATATTTTGTGTGTATTTTATATTATTATATTTATTATAGATATTAAATTTCTTTAGAGTATTCTCTTAGTTAACTAGAAAATAAATTTCTTGATATATTTACTTATATAAATATTTATTTAGAATTATTTTAGCTTATTTTAGATTTTTGGAGTTTTTTTCTAGAATTTTTGGTAATTAAAACTTAGGAAACATAAAATTTTAGGACTCTATGATTTACTATACGACCATACTTGCATGTTGTTCCTACCAAATATTTATTTTAGTTTAAAATATTTAATTATATTTTTCTGTAATTTATTTAGAATTTTAAGAAATTATTTAGATTTTTAAAATTATTTAGAATTTATTTGGTTATATATAGTCTTAATATTAGATAGATATTAATTTAGTGCTAATAGATATTAATAAGATTATATATAAATTATTTGTATTATCTTTAATTATATTTAAGATTATAAATTATTGAGATAAATTTAAACTCTATTTTAAATTAATTCAAATCCTGGACCTACTAGGAAAGCAACTTCATGCATATCCTATCCTTATTTAAATTCATCATAATCCTATTCAAATTAACCAATCCTAGTCGTATTTAATTAAGTAGTGTCCATCAGTATAAATATCTCACCCTTCATATTTTTCTTCCCCAAATTCCTCTCCTTTTCGTCCAAAAATAGTCAAAATTTGTCATAAATTTAGCCTCATTTTCTACTAGTTATGACGAATTAAAAAGATGATATCTCCTAGCTCCGGACTCCAAACGTGCTCCAATTTTTTTTATTAGAACTATATCAAGGTTAGTTTTATGATTATATAATTTATTTTAATAATTTATAAACCTATTTTTCCAGAAAATTCTAAAAGTACCAGCTGTCCGAAATCAGACGTATTTTGGTATTTTCGAGATTTCGGGAGATCCTGATCTCGGAATTACAAACCGTTTGAAGTTTAGGAAAGCTGACATAATGAATTTCCAGAAAAATATTTTTCTAGAATTTAAAATATAAGTTTATTCTACTGTAAAATTTGCGCAACGTAGACGTAAATAGAAAACCACCAAAAACTATCATCTGTGCGCCCTTGTGGCCATAACTCTTTACCGACTTGTGATTTTATGAAACCGTCGATTCCGGTGTTCATGTAGCATTAAAATCTATATAATTCTACACACAAATCAAGGATTTGAGTTGGTTGACTTTTTGTTCAACGGATTGCCTCGATTTGCGTGCCACGGATCACAAGTCCTTAAAGTTGACTTTCTTTGGACCAAAATTAGAGCTTAACAATAAAATTAGATTATAATAAGATTAAAATACTAATTTAGGTTATTTTATTCATAGTTAAAATAGATTAAAATAGCAAAAACTATTCACCCACTTTTGTAATTTAACTTTCTTAATTTATGTGACGGGTAGATCGGACGACGCCTGAAGTTGGGACTTCATCCTTTTCAGACCAGGCAAGATACCTTGCCAAATTGCTTACAGTATTTTGCATGCTTAGTATATTTCTATATATTCATTGCATTTTTGTATATTTCTTGCATGTGTAGTTCTCTTTCAGTCATTACTATATATTAGATATGTTGACACACACTTGACACCTAGTATCATGAGAGGACAATCATTAGGCGTATGAGCTTTTAACCACTCTGGTAAACCGTAGTATATAGTTTGCACTACGGGCGTGTGTCGCGCTGGTCGCTACCCCCGCGGTAAGTCGATTTCTGATGTCCATTGACGGGTGTGTGAGTTGTGAGGTAGATCGAGTAGCCTACCCTTGCCCATACGTCGAAAAGTTGTTCTCATTTGCATTCATATAGATTGTCTTGTACAGCGTACTTATTTATTTTCAAATTATATGCATGTTTACTGTATTCAAGTTGGCTCGCTTTTCTGTATCTTGTTACGTCCCTCTGAGGACCTGGTCCTCTGCCAGGTGTATCTGTTCTTGAGTATTTGCAGGAGCACAGATTTGGATGGTTATATATGTTTCGTGGATGTTCTCTCTTCGAGCCCATGATTGTTAGCTGGTATTCTTATATGGTGTTGTTGTGTTGTACTTATATTATATTTGCTCTTATATTCGAGTTGGTAGTAGATTTGTTTCCATCCAACTATCATCCTTAGTTACTTATGTTGAGATCTAGTTATATAGATGTTGGTTATTCATTTATATTGATTTTCTGTGGATGAGATTTAGATTGTATCCTGTGACTTGTGATACATTTAAACCACTTATGGATTGATATTCATATTACAGCGTACGTATGGGTTATGGTTTCCATATATTGGAGTTGTCATATCCATACGGCTGGCATGCTTACGTGTTCCTAGTCCTACGTATTTTGGGACTGTGGCGTGACATATTTTTGTGGTGGCCCATGCAGGTCGAGAGCATATTGTTTCGGTTACGTTACTGTACCGAACAAGCCTGCACATAGGATTAGAATATAGGATCTCATCCACTAATTTATCACCTCCCTTGATTTCATTTCGCACTCTCAATTGATAGCTTCATTGCATCTTGTTTGATTCCTTCACAACGTCAATCTCCTCTCGTGCTTGATAGGGGTTAGGAAGATGACTTATACTAGGTATATACACTCTAGTATTCAATAACACTATTAGTTAAATTTTTGTAAGTTTGGTAGTATGTCTCATAATCTAGTATCACATAGTCCTTCTGACCAATTAATGAAATATAAATGAATGACACCAACTATAGGCTTGCATAAGAAGATAGTATTTATCTAGACTATAGAACTTTAGTGTTTATCTAGACTGTAGAACTTAGAGGCTCATACACCCATTTGGTTGACTTTAGACTTAGACAAGAAATTAATATAGCAATTATAGAGGCACAACACCGATCTTCTTGGTGAACTTAGATTATTCTGTACCTTCCTTCATCATAATCAAGCGTACTTATATTTTTACTACCTCGACTTATGCTGCTATTATAGCCTAGTTTTGCAAGCTTATTCTTTTATTGAGCTTGTTCATGACATATGTATTATTGGGGACCCACACTAATACATTGTATAAATCAGAATCGGTGTATTATGGTCTGATCAATCGTAGTGCACTTGGTTCGCTCTTTGTATCGCTACTTTATGTGGATTGAGATATAGTTGACTCAACTTTTTAGACGAATATACTTGCCCTCTAGACTGGTCAGAGCATATCATGTCAGGTACATAACTTTTTTGATATGAACATGCATATAGAAATTTACCAAAATAAGGTTTCAATCCACAACTGCCTTGGCAACTCCCTTTCGAATTCTCTAATCCCTTTGAATCCCGTACTTGTATTCTATCACCTCCTCCTTGAACTCTTTATTGTTGTTCTCCGTCTTTCCCTATTTCGGAAAGACGAACGTTCGTGCTTAGTATAAGTTGATACACAGATAGTACTAGATATACCCCATAGGCCAAGCACTCATGATGACAAACAAGAGAGCGCGGCCACAGGAAGCCGTAGATACAGGTACGACCTTAGTTATATGTGTCATTGCATACTCATGACCCCCTTTATGACACGAGATCTTAGGTACATAGTAGACGTAGAATTATATAGGTGTTGGTTTAGCAGTTATGAGGATATACTAATATTTTACCTATATGGCATACACACAAAGCTAATGGATGACACGCGTAGCAGTAGTAGTATTCTCTTCCTATCACCATCTCGCCCTTGGGTGACTCATCTTCTCTTCCATATCCATTCATTATCTCGTGCTTAATTCTCCCTATCGTAGTTACGTCTTTTTCGTGCCAACATGAATTGTTGGTCTACTTCGACCCTATCCTTAGTTTTGTTAGTTAAAACATAAATGGTTTAGTAGATGATTAATAACTAAAGGATGAGTTCTTAATAATAACCCTTATGTATATGACTTATAGCAATATATGTATCCTCTTATTATTTTAAAAACCATGTATGGCATCCCTTAGGCTAATAGGAATTTGTTAGACTGTTTAAACTAGTTTATACTTTTAATAGTTTTATAAGTTAGTCAAGACTTTAACTGTTATCCAAAAACTTAGACTATGCCTAGGAAAGAATTGAAGGCACTTGTTATGAACTGACAACTATGACAAATCGCTGGCAAAGTAGCGACAGCTGCAGCTAGACCGTTGTAGTAAAGTAGTCGAAGTATTTGCAGACATATTGGTCAGGTGGCATGGCAGTATTAGACTACGATACTTGACGGTTACAAAGAAAAATCATGGTTGTGAGATTCAAGACAAGTACCCCAAGATTGTTGACCCAATAAATATATTCGTCTTACAACCTAGACAATAGCCTCAAAAGACTGTGACTACTAGTAGAACTTTTGTAAGTTGGGTAGTGTAGACGAGTTAGAAGATAATAGGATAGTGTATGGACAATAAATAAGAAGTGTTAGAATGACAGACCATGACTTTTAGTAAGCACTGCTAGATAGCTATATAGTGTATTAGCTATAGTGATTATTATGAATATGGGTTAGTGTCAATTTCGAGGACGAAATTTTTGTAAGTTGGGTAGATTGTAAACCCCCTCACCAAAAATAGATATTTTGTGAGTATTTTATATTATTATATTTATTATAGATATTAAATTTCTTTAGAGTATTCTCTTAGTTAATTAGAAAATAAATTTCTTGATATATTTACTTATATAAATATTTATTTAGAATTATTTTAGGTTATTTTAGATTTTTGGAGATTATTTCTAGAATTTTTGGTAATTAAAACTTAGGAAACATAAATTTTTAGGACTTCTATGATTTACTATACTACCATACTTGCATGTTGTTCCTACCAAATATTTATTTTAGTTTAAAATATTTAATTATATTTTTCTATAATTTATTTAGAATTTTAAGAAATTTATTTAGATTTTTAAAATTATTTAGGATTTATTTGGTTATATATAGTCTTAATATTAGATAGATGTTAATTTAGTGCTAATAGATATTAATAAGATTATATATAAATTATTTGTATTATCTTTAATTATATTTAAGATTATAAATTATTGAGATAAATTCAAACTCTATTTTAAATTAATTCAAATCCTGAACCTACTAGGAAAGCAACTTCATGCATATCATATCCTTATTTAAATTCATCATAATCCTATTCAAATTAACCAATTCTAGTCGTATTTAATTAAGTAGTGTCTACCATTATAAATATCTCATCCTTCCTATTTTTCTTCCCCAAATTCCTCTCTTTTTCGTCAAAAAATAGTCAAAATTCGTCATAAATTTAGCCTCATTTTCTACTAGTTATGACGAATTAAAAAGACGATATCTCCTAGCTCCGGACTCCAAATGCGCTCCAGTTTTTTTTTTAGAACTATATCAAGGTTAGTTTTATGATTATATAATTTATTTTAATAATTCATGAACCTATTTTTCTAGAAAATTCTAAAAGTACCAGCTGTCCGAAATCAGACACGTTTTGGTATTTTCGAGATTTCGGGAGATTTCGAACTCGGAATTATAAACCGTTTGAAGTTTCGGAAAGCTGACATAATGAATTTCTAGAAAAATATTTTTCTAGAATTTAAAATATAAGTTTATTCTACTGTAAAATTTGTGCAACGTAGACGTAAATAGAAAACCACCAAAAACTATCATCTGTGCGCCCTTGTGGCCATAATTCTTTACCGACTTGTGATTTTATGAAACCGTCAATTTCAGTGTTCATGTAGCATTAAAATCTATATATTTCTACAAACAAATCAAGGATTTAAGTCGGTTGACTTTTTGGTCAACGGATTGCCTCGATTTGCGTGCCACGGATCATAAATCCTTAAAGTTGACTTTCTTTGGACCAAAATTAGAGCTTAACAATAAAATCAGATTATAATAAGATTAAAATACTAATTTAGGTTATTTTATTCAGAGTTAAAATAGATTAAAATAGCAAAAACTATTCACCCACTTTTGTAATTTAACTTGCTTAATTTATGTGACGGGTAGATCGGACGACGCCTCGAGTTGGGACTTCATCCTTTTCAGACCAGGCAAGATACCTTGCCAAATTGCTTACAGTATTTTGCATGCTTAGTATATTTTTGTATATTCATTGCATTTTTTGTCACTACCACATTCTGAAAACGGGGGTATTTTCGAATTTTTTTCAATATTTAATATTATTATAGTTATAATTAATTAATTGCATGATAGTGTATTTGATTTAAATAATTTTGTGCGATGTGTAATTCAATATAATTATATGCAGTGTTAATTATTTTATTTTAGCCAGCAGACTAGACCTAGAAGCCCAGTAGACGAACCCTGTCCGAATTAGAGAGTTCTGGATTTTATTATTTTATCTAGAATTTAATTCTTAGAGTTTATAATTAATTATTATATTTTATTTAATATTTTGCGCATTGCCTTTGCTTCGATATTTGGAGCACTATCCAGACTTTTGTCTTCCAACAAATTTTACCATCTTGCCCTAGACATGCCCGCCTTCAATTCCGCTATTTTTGTAACTCATAATTATGCTTCCTGTACATTATTTCTGGCCGCACAAAAATCATCGCGGACGTTATTTAATAAATTCCTATTTTGTATCGTTGTGCGTTCCAATCGAAAATTGGAGGCCATCTTGACCTATTTTTCGTGCGACCCAAATTAGGGTAATATTCTGTTCTGAGTCTTCTTCAATATTGGTATTGATGACTTGATCTGATTTTGGCCCCAAGTACTCCAAATTAATTGTTGAACACAACTTGCATTTTATTTCTATTTAAATTGAGGATACCATTTCATCTGATTTTAAAAATCCCATTTAATTTCAGTGCCCTACAAATTCAGCCCATACCCATCTTACAGTGCCCCCTGACCCTACAAATTATCGGACCCCGAATCGCCCGCCAAATTTTTGTTATTTTATGTGTTGGTGCAATTTCCCGAATTTAAGGGGCTAAGTTGCAATTATTCAATTGTAGGTGCCAACACCTAATTATTTTAATCAATGAGGGAGCCTATTAATTTTAATTAAGAACCCTCATCCCCCATGAATAATTTCCTCATGTTCAATCCTAGCCATTTATTTGAAATTGGCCCATCATCACCCTACATCATTCCCTCTCTCTTCCTATTTAATGACTTGTACCCTCAAACCCTAATCCCTAGGCAACCTAGAAAACACCACCTCCTCACAAGCCCCCATCCTCCCTCACCAAACCGTAGCCCTATTCTTCTTCCCTTCTTCTTCTCTTTTCTTTTTCTCTTCCTTCTCCTTCTTCCTTCTCCTTCTTCTATAATTTTAATTCAAATTCAAATAAGGGAGAAGGGGGAAACTCAACCCTTACTGTGCCTTCCCCCCAGACCCTGTGCTCCGGCGGCCGGCCTAGCCGATCCCCGGCGGCGCCCGCTGCTCTCCTCTGTGTGCAGCCCCGGCTCTCTGCTGCCCCCTCGCGCCACCGACGGCCGGCGACCCTACCTACAGCCGGAGCTCCCTGCTCCGTCGACTTCTCCCCGGCCACCCGGCCGAGTTCCCCCTCACGATCCGCCGGCATCGAACTCCTCCACCACCATACATCTCCACCACCATCCCATATATCAGTCCGGCCGGCCATTCTCAGGCCGACTCCAGCCGGCGGCTCTGGGTACTCCCCGCACGGTCCCCTTCACTCCGGCGGTCAGCTCGCTGCTCCTCGGTGCAGTCTCCCTGCGGCGACAGCCCGTTCCCCGCTGCTCCAGCCGGCCGAGTCCCCCTCTGCTGCACCCGTGCTTCGACCTCCGGTGAACTTCCCTCCGGCGGCCGGCCTAGCCCAGTCCGGCAACCCCCTCTCCTCTGTAAGTCTCCTTCTTCCCCTTCTTTCTATATATATATATATATATATATATATATATATATATATATATATATATATATATATATATATATATATATATATAAGTATATGTATATATATACATACATGTTAAGTAGTGTAATTAATTTGTATAATAAATATAAGGTATTGTATGTATTTAAATAAATGGTATAAATATGTATTTAATTTAATAGTATATATAATATTGGTATATATATAATTTGTATAAGCTAGTATATGTATTTGTATATAATTAGTATATATATATGTGTTTAATAACTATTTAATTAATATGTATAGTGTACCTATATATATTAGTATATGAATGCAATATGTACAAGTATTATTTTTAAATAAATATTAACATATAAATAAGTATATCAATTATTTTTATTAAATTATATAATTAAGTATGTATCTAATTAATGTTTTAAATACATAAATATGTATAGCATTTGTAAATTAATGTATATGAAATTATGTAATTTAAATTAATGATTAACAGTATATGTATGTGGATATACATATTTAATATGATTCTAGTATATATATAATATTGGTACGTGTATATATATTGTATATATATTTAAATTAGTATATATATTTTGGCATATAGATGTATATAAATAGTATTATTTAATTAGTGCCTTTAAATACATGAAATGTGTATGGTATATAAAGAAATTGGTAATGCATAATTTAATATATATTTTGTATAAGTAATTAGTATATTCTTAATATGTAAATTTGTATATATTTATTTAAATGCTATATATCATTTAAATATTGTACTGTATTTTCATATAGAAATATGTATCAAATATGTATATGTATATTATTTGTTTTATTATATTTAATTGTAAATTATAGTATGTAGAATTAACTACTAAGCATGTATAACTAAATGCCTCTGAATAAGTATATTAATTATTTTATTAAATTGTATAATTGAATATGTATCAAATTAATATTTTAAGTACGTGAATATGAATAACATTTATTTAATTAATATTTAAAGTACATAATGTATAGATATGTAAATTCGTATTTGATATATGTTAATATATAAATGTACGAATTTTGGAAATGTGCAACTATAGCAAGTAAGTTATATTGGTATATATTTTAGATATATTTCATGAATTATGTTTATATATATATATACATACAAGTATTATTTTATTATGTTTATATACAAGTATTATTTATTTTTAAAATATATAGTTATACATATATCTATTATTGATATTGATGGAAATTATATGTAATTAATTAATAAGATGCTGATTTAAATATGTATTCATATTAGATGACCCTAGTTGACTAGTGCCCTGCCTGGCATGGCCCTAAGGCCAGTGTTTATAGACTGTATGTTAGGGTAGCCTCTGATGCAAATGTTATATTGTGTTATGTCTATAGGACTGTTGGTTCACCCAGGGGATACTCTGGAACAAGACATCCATAAATACCAGCTAAGGACCCAAGGCAAGTACATTCTCTGATAATTTCCAATTCTTGATAATTGCTATAAGTTCAATGATCTTGAAATATTACAACTGAATCTTTGACACTGTGTTACATGGACTAGTATAGCTTGGATCTGCAGTCATGAGATGTTACCTTGATTATCGTATTGACATTGTACATGACATGTATATTTAGACATCGTACATGATAGACTTGCTCGTGTATCGTGACGTGTCATGATTGGATCCACAGTGCTAGTTGGGGGCGGGGAAATTGCTAGTGAGAAATGTGATCAAATACCTATCGTACAAGTTTATATTATTGGTGTTAATCATTCGCCTCACGCATGATTAGCCAGGCCATGTAGCAATCGTACAAGTCCCAAGCCGATCATATTTCGAAACTACAATTTCAAACACTTAGAATAGTTACAGTTCTCTATTTTAAATCATATACTACATCACCCGTATATGATACTGTTCCTTGTTCTTTTTATTTCCATACATGCACTGACTATATCATATTGCCTGTCTCTCTAAAAAATTGCCATTTCATTTATTTCACTGTCTTCTCAGTAGCTAGCATGACATATTTTATTGTATTATAGTCATTATCAATTAATGGAACTGTTATTTGAGATTGTGCTTTGCTCCTTCCTGACTGGAAATATTTTTCCAGACTATGCCTTAGAGGACCGCTGTCCGACACTTTATGGACCTTATGGTGAGTAGCTGCAGACTTGGTAGTAGTTGTGATTCCAGGAGGTCTAGCTGGAAATTACTATTATTGTTAGTTCTTAAGTAGACTATTTGGTACCGGATTTGTCTCCGGCATTTTGATGATTCTTGGATATTGTTAAGTTAAGTTTTCTTGTGGACTTGTGTTGTGTTAGATTTTAATTTCTGTTTCGAAATTTTATCGTGCTATAATCCTGTGATTGAGTATATGTTCATCTATTTGTGACATCCGTGCCTCCTAATGGAGATTGGATATTTGCGTGATATTAGTTAGATAGTATCAATACCTAGACAGCGTTCTACCGCCGATGCTGCGGCGTAGGCTGGACGTACCCACGCATTCGTGCCCCTAAACCGGGTGCGGGTCGTGACACAGTATATTTCTTGCATGTGTAGTTCTCTTTCAGTCATTACTATATATTAGATATGTTGACACACACTTGACACCTAGTATCATGAGAGGACAATCATTAGGCGTATGGGCTTTTAACCACTCTGGTAAACCATAGTATATAGTTTGCACTACGGGCGTGTGTCGCGCTGGTCGCTACCCCCACGGTATGTCAATTTCTGGAGTCTCGCTGGTCGCTACCCCCGTGGTATATCGATTTCTGATGTCCATTGACGGGTGTGTGAGTTGTGAGGTAGATCGAGTAGCCTACCCTTGCCCATACGTCAAAAAATTGTCCTCATTTACATTCATATAGATTGCCTTGTATAGCGTACTTATTTATTTTCAAATTATATACATGTTTACTGTATTCAAGTTGGCTCACTTTTTTGTATCTTATTACGTCCCTCTGAGGACCTGGTCCTCTGCCAGGTATATCTGTTCTTGAGTATTTGCAGGAGCGCAGATTTGGATGGTTATATATGTTTCGTGGATGTCCTCTCTTCGAGCCCATGATTGTTAGCTGGTATTCTTATATGGTGTTATTGTGTTGTACTTATATTATATTTGCTCTTATATTCGAGTTGGTAGTGGATTTATTTCCATCCAACTATCATCCTTAGTTACTTATGTTGAGATCTAGTTATATAGATGTTGGTTATTCATTTATATTGATTTTCTGTAGATGAGATTTAGATTGTATCCTGTGACTTGTGATACATTTAAACCACTTGTGGATTGATATTCATATTACAGCGTACATATGGGTTATGGTTTCCATATATTGGAGTTGTCATATCCATACGGCTGGCATGCTTACGTGTTCCTAGTCCTACGTATTTTGGGACTGAGGCGTGACACTCAGCTACAATCCATGCTTCAGAACAAAAGAAATAGATACAAAACTATGGAAAGCACCACTATCAAACAAAGCTAAAGCTGGAATAGAATCAAGGAGAATAGAACCTACGATGACATCTTTGGTGGGTTCGTCCTCCTCGACGTTCATAGCAAAAGCTCGTCCCTGACGCGCATCTCCTTGCTTGTCACTACCACATTCTGAAATAGGGGTATTTTTTTCTTTTTATTTATTAATAAGTACTGTGTATATTTATTTTTAAATAATTACATGATATGTGTATATATATATTATATATATAGTGTTCTTTAATGCATGAGTTAGTAGACTAGACCTAGAAGGCCACTAGATGAACCCCTGACCGAAATATTGGATTATGGATTTTAATTAGTATTAGTCGGGATTAAATATAGAGGATTATAATTAATTACCGTAATTTTATTTAGTTATTGTGCCTTACCGTTGCTTCGATATTTGGAGCGCTACCCAAGTTTTTGCCTTCCAATAAATTTCATACCCTTGTCCTAGACGTGCCCGTCCTCCATTCTGACCTTTGTGTAACTCATAAATATTCTCTCTTGTGCTTTATTTTAGTCGCACAATATTCGTTACGGACGTTTATTTTTAATTCTAAATAAATTCAACTTTGTATCTTTGTGCGTTCCAATCGAAATTGGAGACACAATCTTGATCCGTTTTGTGCAACCCAAATTATGATAATATTCTATTATGAGTCTTCTACGTCCATGACACTTGTGTTCTACCTAATTTTAGCCCCATGTACTTCCAATTAATTTTAGAACACCATTTATATTAATTTTAATTAAATTGGGGTAAGGACCCAACTTGACCCAAAACTAGACCCAACACCAAACCAAGCCCCCATTCACACCCTCAAGACTCATAGTAAATACCATACACCCTTTTTAGCCACTACGTCACACCAAACATGGTGCTTTCACTCATCCAATCCCAATTCCTATTTTTGTGCAATTTTCTAATTGTTATGGGACTTTATTGCAAAAGTGCATTGAGGTGTCCACGCCCCATTGGACCAAACACATGTAGAAACACCCATTTCCTTCATTGACTTTTCTCCATAATTTTGGAGTGTGTAACACTCAATATCCTTCCCCCTCATCGAATCCTAGCCATCCATTTTAAACAACACCATCTCCACCCTTTAAATTTTTATGTAAAAACAAGCCAAACCCAATCCCAAGGTGTACTTGGGCGGCCCAAATCCCAAGGGCTACATCACCCTACTTTTTCTACATTTATATATAAAACTTTTCTCCTTAATATTTTTATCTTCATCAACCCTCACCCATCTAAACCGAAACCCTAGCCACCCTCTTCCCTCCTTTGGTCATCTTTTCCGCCGCCAGGCCCCGCTTCGCCGGACTCTAACAGCAGCCATCACTGGCCCGAGACTTCTACTACACCCACGACAACAGCCACCTGAGCAACCCTCACCGACCGTACGTCCCTGACCCTGCCTCTACAGCCGCCCGTATCCTCTTTTCCATCCTCCTAATGGAGATTGGATGCTTGCGTGACAGTAGTTAGATAGTATCAAGACCTTGACAACGTTCTACCGCCGATGCTGCGGCGTAGGCTGGACGTACCCACGCACTCGTGCCCCTAAACCGGGTGCGGGTCGTGACAGATCATATGTTAAAGCTAGTACTCACACACTTAGTCATTAGTATTCTTGTTCATTGTCATATTATTCATTCTTGTATTTATTTCCAGTATTTCCTTTACTGTGTATCTCTTGTACATGTATATGCATCTTGTATATTTATATCTATTTACTGCTACATAGTTTATATCATTGATTTAGAACTGCTATTACAGATGTACTTTGTTCCATCCTGACTGGAAATATTTTTCAGACTGTGACTTGGAGGACCGGTGTCCGACATATTATGGACCACAGGGAGAGTAGCTGCAGCCTTGGATCTTGTAGTTCAGTTATGATTCTGGGAGGTCTAGTCGGGATCACTAGTTATTCAGTTAGTTTCTTTTAGCAGTTTATTGGTACCGAATTAGTTTTCGGCATACTTGAGACTTGGATGTTATTGTTTGAGTTAGATTATTTCTGTTTAGACTTGTGATGTATTTCGTTTATTTTCTTCGCTATCTTATCGTGCTTTAGTTCTATTATTGAGTACTTACATATTATATTGTGATATTTGTGTCTCCTTATGGAGTTGGATACTCGTGTGAGATTGATTAGATAGTATTATGACCTAGACAACGTTCTATCGCCGATACTGCGGTGTAGGCTGGACGTACCCACGTACTCGTGCCCCTATATCGGGTGCGGGTCATGACACATTTTTAGTGGTGGCCCATGCAGGTCGAGCTTCGTAATTAGAGCGATGTTGTGGTAGTGCGATGACTTAGTTGTACTACTGCATGCCTACGATAGGATCTAGGATATAACATACTAGGATGAGAGCGAATACCCAATCTCAACTAGGAACATTTCTAATCTATCTATCTTATTATCCTTATTCCTTCTGAATATTGCTTCCTTTAGAATTTTATTGTCCTTCCTTGATGATATCGTATTTATTGCCTAAATTGATTCTTTTCTGTCTGTCTTCAGGATGCCGTCGAAGATAAGATATTTGAGAGTGGGAGCATCAGCTTCAGAGGGGTCTGCCACCTCTTGACCTGACGGACAGATATCTGGAGTTCCTCTTCCCCCACCTGTTCTGAGTGTTGCCCTAGCTATGACGGAGAACCATCCTCCTCTACCTACTCCGTTTCCCGCAGGTATGCCCATTGACGGGGCACAGATATTTACTTTGATCCAGGGCATGGTAGATGCCCAGAGAGTGACGACAGAAGCTCAGCGAGTTCAAGCTGAGGCTCAGAGAGTGCAGGCAGAAGCGCACCAGGCATAGACAGAGATGATACTGCATTATTGTTTGCCCCCAGAAAAGAATCACGATCTCTCTTGGGCTTCAAACCCAACTCCCGCTCAACCTTGCGTGCCTCTACAAGTATCTCCGAGTATGTCTTATAAAAAGACGGAATGAGATATTCACTTCCCAGTTTAGATCCTCACAGGAACGAATAGCCCAAACCTCTGGCTTTCTCACCAAATACTCTGCAAATTGGCTCAACCTGCCGAACTCCTCAGCGTACTCCTCCACAGATATGCTCTCCTGAACGAGGCTCTCAAACTGCCTCCCCAAATCTAGCCTGTCTGCCCGAGCGAAGAACTTTTTCTTTAAGAGATCCTTGAATACCTTCCAAGACTGTCCTGCGTCAACAAGAATCGGCTCATTCCTGAATTAAGTGCGGGCAACGTCGAACAGTTGAAGTCCTACCACCTCAACCTTCAGATCCTCAGAAAGACGGGACACCCTCATAAGACGCTCAATATCCTTGAGCTAATCATCAACATAGACGATGCCCTCTGTCCCCTTAAAGACCCTAGGCTCCAGCTTCTTAAAGTCCTGAATATTGCCTGGCCGAAGCTGAGCAACCTGAGGAGCAACCTGTTGCTGGATCGAAACTCCTCTCTCTACTACGGCACGACCAAGCTGATGAGCACTCTCGATGCCCTGCCGTAAAATGTCGGTCTGCCTCTGATGTGCCTCAGACTGAGCCCTCTGTGCCTCGAGCATCTCACGAAACAGTGTAAACATCTGTGTCGCCTCTGTTGGCACGGAAGGTGGAGGTGGAAGCCCCTCAGATACAGCTATAAATCCCTCACCCAAAAATAGGTATCTTGTGTGTATTTTGTGTTTCTTGTATTTGTTTTAGATTTTTTTAAATCAAATAAAACCCAATAATATTATTAGGATACTTCACCGTGGTTTGAACATTAATAATATAGAATGGTCCCAAAATCTGTATCCCTCTTCATAGGAAGTAGCCTACACAGGAGACACTACCTGTAGCGTCTTTTCGTGGCACAAAAATTTGATCCCTTAATATTAATATGACATTAGTATAACGACCATAGGTTAATTGTTAGATATTTAGATATTTATATATATATATAATTTATTTGTGGTTATTTTTCTATCCCAAACTTCCTATAATTACTAGCCCTTAATTCTCCGTGCCAAATTAGGTAAATTCTCTTTTTGTAAGATGTGCATATTATTTACTATTACCTATTTTGTTGGATAACCATTTAATTATTTACTAAGTTAATTGGATAATATAATTACTTGATTTATTATAATTAGATAAATATCTAATTATTAATTATAAATATTTTATAAAATATTTTGAGTGTAGTATTTTATTAAAGCTTCATAAAGTAATTTTTTCTAGAATTTATTTTGTGTGCAAATATTATTTTTAGATTTTTACATCATCTATATGTGTAAATATATATGTTAATATATATATATATGTATATTTATAATAATAATAATAATAATAATAATAATAATAATAATAGTAATAGTAATAGTAATATTAATAATAGTAATATAATAATAAATGTTATTGAGAAATAAAAAGAAAAAAAAAACAAAAAAAATAGTTGAATGAATCAAAAAGAATTTTTCCTAGATGAGACTGAGTATTCTCAGCCTATAGCCCATATCCTATATCCTGACACAGGCTCGTAATAGTACTCAATTCAGAGCACTACTATGAATCACACTAATTGCGACCTCATATAGACCTGCATGGGCCACCACTAAAAATGTGTCATGACCCGGACCCGATGTAGGGATATCGGGAACAACACCCAGCCTACGCCGTAGAAATGGCGGTAGAACGCTGTCTGGGTAATCTATCTAGCAATATAATAAGCCACCAACAATAATAATATACTCAATCGCAGATCTAAGATGGAACGAGCACGAATATGATAAAGAATAGAATAGTCATATATAACTCATGAGTCTAAAATAATAACATCAATGAGTCTGAAAGAATACTAAAAAAATTAGTTAGAGACAAATCCAGTACAAGAATACTAAGAAGCTACTAAACTCGGATCATCTATCTCAGTAGGGATAAGTCCCTCCTAAGCCAGGGTCTCTGACTCTAAACCCACAACATTCTGAGGTCCATAATATGCAGGGTACCAGTCCCAGTATCATCTGGGAAAAATATATCCAGTCAGAAAAGGAGCAGAGTACATCTCTAACAGCAGTTCTAATCAATGATAAAAACTATATAACAGTAAATAGATGTGAATATACAAAATACAAAATAGATACAAGAGATATACAATAAGGAAATACTGGAATAAATACAATAATGGACAATATGACAATAAAAAAGAATATTAATGGCTAAGTGTGTGAGTACTAGCTTAACAAGTGATCGACTTGGGAACAGGATACAAGATTTATGGCCTGGCTAATTATACGTGCAGTGTATGATTAACACTATTCAATAAATAAGACTTAATACAAGGAGGGTATGTCACGACCCGCACCCTGGATTTTGGCATGAGTCATGAGTACGTCCAGCCTACGCCGTAGTGTCGGTGGTAAAATACTGTACAATGAGCCACAAGTAATCTACAACTCACAACATATATATATATCTCCATATTATACTCAATCACAGGCACTAGTTTAAATGAATACACAAAGACAATATTGAAATAATAATCTTGATGTGGGTTTAATGAATCTTCCCCAAAACTAAATATCCAAATTACAATATTCAAAATGCTTTAGAAAACTGTCAGAGAATAATCCGACCCAAAATAACTAATAAAATCAACTACTAATAAACTACTCATCGTAGACGGTATCTGAGTTGCTAACTCTCCCTGATCGTCCGGAAGGGCAAGATCAGGCTCTATTATGTTGCTAGCATATGATCTATAATGTGTAGGGATTGCATCCTCATTGTAGTCACCTAAAATGTTTATCCATTCAGGAAAGGAATCCAAGTCACAGTCCAAATAGCCTATGTATTACAAATTTACCATGTCAAAAGATAATTTATTTTAATTTATTTAATTCTAGAATAATTACTCTAAAATCTTATTTTAATCTTATTATTTTGATTTTTAGGTCAATTCCTAAATTTCGTCCAAAGAAACTAAATTTTATCAATTCGAGACTCATGGCACGCGATCTGTTGACCAAAAAGTCAACCAACATAAACTTGACTTTCATGTATGATTTCCTATAGATTTTAGCGTCAAAAACATGCTGGAATTTATGGCTCGTCCGAATTCAAATTCGTTTGGGAATTATGGTACATATAAATTTTGTATTATGCACCGATGGTTAAATTCTAACCTAGAAGTTCTACAGAATTAAAAGTATATAAATATTTCGAATTAAATTCTGGGAAAAACATATGTTAATGATATCGACATTAGCTTTCTGAAACTTCAAACTATTCATGATTCTGATTCCTAGTTCTCCCAGAATCGCAAAAACATTGAGACGCGTCTATTTTCAGATATGCTGTGCTCTACGAATTTTTTAAAATTTAATACTCATAATTGAGTAAAACAAATTATATATTCAGAAATCTAACCTCAATACGGTTCTAACACACAAAATTGGGCCTAATTTGGAGTCCAAAGCTATGTGTAATGGCTTCTGAAATATGAAGGAACCCTAGATGACAATTCTCCAGAATTTGGCTCAAAGAAAACCCTAGATTTCCTAAACTAAATACCCTATATATAGAGGAGAGAGAAAGCAGCTGCGGCTCGGAGTCTGCCACATGGCATGCATCCAAGCAGCACCACCCAGATCGGACGGTCAGGGTTTGACCCAGCTCGGCTCAGCTGAGTCCGACTCGGACTAGGACGCGACTCGGCTTCCAGTCGGCTCGGTTACACCTACGCCAACGGTCGCTGACAGGCGGCCCCCGCCCAGTTCACTGCGGAAGGCTGATTGGTGGGCCCCCTGTTGGCTGACTGGGCAGAATATTTACTATTATGGGTTTTCATTTTTAAAAAATAGTTTTTAATTCAGTTTTTCCTAATTAACTCAAAATAAATGCTAAAAATAATCAGAAAATTTCCAGAAAATTCTAGAAAATATATTTGATTATTTAGAACCTAAAATAAAAGTTTGGGAATATTTTTAATTATGTTTGACACTAAAATAAATTCTTGTCAGTCCTAGGAAATTAGCGTTACTAGTTTTTAATTAACCAAAAATTATTAAAAATTCCCACTAGCCCCAAATTAACCTAAAAACAACATTTAAGCTAGAATTTTAGGATACAGAGGTTACAAGTCTACCCTCCTAAAAAAATTTTATCCTCAAAATTTAAGCAGAACAAATAAGAAGAAAATTACCTCATGGTGCAAAAAGATAGGGGTAGGGCTCTCGCATCTCCTCTTCCTGCTCCCAAGTGGATTCACCGGGAGAATTATGCCTCCAAGCGACGCGAACCAAAGGAATTACTTGGTTACGAAGTAACTTATCTCTGCAGTCTAAGATCTCCACTGGCTGCTCCGGATAACGGAGGCTTGGTCCAACCTCAAGCTCCGAATGATCTAATACATGGCTAGGATCTGCCATGTATCGTCTCAGCTTAGATACATGGAACACGTTGTGTACTCCTTCCAATATAGGCGGTAAAGCTAGTCGATAAGCTACTACTCCGACCTTCTCCAGAATATTGAAAGGTCCGATGAATCTTGGACTAAGCTTTCCACCTCCACCGAAATGAATTATTCCACGTGTCGGAGTGATTCTCAAGAACACTAAGTCGCCAACCTCAAACTCTAGCGGTCTCCTGTGGCTATCGGCCCACTGCTTCTGTCTGTCCTGAGCCACCCGAAGTCTCTCTCTAACCTGCTTTACCTTCTCTGTAGCATCAACTACCATCTCTGGTCCCAAAAATATTCTCTCTCCTACGTCATCCCAAGATAATAGAGTTCGGCATCTCCAACCGTACAAAGCCTCGAAAGGAGACATCTCGATACTGGCCTGATAGCTATTATTATATGCAAACTCTACCAGGTGAAGATGATCCTCTCATGAGACACCAAAATCTAGTATACATGTCTGAAGCATATCCTCGAGCATCTGAGTAGTCCTCTCTGACTGTCCATCCGTCTGAGGGTGGTAAGCAGTGCAAAATTTGAAAGATACCCAAGCTAGCCTGCAAAATCCTCCAAAAGTGGGACATAAATCTACTATCCCGATCGAACACGATACTTACTGGAACTCTGTACAGCCTGACTATCTGTCTCACATATAAATCGGTGAGCTTCTCCGTGGACAATCCTACTTTAAAAGGCAAAAAGTGGGCTGATTTGGTCAGCCTGTCCACAATGACCCAAATTTTGTCCTTTCTTCCTGGAGTGCGTGGAAGTCCGAAAACAAAATCCATCGTGATATGCTCCCATGTCCACTCAGAAATTGGTAGTGGCTGTAGTAATCCTCCTGGTCTCTGCCTCTAGGCTTTGACCTGCTGGCACACTAAACATCTGGCGATAAAATATGCTATCTCTCGCTTTATTCCATACCACCACACGTGTTCCCTCAGGTCCTTGTACATCTTGTTAGCTTTCGGGTGTATAAAATACTGAGAACGATGAGCCTCCTACATGATCTCTTTACGCAGGTCCCCACTAGGCACACATAACCTAGTCCCGTGCCTTAAAGAACCATCCTCTGCAATAGAGAAGTGATCCATCAATCCTGCCTGTACCTGAGCTCTGAGGCTTTACAGACTCTCATCATGGTACTGTGTCTCTCGAATCTTCTCCATCAATCCTGATTGAATCTGCATGCCCATCATCTGCGTTTCAACTCCTGGAATAATAGCCTCGATGCCCAGGCTATCCAATTCTGCCAATAAGTGACGATCCATTATCAAGTATATCGCTACTGGATATCTGTTCAATGCATCGGCAACTACGTTAGCCTTCCCTGGATGGTACTGTAGTGAAATATCAAAATCCTTCATCAGTTCTAGCCACCTGCGCTGCCTCATATTCAGCTCTTTCTGCGTAAAGACGTACTTCAAGCTCTTGTGGTCAGTGTATATTTCCACCCGCTCTCCGTAAAGACAATGTCTCCACAGCTTTAGAGTGAAGATCACCACTGCTAATTCTAAGTCGTGAGTGGGATAGTTTCTCTCATGTGGCCGCAACTGTCTAGAAGCATAGGCCACCACCTTCTTGTTCTGCTCTAGAACACATCCCAAGCCCTTCACTGAAGCATCACTATAAATAACAAATCCTCATGTCACCAATGGCACCATCAAAACAGGTGATGTGGTCAATCTCTTCTTCAGCTCATTAAATGCAGCCTGACATTCTTTGGTCCACTTGAACTGCACATCCTTCCTAGTGAGTTTAGTCAACGGCTCTGCGATCTGAGAAAAATCTTTTATAAATTTTGTGTAATATTCGGCCAATCCTAAGAAGCTTCTGATCTCTGCAACAAAACTCGGAGTGATCCAAGACTCTACAGCAGCAATCTTCTTTGGATCCACCGATATCCTGGCTCCCATTGCCACATGCCCAAGGAACTCTACCTTATCCAGGAAGAACTCACATTTTGAGAGTTTCCTATAGAGCTTCTCCTTTCGAAGGGTCTCTAGCACAATCCTTAAATGCTTCTCATGCTCTTCCGGTGTCTTTGAATAGACAAGAATATCATCTATGAATACTACTACAAACTTGTCAAGGTATTGGTGGAACACCTTGTTCATCAAGTTCATGAAGACTGTCGGGGCATTAGTCAACCCAAATGGAATCACCATAAACTCATATTGGCCGTATCTTGTCTGAAATGCAATTTTTGGAATATCTTTCTTTTTTACCTTTAACTGATGATAGCCAGACCTCAAATCAATCTTCGAAAATACTCTCGCACCGCTCAATTGATCAAAAAGATCGTCTATTCTTGGTAGCGGATATTTGTTTTTGATGGTGAGGTTGTTCAGAGCCTTGTAATCAATGCACATTCACACCGACCCATCTTTCTTTGGTACAAATAAGACCGGGGCTCCCGAAGGCGAGGAACTCGATCTAATAAAACCCTTGTCTAGCAAATCATCCACCTGCTTTTTTAGTTCTGTCAGCTCACTATTGTTGATCCTGTAGACTTACTGCAACACCGGTTCTGCCCCAGGCACTAAGTCTATAGAAAAATTCAAGATCTCTGTCCGGTGGCAATTCGGATAGCTCCTCAGGAAATACATCTAAAAATTCTGCAATAATAGGGTGTGGTAAGTCCTTCTCTGCTACCATGGCTCCACAAATAAATTCATCACTCTGCTCAACTCCTCCCCTAACAAACTCAAATTTTGGCTTTCTTGGAGGGCGAAACAGTATACGTCCTCCACGACAGTCTATGCTAGCATGGTGCATACTCAAACAATCTATTCCAAGGACAATATCAAAGCTCGGAAGTGGCATTACGAGTAAACTAGCATCCAAATTATGGCCTCCCAAGGTAACACGATGCCCCTTACAAGTATCACTGACTAGGATAGTGCCTCCACCAATCGTGATCTTGCAAATCCTACTCAAGGGTTCTGTTACTAAACTATGCTTAAGCATAAAGGATACAGATATGAAGCTATGCGATGCACCAGAATCAAATAAGGCAATAACGGGAATAGAATCAAGAAGAATAGAACATGCTATCAAATTACCAGCCGATTCAGCCTTCTCTACAGTTATGGCAAAAGCTCTACCCTGTGGAGGTACTCCCCTTTGCTGGTGCTGAGTGAACTATTGCTGTTGCGTAGGAAGTGGGGGTCCTCATGGCTGCTGGGACGCTGGTGGTCCAACTGGTCCTCTCTGGGCAGAGGATCCGCCTATCGGGGGTGCGGTAGGACACTCCCTCATGTGGTGCGTAGGTGATCCATAATATAAACATACGCCTAATCTCTTACGGCAGATATCCTATGAATGTCCTGGCTTCTTGCAATAGTTGCATGGGGGAACTTGTTGCACTGGTCTCTGTAGTTGTTGCTGTCCTTGCTGAGATGGGGCTCTAACTAGGCACTGTACTATTTCTGTTGCTGAAAGGTCCTTTGCTAAAACTGTGGACGATTTGCTTGCCCTTGACTACTACCATTGCCGATAGCATCCCTGTTCCTTTTATTCCGAAGACACATATCCACCTCGACCCTTTGAGCCTCTGCTAATATATCCACAAGAGTCGTATGGGCCGAAAAAATATGGACCTTGACCTCTTGGTTCAAGCCCTCTCTGAATCGTCTTGCTCTATCCTCCGGGTCCCTCACCATGTACTCTGTAAATCGGCTCAGCTTGGCTCAGCTTGCCGAATTCCGTATCATACTCATCCACGGTCATCTCGATCTGCTCCAAGTTCTGGAATTGCTTCTCCAGGACTTCTTTGGCTACTGTAGGAAAGAATTTTCTCTTAAAGGGGTCCTTAAACTACTCCTAGGACAGGTTTGGATTTGCAATCCTAGGCTCATTTCTGAACCAAGTACGGGCAATATCGTGAAGCTGCAAGCCAACGGCCTCAATCTTCAGGTCCTTTGAAAGCCGAGAAACTCTTATGATTCGCTCGATATCCTTGAGCCACTAATCATCATAGAGGATTCCCTCTGTCCCCTTGAACGTCTGAGGCTCTATCTTCTTGAAGTCCTGGATGTTACCCACCTTCGGTTTAGCGGCCTGCTGTTGTGGTTGTTGGGCAACCCTCTCCATGGCTGCTAGGGCAACCTGTTAGGCATTTTCTACTCCTGCCCTCAGCATTTTTGTCTGTTGTCTCTAGGCCTCTGCCTGAGCCTTTTGAGCCTCCATCATGCTTTGGAAGAGCTCATGTAATGGCTGAGAAGGAGGAGGAAGACTTCCTGATCCAGCTGATGAGGCCTCCTGCGATATGGATGGTGTGGGGAAAGCACCATTTGCTCTGAAACCGCATGCTTAGACTTGGGTGGCATTCTGAAAGGTTGAAAACAACAAGAATAAAGTTGATATGGCACAAGATAAGGAAGTATTCAAGAAGGACAATCAACTATGAAAGAGGTCCGATTGTTCGAAAGGAAGTAATAAGGGTTAGCAAGTTGAGTATACGGGATCCCTAGTTATGATTGAGTATTTTTCTATTCTGAGTATATATATCCTATGGCAGGCTCGCAGTCGTACTTCTAACTTGAGCAACCTTGTGCGAAACCTGACCTGCATGGGCCACCACTAAAAATATGTCCTGACCCACACCCTGGATTTGGGCATGAGTCATGAGTACGTCCAGCCTACGCCGCAGTGTCGGCGGTAGAACACTGTACAATGAGCCACAAGTTATCTACAACTCAGATCATATATACATCTCCATATTATACTCAATCACAGGTACTAGTTTAAATGAATACACCAAGACAATATTAAAATAATAATCTTGATGTGGGTTCAATGAATCTTCCCCAAAACTAAATTTCCAAATTACAATATTTAAAATGCTTTAGAAAACTGTCGGAGAATAATCCGACCCTAAATAACTAACAAAATCAACTACTAATAAACTACTCCATCGCAGACGGTATCTGAGCTGCTAACTCTCCCTGATCGTCCGAAATGGCAAGATCAGGCTCTATTATGTCACTAGCATACGGTCCATAATGTGTAGGGATTGCATCCTCATTGTAGTCACCTAAAATGTTTATCCAGTCAGGAAAGGAACGAGTACATTACAGTGAAAATAGTTCCAACATATAGTAGAAGCTATAAGACAATAAATAGCAAGGAATATATGACAGCAACAACTGAACTCACAATAAAGTGACTAGAATAACCAAATGCTGTAGTCCTGTCATGGCAAACATATAGTACAATATCTCCAAGCAACAAAAGAAATAACTACAATGGATGAAAGAACAGATAAGAACAACTACTCTATGTAATTTGAAATACCTTGTTGACATATGAACGGCTAGGGGGTAATATCCGGTAAACCACACGTGTCGTGTATGGCCGTAATTATTCAAGAAAGACTATGGAATAGAAAGGGTAGTCCACACGTCCACTAAGTATTTCCCCTCCCCACAAGTACATATGGATTCCAAACCAGTCACGAAGAAATAACAATAATCCCGAACAATCACGTATCCCATAATAAGAATCCATCATACTAATCCGTGTAACAAGTGTCAATGAATAAAATAATCAATACCAAGCATGCATTATAGAGACTATCAAGCACTGAAAGTAATCATGGAAATGTACTCGCCTGTGGTCCTTAGCTGGTATGAATCAGAATCCAAGTCACAGTCCAAATAGCCTATGTATTACAAATTTACCATATCAAAAGATAATTTATTTTAATTTATTTAATTCTAGAATAATTACTTTAAGATCCTATTTTAATCTTATTATTCTGATTTTTAGTTTAATTCCTAAATTTCGTCCAAAGAGACTAAATTTTATCAACTCGAGACTCATGTCACGCAAATCGAGACGATCTGTTGACCAAAAAGTCAACCAGCATAAACTCGAATTTTATGCATGATTTACTGTAGATTTTAGCGTCAAAAATATGCTAGAATTTATGGCTCATCCGAATTCAAATTTATTTGGGAATTATGGTACATACAAATTTTGTATTGTGCACCGATGGTTAAATTCTAACCTAGAAGTTCTACAGAATTAACAGTTTATAAATATTTCGAGTTAAATTCTGAGAAAAACATATGTCAATGATCTCGACATTAGCTTTCCGAAACTTCAAACGGTTCAAGATTCTGATTCCTGGTTCTCCCAAAATCGCAAAAACATCGAGACACATCTATTTTTGGACATGCTGTGCTCTACGTATTTTTCAGAATTTAATACTCATAATTTAGTAAAAAAATTTATATATTTCGAAAGCTAACCTCAATATGGTTCTAACGCAAGAAACTGGGCCTCGTTTGGAGTCCGGAGCTATGCGTAATGGCTTCTGGAAAATGAAGGAACCCTAGATGACAATTCTCCAGAATTCGGCTCAAAGAAAACCCTAGAATTCATAAACTAAATACCCTATATATAGAGTAGAGAGAAAGCAGCCGCGGCTCGGAGTCTGCCATATAGTGTGGATCCAAGCAGCCCCACCCAGATCGGACGGTCGGGGTTTGACCCGGCTCGGCTCAGCTGAGTCCGACTCGGACTAGAACGCGGCTTAGCTCGGCTCGGCTCCCAGTCGGCTCGGTTACACCCGCACCCACGCCAACGGTCTCTGACAGGCGGGCCCCGCCCAGTTCACTGCGAAAGGCTGACGGGTGAGTCCCCTGTTTGCTGACTGGGCAGAATATTTACTATTATGGGTTTTCTTTTTAAGAAAATAGTTTTTAATTCAGTTTTTTTCTAATTAACTCAAAATAAATGCTAAAAATAATCAAAAAAATTCCAAAAAATTCTAGAAAATATATTTGATTATTTAGAATCTAAAATAAAATTTGGGGATATTTTTAATTATGTTTGTCCCTAAAATAAATTCTTGCTAGTCCTAGGAAATTAGTGTTACTAGTTTTTAATTAACCAAAAATTATGAAAAAATCCCACTAGCCCCAAATTAACCTAAAAACAACATTTAAGCTAGAATTTTAGGATACGGAGGTTACAGGGTATGATCACATATCTACACTAAAATACTCTCAACCATCGACTGGTATAGTGGATCCAACCATGGTACGCTATGGCACGTGATTCCCCAAGAAGATAACGACTCTTCCCGAGAATCAGTGTCTGTACATATACAAGATAATTAATAAAACAAGGCTTGCACAAGATACACATATACCAAGGAATAACATCTCATGACGAGATCTGGATATACTAATCCGTGTAACCATCGTGTCAAGAAACATGTATATCTATACTAGATACAATGAACATAGAGGATATCATAAATGAGAAACTATTAGAGAATATACTCACCTGAAGTAGAAAGAATAGTCTCACAGATATCTGATACGGTGCCTCGAAGACCTAGATATGGAATATAACATCAACAGAAGATTTCGAAAAGAAAATAAGTTAAACTAGTCAACTTCTAGGTCAACAAGCCATCTCTAAGTCAAAAGTCAAACTAAGGTCAATTATGGTCAAACTATGGTCAAATATGTCAAACTACCTATTTCTAGGTTGCAAAAGTCTATCTCAAAGATATTGGTTTCAAACGCTAGAGTCTAGGTTATAAAAGCTATAACTTCGGATACTAGGATACCGTATCTCAGGATACGTAAAACAATAGGTAAAGCATCACATATACATATCAAGTAATTATTAATTATATAAAATCCTAATTATAAATATTAAATAGATTCCTTGGTTTTGAACCAACTTGGTATCATAACACTTATTTCGGATAAAATAAACAAAATGTAAAAATTACGAGAAAACGATAAGGTTCTTTATTTTAAAGAAAACACGCTCTTCTTCGTCGGTGTTTACAAACAAGATTGTACAATTTTGATCCTAGACGAGGAATATTGAAGTACAATTTATTTAATCTAGGTAAATATTAATATAGGTGTCTGATCTGCAGTCGATCACTTTAGCCCTTGGACCACACGATGGTGAAGAAGTGCCGTAGAAGACAGAAAGCAGCTTCGAAGGTTGCTAAAGAGGGTGGATGCCCGATGCCAAAGTCGTCGATCCCTTCTCTTTGCCTGAGCTCTGAATTCTTCTCTCTCTCTCTCTCTCGACCGTTTTCTCTCCTCCTTCTTTCCTCCCAATTGTCGACCTTGAATCTGATACTGGATTCCTTGACCAATTTTCGATCGTTCGATCTTTAATTTTTTGACCTGTTCCTCTATTGATAGAGGTCTCTATTTATAAAGTTTTTAGTGACAGTGACCACACAGTCGGCATAAAAATCGAGTAGTGGAAAGTACAGCACCTTTTTACACGACGGTTTAAAATAACCAATGCCTGCGCATAGATGACCGTTTGAGTGAGCATGTGACGCGTGTCCAACTAAAGGACAAACGCGTATATCTGCTGCGAAGATCACGGCGTAGAAGCCCCGTAGGTAGTTATCCCTTGTGTAGAAGAGGTTGACGTAGAAGCCAATGACTGTCACCATGGCGTAGAAGCCAAGTAGGCATAGAAGCCGAGTAGGCGTAGAAGCCAAGTAGGCATAGAAGTCGAGTAGGCGTAGAAGCCGAGTGGTCATAGAGGCCGAGCAAGCATCGAAGCCGAGTGGTCATAGAGGCCGAGTGGGCATAGAAGCCGAGTGGGCATAGAAGCCGAGCAGGCGTAGAAGCCGAGTGGGCATAGAAGCCGAGGAGGCGTAGAAGCCGAGATATTGTGGACGTTTTAGCCGGAATTACGGCTCTTGGAGATATAATTAAATCTCTTGTATTAAATGCAGAGATCTGCCCCTATCCTGCGCATTAAATACAGAGGGTTATCTTTAAGATTTGCCATCATTCTGTGCATTAAATGCAGATACGCGCCTCGAATTCTGTACGAAGAGTAACTGCTGATGTGGCGGTCTGTTTGCCTTCTGCGGAGCGTAAGAAGCTCACGTCTTCCAGTGTAAAACTAGGCAGCGTATCCCTTGTATGCGTAAGAGTAGTTTACGCAAGGGAAATGTCACTAGACGACGGTTTGGTGACATTTAATCAAATCTCCTGCATTAAATGTAGAGATCCGCCATTATCTTGTGCATTAAATGTAGAGGCATATTTTGAAGGTCTGCCACCCTTCTGCGCATAAAATACAGAGACGTGGCTCGGGCATCTGTCAGTATTCGGCACATTAAATGCAGAGACGTGCCTTGAGAATCTGTCACCGCTCTGCGCATTAAATGCAGAGACGCGCCTCGAGCCCTGTACGAAGAGTAGCTTTTGATGTGGCAGGCTGCTTGTCTTCTGCGGAGCATAAATAGCTCATATCTGCCTGTGTAAAACTAGGCGGCGTATTCCTTTGTATGCGTGAAAGCGGTCTACGCCAAGAAAATGGCAGTAAATGACAGCCTGGGTTGCAGTACCGTGCCATCATTATAGCCGTCGCTTGGGTTGTCGTGCAGTACTCTTTGTCAGGAGTCCAGACGTCAGGTTCATTGCATGATCTGACAGGTTCATTTCAAAGAATATGAAGTGTTCCTCGTACACTTCAATGTTGTATTAAAAGCGGATGAGTTTTACGCCATAAAGGCGCTGTAGCACACTTTTTACGCCGAAGCAGCCTGGATATACTACATTACGCGGATGGTCCTTGAGCCCACTTTTTACGCTGTGCTTAGCAGAAAAGCTCTGTTTGCACGTCGATGGCTCCGAGGTCCTCTCTTTATGCTGCCCTGCATTAACATGCTGCGCAGAGCTATCCAGCATATTTTTTATGCTTCTACAAGACCCCCTTCAAAGCTTTTAAATTCCTCATAATTTGAAACACTTTAAATGAAGCATGAATCGTTCCTCGGAATTTGAAACGCTCTGAATGGAGCCTGAAACGGTCAAGTCTGACATATTCTTTAAGGCTGACTTTATGGCTGAGTTATTGGGGATCGGTGTGATCTCTTTCGCCTATAAAAAGGCTGAGGAGTTAACCTGTTCTTCCCATATTTCCTTCACCACACAGAGATGATGGCCGGAGTTCGTCGGGTCGACTTGAGGAAGAAGGAGACCATGTTCTTCCAGCATGTAAGGAGCCAAAAAAGATGGCGTCTTTGAGCAAATGTCCTCTGCAACGATGGATCATGGAAGGATATCATAGCCTCCTTTGCTCGGGATAATCAGCAACTTTGTATGGCGGTTCTTCGGGAGAGAGGAAGGGTTGCAAGCGGTACCTTCTTCCGTTACCTGCGGACGAGAGCGGGCAAACTGGCTGCTGTCCGAGATTGAGTTGGGTGAAATATCTTAACTCAATCTGTCACGGCGCTGGACACAGGAAAGCAGATTTACCCTGCTTCCTCGTATTGAATGATGGGTCTAGGCCCAGTTTTGTATCCTCCCCCCGTTGATCATATGTCAGTCGGTTTGCGATCATCGACTGATTGCTGGAGAAGATGGATGAAGAATTTTGCCCATGCGAGAACCTGGCAAAATAGATTCTGGACGCAATCTTTAAATAAAAATAAGAAACCCTTTGTAGATGGGATTTCCCTCATATGTAACCATGAAAATGAAGAAAAACCCTTGTAGACTGGATTTCTCTCATATGTAATCATGATTTTAATAAGATCGTCTTCTTCTTTGCATATGATCATCTTGCCATACTTTGCTGTGAAGTCTGAATATGTGTAGCTTCGACACGTTTGATACTTTACGCCGACTCTGTTTAGAAAGAGTGCTAGGTCCTGTCCTGTCTTTTAGGCATAACTAAGGATGCGCAGAAAGCCGCTTTAGCAGTCGAGTGTTCGAACTGTCTTGCTGTTTAGGAATGAGGAACCGCGTAGAATTTTGAACTATTTTTACTTCTGATAAACAGAATTTTTGTTCAGACCATCGTCTTCAAGAATAATTTCTCAAAAATCCCTTGGAACAGGGCGAGAACTGGCTGTTAAAAACTGAGTCACCATCTTGAACTGTTGAGACAAAATATTCAGACTAGATTCTGGATGAACTTTGAATCGACCCATAAAGAAGAGTGATTTTTAATGTTTTGAACTCTGTATACTTTGGGTACTTGGGATATTTTGAGGTCAAGGAGGAGTATCTTCTATGTGAACTCCTGCAATTGACCACTTTGAGAATTGTTCAGATGTACTGTACTGGCCTGCGCATTTTTTAGATATGCGAAAAGTCGTGGAGCGTGAAATTATAAGTTTGTTGCCTCTGAGCGTAAAAAGCCACCGAGCATGAAATCATAGATTCGTAGCTGCTGAGCGTAAAGTCGTAGGTTCGTAGCCTCTCGAGCGTAAAAGCTACCGAGCATGAGAGCATCCGGGCGTAAAACCATAGACTTGTAGCCTGTGAGCGTAAAACCGTAGATCCGTAGCTGTCGAGCGTAGAAAACTCCTTAGCAAAAAAATTATAGATTTATAGCTTCTGAAAAGAAAATCTTTCGAGCGTGAAGTCGTGGATCTGTTGCCTCTGAGCGTAAAAAGCCACCGAGCGTGAGATCGTAGATTCGTAGCTGCTGAGCTTGAAGTCGTAGGTTCGTAGCCTCTCGAGCGTAAAAGCTACCGAGCATGAGAGCATCCGGGCGTAAAACCATAGACTTGTAGCTTTGAGCGTAAAATCGTAGATCCGTAGCTGTCGAGCGTAGAAAGCTCCTTAGCGTAAAAACCGCGAATCTTCTTCGCACAAAAACTTTTCGAATTCGCTGATTGTCCGCCTTCTCTGAGTAATATGCTGACGTAGTCCCCAATCATAACCAAATATTAAATGTGAGATTTTGTTCGGGATTCGAGGAGTCCACCCAAATTCTATATATACCCCAAGTTTCTGAGAGAAAAACTTTTCATCCATCTTCTGCGAAAGAAAGCTTTTGTCTGTTTGAGTTCTTCTTCGTTTCTTCTCCGAGTCTTCAAAGTCTCCAGTAATGGCCTCGAAACAAGTCTTCTTCTCTAAGGAAAAGAAGGATGCTTCTTCTTCTCGTTCTTCTGCTCAAGCGAGGGCGACTTCCGTCGGTCACGGCGAGCTTCATTCTGAACGGAGTATCCCGCCGACTAGCAGTGCACCCGGCCTTAAAGGTAGAGCTTTTGGCACGAAAAAGAATGACTGAAAGTCCTTCGCACACGTTGTACGTGAATACGCTAGGTCGTCTTTTGTGCTGATAGACTCTTCGAGGAAGATGATGCACAAAGATGTTTCATCTTTTACGCCCATATTTTTAATGTGTCAGCACAAAAACTCCATATTTTCGCAGTCTGGCGTAAAAGCTTTGACTGTCGAAAGTTGGTGTATACTATATAATTTGAGTGTTACGCAGGGCTGGAAATTCTGGCGCAATAACTCAAATTTTGGCGTATACTACCAGTCTTGAATGTTACGCCTTGGAATGGGATTCCAGCGTAATGATCAAGTTTTTACAGTCTTGGCGTAAAGCACAGACTGTTGATTTTTCTGCATACGCTGCAAGATTATAGAAACTGACTTATCTTTCTTGCATTTTGCAGTTAACTTGCACGCGTCTCCGCTAGCCGATGTAATGGGCTCTGCCACCGGGATGCTGTACTCCAACTATCTGGAGGATCTGTCGCACATGACTTTTCCTATCTTCGGGCCCCAGTATCCTGAGGGAAGAGAAATTTTGATATCGGCTCAGGGCGAGCGAACGCTGCTGAACATGATCAACGGAGAGCCCCTGACGTACATAGATGGGGACCAATACATAAAGCCGGCTTTCCTCTTCGGGGACATGATTGACAAGTAGTCCCAGACGAAGCCCAAGAAAGAACTCTGGGTATTCCCTGTCGGGAGCTTGGTTTTGTATCTGCCCAAGATGCCGAGAGACTATCCCATCTCAGCATTCTTCCATGCTACACATCCCAGAAGGATGTCGTGGACGCTGACTCCTGATCTTCACGGCAGGACGGGAAAGATATTTCATCTGAAAGGAGCTAACCAGGGGTCGTTTGTCAGCCGCCCTACCGGCAATGTGATGCTGTTCAGGGGACTGTACCCGGGCAGTGTCCCGAGTGAAGACAGCTTAGTGATCCAGGCGATCCAGTTACCGACTTTCTGCAATGATTTTATGGGACGCGGAGGAGTATACCCTAAGGTGAACCCTCGAACAGGTGGGTGGATCACCCCCACAAATCTTCGATGGGCTCGCTTAGCTGATTGGGCCCTGAAGCATTTTTAGATCGAGCTGGAGAGCATTGGTCTGTTTGCAGCTGTGAGTGCAACCAGTGTTGGGTTGTCTCTCAACCCCAACCTGTTTCTGGCACTGATGGAGCGATACATCTCGCTCACCGGGACTTTTGCCACTCCACTGGGGGAGTTGGGATTGGCCCTCCACGAGATGGCAGAGATCTCAAGACTGCCGATGGGGGATACTCCATATGAAGAGTATGTTCCCATGAACCGTGAGCTGGGGGATTCGGACCCTCAGGTAGTGGAAGTGTAGCAGGAGCTGATGTGCCACTACCTCGCTTGCACAGCTTTTTATGACGAGCCTTCAGATTTGGCTCACATCAGTAAATGGACGTCCTACCTCTTCTTTCATCGGTCCAGGACTGCTAAGCCAGAGAAGGTATTGGAAGGCAAGGATCTGCCTTTGAATCCTCTGAGCGTGCTTAATGCTCAGTTAGTTGACGATCTCATGGAAGACGCTGGGGCTCCGAACTTGATCCTCGACGAAGGGATAGGGAAGTATCCAGTAGGCACCAAGGCCTATAGTTATTTGAGGCATTGTGGCAGGCCTCTATCCAGGGAAGCTCAACTGGCTGGCTTCCTCTCCATATGGTTGTGCCGACTGGTGGTACCCAACATCGCATCTGCGGACCGCATTCACTGGAACATGCTATGGCCTGCAGTGCATCTGGTGTTTGGAGCAAGACTGGGCTTGCTCCTTGCCATGGTGTGCCGTATTCAAGCTGGCTTGAGGGCCATGACCGACGGGCTGCTCGCCGATAAAACTCGACGTGATAGCTTTCACAGGGTAGAATTACCATACCTGTATCTGATAGGATGGTTAATTCTTCATAACCCCAGGGTTATGTCTCCCGACTCTGGCAGTAGTTCGGGGGCTAGTTTTTTGTTGAACTACCAAAAATCCTCCTGGAACGTGACCACAGTTATAGACTGTCGGCGGGCGCTGAACCTCAGTCACAGCTAGAAGCTCTTCTCTGCACTGTTCCCCCTGTACATCTCAATCAGCAGGGGATCAGACTTCAGGATGTAGGCGACGAGAAGACCGTTCTTTCTCCCGAGTCTTTTAATTGGTTGGTCTGCATTAGACCTTACTGTACAAGAGTGAAGACCATTGCTTCTTCGAGCCCTACTTGCCTAGTAGGTTTTCCAGGCAATTCGGGTACGACCAGTTGCACGTGGGCAATGCCGTCACCAGCTTCAGGTCTAGGGGTGGACTCATTGATGGAGCCAGAGGATGGCGATATTTTATCATGGGTTGCACTGAGGCAACTTTTATCGTGTCCGTCATTTCACTCTCCACGGAGCTGCGTATTCTCCACTCGTATGCCCAGTTCTATGTGGCAACCAACACCTTCCATCGCAATTTTGATATGCATAAAAGTTTTAGGGTGCCTTCTTCCAAGTCTGGGGGAAGAGTCGAAGTCCCCTCGGTTTCCTCTAACGAAGGTGAGGAGTTCGTCAATCCAGATGAGCCTCTGTTGGCGGTATCGAGGGGTGAAGTACCTCTGCCTGCAGTGCCTTTGGTGATCTCTGGGAAGCGAAGGGCTCCTACTCCGAAGGAGACTTTCCCTCGCAAGAGGAAGAAGAAGACGGTTACTCGTCCTCTCCGGATTTCTAGTATTGAGGCTCCTAGAAATGAGCCTACATCTCTCTATGTCAGGGATGATTCTTTGATTGGAGGTTCCTCGCCTTTTAGAGAAGGAACCTCGACAGTCCCGGCTGGCGGTGCCGGAGAATTCCTGCTGGAGGCAGCTTTCGCTGCTACCGCTTCAGGTAGTGAAACGAGATCGCCTTCGGGGCCGAGCCGAATGAGGATATCTTTATCCAGGTCAGCATAAGGAGAGACCCCTGCCGTGTCTGCCGGTGCATCCAGCGAGATTCCAGCCGATGAACCTTGGTTGGAATTTGATGAGGACCTGGAAGAGCATTCGCCGATATTTGGAAGAGCACCCTTCTCCATGTATGATAGGTTGCCTAGCATCACTAAGAAATGATTTAGCTGTACTGGCCGCGGACGCATCATATACACCATTGGCCATGGGTAAATATCGTCTTTTATGCCTCTTCTTTTAGGAAAATTAACATTATGCTGATATTAACTTCCTTTTGTCTTCTTTTCAGGGGAAGACTTCGGGAAGGGCAGTATAGATGTGCACTTTGGCTCTGTGTCAGGTCCTGGCGGCGACACGGAGGTGCCTGATTTTGAAGAGGAGATATCTTCGGGTGCCGGCTCGCCTGGCAAAGAGATTCTGATATCTCAAGAGGAGGACGAGCCTGTCATTGCGATAATGCCTCCTTTGAGTACGCCAGTTACTTCGTCCGGTGTTGGCGCTTCTTTCTTTGTCACACCTCCTGTTGAGGCGACGGCCGTGGCAACATCGTCTGCGGTTGTTCTTGAAGGGGGACTTGCCACTATCGAGGCCACTCCCAGCGTCCATTCGGATCTAGCTGCGCTGACCGAGCAGTACACTGGTATCTTCTATGCCATCTTGAAAATATTAATATCAATGGTGCTGGAGAAGAATTTGGGCTTCGCGTCGCTGAGGAGGACCTCCCGGGCCTCGATAGTGCCGATCCGAGAATTCGACGACACTGGGGTAGCTGACGCGCTGGAGGAGATAGTTAATGGTTTGGAGCAACCCATTAACGAATACTTGCAGCTAGCTCAAGGCAACATTGATGGTCTCGTTCAAGCTAGGTACGACTCCCTGACTGTGCAGCTTGCTGAACAGATGGCATCTCTGAATAAGTCCATCGAGGCTCATCAGCGGGAGATGGACGAAGAACGTGTCCAATTGGGGTATGTCGTTCCCGAGTTGACCCGATACGAAGCCAAATATGAGGAAGCGGCAGCGCAGGCCCGCATATTGAAGGATGAGCTCGTTCGAGTAGAGGCGAAGGCTCTCTCTTTGTCGGCAGCCCGAGACGTGCTGAAGGAGCGACGGGCGACTGTTCAACAGAATTTGACGCATGTGGGTGTTATCCATGCTGATTTTGTGTAGGCTCGGTCTGAGCTAGCTGCTTTGGACAACGATACGACAAGTTGGAACGGGCTCGCACCGACGTCTTGAACTCCCGGGATGAGAGAATGGTTGCTCTGGCATAGCAGATTTGCGACCTAACCGCTCCCCCCAAATGATGTACCCTTTTTTGCTTTTCAATGTACTTTTGCTCTTTTTTGGGAATAATAAAGAGGCTTTCATCTAACTTTGTGGACCCATCATTTTGAAATATAAATGACAGGTTTGGGTGAAAGTGATATCAGAGGTAATATGGATGTGGTATACTCTCGGTAAGTTTTAGCAGGACGCATCTATTCAGAGGTAATATGAACATGATAGAATACGATCCCACAAGTTTCGTTTTGGATGTAGTTTTGTCAGAATAAGGTTTCCGCCATATTCCACTTGAGCAAAGTAGGTTAAGCATAGTACCTTTTTAGGAATTTGCCATTGATAGGAGCCATTAACAGGTCTCCATTAGGCTTGGCTAACCTGTAAGCACCGTTCGAGAACGTCGTCTCGATCACAAAAGGGCCTTCCCATTTGGGCTGGAATTTGCCCTTACTCCTGTGAGTAAGAATCATCGACCTTCTCACAACTAAGACTAGCTCGCCGACTTTGAACACTCTTTCCTTTACTTTTTGATTAAAAGCTCTGGAAATGCATGCTTGGTAGAACGCGATGCGCTATTGAGCTTGGAGGCGTTTTTCGTCTAATCCTTCTAGCTCTTGAAGCCTTAAAAGGTCATTTTTTTCTTGAGTCAGCTCATTAGCCACGACTATCATGAGTGACAGAATCTGGATCTCGATGGGGAGAACTGCTTCACTCCCGTAAACCAGTGAGAATAGGGTACAACCTGTCGGTGCTCGTACCGTTGTGCGGTATGCCCAGAGACATTCTCCCAGCTTCTCATTCTAATCCCTCTTGTTCGAAGAGACAAACTTTTTCAAGAGCTTAATAATGGTTTTGTTGAAAGCTTCCGCCAAACCATTAGCAGCAGGATTATATGCCGTAGAGGCCATATTTTGTATCCGATTTTTATCGCAAAATCGATGAAACGCTTGGCTGATGAATTGAGGCCCATTGTCATAAATTATTCTTCGGGGTATCCCAAAGCGATAAATAACGTGATGCTTGATGAAGCTGATCACATTAGATGCCTTTACCTCAGCAAGAGGGATCACCTCTGCCCATTTGGAGAAATAATCTGTGATGACCAGTATGAACCGGTGATCTCTGGAAGAAGACGGGTGAATAGGACCAATGATATCCATACCCCATGCTTCGAAAGGCCAGGACGCAACCGTAGGATGTAGATGTTCAGGAGGTTGATGGATAAAGTCTGCATGGACCTGACAGGCTCTGCACTGTCTTGCATACTTTATTGCATCGGTGATCATAGTAGGCCAGTAATAGCCTATTCTCCTGATGCGATCTTGTAGCTTAGGCCCGGGTTGATGTGCTCCGCATACGCCGTCGTGAGCTTCACAGATGATCCGTTGTGTCTCATCATCTGAGAGACATCTCAATAGCAGTCCGTCGTAGGTCCGGCGATATAGACACTGTGAGGATGCTTCGAAATAGAAGCGTAATGATTGTCTCTTGACGGATACTGCCTCTTTAGGGTCCTCCGACAAGATTCCATATGCCACGAAATCTATAAAGGGACTTCTCCAGTCTCTCCTGGGAGGATCTGTGTTCACAGCGTAGCTGCATTCTATGTGAAAGTTGTTTTTCATACAGAATAAATCTCTGCTAAGAAGGATTACCGAATTCTGCCTTCTTATATGAATAGCTAAATCTGCAGCTAGACTGGCTAGGGCATCAGCTTTTAGATTCTGAGATCGAGGTACATGCTCTAGAAAGAAACCTTTGAATGTCATGGCTATCTCGACCGTTGCTCGGTGATAGGGGATGTGGTCTGGATTCCGGACTTCATATATTCCTCTGACTTGATTGACGATCAGCAGAGAGTCACCGAAAGCTTTCAGAGATTCGACGCCTAATTCTTTAGCGACTTGGAGCCCGATTAGTAGAGTGTTATACTCTGCCACATTGTTAGAACAGGGCTCGCTAAGAGAATATGCTCGGTAGATGACAAGCTTATCAGGAGCAACCAGGATAATCCCTACTTCCGATACCACGTTTCTCCTGGGACCAGTTCTGGAGGCACCATCGAAGAATAGTTGCCATGCATCACCTTCCATTACGGAATTATACTCTACAACTTTGTCGGGAATATCCTCGTACAGCTTGGAGGCCTCCGGGATCCGATGAGCAGCTAGGAAATTAGCCAATGCTTGGCCTTTGACGGACTTCTGAGGGACGTACACCATGTCATATGGTGTTAATAATATTGCCCAAGTCGCAAGTCGGGAATTAAGAACACTTGGCTTGTTCATCAGTACCCGCAGAGGATTGACCCTGGAGATGATGTGAATGGTTTGGCCTGTGACATAGTGCCGCGTCTTCTGGATAGCGAACATCAGAGCCAAGCATTCTTTCTCCACTGGGTTGTACCGATGTTCAGCTCCGACCATCATCCTGCTGAGGTAGTAGATAGCCTGCTCATGGCCCATATCGTTCTTCTGTGCGAGAAGAGCTCCCAGAGAATGATCCATTGCTCGAACATATAGCACGGATGGTCTTCCTATGACTAGAGGCACCAGAGCTAGCGGGCTAGTAAGATAGCGTTTGATGTCACCGAATGCTTGCTGACAGGCTTCGTCCCATACGAAGAATACACCTTTATTCATGAGACGAGAAAAGGGCTGACATCTCCCAGAGAGGTTGGATATGAATCTCCGGATATAAGCCAGACGATCTTGAAATCCCCTGATTTCTTTCAGATTACGGGGCGGTCGCATTTCTAAGATGGCCTTGACTTTATCAGGGCCCACTTGAATGCCTTTGGCGGTAATGACAAATCCCAAAAATTTGCCACTAGATACCCCCAGGAAGGACTTTGTAGGATTCATTTTGAGTTGATGTTGGCGCATCAATTCAAATACTGTCTTCAAGTCTTGGATGTGATTGTCCTTGAGGCAGCTTTTGACAGCTACATTGTCCACGTAACACTCCACTATCTTGCGTAAATGCTCATGGAATATGTTACTCATAGTCCGTTGGTACGTAGTCCCAGCGTTCTTCAATCCGAAGGGCATGACCGTATAGCAATATACCCCCAATAGTGTTCGAAAGGCAGTGTGCTTCTCGTCCTCAGGATGCATCTTGATTTGGTTGTATATTGAGAATCCGTCCATGAAAGACATACGTTTGAAACTGTATGTATTGTTAATCATGACGTCTGTGATGGGAAGAGGAAACTCATCCTTGGGGCAGGCTACATTCAGATCTCGGTAATCGATGCAGACACGTACTTTTCTATTTTTATTCATGACCGGGACAACATTGCGACCGAGTCAGGATGTTGTTCTTCTCGGATGAAGCCGCAGGCTATCAACTTCTTGACTTCAGCTTCGATGGCGTCCATCATATCCGGACGGAACCGGCGTTGGTGCTGCTTCACAGGCTTCGAATCGGGCAATATATTGAGCTTATGAGTAGCCACCTTTGGATCAAGGCATGGCATGTCCTCATAATTCTACGCAAAGACGTCGATATATTCTTTTATCAGCTGGATTACTTCTTCCTTTTCTGCTTCGGAAAGATTGTCACTGATAAATATCGGCTTTGGCGAAAGTTCATCCCCAACATCAATCTGGATAACTTTATCTTCAGTGGAAGGTTCTCTCTCTCGAAGCGGAACTCCCATTGTGTATCTATTTACTGAGCCCAAGCGTCATTCTCAAATAGTTCAGATTCTTATTCTTTTGCTTCGAAGGAATCTGTCACTACCATATTTACTGGTAATGTTCGTTCGAGAGCATGAGATGAGTTGGAGGGCGCTGAGGAAAAGATATCTTCGTTTGACTCAGAAGTTGCAAGGGAGGTGGTATACCCAAACCCGAAACGAGTTCGTTGATAGTAGGGATTGCCGTACAGCGGCATTCGTCTGCCTTTCCCGAAGTTGAGCCCTGGTTCCAGCTTCAAGTTATAACCCATATTTTGCATGATCTTCAAAGCTTGCGGGCTGTATATGTGAACCTGCATTTTATCGGTATTGTTATCAGAAGAATCTTCTTGCATAGTCGGTTTATTGCGCATGCGGCCGAAGACTATTGAATGCTGACTGCTGCAAGTAGGCGGGATAATGAAGATAGAATCCTCATGCGGTCCATGTGTCGTGGTGATATTGGATGATGACGCTACTTCCCACATATACGGATGATAGGAATCTATAGCTTCCAAGAATTTTTGAGCTATAGGTTCTATATCATCATGGGGAGAGGATTCCTGGTTCAGAATTTGAGCATCGATATACTGGAAAAAAGGATATTTATTATCATCTGAAACTTTGTTCCTGGCTGCATTTACATCGGTCGGCTGCCTGCTGCGCCGAAGGTTGATGACCAAGGATGGAGGCTTCTGGTTCAAAGTGATCACTAGAGGATCACCCCTTTTTCTTGACTTGGTTTTGTTCAGGTGGATCGCCATAGGCTCCATGGCTTTTGGACGAGTAGTCCGTCCTTTCACCTTGATTGTCAGCGGTTGTTCGGCAGAGGGTTCTTCTGGCTCCCGGTGGGATTCCTTCTCTGCTTTGGCTGTCACCTCTTCCGTGTAGTCTTGAGAGTATAACACGGCATCGGAGTAGTAGGATTCTACTCCTCTAAACGGGTTCAGGTCAGCAAACTCCGTTTATACTGTTCCTTAGGCGTCTATATATTTAAAGCATTGATGTAGAGTTGAAGAAACGATGTTGTGGTCGTGGATCCAAGGTCTGCCCAGCAGAATGTTGTAGGACACCTCTAAATCAATGACGTAATATGTGGCCACTGATCTAAGGTTGCCAATCTGGATCCTCAGGCGAATTTTCCCCAACGGCTTACTCTTTCTGGCGTTGAAACCCACGATCGTAGTGGTGGTATAAGCCAACTCGCTGGTAGGAATCCTCAGCGGTCTAAGCAGACTATGGGAAATGATGCTGATTGATGATCTCGGATCTATGTGAATCCGGTCGACCACCATGGAACTGACGTACCCGGTGTGATAGAGGGGCCTATCATGCCTGTTATGTTTTAACAACATGTCATCTTGAGTGAAAGTAAAATTCGGGACCACCTCCATCACACTATGGCATTGAGGACACGCCACTGGTTCTTTGGTAGACCCATGATTCGTTGCGCACAAGAGTGCAAATAATAGGTTTTGGGACAAGCCCTGCCAGAGGTAATATGGACGTAGCAGTTTTTGTGGGCCTAACACCACTGGCGCACTTAGAGTTAAGTACGGGTGTTAAGTTGAGATGACAACCGATATCAGAGGTATGATGGACGTGATAATCGGTAGCCAAAAACTCGGAGAGTTTGTTCAGAGGTAATATGAATATAACAAACTTCTGGTATATAATTCCATCGGGGATGGAGGTGCATATCTGCTCAGAGGTAATATGGACATAGCAGTTTTTGTGGGCCTAACACCACTGGCGTACTTAGGGTTAAGTACGGGTGTTAAGTTGAAATGACATTTGATATCAGAGGTAATATGGACATGATAATCGATATCCAAAATTTCGAAAAGTTTGTTCAGAGGTAATATGAACATGACAAACTTCTGGGTTGCAATTCCATCGGGGATGGAGGTGCATATCTGCTCAGAGGTAATATGGACATGGCAGTTTTTGTGGACCTAACACCACTGGCGTACTTAGGGTTAAGTACGGGTGTTAAGTTGAAATGACATTTGATATCAGAGGTAATATAGACATGATAATCGATAGCCAAAAACTCGGAGAGTTTGTTCAGAGGTAATATGAACATGACAAACTTCTGGGTTGTAATTCCATTGGGGATGGAGGTGCATATCTGCTCAGAGGTAATATGGACATGGCAATTTTTGTGGGCCTAACACCACTGGCGTACTTAGGGTTAAGTACGGGCGTTAAGTTGAAATGATATTTGATATCAGAGGTAATATGGACATGATAATCGATAACCAAAATTTCGGAAAGTTTATTCAGAGGTAATATGAATATGACAAACTTCTGGGTGAAAGAAATGAAATGCTTAGATGATAGTTCAGATGTAATATGAATATAAACTTATGTCTGAACAATTCACTGTGGAGTGACTTTCTCGAGTGAGGACGGTCCCGAAGAATCTATTGGAGAAACTTCAGGGACTCTTCCTCAGGTACATTCTTGGAGGGAGCGAATTGTCACGTTTTAGAAAGACCGATTCGCGATGATCATCGTTTCGTTTATAGATGCAAAGTGATAATTTTGGCGCCAATCAACTCCTGGATTCTCTTTCTCAGTATATAGCACGCCTTTGTAGGATGATGAATGTACCGATGAAAGAGACAATAATCTGGGTGATCATCTTTGCCAGCTTTCTCAGGATGTCTGATGTTGGGAAGCTGAAGCTTGCATTTATCCATCAACATATTAAAGATTTCAATGATGTCATCTTCATTGAAGGAGAAAGTCCCTTTTGGTCTTCGGGCTCCTGATGCCTGAGTTTTACGGTCTTCCGGGAAGATCGTCGTCGTTGTATCATCTTCGGTTCTTGAGGGAATTCTTTCGCTAACTTTGGATGCCACCCTATTTTGTCGAGGTAGGCTACCCCCAGACATGTCATGGCAGTTGTCCACAGAAGCTGATTTAGCAGGACCTACCTCTGGTTGTACAGGATTAGACTTTGAAGATTTGGGTTTCGCAAGAGATGCAGTATACCCCAACCCAAAACGAGTTTGTTGACGGTAAGAATTACCATGCAACGGTGTTCGTCTGTCCTTTCCATTATTGAGGCCTTATTTCAGCTTCAAATCATAACCCATGCTTTGTATAATTTTTAACGCTTGCGGGCTATATTTGTGGATTTGTATTCTGCCAGTTTCAGACTCACAAAATTCTTCCTACATGATCGGGCTGCTCCGCATGTGACCGAAGACTATTGGATGTTGGTCGTCACGAGTTAGAGGAATAATAAAGATGGAATCTTTACGTGGTCCACCTGTCATGACGACATTAGATGTTGAAGCATCTTCCCACAAGATCTTCCCGCGTTTGACCGTTAGGGGAACTGAAGCCTGTTTATGACCCTCGTCTTCGTGTTTCTGGATCAGATAGTCACGCAGGTCAGGAGTCTTTATAGAAGAAGAAGAAGATGGCTTGTTCCTTCTGTTCATATCAGTGGGCGTACGGATGTTGGGAACTATAGTTTTTCCTGTGCCTCCTGTATACAACAGGTTGGCCATCTTGGTGGTGGATAATCCTCGAGGAGGGTGTCTTTCCACAAATTGAGCATTCTTTACGCTGAGGGGCTTCTTCTGGCATAATTTGGAGCTCTGCCCCGGTTGGCGTAAAGTTGAGGATGTCCTCAGTCGGTCGTCAGCCTCTCGCATAATCCGGAGGGCTGGCAGATTCTTTCCTTGCTGGCGTAAAGGCCGAGAAGTTGAGTAATCCGCCGTTTGCTTTCCCTTGCGTAGATTACAGGGGTCATCTGCTTTTTCGCGGAAGGCAGATGCATTTTTATGCATGGAGCGCGTTTGGAACTTCTGATTTGGCACTAAGGCATTATCAGAAATTTTGTCTGTTCTGCCAGGGACGGGAGACTGATTTCTACGCGCAGAGCATGGTGTAGGCTTCTGGACTAGCGCTGAGGCATTGTCCAAAGTTTTGTCTTTTTCGCCAGGGACGGGAGACTGAATTTTACGCGCAGAGTACGGAGTATACTTCTGGGTTAGCACTGAGGCATTGCCAGAAGTTTTGTCTGCCCTGCCAGAGACAGGCGACTGAATTTTATGCACAAGGCACGGAGGGAGCAATGCTACAATCTTGTTGGTCAGAGAAATCGGAGAGGTCGGAGAGTCCACAGGAATGGTATAGGATGTCTTGGGCATCCAGACCTTACGTAGCTTCCTGTTGTCTTGGACTGAGAGAGAGTGAGAGCTACCCCCTATTTGAAGCATGTCTTCGTAGGCAGATTGGTCGAACTGGACGACCAGTGTCTTCTTCACGTTTCCCACGGATACCGCATCGTATTAAGAAATTGCTTCCTCGTCAGAAGAGAAAGATGTCCCCAGTAGAGTCGCCATCTTGTTTCGGATAAAATAAACGAAATGTAAAAATTATGCAAAAACGACAAGGTTCTTTATTTTAAAGAAAACCCCGCTCTTCTTCGTTGGTGTTTACAAACAAGATTGTATAATTTTGATCCTACACGAGGAATGTCAAAGTACAATTTATTTAATCTGGGTAAATATTTCTTTAGGTATCTGATCTGCAGTCTATCACTTTAGCCCTTGAACCACACGATGGTGAAGAAGTGTCGTAGAAGACAGGAAGCAGCTTCGAAGGTTACTAAAGAGGGTGGATGTCCGATGCCAAAGTCGTCGATCCCTTCTCTTTGCCTGAGCTCCGGATTCTTCTCTCTCTCTCTCTCGACCGTTTTCTTTCCTCCTTCTTTCCTCCCAATTGTCGACCTTGAAAATGATACTGGATTCCATGACCAATTTCTGATCGTTCGATCTTCAATTTTTCGACCTGTTCCTCTATTGATAGAGGTCTCTATTTATAGAGTTTTTAGTGACAGTGACCACACAGTCGGCGTAGAAACCGAGTAGTGGAAAGTACAGTACCCTTTTATACGACGGTTTAAAATAACCAATGCCTGCGTATAGATGACCTTTTGAGTGAGCATGTGACGCGTGTCCAACTAAGGGACAAACGCGTATATCTGCTGCGAAGATCACGGTATAGAAGCCACATAGGTAGTTATCCCTTGTGTAGAAGAGGTTGGCGTAGAAGCCAATGACGGTCACCATGGCGTAGAAGCCAAGTAGGCATAGAAGCCGAGTAGGCATAGAAGCCAAGTAGGCATAGAAGCCGAGTAGGCGTAGAAGCCGAGTGGTCATAGAGGCCGAGCAGGCGTAGAAGCCGAGTGGTCATAGAGGCCGAGTGGGCATAGAAGCCGAGCAGGCGTAAAAGCCGAGTGGTCATAGAGGCCGAGTGGGCATAGAAGCCGAGTGGGCATAGAAGCCGAGCAGGCATAGAAGCTGAGTGGGCATAGAAGCCGAGCAGGCGTAGAAGTCAAGATGATGTGGACGTTTTATCCAGAATTACAGCACTTGGAGATATAATCAAATCTCTTTCATTAAATGCAGAGATCTGCCCCCATCCTGCGCATTAAATGCAGAGGTTTGTCTTTAAGATTTGCCATCATTCTGCGCATTAAATGCAGATACGCGCCTCAAATTCTGTACGAAGAGTAACTGCTGATGTGGCGGTCTGTTTGCCTTCTGCGGAGCGTAAGAAGCTCATGTCTGCTAGTGTAAAACTGGGCAGTGTATCCCTTGTAAGCGTAAGAGCAGTTTACGCAAGGGAAATGTCACTAGACGACGGTTTGGTGACATTTAATCAAATTTTCTGCATTAAATGCAGAGATCCGCCATTATCTTGTGCATTAAATGCAGAGGCGTGTTTTAAAGGTCTGCCACCCTTCTGCGCATAAAATGCAGAGATGTGCCTCGGACATCTGTCAGTATTCGGCGCATTAAATGCAGAGACATACCTTGAGAACCTGTCACCACTCTGCATATTAAATAGAGACTCACCTCGAGCCCTGTACGAAGAGCAGCTTTTGACGTGGCAGGCTGCTTGTCTTCTGCGGAGCGTAAACAGCTCACATCTGCCTGTGTAAAACTAGGCGACATATTCCTTTGTATGCGTGAAAGCGGTCTACGCCAAGGAAATTGCAGTAAATGATAGCCTGGGTTGCAGTACCACGCCATCATTATAGCCGTCGCTTGGTTTGTCGTGCAGTACTCTTTGTCAGGAGTCCAGACGTCAGGTTCATTGCATGATCTGACAGGTTCATTTCGAAGAATACGAAGCGTTCCTCATACACTTCAATGCTGCATTGAAAGCGGATGAGTTTTACGCCATAAAGGCGATGTAGCACCCTTTTTACGCCGAAGCACCCTAGACATATTGTATTAAGCGGATGGTCCTTGAGCCCACTTTTTATGCTGTGCTTAGCGGAAAAGCTCTGTTTGCACGTCGATGGCTCTAAGGTCCTCTGTTTACGCTGCCCTGCATTAACATGCTGCGTCGAGCTATCCAGCGTATTTTTCATGCTTCTACAACACTAAACCATAATCTAGATACCCAAACCCAATACCTTGGGTATCCCCAAATACTTTAATACTTACCTTGGTATCTCAAGGTAATTTCTAATACCATGTTTATACTAACTACCCATAAATAATATATGCTAACAACTTAAATATTATAAATATAGTATACTAAAACACAATTAGCAATTAGGAATGTATCTACATATATATTAATACCATATATATACATATATATATATATATATATCTAATATAATATAATTAAATACACAAAATCTAATAAAAATCGTAAAACTGTCACTAAAAGTCCTGCCTACTGTCGCTGAAACTACTGATACCGCTGATACCCTGCTGCTTTCTACGACAAACTCATGCTGCTGTCGCCAAAACTGTCGTTGTTGCTGCTGTAGCCGTCGCTACTGCTGCTGCTGTTACTATTGCTGCTGCGGCTGCTGTCGTTATTTCCTCTGTTGTTGCTGTTGTTGCTGTGTACTAATGCTGCTGCTGTTTGGTGACGCTGAAACTGTCGCCAAGGCTCCCTGCTCTCCCTCTATTATATATATATAACACAAAATATATATATATATATATATATATATATATATATATATAATACCACATACTCCTCCACATATATATATATATATATATATATATATATATATATATATATATATATATATATATATATATATATATATGTGCGTAATAACTACATATGACATAACAAACATATATATATATATAGTATCATATATATAACAATACATATACGTATACGAATATATAATCACAATAAATATACATATACATATAAGTATAATATACTATAATATATATATATATACTATATACATAACATATAAACTATATATATATATATATATATATATATATATATATATATATATATATATATATATATATATATATATATATATATATATATATATATAACAACATTAAATAGCTCTTACATATGTAGAAGAATAGCTACATAAAAATATATACACATAGATATATTAGATACATAGATCTAAGACACATAAATACATAAATATATAAACACAACAATATATATATATACATACATATAATTATACATCACAATGACTAAGAACACAAGAGAAATAGATCTAGAAATTAAATTGCACAACACATGGAGTGTATCACACCCGTATCCCACTAGATCTAGGATACGCTTGCAACACGAGTTCACCACACATCCAAACGTATCCCGAAGGACACGAGCAAGTCTAATATATTATTTATGAACAATACGAAAAGTCAAACACAAATCTACGTGTCCGTGTCAAAATGTGACATGCTCAAAGTCCTGTGTCGGAGAAAAAACCCCCAAATCTACACGTATCACCAAATTATTGGAATACGACCTACATGTACTCAATTGTGGATACGACACTAGCTGCAAACACATAAGAACATGCCAAATTGATCTATAGGACCAATTGACACACAATAAATGTCAATCTTCGAATTCTCCCAAAATTGACAAAAAAAGTATAATAACTTTCTCAATATATCTCATATGAACACAAAACCAAAACCTATGGATAGCCTATGTATATGGGTTGATTTCTCATGGTTAAATCTCAGATTTATAATCAAATTTAAAGTATGACACTAGACCCAAATACACAAGCAGATGCCAAATTGATCTATAGAACCAATTAACACACACAACAAATGTCAATCTCCGAATTTTCCCAAAATTGACACAAAAAATACCATAACTTTCTCAATAGGCCTCCTATAAACACAAAACCAAAACCTATGGGTAGTCTATGTATATGGGTTGATTTTTCATAGTTAAATCTCAGATTTATAACCTAGTTTAAAGGAAAAAACTAAATTATACCTATTGGGAGATGGATTTCTAATGCAACTTCCAAATATGATAAAATTGGCCTCCAATTTGTAGATCATTGCTCCTCTGTGTAGATCCTTACTTCTTCCTTCTAGATCCTTTCTCCACTAGTCTTCAATGGTGATTTGGGAAGAAATTAGGATAAAATTTTGGTAGGAAAATGATATAGGAATGAAGGAATTTGGTTTGAAAAATTCTAGATCTAATTTGCAAATAAAAAGAGGAGAGAGAAACATTTTCTCCTATCTTTAATAGGCCGGTCCCTTACCCCTTCCTCAAGTCACTATGTAATATCCATTATACCCCTTGGGGCCTTTCATGAAGAAATAATTAAGGAGGGAAGCTTCTAGTCTAATGGTTTAATTAAATTAATTTTCCTCCTAATCAATGGACTTTCTAAATGGGCTCAATTCTAACAATTAATATATGTTGGTCCATGAGTCTAAACTAAACTAGTTAGGTCCACTAACACAAGTCCAAAATAAATAACTAACATCTAACAATAATTAAATAATACAACAATAATTATTTATCAAGCATAATATTTAATTAATTATGAAATTACTAAAATATTCTTTCCTAGAAAATGTGGTAGTGACATACGGTAAGTTCTCCCCAACCCCATATATCTCATGCCTCATGTCACGAAACGCAAGGTAATCACTATCTATGTCTCAAGTTCAGGTGTAAATAAAATCATGTCAACTACCACATGTCTCAAGTCCTGTCATAAAATAGAAGCCGGAATCCTTGAATATCACAAGTGAGGCTTCTGTACAAGTGTTTTCATATACGGTATACGATGACAATGCAATCTAACGATACCCGATTCCACGCATGGAAGTCGGCACCCAAATATAATTCAGACCCAAAGTATTGTCACGGTCCTAGGGTCACAATTGAGTACATGTATTAAAATATAAACTATAAACAATAGATAAAATTAAGCACAATTTACTTAGACCAAGGCAAGGTACACTTGCTTGAATTCTGGATATGGCGACGTCCAAGTGGCAAGCTCAATGCGTCAACTATTTCTGAAAAGCTGGAATCTATACGAACGTCTCTGAATGCTGCAACAAACATCACTAATATTTCCAAAATATAAGAAATAGCTAGGATTGATTACCCATAAGTCCAATTTGGACATAGGGCCAAAAATGATAGTTTCGGGTCAATACGGTGTCCAATTGTGGCCCACTTCGGACCGTAAAATGTGTCAAACATAAAGTTCTTCTAATTTGACAAACTTAGTGTCCACAAGTCTAGAACGATGACACAAAACTCAACTGAGTATCCAAAATTGGATTCCAGTAAGCTGGTCACGAAATCACCCGTCAAGTGGAACCATGGGGCCTACAAAACGGTATTTCATCAACGTTCTCAGAATCGAACCAAACTTGGGTCACAGGACCAACGTAACTCTATGAATACGATGGCGTAAGTTTTATTCTGAAACGACAAGCACACACAAAGTTATGACAAGATATCAGAATAGGCGGATACACGTTGATTTTGACGTGCATACACGTCCAAATCCACTTTCGCAAAAGTCCACATGTCCGCATTTATGTTACGCACCATTCGGTAAAATTCGCACGTGACGACATGGCCTTGTTTGGCGGGACGCACTTCGTATCAAAAAAATTTGGGTTTTTGAAAATAAGTTTTTCTTGGTTTTGGAACTCAATTTTACAGAGATCAAAACCAATTAAAAATAAACTAAAAAAAGAAATTGATCTTGGTTATGTTGTCTAAAAAACTGTTCAATTATATTTTTAAAATGGTTAATATTTTGGGAGAAAATAGGCCATGAACATGATGGTTTGGGACAGTTTTGAATCTATTTTGAAACAGATTTTTAGTCGACTTTGGATTGACTTTACTCTCGATCTAGAGCACCAAAAATTGATCAACTTGAAGGAGGTGGAAGAGGTTTATGTTGTGAACTCAATGCAACTGGCCGTTCGAGAAATGATGTAACGTAGAGAAAGATAACGCACCTGAAACAAAGAAGGTCAAGTCCGCCATGTCCTGTACGCGGATGACCGCGGGCGGCGGTCTGGCAGCCACTAGCGGCGGTGCACGGTTATCGGCGGCTACGGGGGTGAGCAATATCGAATCCAGCAGGGTCACGCGGAGTTTGCCGGATGGACACACGCATCCGACAGATCTTGGAGGAAGCGCTCTGATTCGGACATGACAATGCTGCGGAGGTCGGCGGATCGGGAAAACGCGGTGGCACTCGAGCATGGATCTGCTCGCTGGTGCTGCGACGACCGGGAAGTGCAGGCATTCGGTCGTGACTTTGATATTGTCGGTGATGATAAGGTAGATCTCGAGTCGCCGGACTTCTATGACCGCCAATCGAACTCGCGGAGGAGGGGGCGATAATTTTCGCATTCAGGGATGGACGGTAGATTACCGATGGAGGATCGCCGCCATGGCTGAACAGAGCCTGAGCTCTAGGAAGAGGAAGAAGGAAATACGGTTAGATGTATAGGTTATACGTATATATGCAGAGAATAGGGTTACAATTTTGGGAGCAGAGGGGTCGCGGCTGAGCTGGGTAGCGGGTTTAGGATTTGGGTTTTGTCTTTTCCTTTTCTTTTCTTTTCTTTCTTTTATTAATAACTAATATATATATATATATATATATATATAACCCCCAAAATACTTAGTTATGTATAAACTAATTTCACAACTTTGTAACACTTAATAAATAATTTTACTCAAGATATTTTATATAAAAATTTACTATCTATAATATAAATATTTATATAAATTAAATAATTTGAGAATTTTTGTTTCTAACTTAGCAAAAATATTTAACCAAAATTTTTCTAGAAATAAAATAAAAATAATAAAAATTTAAATTAAAAAATTGAGGGGTTTTACACTACGTTCACATTATCCCTAGTATAATATTCAAGCTCACATGCAATTATGACAAAAAGTAGTCTTCATCTCTTCAGTGCAAGAAAAATAGGACACATCATATGGCAAGTACAAGAGAAGTTCTAAAAAAGAAAAGAGTTTTCATTGATATTCAAGACCATGAGTACATATGACGGAAATCTATTATATTCTAGGTTTTTATTGATATTCAAGATCATGAGTACATATGATAAAATTTCTACAATCAAAATATTCTCCATCAAGTGACCCTATGTGTTGTTTCAGCTACCGACGCAAGTGAACTTGGTAGCAGAGCTCAACGCATTATGGGTCATCCCCCCAGTATAAACCTCAGTACAAAGAATTTATACTGATGGAAAACAAAGGAGAATAGAGAACATGAAGGTTCGAGCGAAAGCCATTCCAGTATAACAATTCAGGGCCGTCGACAGAATTTTGATTGGGATTCAACCCAAATCTTGTAATCAATATCGCGGTCATATTTTGTGAGTGCACCCAACAAGATGGGCCTGAAGACAGTTATGGTCTTCATGTAATATGCTTGTTCAGGACGAACAATGGGACTTATGATATCCTTTCATGCTCCATCGAGACCGAAGCGATACAAGACGTTCCCTGTATGTTGAACACAAAAGTCAGAATACTGGTCATACATACAAAGACAAAAATACGCATAAGCAAAGTTGTACACACTTAGGCCAAAGTAATTTTTCTGAAACAAGTTACGAGATGCCATGCACACAGATAAATTTCCTATACACACGTGCATGATAACCACAACACATGATTATGATTTAGTGCCTCAAAGAGACAGTCGCACCCAGGCGAAGAATGGTCGCACATAGATTTTCGTCGTATTTTCATAATAAGCATCCCAAGATAGTTGTATCCATGTGCATAAACAAAATTTTTTGCTATCAGCACATCTTCACGTCGAAGCCTTTCAGCAACGACCATACACTTTAAGCAGTAAGTTTTTGTCTATGCATATTCATGACGGTCACTCGTCCATGCAACAGATTATGTGTTTGTGTCCTTGTGTTTGGGCGCAAGAGTGGAGATCATCGTCTTTTTATCCTTTAAAGTAAGTGGGCAAAAGAATCCCCCTCTACATTTAGTAGGAAGGGGCATAGTGGAGTGGTCGACCATCAAAGGCAGTAGATCGAAGAAATTCTCAACGGGACTACCCGTATCAAACTTCTGGATGAGGGAGAGTGGAGGCATCATGAAAAAAAGAATGATAGAGGATTCCTCTCTTTTCTATACCCTCTATTTATAGGCGAAGTCAGCCACAGACGGCGCTTAGATTTCTGAGAAGTTAGGTGCCAAAATCGTAGGATAAACCCAGCATTTATGGGATGAACCTGCATCTCGAGAACCACAACAGAAAGAGTTACGAATTGAACAGATCTTTAAATCTAGCAACATACGCTTTGGGACTTTGTCAGTTCAGGAATCGAGAAGGATTTAACGGACCGCCATATGATGCGACAAATAAAACATGCGACAAACACAACATGTGGTCAGCCAGTGATGCGACAAACACAACATGCGACTAAAATGACTTCCCGTCCATGCTTCATTTTCAAAGTATTACAAAACTTGTTCAAGTTTTAAAAACTTTAAAGGGGATATTATAGAAGCATAAAAAAAATTGGTCCATGCAAGAAACGACAGTGGGCATCCAATATGGCAGAAGGTTACTAGCACTTACAATACGGCAAAGTTGAAGCCCTAAAAAGAATGCACAGACGCCTTAGCCGCACCTGCACTAACAATAGCATTTATTGTTCAGAGAGAAAGTTTTCCTCAGAAGTCGAAGTTACGTACGCAGTAGCATAATTTCTCTGATAGTTGCAACAGAGCACTTCGAAGTATGTGTGCAGGCGACGGTTGCACGTTACGTCAACACTGACGTTAGCACTGACGTCAGCTTTGACGTCACCACTAATGTACATAAAAGCTTTCATGCAGTAGCATGCCCATGTAATAGTGTTACCATGCGACATAAATTCTATGCGGCCGAATAATCATGCATTTCTAGTCGCATCTTCACACGATGACAGTTGGCAGTGACCGTTACCATCATGCGCCTGTTGCTGCGCCAAAAGCGTAACCGTCTCTATATGATATAAGCTACGACGAATTCATGACCATAGGCGCATGACATGTGTCAAGTGGATCCTGTCATGACTGCACAGTTGACCGAATTATGTGGGAAATTATAACAAAAATCGTATGCGCCAAACCCAATAGTGATGCGGCAAATGCTGAAACCAGTAATTTTTTAGGATATGTGCGCCAATGTCCATTACAGTGCGAATGGCTATAAATAGCTGGAATCTGTACATCCCAGGGGCATAATTCAGTCACGGGAGCCTAATTGTTGTCCTTCTCGCTAGTGAACCAGAGACTTTGCAATTTTCTTTCATCGGTCGATCGTCAACGGAGTAAAGGAGTTAGCTACACAACTCGATCTCCATCATCACACTTTTCCAAATCTTCTAATTTGTACTTAGAATTCTCAATGTTAGGATTCTTTTGTACTTTTCTTATAGTAATTCACTAAATCCAAAAGTTAGCAAGACTTTTATTTTGTGATGGCAACAACACTGAGGTCACTAGCTATGTCATTTATTCAGAAGTATCCTATAATATCTTACTATGATGCCCTTGGATACATAAAAACATGATAATACCCTCTACCCTACACAAGTGCTTCAAATATTTGGACGTAGGTGAGGTTTTTTTAATAGAGTTTGTGGATGTTGACCTATTCAAAGGCGTTGAATCCTACTATTGTGATCCAGTACTATATAGACAACAGTACTTTGAGGAAGAAGCCGACGACAATGCCAACATCAAAGTTGAAGCTGATTCAGCCCAGGAGGGTCCCCCGATGATCAACCTAATGGGCCGCCCCAACAAAACGGAGCCATTCGCGGTAGATCTCTGCAAGTCCACCTCTTAACCAAGGGTTGACCGTCGATTCATGGTCGATCTCTCCACCACACGATAGGACACTGAGCCTTTTTTTGTCGACCTTTGCAGACATGGTCGCTCCAACTATGATCGACCATCTGTGGTCGACTTGTCCAAAATGACAGCCGAGACTAAAGATGATGTTGGGCTCGAACCATGTCTCGGTGCCCAACCAGATGCTGGGCTCCTCGATAATGTATTTCCCAAAGAAGAAATACTATACTTTCTGAATATACTTTAAACTACTCTATTGTTGATATACTTGGCAGAGGGTTCATTGATACCCTGTATTCCTCGGACCCTTATGTATACCGAAATCTATATCCTTCCGGGTAAAAGAACCGTGTCTCTCCTACAAGGACTCTTATTTTTGAGTTTTAGCCAAGAAGAAATAAGATAAGCCTATTATATTGGGCAGGGCTCATGCTCGTAAAGATTTTCACACTAATGACCTTTAGCAGGTATTCAAGTAAAATATAACTTTGCCATCACAGTCAGCTAGCCAAGAAAATCATTCGAAGGATACTTACGACTTAAAAAGCGATTAAGGCCTCAATTTTGGCAAATGATGATGCTTATTGTTATACCACTTTTCTCTAAAGAGCAAACCCAAAACCTACTAATAGTGTAGTGTAGTGGACTGGGCTTTCTCACTCCTCCAACAACTCCTAAAATCTCAGAGCTAGAAGAGGAAACACATTCATATTCCTCGGGATCCCCTACATGGGATTCTGACATAAGCGTTAGAGAGATCTTCATACACTCGTTGTCTATCAACATGGTGTTAGTTGGCTAACTTGTTGAAGAAGACGACCAATCTTCAAAGCTATTTGAAGTCGACCCGTGGGCCCAAAATATGGGGTAACAGTAGGAGTTAAGGTTCAAACAACGAGAACCATATACTGAAGATGAAGTCGTCCAAGTCGATCTGGGAGATAAATCGTCCACCAAACCAATCTTCATTAACGGGAGACTTCCTAAAAAAGAAAAGTAATCTCTTATACAGCTCATAGGAGAATATATTGATGTCTTCGCATGGAGCTATAAAGATATGCCCGGTCTGGATCCTAGGTAGCATTGCACAGGCTAAATATCCTCCCAAATGCCAAGCCAGTCAAGTGGCAGCATCGACAATTTCGTCTAGATGTTATGGATGCCCTTGAGACTCATGTCAAGAAGCTGATAGCAATTGGCTTTATTCGTAAAGAACAATACCCCAATTGTGTAGAAAATATTGTTCTTGTCATTAAAAAAGCAAGAAAAGCTGGGTCTGTAATGACTACCACGATTTGAACGGTGCCTGTCCAAAAGACGAGTTCCCTTTGCCCATTACCGATGTCATGATCGAAGGCAATTGCAGCTTTGAATGAATGTCCTTCAAGGATGGCTTCTCAGGGGACAGCTAGATGAAGATGTTCCCGGACAATGACAAGCACACATCATTTTGAACACCATTGGGCATTTTTTGTTACATAGTGATGCTCCTCGGGCTAAAAATTTTAGGTGCTACGTACTTGTGAGCAACGATCATAATTATTCATGAACACCTGCGAGAGACGATGGAAGGATATGTTGACGATATTTCTATAAAAGTCATCTCAAGCAGAATCACCTTCAAGATTTAAGGATGTTGTTCGAACTAATGCGTATATACTAACTCAAGATGAATCCCGCTAAGTATTTCTTGGGAGTCTTCAGTAGCAAGTTCCTTAGGTTCGTGATAACATAAAAAAGTTGTTAGCCCATCTGGTCATGGTCAACCTGATTTTGATAATTAACTAAGCTACGATTCGATACACTTCAATATGGTACAACTGAAGACTGGATAAGAGGACATCATTGCTACAACTTCACAGGCTGCTACTTCACAAGAAGATATCTACCATTGCATCAAGTTATTTTATATTTATTATATATTTTTATACTTTATTTTGAGTCTAAAACTTATGTAAATTGGATCACATTTTGGCAACTAGATGCACTCAAATCCAAAGTCCACTCAAAATAAGTCTACATAAACTCAGATCAAACCCAACATTCGAGACAAACTAAAAACCCTCTTGAAACCAAGTCAAATTAGCCTGAAACTAAACCAGGATCATTTTAGAAATAGAAAGACCGAACTCGGACAGCCTAAACCAGAAATCCTAGTCAGCCCCCTATTTTGAATGACAAGGCTCATAAAGTTTGACTTTATAAACGTATGAGGACTGAACTCTGCCTGAACTCCGTCTCAGAAAACTCTATAAATAGAGATAATTTTCCACCATTTCATTCATCAACTCATTCACTTTCATATCCTATAGTCCTGAGCTATAAACCTTCTCATCCCCAAGATACCTCTCTCAGCCTTCTAGTGCCACGTGCGATCTCGATTAGAAGTGTGTTTCAAGTTGTAACAAGTTTGAAATTCAACTTTGCTTTCACAAGTCAGAAGTCGACGAGCACTTCGGATCAAAGTTCGTGGTTGTAAGAAGTTAGTGAGTCCTTCAGATAAAAGCTCGTATTGTAAGAAGTCAGCGTGCCGGATCAAAGCACATGTGTACGCTATTTCTTATAATAGTGGATTAACTTTGAGCAAGAGTTCTTGGGAATATATTAGTCCTCCACGAGAAAAATCAGTATACATCGCGGTATTTGTGTTTGTTCTCTTTGAACTTTATATATATATATATATATATATATATATATATATATATATATATATATATATATATATTGCTTTTATAGTTGAGTTGGTACTTAACCTTAATTTTTTTATTGGGTAATTTTTTCGCTGTACTCTATTCACCTCCTATATTTTGACCAATGGTCAATTGTTATTGATGGCTACAAAAAGTCTGCTAGAATTGTTGTTGATGGTAATCTGGTTGAAAAGCCTAATGACAAATACACTAAGCCAAACAAGAAATAAGCTAGTCTTGATGTTAGAGCTATCAATGCCTTATTTTTTGCTGTAGACAGCACTAGTTCAATAGAGTATCTACTTGCACCACATTAGACTAGGTCTGAAAACTTCTTGAGGTAACTCATGAAGGAACTTTACAAGTGAAGAAATCTAAGATCAGTAGGCTTACACAGGAGTATGAGGGATTCAAAATAAAGCCTAATAAGACCATCACACAAATATTTTCTCTTTTCCTTGATATTGTTAATCATTTTTCTTCTCTTGATAAGGATTACAATAATCATGAAAAGATACACAAGCTGCTTAGGAGACTCACCAAGAATTGGAACCCAAGGGTACTGCAATCATTAAAGGAAACGGCCTCACCACCATGACTTTTGAGACACACATGGGTAAGCTTATGTCAGATAATTTGGATCTCAAAAAGTTTGAAGAACCAACGCCAAAGGAGAAGATCATTGCTTTCAAAGCATATCACAAGAAGGTCTCCGACGATGAAAGTGAGGATGATAGTTCAGATGATGATCAAATAGCCTTAGTTTTCAGAAACTTCAGAAGATTCTTGAATTTTGAAATATTAAATCGAAAGAAGGACTACAAAGACAACAATGATAAAGAACATTTATGCTACAACTACAAGAATTCAAGCCATATAAAGAAGGATTGTCCGACAATCATGAAGGGGAATCGCTACGAACACTCAAGAAAAAGAGGATCATCTTCACGCAAATATGCAAACACGAGAATATGGCACGAGAGCAAAGATAGCGACTCAGAGGAAGAAAAAAATTCTCGTAATGCTGCAAACTTATGCTTAATGGCACTTGTAGATCAGGTATTAACTAACCCCCTCTATGGAGATTTTACTTTTAATTAACTATCCGATGCATTTAGTGATTTATTATAAGATCATAGAAATGTGAGGAATAATTATAAACAAGTTAGGAAAGAATATCATGACCTACAGGCTAAGTATAAGAAACAATCTCTCTTACTAAGTAAAATTAGAGAGACCTTCCACTAGTGACACGAAAGAAATATTTGCATTAAAGTTGAGTTTGCATGATCCTCAAGAGTGCATTAAGAAGAAAACACAGAAATATGCAAAGCTCAATGAAGAGTATGAGATAGAGAAAAAGAAGAAGAATATTGTTGCACTTAGGATTAATGCTCTTACTACCAAATATGATGAGATATATGCCACCTCTAAAAAGTTAGAAATTAGTTTGGGGAAATAGGTCGTACAACCTACAACTCAGTCTAACACGAGACACGTGTCTAAATACAAGATCACTCAATACAAGACACCAGCAAGCAAAACAAATGCTACTCATAATCACACATTATATTACAAGTTTTCACGCAAGACACAATTCACTGCTTCACATACTTATGTCTATATTGCTATACCAAGCACTAACACTATTGCTAAATGTCATTATTGTGGTAATAAAGGAGACATTTCATAACAATGTAAAAGTAGAAAATTAGTAGATATGAATATATGGCTTCCAAAAACTAACATATCAGGACCCTCAAAGAAATAGGTACCAAATGTTACATCTTCAACTTATGTTGTAGGTGGAACAACCCTCTCATGCTAGAAGCAAGTGGATTCTCAATAGTGGTTTCTCACAACATATGACTAGTGATGCTACTATATTTGCAACGCTATCAATGAAGAAAGAAGGATAAAAAAATTCGGCAACAATCTTAAAGTTTACATCATAAGTAATGATAATATTGGTATTCCTCCTTTTTTTATAATAAAATATGTATATTTACTAACATAATTAAAACATAACCATCCAGAATTAGTCACCTGGCTAACCATGGTTATGACATTAATTTTGTGAAAGATAAATGCTCTATATATGATAAATCAACTGGTAATGTTACTTATGAAGGTATTAGAGAAGATACCATATATGTTTTCTATCTTTTGGAGGATACTAACAATGCAGGTAGATATCTTTATGCTAACAAGGATAAAACTTGGCTATGGCATATGTGTCTAGGATACGCAAACATGGACACAATTAAATACAAGACTATCCTCAAAGAAACCGGTAAGTGGTCTGTCGGACATCACTTTTAAAAAGGATATAGTTTTTAATGATTGTGAAAAGAACAAAGCAACCAAATCTTTCTTTAAATAAATAAATGTTGTAAGTACCTCTAAACCACTTTAATTATTACATGAATTTATTTGGACCTAGCAGAGTCGCCAGTCTTGGCGGTAAGCTTTATGCTTTTGTAATTATTGATAATTTTTCTAGTTTTATTTGGTTTACTTTATTGAAAATAAAAATGAGGCATTTTCTAAATTTGTAGCATTTTACAAAAATGTTCAAAACGAAAAAGGCCTTATGATTATCATGTCCCAGTACCGTAATACGGAGACGGACATGGCCAGCTCTCCCGTACAAGGCATAGAACGTCGTACGGCAGTCACGGTTGTAACTAGACATGGGGGTGCATACTATAAGCAATTCACTTACGGTCATACAACATATCTATTGTCTCAATCAGTTAAGTAAGGATAGCAAATATAGAACATGTATGACAAGGAAGTAAGACGTCCCAAATGCCCTGCCATAATATTCTGGAACCCAAATGTACAAAATAAAAAGCTAGTAGAGTAGCAAAAGTACATGACCATGATCAGCTGCAATCTGATTAATTACAATCATATAAGAAAACTAAACGTCCAGATTTATGGCTAACAAGTACCGGTGGCTAAACGTCGAAAGAGTAAAATATTTGATAACGAGCATGGAAGAAGAAACAACTCATTTCCCTTAGCGGCCATCCGTCTGGAGTGCTCTATTGTTCAGGGGTAAGTACGCTTGATCCTCGGGTATTGCCTCTAAACCTGGCCATGCAAAACCAATGGGGTTAGGCCCCAAATAGCAAGTACCACAAATGAAGTATGAATGAAGAAACAAAACTAGGAAGAATAAACATATACATATTTAAATAGTTTTGTATCATAGTTTTGATTCATAACCTATTGTGATATAACAATGTGACCCTACAACCAAACAAGTACAAGGGTTAGACCATCGCACCATGTTAGTCCATGTCCCTAAACTATTTAACAGAAGGTACAATGCACAATCAAGTTAAGTTACATAATCGGTCAATCACTTGTATGGCTTACTAGGTGGAGTCTGGGTTATCCCAGAAATATTATACATATAATAGGAATCCCCAGGTCGAGCCATGTTCTAGCAGTGGCTAGCCGAGCCATGAATCGACGCATAGGACATAGTAGTATGCACCTGTCCCTCGGAAGGCCACCGTGCTAAAATCGCATAGAATACATAGTACAATATAATAATCAGATATTGCCATCCACTAATGAGGATTTAAACAATATCCATGGCGGCCAACCTTTACTCCCCATATAATAATTTAGGGTAGATATTTAAGCATGATCTTGGGATTCCGTCACTCCCAATGTTCTACATATTTTAGTTGCCTAGTTAACCTTACGGTTAGTTGGAATCACATGGTGTGGTCACATACTACTCACCTTATATGTTGTACTGTAATACTGGCACACTGGATATGAATCCACTGTCACTTTGCAGTTCAATTTGGATTCACTCTAGCGTGATGCAACATTCAAACAAATTCTAGCCACACTTGGTTATTGACCAACTATCATGTCCATGATAGAGGAATTATATTATATCACATATTGCTTAACACGTAGGCACACCTCAGTATGAAACATGTAACATAATCACGTAGAAGCACTTAGCACGTAGGAACACATAACACGTAGTATGTGTATCAACAAGGATACCAATAGTTGAGTCAAGTTACCAATCATTGGTAAATCATATGGGTTCTACCATATAGTCAGGTCTAACACATGGTAACTTAGCTCACATACATTAGCAATCATTAAAATCACACATGGAATCACAAAAATTCAATAAAGCATCCAAACAAAAATAATAGTAAAACGTGTACATAGGCCGCATGAGGATCAGGGGTGCATAGAGTCAGTGCCATATAGGACATGTATAGCATAGGATGTCGACCGCATATGGCTCGATGCCGTATGGGAAGTCTGTCACGTATGGGTCGGTCCTACATGGGAAGTCGGCCGCATGGGTCGGTGCTACATAAGACAGGTGCGGCATAGGAAGTCGATCGTATATGGGTCAGAGCCGCATGGGAAGTCGACCACGTATGGTAGGAAAAGTCCTCTCATTAGGATAAGTATTGAGTGACGTGCATTTAATACGTGTCAAAGAAACGATTGAAGTGATGGATGTGACCAACCATAAAGTGTGTCAGGAAGAAAAGACAAACTCATAGAAAAATATGCAAGAGAAAAACAAGATTATGCGTCCACAAGAGAAGAGGCGCATAATCACTACCGTATTCTATACTTGCAGCATTGATGTCGCATGGACTTAACGAATTTCTCATTCATTCAGTGAGCAAAACACAAGGAGTTTGTCACTTAGCTCCAGAACACTTTGGGTAATAGTCAGTCATGCTTCCAACAAAATGGAAGCATGTTGGTCAACTATGCGGCAAAGAGTCCAGCCGCATAAGGATCATGCCACATGGAAGTCTCGGCCGCATGTTGCGCTGGCCGCATGAGAACTTTGTCTTCTCCAGACAGCAAGTTCAGCCATAGCAAAAAAACTCCAAAACTCAAAAAATATTTTCTCCATAAAAATTTTATTTTAACTCCAAATCAAGTGAACCAAGAGCCAAAATGCCTAAAATGGAATGCTCTATCAACCGTAAAAAACTGGTTTTCTAAAATACCAGGCTTTAGTGGATCAAAATTAAGAAAAACTTTTGGAACCCATGAAAAAACTTAACAATATATAGATTTACACAAATTTATCCATCAAAATCGAAAACTCAAAGTATTAAAAGTGTTTAGAATAATAATGTACACATAATAGACTAATAAAATGCAAGTAAGGAGAGAACTAAAATAAAAGAGTTTTTCCATGTCATGCAAGGTGTACTTGCCTAGAAATGAAAGAAGAAAAATAAGAGAAATACGGAAAGAGAGAGAAATAAGTTAGCTTATATAGCTAGGGTTTGAGGTTTAGCCCATGGGTTCAACTCATGATCAAACCAACCCAACAATAAAACCATGAGTCTAATTAAACCAAAAAATGGGTCTAGTCTCCACGATATACAACCTAATTAACATAAAAAATAAATAACATTGGCAGGAAAAGAATACATTCCAAATACGTATATTGGAAACAAGGAGTGATATCACTACCCACCTTAGAAAATTTTCGTCCTCAGAATTCAAACCCAAAGCTAGGTAAAGAAATCAGAACAAGTACTGCGCTAACTACAAGCTCATCTACACATGCAATCAAATTCAAAAATAAAATAAAGAAAAGCAATTGGGGAGTGTAATAGAGAGCCTGAGATCCGATACAAACAATCAGTCGAAGGAGCAGAGCACATACCGGGAGCTAGTGCTTGCTATCTCAGAATAGCTCCATAGATCTTATCGAAAATGTTTGATGCTTCTTGGGGCTTCTTTAACGACCGTTATACTGTAGCTACACATGGAACGAGGGAATGTCACATAGCATGGATGAGAGAATCACGAGATTCATGATACGAAGACATAAGAATGAATATACCTTCCGAGTCGAATAGGTGCGGATACTGAGACCGGATATCATCCCGCTCTCCCACGTCTACTCTTCCAGAGGGTAATGACCCCAAGCAACCCGGACAAGATGTATATTCCGATTCTTGAGTACCTTCTCCCTTCGGTCCATAATTGATATGGGTTGTTCCTCGTAAGACAAGTCGGTACCAAGGACTAGCTCGGAATGGTCGAGGATATGACTCGAATTCGGGACATACCTACGAAATTGAGACATATAAAATATACTGTGCACCTCACATAGCGAAGGCGGAAGGGCTAGACGATAAGCAATATCTCCTACCAGCTCGACGATATCGAACAGACCAAAGTATCGTGGACTAAGATTCCCGCAAACCCCAAATCTAATAACTCCATGGGTCGAAGAAATTAGCAAGAACTCCTGGTCACGACACAAAACTCTAAAGGCCTACGATATTGATCTGCCCATTGCCGATTCCTATCTTGTGCAACCAGAAGTCGCTCTTTGATCGGCTTGACAATTTCTACTGTCCGCATGATCATCTCTGGGCCTAACCTCTTTCGTTCACCTATATTATCCCATGCCAATGGTGACCAATACTTTCTCCCATATAACACTTTGAAGGGTGTCATCTGAATACTTGCTTGATAACTGTTTTTGTATGAGAACTCAACGAAATAAAGGTAATCTTCCCAAGACCCAAAAAATCCAAAGTACAAGCTCGCAGCATATCTTCTAAAGTCTGGATGGTTCTCTCTGATTGTTCGTCCATTTGAGGATGGTAGGTGGTACTGAAACTCAACTTGGTGCCCAAACTCTAGTGCAAGTTCTTCCAAAAAATTTGAAGTCAACCGAGTGTCTCGATCTGATACAATAATTACTAGGATGTCGTACTGTCTTACTATTTGTCGCATGTACATCTCTGCTAATTGCTTTATGGATTTTCCTACTCAAAAAGAAAGAAAGTGAGCTACTTTTGTGAGATAATCTACTATTACCCAAACTGCATCATGACTACTCGGGGATCTAGGTAAACCGGTCACAAAGCCCATCGTGATATGTTCCCACTTCCACTAAGGAATAGGAAGCGGCTGTAATAATCCTGCTGGTCTCTGCTGGTCGACCTTCACTTGCTGACATACCTAATACCGAAAATGAATCGTACTATAAATACCGAGAAATAAATCGTGCTATCTCCCTCTTCATTCTATTCCATCAAAAATATTGCTTAATGTCTTGATACATCTTGGTACCTCCTGGATGAATTGAATACTAGGAACTGTGTGCCGCAGTCATTACTTCTTGCCAAATATCTCCACATGGTACACAGAGACGGCTTCCAAACCTAAGAGTTCTATCTTCATGAATGGTCAACTCTTTCTTGAGACCAGACTCACATTCCACCCGAAGATTCTGAACTTTTGGATCCTCTGCCTGAGCTGCCTTAATTCTCTCAACTAATATAGACTGGATTTGTAAACTAGCCAATACTCCTACGTCCTACGGAAGTACTATCTCTATACCCTTCTTTCGAAGATCTTCTAAGTTATGCTGCTGCGATGTCAACATAAATGTACTGTCTCTCCTGCTAAGAGCATCTGCTACCACATCTGCCTCACCTAGATGGTACTAAAGTTCTATATCATAGTCCTTTGTCAATTCTAGCCATCTACTCTGCCACATGTTCAAGTCCTTCTGGGTGAATACATACTTTAAGCTCTTGTGATCCATAAATATCTCCACCCGATCACCATAAAAGTAGTGCCTCCACAACTTAAGTACATATACTACCGCCGCCAACTCCAAATCATGAGTCGGATAATTCTTCTCGTGATCTCGAAGTTGCCATGATGCATAAGCTATCACTCTTGCATGTTGTATCAATACACACCCAAGTCCTTTGCCTGACGTATCGCAATATACTATAAACCCTCCAGAACCTACTGGAAGCGTTAGAATCGAAGCTGAAATCAATCTCTTCTTTAATTCTTTAAATGATGTCTGGCACTCTGCTGACCAATCAAACTTAGCTTCCTTGTACGTCAATCGAGTCAGCGGTGCTAAAATCCTTGCAAAGTCTGCCATGAACCTTCTGTAGTATCCTGTCAATCCTAGGAAACTATGCACTACAGCTACTATCTTAGGAACTGGCCAACCCTTTACGGCTTTAACCTTCTTCGGATCTACTGCCACTCCTACTCCAGAGATGATATGACCCAAGAATGATACGTGATCCAACCAAAACTCACACTTGATGAGCTTTGCATATAACTGGTGTTCCCTCAAAATTTGCAAGACCTTTCGAAGAAGTTCTTCGTGCTCTTCTTCATTACTGGAATAAACAAGAATGTCATCTATGAAAATTACCATGTATTAATCTAGATATGGCAAGAAAATATGGTTCATCAAATCCATAAATATCGCTGGAGCATTATTCAGTCCAAATGGCTTAACTTAGTATTTGTAATGCCTATATCGTGACCTAAATGTTGTCTTGGATATGTCTTGCTCTCGAACTCTTACTTGATGATACCCTGATCGAAGATTGATCTTGGAGAAAACTTTGGCCTTGCTCAATTGATCAAACAAATTATTGATTCTAGGTAATGGGTACTTGTTCTTCACTATTACTATATTCAATTATCTGTAATTGATACATATCCGTGATGACCCATCCTTCTTCTTCACTAGAACCACTGGCACTCCCCAAGGTGATCCACTGGTTTGGATAAACTTATTTACCTTCTGCCCTTCTATATTTTGGTATAATTTGTCTAATTTTGATGGTGCTATTTGGTAAACTTTATAAGATATTGGCCCAACTCCAGGGATCAACTCTATCCAAAACTCTATGTCCCTTACGGGTGGTAACCTTAGAAGTTCTTCTGGGAAGACGTCTAAGAACTCATTGACTATCTCGTAAAGTTGTTCTTCTGCTATCACTGCCGCTACGATCCTCTCTTCATGCTGGTCTCCCAAAGATATGTCAAAGGCAAAAAATTCTGTGCCCGGGATACTAAATAATACCCTATCCTTATGGTAATATATCGTAGCATGACTGTCTCTCAGTCAGACCATGCCTAAGATAACGTCAAAGTTACCTATAGGAAACTTGATCAATCGTGCTAGTAGTGAATGTCCGTACACTACGACCGGACATACTATACATATTATAATAACTCCTATGAGCCCCTTACTAGTGAGTATATTCAACCTCTCTGGCAATGCCTCAAACTCCAATCCAATACGTGTTACGAATCATGTAGATACAAATGAATAAGATACACCTGAATCAAATAATGCTACTGCAGGATAGGATACGATAGAGATGTTAACTGCCGCCATGTCTCCAGATGCCAAAGCCTCCTCCAGAGATAAAGTAAAAGCTTGCCCTTTACCCGGCTGGGCTCCTCGCTATTGTCTCCTTTAGACATATTATTGTGGCCTCTGCTGGCCCTGCTGTCGATTTTGCTGTTGTTGGTACATCTAAGCTTGAATCGGTAGCGGACGCTGAGCTAATAGCCTTACTGCTATTGCTGGCACTCTCTGCTGGACTGTCCCTGGTACTGGCAGCGCAGGTAACTATTGGACTAGCCCTCCTGGCCTCTGCATCTTCGGACAAATGGCAATCCGATGATCTGGACTGCCATACTTCATACATTATCCATTAGCTGCCCTAAGTACTGTGGTGCCCCGTTCCCCCTATTCGGGGAGAGCGGCTAAGAAATATAAGACGGTATCGTTCGATCAGGATAGATTGAATAGATCAACCTCGTTATGGATTTTCTTCTTCCGAATCGATTCCCATATTTAGTGGACCATGTCCTGAGGATGGGTTTAGCGACAGAGTCAAGAGGGACCTATCCGCTGCAAGTTTTCCTTACCTCAGTTTTTGTTGTCGCTTTGTTGCTTTCGTGCTTTGAGTTGGTTTTTGGATTTGCTTATATTTTCTTGAACGATTTCAATGGATTTCATTATTTTTGTTCATTGAACTGTACTTTAATTCCGAGATTGGAAAGAGTGGAAGAGATATTGATCTGCTGTTCATGGAAAATATAGGTGAAGGAGCAGTAGACGACGCGCGAGCGGAGTCCTGAAGCACCTCTTTCCTTTCCTCCCTCAAACTAACTTGTGAGTGGCTTATATTCGATTCAGTTGGCCCTTCTTCCAAGTCTTCACATTTAAAAAAAATCTTGTATTCTTGCTTGCCCCGATCAAACGATACTAAGTAATAACTAAAAGATTTCAAGATAAAAAGGAATAGACTTGGATTATGATGCTTGTCAATCAACTTGTGAACAGTTACTTATTTGTATGCTTGTTCGATTAGAATGTTCATCATATGCATAAATACAAGTTAGAATGTATACTCTTATTTAAATTATGCTATGTATATAACTCGTCCTGCAATGCAATAAACTGAACAGGAAGACTATGCAAAAATAGATCTTGCCATGTTACTGTTATGTGCCTGATATTGCCTTGAATTGCCTCAATTGATAAGAAAATAGACTACGCTGATCATGGACAACTTGTGCACAAGGTCTTAGTTCCTACGGGCTGTCGCTGGGATAAGTTTATTTCAGTAATTTCTATATAAATGCTTGCTTGTAAAATGAACTAAGGCAAGATAGAAAGACCACAAATAATATGCATGCTTCATATAAACAACGTGTTGATTGGTATAGTTGGGTTAGCTTGCCTTCACCAGTATATTTTGATGTACTGACCCTCGTTGAAACAGGTTCCCCGCACCAAGAAAATCCTGCGAGAAGCTGAAGTCACTGCCCAATCCAGTCCAGCTGTCGGCGCGTCCTGTTCGTGTCATCTTTTGAAGTATTTTGAAGAAAGGAGCTAGCAACCCAAACTCAATGCATCTTTGAGGAAACGCAATCATCCCGCCTGGAGGTCCCTTATTTTCAAGATTTAGTAAAGGATGTAGTATACAGGACAACTATCTTATTTTGTGTCAACTTTTGTAAGCCCGTGCGGCAACCCTCCGACTCGTTCAAGAGTTTGTAAAATGATGTTCATTAACAATAAAGAGAACTTTTCCATGTTTCAACTTTGTGTTTCAATTTATCCACGTACTCTGAATATGTTCTCATTATGCAAAATACCTTAACCTTGTGTAGTGCACAACCTAGGCCCGTACGACGCCATACCCGGAGCACAGCTTCAAGTTCTTTAACCCTCGTATTGGAAAAGTTCCTTTAATGATCAAATTCCTGTACGAACTCTTAAACTTGTTAGGCCAAAATGAGATACATTCATACAATGAGTCCATAATACATTATGATCCTGATATAATTTATCTTCTTTTGAAGGAATGGCACAAGCGCAATCATCAGCGCTAGCACCAGGCGAGACACAAGCCCAAGAAAGTAGTTCTGGCACTTCGGAAAGTTCTTAGAGCTAGCGAGTGATGTCCCGTGTTGATCCCATTCAGCAAATGATACTGATGTTGGAGGCTAACCAACAGAGGGAAGAGGCTCATTATGAACGGACCGAGAAGCGAGCGGAAGAGAGGTAAAACAAGTTCCAAGACAATATAGAAGCCCGATTCTCAGTCCAACAAAAGCAGGTAGATACCCTACAGTAGATCATGCAGACTTTGGCCTCCAACCAGTCCGTGGCAACCACAGCGACACCGGTGGAGCAACCGGTGCTTGAAGTCGAGATGCCTCAAACTCTAAGGAAGAAGGATATGACTACCTTTGACTTTGGCGACTTCAAGAAAGTTGCAATATGCCATTTAAAGGGACTGAGGACCCAATCGTTGCTGTAGATTGGTTGGCCAAACTTGAAGACCACTTCAAACTTAGAGAGGTACCTGTAACGACCCGTTCATCCCGTTCCCCCTGCTCGGGGAGCGCGGCCAAGAAATACTTACGACCGTCCGAACGGGACAGATTGAATCAAGATCCTTTCCTCGTTATGGATTGGTTTCTTCGGAATCAGGTCCCATAGTCAATGGATCGTGCCTCAAGGAAGGACTCGGCGGCAGAGTAGAGAGAGGCCTTTCCGTTGTGTTGGTTTTCCTTGCCCGTTTTCGATTGCCGCTTGGTTGCGTACTTGTTGGTTTGAGGACTTGCATTTTCTTGAACGGTTTCAATGGATTTCATTGTTTTCGTTCTTAGGATTTCGCATTTCGTATCGAGCCTTGGAGACCGAAGCAGGAGGTATTGATCATCCGTTGGTGCGTGCAGGTGATCGTGTAGACGACGCGCGAGCGGAGTCTTAGGGATCTCTGCTTCTTCTTCCTATACAACCGACTGTGTGAGTGGCTCTATTTCGATAAGCACCTTCTTTCCAAGGGCTCCGTTCATAATAAAATTGACTCAGATGTGCATTCAATCAAATGATACCACTTAAGTAATAAGTTGGATAACAAGATAAGATAAGAAGTAGGCTTGGAACACCCATCGCTTGCCATATAAAACCTTGCATAAATTCATTGATGCATGCATGGTCGTTGGATGTTTAATGGGTTGGTATTTATTGATAGTTCAAAGTACTTTTCAATAAGCTCAAAGTGTTCTTCTATAAACTGCTGCATGTTATTTCATATAACTGTTGGTTGTTGTGATAGTACAGTAAAGCAGTTTCGTGAATGATGTTCTTTAACATTGGCTAGTAAGTAAACCTATGAGGTAGAGTCATAGGTATGGTCATGGGAATTCTTGTGCACAGGGGATCCAGGTTCCTGCGGACGGTTACCGGGGCACCGGGCCGTTCCGACCCGGGCGGAATCTACTTTTTTAGTACTGGGAGCGGGGAATTGTAGCGGGGCTAGCTACCCGCGCTGCAAGCGTCGCCGCCAGCTCAGACTAAACCCATGATGGCTGGTAGAACAACAAACAAAAGAAAAGATGTTGTGTATATTTAAACTGTGCAGACTAACTATGTCTTCGTGACAGGGAAGGCTATGGTAAGTTGTACAGGTGGTTCAGACGGGATAGGTAAAGTCACCGAACGGTGGCATGTGAAGTTATGTTATTCTGTTCTTGCATACTTGCTAAATGAAATCTGATCTAGGCAAGAATAGAAACCCACCTAAGCTCATAAATGTTGCATGTTCATTTAAAACTCATCTAAGAGCTTGGTAAAGTTGAGTAGCTAGCCTTCACCAGTACTTTTCGAAGTACTGACCCTCGTTGTAGCAGGTTCCCCGGCGCAAGGCAATGCGGCGAGGAGCTGAAGCTCTCCCCGGACCCTTTGGGATTCTTGGCGGGTCGGGGCCAAGACTTGGAGGCTCAAGCTGGAAGCCTTTCCTCTCTCTCCCGTTACGGAAATGACGCTAAAGCGATGGTGCTTCCCCGCACTCAAGGAGTTTTGTGTTTTTGAAGCTATGTAAAGGGACATAATGTATGGATCGGCTATCTCATTTTGCGTCAAAGTTTGTAAGCCCGTGGGGCATTTTATACTTTTGAGTCAAGCAATGTAACCGGATGTCCATTATTAATAAAAGAGAAACTTTTCAATGCCTCAACCTTGTGTTATCTTATTTGTCTACTCTGTTGCATTGGTCTAAAGAATATCCTTATGCCTAAGGCCTGGTGCACGCGCGCCCTACGCGTGCACGGCATCACGCCCGGGGGACGATTATCGGTTAGACGAAATCGGGGCGTGACATATTGGTATCAGAGCTATGCTTCAGATCCTTTGATCTCTCAAAAGAAAGTTTCTAAAGAGGACTTTGTTCCTTCCGAGTAGACCCTTGAATTCGCTTGGCCAAAATGAGATGCGTTCCATACAATAAGTCCGAATATTTTTGAAAAGTGCGTGGGGATTATACGATCGCTTGGACGGGATTATGATATGAGGGCTTTTGTCCCAACTCACAGAGGATGTTGTGAGAAGAGACTCGTGTCATAATCGGCAAGTTATTTGTCCATATGAAAACACCAAACGAGAAAAGTGCGAGATAAGAATATCGTTCAGACAGTGGTCTGGTCTGTGCACAGGGCCTTTTGGCCAAACTGTGCTGAGTATCGTGCACCAAGACCCTTGGTGCTAGTGAGTTGCAGCGAGATTTGGGTATCGTTGGGATGAGAATAAAGTTGACTTGGAGGGAAATCGATAGAGACGCTATCGGATTACCGCTAAGGCGAGTAATGGAAATCGTGTAGGAATTTCCGAAAATAAGTTGGACGGTTATTCATAACGATGAGTTATGATTTGAAGCATAGTCTGTATAGAGGACTATGAACACAGGTGCGTACGAGTCTAAGATCGCTAAGGCGACAAATAGGGACTGTGCTGGAGTCATAGCAACGGTATGGGCCAGAGAATCGATTCCCGCTTTGAGGAACGAATTGAGCATACGAGTTAAGGATGCGAACGCGAATCAGGAATTATTAGGACGATTCAATTCCTGAGTAGTGTATGCGATAAGTACCCTGTTCGATTATGCAACTTGTGGATATAATGAGTTGTAAAGATTCAGGGAGTATAACTCGAACCCTGAGTGGTGTATTTGTTGGCTTAGTAATGCTTGAACGAAGTCGTGGATTCGGAGAGTTAAGCGAGTCTAGCGACAAGCGACGAGATTGGGTAAAGCCTTAGTATAAATAAACAGTGCCTAGCAAGTAAACGAACTCGGAGAAAGCAGGCAATGTTTAGTTCGAACGAGTTACAATGAGTTGAGTAAGGGATAAGGCTTACATCGAATAGAAGTTCGGGGTAATTGGAATCGATATCATGATCGGAAAAGACTTAAAGGATCGCATGAGCGAGTTTGAGTTGAAACAAGCAAATTACAAACTTGAGGCGAGATTGAATAATCTGAGATGCGATCGAAGTAAGTGCGATTGGAAATAATAGAGTGAACGAATGATAGCGTGCTTGGAAAATTTGGATTTGAGTAGGATATCGCTCGATAAAATTCGGTTTGAGTACAAATGCGATGATTTCAACTTTTGAGATTTAGACCATAACAATGGTTGGAAGATAGCTCGGATTGATGCAAGTTGAAAGAATTATGATGTTGATAGATTGAGTTAAGCGGTAATAGATTTGGCTTGGAGTTTGGAAGAACGATTATCCTGCGAGAGCGTCGACGTGGTGATTTCACGTACGGTAGGGATAAGCAAACTCAAGAGAACAGATTCGGTGATTATTCCCAAAAAAAAAAAAAAATAAACTCGATGAATGGAAAGTATCAATGGGATAGACTTGGGTTTGGGAATTGATCTTAGTTGTTGGAGGAATACTAAGAGTAGACTAAGAGAATGAGTCTAAGGATTTCTCTTGAGGAGTTAGTCTAGAAACGTAAAGTAAGAGATGTTGGACGTTTTCATGAACGGATACATAGATTTTGCTGGACGACTTAGAGTTCATGATATACATCGATGGTTTATAATGGAATTGTGGCTTGATGATACAGGCGTAGAAAATGATGGATTGGTGAATTCTATCAAACAGGATAAAAGAGATAGTATGTGCGAATCGATAGGTTAACCCTGAAACGTGGGCGTATCGTGGGTTCGGTTGAACGAGCGTGTTGGTGTGATAGGATGATCTATGCTCGATGTTTAGAAATCTGAGTGAAACGAGCTTGGGTAGAATACCCGTATAAAGGAACAATGGTTTGACCTTAGGGTGTTTGGGGCGAGCGTTGTGCAACACGGTTGCACGATGAGTCGCAAATTTGAGTTGTACCTATGACTGTGTGTGCTGGCCTAGAGACTAGGCAGACGACCCTATGCCTTGAGTTAAACTGGAGTGGCTGACTTCAGAGTATCGTTCGGGAAGAATGATAGAACTCGGGCAACAAGACCTAGAGTTAGAATTTGGAATTGGGAATGTACACGAGCAACGTTCGCGTTAAAACAAACGTAAGGCGAGATAGGACTCGGGTGATAATCGATTTGGTTGGATAGGTTACGCGACGGTAAAGGATAAGACGATAGCTGGATCGAACAAGAGTTCGGTCAGGACGATCTGCATTTCGAAAGATTTTCACGAGTAGCTTGTCAGACTTAGCTGTCACTGAGCTTGGTTGAAATACACATATTTGGGGGACGCCTTGAATATGGGTACGATCCAGACTTAGCGATATGCATAACTCGGATGCAGCTGCAAAGGAAAATGTTCGGATTCGCATGGATGGGTATGGCAACTGAAATGATTTAGCCTCAACCTAAATTTTCATAGAGGAAAGATTGTATCATTCCTCGTGCTACCGGGATAGTTCTGCGCTAAGGCGCAGTACGAGATTAAGTTTGGGGATGCAATAGTTGAACGAATGGATCATTCGGATAAAAGGATTAAGCACTCGGGCGAACGGAACGAGTAAAAACGAATAAAAGTTAAGTTCGATTGAGCCAAGGGTGCGGAGGACTTGAGCGTACCCCAGGTAAGCAATTTAGCTCTGCGCTAAGGCGCAATATAGACTGAGTCAGAAAACGTTGGTGCTTGGGTAATATAGCCCTGCACTAAGTGCAGTAAATTTTGAGACGGAAATGCAACGATCGAGTTGAGTATAACTCGATAGCATTGAACGATAGAGTCGTTCGATGAGAATTGGCCAACGTTGGCGTAACGCATGGTGAGAAAATAGAGGATTGTATTATTGAGACAGTCCTTGAAGGATAAGACTAGATGCATTGGGTAGTTTAGAAGTTATGCGATAGCACGAGTTGCGCTCAGGAAGTCTCGAGGACGGAACTTGATTTGAGTGGTGCATGGTGTAACAACCCGCTCCGCTCAACCCGGAGAGCCGATTCAAACGGCACAAGTGTAGCTATTCGACCGCCTTGCTCAGCGAGATGGCTCGTTCGATGCAAAGGCTTTCACGCTGGGATCTTTAATGGAGTCAGACTTAGGCTATCAGAAGCGCGTCCGGAGTCTAGCTCGACCGATGCGATACATCGCTAAGGTGAGAGACCCCAGTGAACCTGTCTCTTCTTAGCTGCACAATAAGGAAATAAACGTTACGTGCTAGTTTACAGGCGATAACCTTAGCATGCTAATAAAAGAGATGAACGCACATAGCAAAAAGGGGGATAACCCCGCCTTTTTATCGTATAGAACATGGAAATCTTACTCGCTAGTTGCGAAGTCGACTTGGGTTAGTTGAATCTGCAAGCGGACTTGTCGTACGCGGCAGAGCCTGTCTAAAGTTTAAATCGTAAAAAGAAGCAGTTGCGGAACCAAACGTCTCGCTAGTGCGCGTACTGTGGCGAAACCACTTGGTCGAGGAATCAACCTGAGAACTTGAATCTGATATGAGGGGAAAATTTCCCTCATTATTCCTTAGTGGTAGGCTCTATTCTTAAGTTTCGGGACGAAACTTCCTATTAGATGGTTATGATGTAACGACCCGTTCATCCCGTTCCCCCTGCTCGGGGAGCGCGGCCAAGAAATACTTACGACCGTCCGAACGGGACAGATTGAATCAAGATCCTTTCCTCGTTATGGATTGGTTTCTTCGGAATCAGGTCCCATAGTCAATGGATCGTGCCTCAAGGAAGGACTCGGCGGCAGAGTAGAGAGAGGCCTTTCCGTTGTGTTGGTTTTCCTTGCCCGTTTTCGATTGCCGCTTGGTTGCGTACTTGTTGGTTTTAGGACTTGCGTTTTCTTGAACGGTTTCAATGGATTTCATTGTTTTCGTTCTTAGGATTTTGCATTTCGTATCGAGCCTTGGAGACCGAAGCAGGAGGTATTGATCATCCGTTGGTGCGTGCAGGTGATCGTGTAGACGACACGCGAGCGGAGTCTTAGGGATCTCTGCTTCTTCTTCCTATACAACCGACTGTGTGAGTGGCTCTATTTCGATAAGCACCTTCTTTCCAAGGGCTCCGTTCATAATAAAATTGACTCAGATGTGCATTCAATCAAACGATACCACTTAAGTAATAAGTTGGATAACAAGATAAGATAAGAAGTAGGCTTGGAACACCCATCGCTTGCCATATAAAACCTTGCATAAATTCATTGATGCATGCATGGTCGTTGGATGTTTAATGGGTTGGTATTTATTGATAGTTCAAAGTACTTTTCAATAAGCTCAAAGTGTTCTTCTATAAACTGCTGCATGTTATTTCATATAACTGTTGGTTGTTGTGATAGTACAGTAAAGCAGTTTCGTGAATGATGTTCTTTAACATTGGCTAGTAAGTAAACCTATGAGGTAGAGTCATAGGTATGGTCATGGGAATTCTTGTGCACAGGGGATCCAGGTTCCTGCGGACGGTTACCGGGGCACCGGGCCGTTCCGACCCGGGCGGAATCTACTTTTTTAGTACTGGGAGCGGGGAATTGTAGCGGGGCTAGCTACCCGCGCTGCAAGCGTCGCCGCCAGCTCAGACTAAACCCATGATGGCTGGTAGAACAACAAACAAAAGAAAAGATGTTGTGTATATTTAAACTGTGCAGACTAACTATGTCTTCGTGACAGGGAAGGCTATGGTAAGTTGTACAGGTGGTTCAAACGGGACAGGTAAAGTCACCGAACGGTGGCATGTGAAGTTATGTTATTCTGTTCTTGCATACTTGCTAAATGAAATCTGATCTAGGCAAGAATAGAAACCCACCTAAGCTCATAAATGTTGCATGTTCATTTAAAACTCATCTAAGAGCTTGGTAAAGTTGAGCAGCTAGCCTTCACCAGTACTTTTCGAAGTACTGACCCTCGTTGTAGCAGGTTCCCCGGCGCAAGGCAATGCGGCGAGGAGCTGAAGCTCTCCCCGGACCCTTTGGGATTCTTGGCGGGTCGGGGCCAAGACTTGGAGGCTCAAGCTGGAAGCCTTTCCTCTCTCTCCCGTTACGGAAATGACGCTAAAGCGATGGTGCTTCCCCGCACTCAAGGAGTTTTGTGTTTTTGAAGCTATGTAAAGGGACATAATGTATGGATCGGCTATCTCATTTTGCGTCAAAGTTTGTAAGCCCGTGGGGCATTTTATACTTTTGAGTCAAGCAATGTAACCGGATGTCCATTATTAATAAAAGAGAAACTTTTCAATGCCTCAACCTTGTGTTATCTTATTTGTCTACTCTGTTGCATTGGTCTAAAGAATATCCTTATGCCTAAGGCCTGGTGCACGCGCGCCCTACGCGTGCACGGCATCACGCCCGGGGGACGATTATCGGTTAGACGAAATCGGGGCGTGACAGTACCCGAGCAGAAGCGTATCGCATGTGCCCAATTACAGCTTCGCTTGAATGTGCACGACTAGTGGGACGTGCATCAGAGATCTCTTCCAATTGACGATGATAAAGAGACGATTGCATGGGCTACCTTTCATGGTGCATTTGAAGAGGAGTTCATACCCCCTCCCGTACGTCGTCAGAAAGAGAACGAGTTCGTGCAACTACGCCAAGGAAGCATGACAGTAAAGTAGTATTCCATCGAATTCAACCGACTCACCAAATTTGCAAGTTCCTATTTATATGATGCAATGAGTCATGTCAGACGATTTGAAGGAGGTCTGCGTCCTGCCATCCATGCACACGTGATCGTTCCTCAGTACCAGATGATGAGGGAAGTCTTGAATCATGCCCTATCTCTTAAACTGCAGTATCCTCATGTTGCTGCTGGCGCTGTGCATACCTCCAATCACAAACGCTATAGAAACGAAAGAGGAAATACTGTTGCAAAGCGTCAAAACAACGACGGTCAACAGAAGGGAGATCCAGACAAAGCATGTAACTTCTGTAAGAAGACCGGATACCTCTATAAATATTTTCTTAAGAGGCTTGGGATTTGCCTCCGTTGTGGTAATCCAACCCATCAGGTTGATGTCTGTCCGCTTCCTGATCGCCGCCCTCAACATCCAAATTAGGCTACTGCACCCTAGGCCAACTGAGCTGCACCTCAGCAAGAGCATCGCCAAGCTCAAGGTCGGGTCTATACAATGACATGAGAAGAAGCCCTGGCCTCGGACACCGTTGTGTCAGGTACTTTGCTTTTTAATAACATACATGCACGTGCGCTATTTGATTCTGGTGCAACGCATAGCTTTATATCCACAAATTTTGTCGTGGAAAACAATATAGAAATGACATAATTGCATCTAGATCTAAGTGTTAGCACCCCCTCGGGCACAAAAATATATGTCCATTCATTATGCCAAGGTGGTTACGTCTGTATTGGAGGAATGAAGCTATCGTTAGATATTTTAGTCCTAGATGTTCAAGATTATGACATCATTTTGGGGATTGATTAGCTCGGTGCTTGCTTAGAGAAACAAGTCGTATTTCGCCTAGCTGGAGAAGCCAAATACTACTACACGAGTAGTCCAGCAACTGATGCGTCCAGGGCCTACATGGTGATTTTGGCGATATCTGCTCGACAGATGCTACACACTGGCTGCGAGGGATACCTAGCGTCGGTTCGGGACACACAGCTGGATTACGCAAACGTCGAGTCTTCTTTCGTTGTGGCGGAGTTTCCTGATGTATTTCCGAGCGAACTACCCGACATGCCACCTGACCGAGAGATCGAGTTCACCATCGACACATTCCCGAATATTCAGCCAATTTCTAAGCCTCCATACAGAATAGCTCCTGCTGAACTGAAGGAGTTAAAGTGCCAACTGCAAGAGCTGCTGGATCGTGGGTTCATCCATCCGAGCGTGTCTCCTTGGAGCGCGCCTGTACTCTTCGTAAAGAAAAAAGATGGAATGTTACGCCTCTGCATCGATTACCGGGAGCTGAATAAGGTCACCATCAGAAACAAGTATCATCTACCCCGGATAGATGACCTCTTTGTTCAGCTGCAAGGGGCAACAATGTTCTCAAAAATTAATCTTTGCTTGGGCTACTACCAGCTGAAGATTAAGCCAGAAGACATGCCCAAGTCTGCATTACGAACCTGCTATGGACACTACGAGTTTTCCGTTATAACGTTTGGACTGATGAACGCCCCTGCTGCATTTATGGATTTGATGAATCCAGTGTTCTGACCCTTCCTCGATAAATTTGTGGTCATTTTTATAGATGACATCTTAGTGTACACACAGGATACCTGTAGAAGGTGCTTTAGACCCTTCGAGATAATAAGTTGTATGCCAAACTAAGTAAATACGAGTTCTGGTTAGACAGCATAGCCTTTCTTGGGCATATTATTTCTGCAACGGGCATCTCAGTTGACCCTAAAAAATAGAAGCCATCGTGAACTGGAAACGGCCTGAGTCAGCTAGCGATATTCGGAGTTTCCTTGGTCTGGCAGGCTAATACAGGAGATTTATTAAAGATTTTGCTAAAATTGCCTCGCCTCTGACTCAGCTCACTCGGAAAGGAGTAGCGTTCGCGTGAATGGACGATTGTGAAGCTTCGTTTATGGAGTTAAAGCAGCGCCTCGTCTCGGCACCAATTCTTACCCTTCTAAACGGACCTGATGACTTCAAGATATACAGTGACACCTCAGGCAAGAGATTAGGATGTGTCCTTATGCAATGGGGCAAAGTGATAGCCTTCACATCGAGGCAGTTAAAGCCTCACGAGAAGAATTATCCAACCCATGATTTGGAACTCGTAGCGGTGGTGTTCGCGCTGAAGTTGTGGCACCACTACCTTTATGGTGTACCGTGCGAGATCTATACGGATCATAAGAGTCTAAAATATTTATATACACAAAAGGATTTGAACCTTCGTCAACGGCATTGGCTTGAACTTCTTAGCAATTTTGACTTGATGATCAGTTACACCCTTGGCAAGGGAAATATTATAGCTGATGCACTGAGTCGAGTATTCGTTGGAAGTTTGGCTATTGAAGACAAGATACGTCAGGATATAGAAGCTTTGGGCATTACACTTATAATCAGATACAAAAATTGGGCACAAGTAGCTAAATTGTGCCTCAAAGCTTATTAGAAAAGGTCAAGTCCTCTCAGAAGGATGACCTATTTCCGCAAAAGATGCAAGGTCTTATCTCAGCAGGAAAGGCAACTGACTTTATGGTAAGCACGGACGAGATGATCCGAGTGAAGGGGAGATTGTGCGTTCCAAACGATACAGCCCTTAGAAAGGAGATACTCATGAAAGCCCATTATGCTAGTTATACTTCTCATCCGGGTAGCACAAAAATGTATCAGGATCTTCGTTCGATATTTTGGTGGCACGGCATAAAACGAGATATGGCGTTGTTCGTGTCACGATGCATAGCTTGTCAGAGGATAAAGGCCGAGCACCAAAAGCCTGGCGGAGAGATGCATAACCTCGCTATTTCGGAGTAGAAATGGGAATACATAACAATGGATTTCATTATTTGTTTGCCAAAGACGCAACGAGGGAATGACGCCGTCTGGGTTATCATCGATCGACTCACCAAGTCAGCTCACTTTCTGCCTATCAAAAGTACTTGGAATGTAGACCGCTTGGCTCAGATCTACCTCAATAAAATCGTTCGGCTCTACGGCGTACCCGTATCCATTATCTCTGATAGAGATGGTCAATTCATATCGCATTTCTAGGAAAGCCTGCAATCAGCAATGGGGACGAAGTTGAAGTTTAGCTCCGCCTACTATCTATAGACAGACGGTCAAATAGAACGTGTCAACCAAATCCTCGAAGATATGCTACGACTCTGCACCTTGGACTTGAAGACGAGTTAGGATATGCATCTACCGTTAGCCGAATTTGCATACAATAATAGCTTTCAATCCAGCATTTAGATGACGCTGTATGAGGCATTATTTAGGTGGAAGTGCAGATCCTCAATCTGTTAGGATGAAGTTAGAGAACGACAAATTCTTGGCCCTGAACTTGTGGAGCAAATTGTCCAGAAGATTCGTTTGATCCGGGAATGGCTAAAGGTAGCTCAGATTCGTCAAAAGAGCTACTTAGACACGCATCGACGTCCTCTTGAGTTTTCAGAAGGTGATTGAGTATTTCTCAAAGTCTCGCCCATACGAGATATTACCAGATTTAGAGCAAAGGGAAAGCTAAGTCCAAGATTCGTCGGTCCGTTCGAGATACTAAAAAGAGTCGGATCAGTTGCATATCAGATTGCCTTACCACCGTCACTATCCGAAGTGTACGATGTCTTCCATGTTTCATAGCTTAGGAAGTACATATACGACCCGAGTCATGTGGTAGATCTTGATTGACTGGATCTAAAGGCAAACTTGACATATGTCGAACAACCTGTGCAAATTATGGATCGTAAGGAAAAGTTGCTTCAAAGTCGTTTCGCTCCTCTTGTGCGCGTGCTTTGGCAAAATCATTCGGTCAAAGAATCCACTTGGGAGCTTGAATCTGAGATGAGGGAAAGGTTTCCTTTATTTTTTCTAGTGGCAGGTTATATTCCTAAGTTTTGTGGATAAAACTTTCAATTAGTTGGTTAGGATGTGGTGCGCCGTTCCCCCTATTCGGGGAGCGCGGCTAAGAAATACAAGACGATATCGTTCGATCCGGATAGATTGAATCAAGAACTCATCCTTATTATGGATTTGCTTCTTCAGAATCAATTTCCATATTCAGTGGACCGTGTCCCGATGATGGGCTTAGCGACAGAGTCAAGAGGGACCTCTCTGCTGCAAGTTTTACATGCCTCAGTTTTCGCTGTCGCTTTGTTGCTTTTGTGCTTTGAGTTGGTTTTCGGATTTGCTTGCATTTTCTTTAATAGTTTCAATGGATTTCATTATTTTTGTTCATTGAACTGCACTTCAATTCCAAGATTGGAAAGAGTGGAAGAGGTATTGATCAGCTGTTCATGGCAAATACAGGTGAACGAGTAGTAGATGACGCACGAGCGGAGTCATAAAACACCTCTTTCCTTTTCTCCCTCCAACCAACTTGTGAGTGGCTTATATCCGATTTAGTTGGCCCTTCTTCCAAGTCTTCACATTTAAAAAAATCTTATATTCTTGCTTGCCCCGATCAAACGAAACCAAGTAATAACTAAAATATGTCATAATAAAAAGGAATAGACTTGGATTATGATTCTTGTCAATCAACTTATGATCGGTTACTTATTTGTATGCTTGTTCATTTAGAATGTTCATCATATGCATAAATATAAGTTAGAATATATACTCTTATTTAAATTGTGCTATATATAGAACTCATTCTATACTGCAATAAACTGAACAGGAAGACTATGCAAAAATAGATTTTGCCCTGTTACTGTCTTGTGCCTGATATTGCCCTGAATTGCCTTAATTGATAACAAAATAGACTACGTTGATCACGGAAAACTTGTGCACAAGGTCTTAGTTCCTGCGGGCGGTCGCTGGGGCACTTGCACCGATCCGGTCCGGACGAAACTCTCATATTTAGTCATCATGTGCGAGGACAAAATGGCATGCAACACATCCCGTGCTCTCGCTGCATACTATCCTCGTCAGCGACTATAATTGGTCCTTTATGGCATACGCCAGTGATCCCCTCGTATATTTAAACCTGTGCAAGCTAACTTGTGTCTTCGTGGCAGGGAAGGACATGGTAAGTATTGTGCAGGTGGTTCAGACCGGCATGTAAAAGTTACCGAATGGTGGAAAGTTTATTTCAGTAATTTCCATATAAATGCTTGCTTGTAAAATAAACTAAGGCAAGATAGAAAGACCACAAATAATATGCATGCTTCATATAAATAATGTGTTGATTGCTATAGTTGGGTTAGCTTGCCTTCACTAGTACATTTCGATGTATTGACCCTCGTTGAAACAGGTTCTCCGCACCAAAAAGATCCTACGAGGAGCTGAAGTCACTGCCCAATCCAGTCCAGCTATCGGCGCGTCTTGATCGTGCCATCTTTTAGAGTATTTTGAAGCAAGGAGCTATCAACCCAAACTCAATGCAGCTCCGAGGAAAAGCCATCATCCTGCATGGAGGTCCCTTATTTTAAAACTTTAGTAAATGATGTAATGTACAGGACAACTATCTCATTTTGTGTCAACTTTTGTAAGCCTGTGCGGCAACCCTCCGACTCATTCAAAAGTTTGTAAAAAGATGTTCATTATCAATAAAGAGAACTTTTTTATGTTTTAACTTTGTGTTTCAATTTATCTACGTACTTTGAATATGTGCTCGTTATGCAAAATAACTTAGCCTTGTGCGATACGCAACCAAGGCCCACACGACGTCATGCCCGGGGGACGACTATCGATTCTACGGAATTAGGGCATGACAAACACATCTCTAGTGTGGCCTCCCTTGCCACAGTAAGTGCAACCCACCGGTGCTCTCTAGTGTTATTGTTGTTGCTGTCTCGACTGCTGCCGAGCCGGTACTGTCACCATCGAAACTGTTGCCCTCTTCGACGTTGAATCATGGATGTGAATGCCTGGTGACGGTGCTGACATATGAGGTACTCCTCCACCTCCTCCTCCACTATGAGCATGAGGCCTCTTCTGGCCTCCTATCCTTGCCAATAACCTTTGCATGGTAAGCTCGTGCCTCCGAGCTGCTATCAGTACTTCTTCATAAGTCTGGTAGTCGTGCCCCTCTACTAGTTATAGAATATTTAGATAAAGTCCTTGCTGGAACCTCATTGCTCTATCCGACTCTGTAACTACCATAATCGGAGCGAATCTACACAGCCTGTAAAACTCTGCTGCATATCTATCCACAGTCCTACCGGCCTGCTTGAGATCGATAAATCTATGTTAGAGCTCATACTACACTTTGACTCCAAAATATTTAGCCTTGAATCGAGTCCTGAAACTGTCCCAAGTGATAGAATGCCTCAAGCCAACCTCTATTGTTGCCCACCACTCACGGGCAAGGTCTTGAAGCTGCAATCAAACTTTATCAACTTGTTCATCCGCCAGAACCATTGCTGCTGCCAAAATAACCTAAATATCTTACAAACAGACATCTGCTGTGATGGCGTCCTCCGTGCTATCGAAGTACCTTGGGTTAAGTCGACAAAATCTAACCGACAGTCCCGAATCAGTCCTCCTTCATCACTCCAAGGCCGTCTGTAAACCGTGACTCAACAAGACATTCTTCTCTTGTTGTTGAAACTATTAATGTTGTTATACCGCCATCTAGGTATTGCTGCATAGCCATTATTCCCCGGAGGATCTCTAGTAATATCGGGGTGTCAACTATCGCTGGTATTGCTGGTACTACTGGGGATACGGAGATCTCTGGGGTTAGTTTATCAACATACCCAATATCTTGTACCAGTAAGGACTCTGCCAGGCTGTCAAATCCTTAATGAGAGGATTTGGCACAATCCTCGAGAAGATCTCTTGGGATTATGTGCCATCAAGGGATAAAGTGGCCCAACAACTAAGGAGTCGCCGTCATCCATGGTCGATACATGGATCGAGACAACTTAGGATCCGAACAGTCGTCGCTTCATCTCTAGCCCCATGTTGTTGCCTATATATAGGGCAGAGGAGAAAGAAACCCCTTTTTTAGATTTTTTTATTTCCTTTTCTTCTTCTTACGGCTGTTGCCATGGCCCCCAAAGTTACTTCCTCTGCCGCTGCCGCCGTCGCTAAGTATAAGGGGAAGGCCGAGAGCAAGGGGAAGGGCCGTGCCGCTGTGGCGGACCCTCCGTCGTTCCCCGCCGACGTTCAGCCGCTTATTAAGTGTAGGTCTTGAAAGAGAAAGACGAACTTATTCTCCAAACCGCAGAGACAAATGTGCACAGTCGGACGCATGGATTCGTCTATGCGCCAACTTCTCACTGCCACATGGGTAGCCGCATAGGCGACCCTGCCACATGTGAAGCTATGTCGCATAGTGACTTATGCCATATAGGAGACCATGCCGCATAGTCGCAGGGTTTGGTTTGGCCGCATAGGCCATCCAGCCGCATGAGCATACCCTTCTGAATATTTGAAGTTCTGATCATGCTCTATCATAGTTTTTTGCAGATACTCTGCCCACTGCACACTCTGGTGAAGTAGTCCTTGGTCACGGTATGCTTCCGTTGAATATGAACCTTAGGGACCTGACCATGACCGTCAAGACCCAGATCAACGACGACCTCCCTCCGGACGTCAACAGAAGATTGCCGAGCAATCGCTGGCTTCTTGCTGAGCCAGATAAACTCGAAGGAGATCCCGGCTGACGATGGACCACACTTTTACAACAATGCATACTTCTTGTTCAGGGATGCACTAGAATCTTTTCAACCTGAGTTGGGGACTACCAGTGAGAATTGATCTTTCACCTTCCGTGGGACCGAGTTTCCTTCTTTTGAGCATCACTTGCCTTTGTCGGATCTGAAAGTGATGATGGGTCCGCGCCGGATGGGGTAGAACTTGACACCTGAACCGCAAGGGGCTTTCCTTGGCTACATTATGGCTGGAAAGAACAAGGGGGAGTTTCATAGCGCGAAGGAGTCATTTTTGTACTCCTTGATTGGATTGAAGCCAGGCCTTGTCGGGAGTAATCTAGGACCGAACCTCAACATATATGCGGAGGGCTTCATCGGGTCCCTAAGATTGGAACATATCCCCCCGGGCAGTTACGGGTTCTCAGCTGGGCTCATTAAAATGAGACCTAATACCGCCTGACCCTGTGGATCTTGAAAAAGTATGAGCAAGAGCTTCGGGCTGCAGATCTGTTTTTGTCGTGACGGGTACGTGCCACCTCTTAAAAATGAACCGCCCTTTATTCGTGGCGCTGATGGAGTTATACAACCTTCATACTGGGACTTTCTTCATGCTTGGTGACGAGATGGGATTGGCTCTGCATAAGATGTATACTGTCTTGAGACTTTCCTGGGGCAATAAACCCTATGAAGAGTATACTCTGAGTAATAAAAAACTCGAGGAACTGGAAGCGGAGAACCCGGAGATGCTAGCGGTGTACAAGGAACTATTATGCCATCGCGGCATCTGCCAGCGATCGTTAAAGAAGACGAAGAAATCCAACGAGGGGTCCTCTCATCATATTATAGCTTGGACTCGTCATCTTTTCCTAGTATCCAAGGAGCCCACTAGAGTTCATATTTGGGCACCGCGATCCAAATATGAAGTGACCAACTCCATCCGGGAGCTGAGGGAATAGTCGCTCCCGCGGAGGAAGACATGGAGGGTTCCTCGGAGGAAGAGGAAGAACCTGTTAATGAACTGGGTGACCTGGATGGGGAGCTCAGTTACTTTCTCATGGACACCCTTAAGCTATCCGCCAAAGCTATACTGGCGGGATACTTGATGATCTGGTTAAGTATCTGCATGGTCCCTTGTAACCTCCGATTTCCAATTTCCAAAATAATTAGATTTTAATTTATTTTAAAATATCAAGTTTTATAAAATATTGCTCCTTGAAAATTTTTAATTGATTTTGAACGATGTTTGATTTTAGAAGGTAATTTAAAAATCTTTATAAAAATCATTTTTTTCTAAATGACGATGTATTACAAAATAAATAAATAAATAATAATATATATTTCTAGTTTCAAATATTTATTGGCTTGAATCATAAAATTATTGTTTTAACTAAATAGTTATTTAAAAGACTAGTTCATAAAGAAAAATAAATTTTATTATTGGGATAGTAAATAAATGAATGTCGTACTTTCTAAGATTTTACAAAATACATTAATGAGTAGCTAATTTGGAAATTAGCTAGCTTTCCTAAAAACATTTTTGAAATTATAATCTTTATTTTTATTTTTACAAGTTGCCATTTCCCATTAACTAGCCCACATCCTCATCCTTCCCACATGAGAAACCCGTTTAATTAATTCTGGGCCATTCATTATTGGGCCAACCCGCAACCCTTTATCCCACACCATCTCTCCCTATTTAAGTTCTCCTTCTCACCATTCCCAAAAACCCTAATCTCCTAATTACTAGATAGCCTCCACAAATCCCCACAAAGCCAACAAGCCATCATCACCATTTTTGTGCTCGTGTCCGTGTGTCCAGCATCACCGTGTCAGCCGTGATTGGCCTCGGGTCCGACCCCGGGTGTCCCACCATATCCATTTCTTTTCCTGTGTCCAGATTTACATTTTTCAACCAGCTTTTCCGTGTCCGACACACCCGGACACCACCTCCACAACCACCACTGTACACAGCATCACCCGTGTCCAACACCGGACACGTCTACAGTACACCCCCGTCGTGTCCAGCCTCGGACACGATCGACCCCGACCCACCGAACCCTAACCCTAGATCTAGCCGCCGGAGCCGACATCGTCGAGCCCGCCGCTGAAGCCGAGCCTCGCCGTGGCCGCTGGGACGAAGCCGCCTCCTCGGACAGAACGCCGTCGCCCGAGACGCACACCCGCCGTCGTCGAGATCCCGCCGCCGCGTCGTCGAACTCAGCCCGCCGCTGCCCTCGAACAGCCGCCAGATCCTCGAGCGCCGAGCCGCTGCCCTCGAGCTCCACGCCGTCCACCGCTGACCACCGAAGCCGCCGCCACTGGAAGTCGAGCACCGCCACCGCCTCGCAGAGTCGAAGCCGCCGCTCCTCGACCAGACGCAGCCATTCTCGAGCCGAGCGCCGCCTCGAAGCCGCCGCTGCGCCTCGAGCAGATCCTCCGAGCACGACGCCGACGCCCTGGCCGGCCGATCTCGCCGGAAAACCCCAGCCGTAAGCCCTTTTTCCCTCTTTCCCTTCTTCCTTCGGTTCTGAGAAATCGAATTGGGGTTAGTTAAAGTAATTTTTTGGAATTTGTTATTTTTATTTAATTAGTTTAGTTAATTAATGATTAGTTTAATTAATTAGTAATTAGTTTAATTAATCTACAAATTAGTTTAGCTAATGTATTATTAGTTTTACTTATAATTAGATTAGTTAATATTCCTACTAATCACTTAATTATCATTAATCAGAATTAATTCTTAATTAGTAGTTAAATTATATAGTTAGTTAATTAATTATTTCTTAATTAGTTATAATTTATGTAATTAGTTTAATAACATTTAATTTGTTTAGTTTAAATTTAGTTTAGTAATATATATATTAGTTTAGTTAATTAACTAATTACATAATTAGTAGTTAATTAATTCATTAGTTATTTTATATAATTAGTTATTTATATAATTAGTTTATTATATATAATTAGTTAATTGAAATTATAATTAGTCTAGTAAATTAATGTAATTAGTATAGAAATTTCATGTAATTAGTTCACTTTTACGTATTAAATTAAAAGGTTTTTGATTATGTTAAATATAATAAATCTTGGGTTTTATATTATTATTAAAAATATAGTTTCGATAATAAAATGAGTTCAAAAATTAGTTTATTGGATCGGTGACCGATTTTACCATAAATGAAAAATATTGGCTTTTACATAAATTCTAGTTTTTATAAATAAACTTTTATTTGAAATTATTGTTCAAAATAAGTTCGAAATGATTTATATACGTAAATACGTATTTCTAGTATATGTAATCAATTTAGTATTTATATGTATATATATTTTAAAAAGGTATTTTAGCATATGTATGAGTATACATATATAATGTTCAACTAGTGTAAATCAAATATGTATTTAAAAGATATATATATATATATTGTAAATACATTTAAATTGGTGCATGTATAAATATTGTAAGTATATAAGTGTAATGTATATTATATACGTGTCCCTACTAGATGACCCTAGTTGACTAGTGCCCTGCCTGACATGGCCCTGAGACCAGTATTTTTGACTGTGTTAGTATAGCATCTGATGCGAATGTGGTTTGCTTGTGTTATGTTTATAGGACTGTTGGTTTACCCAGGGGATACTCTGGAACAGGACATTGGTTTCACCAGCTAAGGACCCAAGGCAAGTACATTCTCTGATTAGTTTCTAATTTATGATATCTCCTATGTTCACTGTATCTAGTGTAAATATACATGTTCTCGACACGTCGGTTACACGGATTGGTATACGCGGATCTCGTCATGAGATGTTATTCCTCATTCATGGTGTAGCTTGTACAAGACTTATTTTCCTTGTTATCTTGTGCGTGTACAGACACTGATTCCCGGGGAGATTTGCTACCTTCCTAGGGAATCCCGTGCCATAGCGTACCATGATTGGATCTACTATACCAGTCGGGGGTTTGGGGAGTATTTTAGTGTAGATATGTGATCATACCCAACTATCCATGCATCATAGCTCACCCCACATCTCACGTCGGGTGCGGCCTGACCATCTCCATGCCTCATAGCTGTTACGTGTGATTAGCCTGACCTCTCCCTGCATCATAGCTAACCAACGGTTAGCCTGACCTTCCATGAATCATAGCTAATCACATGTAACCAGCCTGATCAAGATCCCAAGCCGATCACATGTTAAAGCTAGTGCTCACACACTTAGTCATAGTATCTCTTGCTCATTGACATATGTTTCTTTTCCTGCATTTACTTACAGTATTTTCAGTATTTCTCTCATTGTACATTTCTCGTACTTATACATGCATCTGGTATGTTTCCATCTAGAACTGCTACATAGTTTATGTCATTTATATAGAACTGCTATTTAGAGATGTACTTTGCTCCTTCCTGACTGGAAAATATTTTTCCAGACTGTGACATTAGTAGACTGGTTCCGACACACTTGGGGATTGGAAGTTAATGATTGCAGGTATGTTTATGTTGTCATTAGACTTGTATTGTATTCTTTTATTTCTTCATTTCCTATCGTGCTGTAGTTGTGATTGAGTATCTCTAGATTTATTTTATGATATCCACGTCTCCTTATGGAGTTGGATACTAGCGTGAGATTGTTAGATAGTACTGGACCTAGACAGCGTTCTACCGCCGATGCTGCGGCGTAGGCTGGACGTACCCACGCTCTCGTGCCCCTAAACCGGGTGCGGGTCGTGACACGTTTTTAGTGGTGGCCCATGCAGGTCAGACTTCGCAAGTTGTGCGATGTCGTGGTAGTGCGACGTCTTAGTTGTACTACTGCGTACCTGCTATAGAATATAGGACATAGGATACTAGGATGAGAGAGGATACTCAATCACAAATTCTTGAAAGATTTCCTGGGATGACCCCATGAGAATCTTATTTTCAATTTAAATCTTTCCTTGTTTCAGTCCGCTCTCGCTTGTTGTTACTGAACTTGATTCTTGTTGAGCAGTTTTAAAATTTAAAATCTCGGTATCATTGTTGAGTTTGATTCTTGTTGACCAGTTGTTAACTTTAATTCTTGGTATCGTTGTTGAGTTGATTTCAAATTGAGATGAATTTTTACGGACTAGAATTTATGGTATCATCTGATGACATATATTGATGAGGACAGTGAGGAAGGTAAAACGTCTACTTTGGTTATGGAACCTAGAATTTATCGCAGCCATATTAGCTGACGTGACGAGAACGTAGAAACCTAACTGGGATGTACATACTTTAGTTATGAGATTTAGAGTTTCTCGCAGCCATACCGGTTGGCGTGGCGAGTATTCTAGATGACATGATTATAGGGTTGCATACCTTAGTTACGGAACCTATCGTTTATCGCATCTATGCTTACTGGCGTGGCGAGGATTCTGAGTGTCATGATTTCAGACAGACGTGTATGATTATCAGGTTGTATCCTAAATTGGTTTTTAAAATATCATCTCAAGACTTATCTATTTCTGTTATTCCCGGACTTTGTTCCACCACTTCTTTCTTTACTAGCAGTAAAGATACCTTCTGTCCTCAATTCCGTTTTTGAGCTCCTATTCCTTGAGGATTTCTTGTTAAGTATGATAATTAGTGGCTTGTAATTTTGTTGTGTCTTGTATTAGTATTGACTGTGTTGCTAAGGAGTTGTAAGTGTTTCTTAGTTGGACATGTGAGCAGTAGGCTTTAATCTAGAGTTAGCCCTTAGCATAGTACCTTGTACCAATGATTCTAGGAGTAGTGTCATTAGAGACTGAGAGTTAAGGAGAGTATAGAGTATCAGTGATAGTTCTCAGAGTTAGCATTAGAGCCAATTACCCGTCCTGGATAATCATGATTATGTAATTGAGTGATTCATGTAAACGATTAAGTATCCGGGGAATTGTGTTAAGGATTTATGGAGCATGATGTCCAATTTGATGATTGATATCGGAAATGTTAAAGGTAAAGAAATGTATATGTATAAAGGGTTTAATGAGATGTCATAAGTAGAGAAATATCAGGATTAGTAATGGAAGTTGTGAAGCGTATCACGGATTAGTTTAATAGGCTTTAAAGGATTGAAGGAAATACATATACAACCATCGGGATGAGGAACCATACACATACCCATGAGAGTAAATAAACATGAGTGTTATAGAGGATACAGGTGATCATGAGTCTAATGAGCTCGATGAGATAATCCATTAATGCAGTTAGCGATATAATACCAAGAGTGCTAATGATTCTATATCGAGGATTAGTCAAGGATGACGTTAATAACAGTAAGCACTCGGTGTGATGATAATTAGATGATATGCCAGTTGACATAAATTGAAATCATGAAAGAAAACACAGTTGATGATGACTTTGATCATTGGAGGTAATAGTGCAAGTGATTCGGGCAGTACAATTTAGTACACAATTACAGACACTAGATACATTGAGTGCACCTTGAGCATCAGAGACCGTGAGCACTGATATGTATATTGTGGAGTTATAAATTAAAAGGTGGAAATAAGATTTTATTTTTTGAATGATTGAGGAGTTGAGATTATGTCATTAAATTTTTGAAGATTTCAAATATGAATTCAATAAACATAGTTAAGGCTACAAAGATTTTAGAAGTGATTAAATTTTATTTCGATGTGAAGTATCTAATTTTAAGGAGGTATATGCATTTTATTTTAAGTTGATCGGGAAGTTAAACCTTGATGATTATTTTGAGGATTAATCTTTTGGTAGATGAGAGAGATGAATATTAATATATGATTAGTTGATATGGGTACCAGTGTACATGAGTAGGAATTTGTTAGTGTGCTAGAATTAAGTGTTTGTTAGAGATAGTAGACACTACAAGTAATATGTTAACATGATCCTTCTTCCTTCCTAATGTTCCTTTTCTTTCGCCTTTCGATTGATTGATTGATTTTCCTAGTACTGTGGTTCACATGCATGATTTTCTTGTTAGAATATAACTAGTAGTACCCCCCTAACAGAGACTGAAATACCATGACAAGACGTATGACCTATATTTTCTTAAATTGCATGGCTGTAGGTAGAGTTTTCTTAAACCAGGATCATTTGGATTTTGACCATAGCAAGGATCTATGACAAGGTGTGACCGACAAAAGAGACAAGAGGATTAAATTTGTGGAGGAGCATTAAATAAAGACCTTAAGGGTTGTTACAACGGAGTTGATGGATCATTGATTTGATGAAAATCGAGGTATGAATAAAATTTCGAGGACAAACATTTACTTAAAGGGAAGATTTAGAAATTCACAGAGCCAAAAAATTTGAGGATTTATAAATTTTAAGGAGGTCTTGATATGATTGAATTGATTATTAAAAATTTGAGAAATTTGAGAGATTATCATTTTATCTATTTGATTGCAAGGTAGAAATTTTATATAGTATGAATGTTGCATTGAAGATACTGGAAGCATCGCATCGTTGAGTATTTGAGGAAAAAGAAAAGCAGAAAATAAAATCGTAAATGGAATAGTGTCAAATTAAATTCTTGGGATGAGGAGTTAGATTGGAATAAGCATCAATTGAAATTGAATTTAGTTAGATGATTGATGAGTGTTAAAGTTAAATTTTGGGATGCAAATTCTTAAGTTTTATAAATATGCATTGATTGGGTTCAATTGAAGGATTGGATAGTAAATTTTGTATTTAGTTATTTACTCAAAATTTAGGAGATTATGATACGACTGGAATTCAATTAAAATATTGAGGATTTGAGTAGTAAAAATTTTACATTGGGATAATAAATTCAGAGGATGAAAAAATTTTTAATTCGGAAACATTATACATACGGATAGAGAGATATGGAATGAAATGAAGCTCATGGTAAAGAAGATTTTAATATAATTGATTATGGGATCATATAATTGAAGGTCGTAAGGTAAGATCATGGTATATTGAGGCTGTGATTTAAATTAAATCTTGACCATGACAGTAACATTTGAACCGAAGAAAATAATCGAGGTATAGTTGATGCTAAGATAAACAAACTCGAATTTGATGATAAGGCTTTTGATTCAGAAATTCTAAGATCTAATCTAATAAAGTTTGTGGAATTTGAGCTTTTATAAATATTAGTTAATGATGAATCACAAGATTGAGAAAAGTAAAATGAACGAGGAAAAAGGAAGGATTATTTTCAGAAGGTAGTAGAGACTACTCTTTTTCCTAGAAATCAAGAAAGGCGATTAGATGTCTCTTGATTACATTCTGGAAGATGTATTTAAGTTTCTTAAATCAAAGTGTCGATCGTATCTTTCGAATTAGCTATAACTTTCATGTCTATATCATTCTTTATACTGGGTCTTCCTTGGTTGAGTTACTTTGAAAAGGTAACGTGCATTATTCCAATTATCTGTTTTGTGATCATGTCTACTTCCCAAAACCTAAACTTTCTAGAGGATTCAAGGCCGAGCCATGATTCCTTCAAGTTACTCCTATCTTAAACCATATTTTCTCTTCTTCATGTTTCCTTCTGTTTGGTAAATATTTTCCTTATAGAAATATTTTTTCAATGATATATTCATCATTATGAACAACAAATTTTTTTTTCTATCCTAGTCATCCCTAAAATTTCGAGGACGAAATTTTTCTAAGGTGGATAGACTTGTAACCTCCGATTTCCAATTTCCAAAATAATTAGATTTTAATTTATTTTAAAATATCAAGTTTTATTAAATATTGCTCCTTGAAAATTTTTAATTGATTTTGAACGATGTTTGATTTTAGAAGGTAATTTAAAAATCTTTATAAAAATCATTTTTTTCTAAATGACGATGTATTACAAAATAAATAAATAAATAATAATATATATTTCTAGTTTCAAATATTTATTGGCTTGAATCATAAAATTATTGTTTTAACTAAATAGTTATTTAAAAGACTAGTTCATAAAGAAAAATAAATTTTATTATTGGGATAGTAAATAAATGAATGTCGTACTTTCTAAGATTTTACAAAATACATTAATGAGTAGCTAATTTGGAAATTAGCTAGCTTTCCTAAAAACATTTTTGAAATTATAATCTTTATTTTTATTTTTACAAGTTGCCATTTCCCATTAACTAGCCCACATCCTCATCCTTCCCACATGAGAAACCCGTTTAATTAATTCTGGGCCATTCATTATTGGGCCAACCCGCAACCCTTTATCCCACACCATCTCTCCCTATTTAAGTTCTCCTTCTCACCATTCCCAAAAACCCTAATCTCCTAATTACTAGATAGCCTCCACAAATCCCCACAAAGCCAACAAGCCATCATCACCATTTTTGTGCTCGTGTCCGTGTGTCCAGCATCACCGTGTCAGCCGTGATTGGCCTCGGGTCCGACCCCGGGTGTCCCACCATATCCATTTCTTTTCCTGTGTCCAGATTTACATTTTTCAACCAGCTTTTCCGTGTCCGACACACCCGGACACCACCTCCACAACCACCACTGTACACAGCATCACCCGTGTCCAACACCGGACACGTCTACAGTACACCCCCGTCGTGTCCAGCCTCGGACACGATCGACCCCGACCCACCGAACCCTAACCCTAGATCTAGCCGCCGGAGCCGACATCGTCGAGCCCGCCGCTGAAGCCGAGCCTCGCCGTGGCCGCTGGGACGAAGCCGCCTCCTCGGACAGAACGCCGTCGCCCGAGACGCACACCCGCCGTCGTCGAGATCCCGCCGCCGCGTCGTCGAACTCAGCCCGCCGCTGCCCTCGAACAGCCGCCAGATCCTCGAGCGCCGAGCCGCTGCCCTCGAGCTCCACGCCGTCCACCGCTGACCACCGAAGCCGCCGCCACTGGAAGTCGAGCACCGCCACCGCCTCGCAGAGTCGAAGCCGCCGCTCCTCGACCAGACGCAGCCATTCTCGAGCCGAGCGCCGCCTCGAAGCCGCCGCTGCGCCTCGAGCAGATCCTCCGAGCACGACGCCGACGCCCTGGCCGGCCGATCTCGCCGGAAAACCCCAGCCGTAAGCCCTTTTTCCCTCTTTCCCTTCTTCCTTCGGTTCTGAGAAATCGAATTGGGGTTAGTTAAAGTAATTTTTTGGAATTTGTTATTTTTATTTAATTAGTTTAGTTAATTAATGATTAGTTTAATTAATTAGTAATTAGTTTAATTAATCTACAAATTAGTTTAGCTAATGTATTATTAGTTTTACTTATAATTAGATTAGTTAATATTCCTACTAATCACTTAATTATCATTAATCAGAATTAATTCTTAATTAGTAGTTAAATTATATAGTTAGTTAATTAATTATTTCTTAATTAGTTATAATTTATGTAATTAGTTTAATAACATTTAATTTGTTTAGTTTAAATTTAGTTTAGTAATATATATATTAGTTTAGTTAATTAACTAATTACATAATTAGTAGTTAATTAATTCATTAGTTATTTTATATAATTAGTTATTTATATAATTAGTTTATTATATATAATTAGTTAATTGAAATTATAATTAGTCTAGTAAATTAATGTAATTAGTATAGAAATTTCATGTAATTAGTTCACTTTTACGTATTAAATTAAAAGGTTTTTGATTATGTTAAATATAATAAATCTTGGGTTTTATATTATTATTAAAAATATAGTTTCGATAATAAAATGAGTTCAAAAATTAGTTTATTGGATCGGTGACCGATTTTACCATAAATGAAAAATATTGGCTTTTACATAAATTCTAGTTTTTATAAATAAACTTTTATTTGAAATTATTGTTCAAAATAAGTTCGAAATGATTTATATACGTAAATACATATTTCTAGTATATGTAATCAATTTAGTATTTATATGTATATATATTTTAAAAAGGTATTTTAGCATATGTATGAGTATACATATATAATGTTCAACTAGTGTAAATCAAATATGTATTTAAAAGATATATATATATATATTGTAAATACATTTAAATTGGTGCATGTATAAATATTGTAAGTATATAAGTGTAATGTATATTATATACGTGTCCCTACTAGATGACCCTAGTTGACTAGTGCCCTGCCTGACATGGCCCTGAGACCAGTATTTTTGACTGTGTTAGTATAGCATCTGATGCGAATGTGGTTTGCTTGTGTTATGTTTATAGGACTGTTGGTTTACCCAGGGGATACTCTGGAACAGGACATTGGTTTCACCAGCTAAGGACCCAAGGCAAGTACATTCTCTGATTAGTTTCTAATTTATGATATCTCCTATGTTCACTGTATCTAGTGTAAATATACATGTTCTCGACACGTCGGTTACACGGATTGGTATACGCGGATCTCGTCATGAGATGTTATTCCTCATTCATGGTGTAGCTTGTACAAGACTTGTTTTCCTTGTTATCTTGTGCGTGTACAGACACTGATTCCCGGGGAGATTTGCTACCTTCCTAGGGAATCCCGTGCCATAGCGTACCATGATTGGATCTACTATACCAGTCGGGGGTTTGGGGAGTATTTTAGTGTAGATATGTGATCATACCCAACTATCCATGCATCATAGCTCACCCCACATCTCACGTCGGGTGCGGCCTGACCATCTCCATGCCTCATAGCTGTTACGTGTGATTAGCCTGACCTCTCCCTGCATCATAGCTAACCAACGGTTAGCCTGACCTTCCATGAATCATAGCTAATCACATGTAACCAGCCTGATCAAGATCCCAAGCCGATCACATGTTAAAGCTAGTGCTCACACACTTAGTCATAGTATCTCTTGCTCATTGACATATGTTTCTTTTCCTGCATTTACTTACAGTATTTTCAGTATTTCTCTCATTGTACATTTCTCGTACTTATACATGCATCTGGTATGTTTCCATCTAGAACTGCTACATAGTTTATGTCATTTATATAGAACTGCTATTTAGAGATGTACTTTGCTCCTTCCTGACTGGAAAATATTTTTCCAGACTGTGACATTAGTAGACTGGTTCCGACACACTTGGGGATTGGAAGTTAATGATTGCAGGTATGTTTATGTTGTCATTAGACTTGTATTGTATTCTTTTATTTCTTCATTTCCTATCGTGCTGTAGTTGTGATTGAGTATCTCTAGATTTATTTTATGATATCCACGTCTCCTTATGGAGTTGGATACTAGCGTGAGATTGTTAGATAGTACTGGACCTAGACAGCGTTCTACCGCCGATGCTGCGGCGTAGGCTGGACGTACCCACGCTCTCGTGCCCCTAAACCGGGTGCGGGTCGTGACATCCCTGGAGGGTCTGGGACAATAAAGAGGATCAGCCGCACCATCATTCTTCCAGCTGTAAAGTTTGATTTTGGCCACATGTTAGCCCTTCTATAGACTATGGTGTGATGTTTCCATCGAGGGCTCCACAACTTCTCCCAGAAGCTCGAGGACAATTTTTGTAAGGGGCATTTTAACAGAATTGAGTTCCCTTACCACTATCTGATGGGTTGGCTTCTTTTGTATCATGGGTCTCTGATGAGCCCTGGGACCGATGAGGGCATGGTGGCTGCTGATGCCCATATCCATAAGTATCGGGGGATGAAGTGGAAGTATTATATGGTTCCTGCTAGCAGAAGGCAGCTCTCGTTCATGACTGATTGGTGTTTCTTCACGTCTGAGCCAGAGTTTACTGACGATGAAAGAAATATCAATTACCAAGACAATGGGGGGACGCAGCACAACCTGTCTGAGAGGCTCTTTTGTTGGCTCCAGGCCATTCATCCATCCCATCTGGTATACCAGAACAAAGCTGCAGTCTTCGTAGAGCCTTACTTGCCCAGCCAATTTTCTCGCCAATTCGGCTACACCTAGATTCTACTGGGTCACCCAAGTGCTTCTCTCGGATATAATGGCAGCTTGCTTGAAGGGGCCCGAGCCTGGGCTTACTACAGCGCAGCCGGCACTCAGGCTTAATTTTGTCTACCCGCTACTGGTGTCGTGCCGAAGTTGCTGTATACGGCCACGAAGTACTACTGCACGGCTCTTCCGGCTGGGTTTGATTCCGAGCAGAGTTATATCGAAGGCACCATGTTGATGCCTCCGAAAGCAAGGGTGTATCAGACTCCCAAAAAAGGAATGAGCGTTGCTAGGCCTCGGCTCATGGAGTTGGATCCGTCAACTGGGGAAGGGCAGACGATCTCTCCTTCTGATGATCCTTCGGTTGTGAAGCACAAATGGAAGGCTAGGACCCAGCATGCTCGCTACTCAAAGGAGGCGAAGACCATTGTGGTCCCAAAGACGGGACCAGCGACGAAGACTAGGCCCCCGTAAAGGGTATTTCAAGTGGAGAGGTAGGACCCCTGGTGTCATGCCCCGATCCCGAAGGTCCCGATAATGCCCCACCGGGCGTGAACCACTATGCCTCGGTGCTCCCGCGGGACGTGTATTATCGTTTGCCATCGGAACGTGATACCGTGCGAGCCTGGGGTTGCGTCCATATAAGGCAACATCGTTAAAGTTGTAGCTATCATCGAGTCGAGTAAGCAGCGGAGGGACAGTGTTGCAAGCATTTATCCATATGAGTATACGGAACAAATCGAGGAACAAGATTCTCTGAATACAATGGCATCGTTCAATATATTATATCCCTTTATACAAAAGCAGCTCAAAGCAATTGATACAGCATAAGGCATCAAAACCAGATTTTTGGGTCTTGGGGATGAGGCAAGCTTATTGCTTCCTCGGACGATCCAGCACCTGCGAACAGGTAAACTGTTGGTGGGTCAGCACTTTAGAGAAAGTATTAGTGAGTCTAAAAATCAACTGAACAGAAGCAACATTCACTAAAACCAACACTAAGTAATCATGTGATAAAATATTATATTACTAGTGATCTTTCTAGTTTTACATAGGTTCGTTACATGCAACATAGGAACGGAGTCATATTACTTCTTTTGAAAATATCTTTAAAAATACAGTTCATGTTTGATTCATTCAAGCACACAAGGCAAGCTAATTATTCTACTATCAGGGTGTGTGCAGCGTGTCTCGTGAGCTATATCCAAAGACTCTAGGGATAATGCACCTTCTAGAAACTATCCTTCTATCAAGCCAATACGATAAACTAGCTATATGCTTTTCGGTCCCCGAGAAACTCAGGATCGGTAGCGGTAAGCCAGCTAATCAATGACTCCTTTATCTGATGCTATTAGCAGTTGTGACTCATAGTTGCTCTTCACTATCATGGTAGCAGCCGTGACTAAGGTTTAGCTCATCACCAATAGCTATTGTTCGACCGATACGAATGCATAAAACACTATCAGATAAACTCTAGGATGCATATGAGATTGAACAAGCAGACTATCTATCTATGTGCGGACAGACTGCCACTCTGAACAAGTTCAAGCATGATGTGGTCCTTTCAAAACATAAGAGATCTGGAAACATGTTCAAGCATTCTCTTACTCTTCTTTAGACAAGCATTCAAGTTCTAGTTAAGCATGAAGTTCTATAAATTCGGCAATGGAAACATATAATTTTCTTAGCAACATGCATTATAAAAACTCAGATTCATTATTAAGGCGTGCAAGAATCAGAGGATAAAGTTTCTGCCCATTCAACTTGATCAATCATCTCCTGCTTCAACTAGGAGATCTTAAGGAAGATATTATTTTGAGTCTGCAAATCGATATCTCTTGTACATAGTACCGATACGGAGCGGGGCACTACATACTTACCCACCAACAAAAAATTTTATCCTCGAAACTTCAAGAAGATACTTTCGATATCCTGAGCAGCGATAGTCCTCATCCCTCACCATCCTCAATCAAAAACTCTAGCAAATCACAAGCACGAAAGCACAACTCTCAAGCAACAAATCAAACCCAAAAAACTTTTGCACAAATTTGAGAATATCTATGGACTTATTGTATAGAATGCTCTATTACAAGACAATATCAAAAATATCTCAGAGTCAGAGGCAACAGAATGGGCAAAGAATTGAGTCACTCTGATACCATTATGTCATGCCCCGATCCCGGAGGTCCCGACAACGCCACCGCCGGGCGCGAATCATCGCACATCGGCACTCCCGCGGGACGTGTATTATCATTTGCCATCGGGACGTGACGTCGTACGAGCTTGGGGTTACGCTCGCATAAGCCAACATCATTAAAGTTGTGGCTATCATTGAGTCGAGTAAGCAGCAGAGGGACAATATTTCAAGAATTTATCCATCTGAGTATATGGGGCAAATTGAGGCACAGGGTTCTCTGAATACAATGGCATCGTTCCATACATTATATCCCTTTATACAAAAGTAACTCAAAGCAATCGATATAGCACAAGGCATCGAAACTAGATTTCTAGGTCTTGGGGATGTGGCACGCCTATCGCTTCCTTGGATGATCCAGCACCTACGAACAAGTAAACTACTGGTGGGTCAGCACTTTGGAGAAAGTACTAGTGAGTCTAAAATCTACTTAACAGAAGCAACATTTACTAAAACCAATACTAATTAATCATGTGATAAAGTATTACATTACTAGTGATCTTTCTAGTTTTACCTATCTTCGTTACATGCAGCACAGGAACGGAGTCATATTACTTATTTTGGAAACATCTTTAAAAAAAGAGTTTATGTTTGATTTATTCAAGCATACAAGACAAGCTGATTATTCTACTATCAGGGTATGCACAGCGTATCTCGTGAGCTATACCCAAAGACTCTAGGGACAATGCACCTTCTAGGTACTATCCTTCTATCAAGACAATACGATAAACTAGCTATATGCTTTTTGGTCCCCGAGAAACTCTGGATCGGTAGCGGTAATCCAGCTAACCAATGACTCATTTATCTGATGCTATTAGCAACTGTGACTCATGGTAGCTCTTCACTATCATGGTAGCAGCCGTGACCAAGGTTCAGCTCTTCACCAATAGCCATTGTCCCATCGATGCGAATGCATAAAACACAATCAGATAAACTCTAGAATGTAGACGATATTGAACAAGCATACTATCTATCTCTATGCGGACAGACCGCCACTCTGAACAAGTTCAAGCATGATGTGGTCCTTTCAAAATACAAGCGATCTGGAAACATTTTCAAGCACTCTCTTACTCTTCTTTAGAAAAGCATTCAAGTTCTAGTTAAGCATGCAATTCTATAAATCAGGCAATGGAAACAGATAATCTTCTTAGCAACAGGCATTATAAAAACTTGCATTCATTATTAAGGCATGCAAGAATCAGAGGATAAAGTTTCTGCCCACTCACCTTGATCAGTCATCTCCTGCTTCAACAAGGAGCTCTTAAGGAATATATCATTTTTAAGTCAGCAAATCGATATCACTTATACATAGTATCGACGCAGAGCGGGGCACTACATCTTGTACTAACGGTTCCTGGAGCAGGACCCGATTTAGCTGTTATCGCGGTGTCCGTAAACCCTCTCAGTTTGATTCTTCCTGATCCTTTTTATGAATATCTCTCTTCTGGTCTGTTCGTGTCACTACCACGTTCCGAAACCGGGGGTATTTTCGACTTTTCATAATATTTAATATTATTAGTTACAATTTAGTAATTTTATGATAGTATATTTGATTTTTAATAATTATGAGTGATGTTTAATTTAAATATAATATTATTACAGTGTTACTTTATTTTTAAGCTAGTAGACTTGACCTAGAAGCCTAGTAAATGAACACCTGTCGGAATTATGGAATTTTTGTATTTAATTATTTAGTTAGAATTTAATATTTGGAGATTATAATTAATTACCGTATTTTATTTAATATTATTGCGCATTGCCTTTGCTTCGATATTTGGAGCACTACCCTGACTTTTGTCTTCCAACAAATTTCACAATCTTGCCCTAGACATGCCCGCCTTCCATTCTGCTATTTTTGCAACTCATAATTATGCCTCCTGTGCATTGTTTCTAGCCGCACAAAAATTGTCGCGGACGTTATTTAAATAATTCCTATTTTGTATCGTTGTGCGTTCCAATTAAAATTGGAGACAATCTTGACCTATTTTTCGTGCGGCCCAAATTAGGGTAATATTCTGTTCTGAGTCTTCTTCATTATTGGTATTGATGACCTGACCTGATTTTGGCTCCATGTACTCCTAATTAATTTTAGAACACAACTTACAATTATTTCTAATATAATTGAGGATACTATTTAAACCAATTCTGAAAATCCCAATTTAATTCCAGTGCCCTGCAAATTGAGCCCATACCGATCATACAGCTCCCCCTGACCCTACAAAACATCGGACACCGAATCGCCCGCCAAATTTTCGTCATTTCATGTGTCTGCGCAAATACCCAAATTTAAGGGGGCTGATTTGCAAATTTGCATTTTGTGTCAACACCCATTTGATTAAACCAATGAGGGAGCCCTATTAATTTTTAATTAAACCTCACCCTCATTCCTCCATGAATTATTTTTCCTCTTGACAAATCTGGACCACCCATTTAATTGGTTGCATCCTCACCTTTGATTTACCACACCCTCATCCTATTTAATGTCCTATCAAGCCCTAATCCCCAAAGAATCCAACCTAGGGAAACACACCTCCCCAAGCCCCCCTAACCGTAGCCCTCATTCTAATCTTTCTTCTTCTTCTCCTTCTTCCTCTCTTCTTCTCTTTTCTTTTCTTCTCCTCTTCCTTCTTCCTTTCTCCTTCTTCTTTAGTGTTTTTCATTTGAATTCAAATTTCAAAAGGGGGGGGGGAACTTGGAGCCACTGTTCCCAGGCGGCCATCCCGAGCCCACCGGTCAGCCACCTCTGGCTCGCCCCTACCACCTGCACCCTCCAACTCCTTCGGCGACCCTCTCCCTGCTCCGGCGGACTCCCTACTCCGCTGAATCCACTACCACCATCATCAACCTCCTCCCATCCCCTTCATCACCGGCGGCCAACCACCCTGCAGCCGACCACCATTACTCCCCAACTCCCTCTACTCTCCGGCCCCTTGCTCCCTGCTGTCCACCCGGCCGAGACCCAGCCTCCCGTCCAGCTCCCCTTCCGCTGCCAACAGCCTTCCTCCCATTCTCTAACACCATCTCCACCCTCCGGCTGCACCTCGCCACCGCAGTTCTTTCCCTCCCTCTGCCGATCCCTCCGGCGGTCCCTGCCCACTCCGGCGCCGGCGGTCCACTGCCCCTCCACCTCTCGGACCCGCGGCTGCTCCTCCCCCATCCTTCCTACAGCCGGCCAACATCCCTCCATCTTCATCTAACACCACCACAACCCCCCATCTCCGCTACCATCATCACCACCATTACTCCTCCCCAGTCCGGCGACTCCGGCCGGTGGCCACCCCAGGAGCGACCCCCCATCAGTGAGTTTCTCCTCTCTCCCTCCTTCTTTATATATATATATATATATATATATATATATATATATGTATGTATATATATAATGTATTAAAGATATGTATATGTATTTGTATGTAAATTAATGTGTAGACATATACGCATATACGTATGAGCATATATTAATATATATATATATATATGTATAGCATTTATTTAATTAATGCTTTAAATACATGAATATGTATAGCATTTATTTAATTAATATTTAAACACATAATGTATAGAATATATATAATGCATTAGTATGTTAATGTAATTAATGTATTTGTATGGTTAATGTAATGTATTGATAAATTAATTAATGTGTATAATTAATGATGATATGTATATATATATATGTACATGTATATATATTAAAATATGATTTATATATATATATATACGTATTCTAGTATGTATGATTAAATTGATATATATATATATTGTATATATATATATATATTGGTTATTTTATATATATGAGATATCTAGTAAATAAAAAGCATATACTAGTACAAACTAAATTCATATATTAGTATGGTTAAGAATGATGTTGACAATATATATATGTATATTCTAAAAATGTACTTTTGCACATATATGATATGTACGCATTTTGACATATGTTAATTATATATGTACGTATTTTGGAAAATGTACAGCTATAGCAAGTAATTTATATTGGTATATATTTTAGATATATATATATTATGTTAAATTCTTTAGTATGTATACAAATATAAATATGTATTGTATTCCTTTCCATGAACTATGTTTATATAGATATACATACAAGTATTATTTATTATGTTTATATATATATATAAGTATTATTCATTTTAAAGTATATTTTTACATATATCTATTATTGTAATGGATGGAAATTTTATATATTAGTTAATGAGATATTTATTTAAATATGTATCCCTACTAGATGACCCTAGTTGACTAGTGCCCTGCCTGGCATGGCCCTGAGGCCAGTGTTTATAGACTGTGTGTTAAGGTAGCACCTGATACAAGTGTTATTGTGATATATTTTTAGGACTGTTGCTTCACCCAGGGGATACTCTGGAACAGGACATCCATAATTACCAGCTAAGGACCCAAGGCAAGTACATTCTCTGATAATTTCCAATTCCTTGATAATTTTTATAAATTCAATAATCATGAAATATTACATCTGAATCCTTGACACTGTGTTACACGGACTAGTATAGCTTGGATCTGCAGTCATGAGATGTTACATTGATTAGCGTATTGACATTGTACACGACATATATATTAGACATCGTACATGATAGATTGGACTTGCTCGTGTATCGTGACGTGTCATGGTTGGATCCACAGTACTAGTTGGGGGCGGGGAAGTAGTTAGTAAGAAATATGATCATAACCTCTTATTGTAGTGTAGAACAATGTAAGTGTTAATCATGCTCTTCACCCATGATTAGCCAGGCCCTGTAGCTATCGTACATGTTCCCAAGCCGATCACATTTTGAAACTACTATTTCAAACACTTAGAATAGATTACAGTTCCCTATTTTAAATCATATACTACATCACCCGTATATGATATTGTTCCTTGTTCTTTTATTTTCATACATGCACTGACTATATCATATTGCCTATTGCCTGTCTCTTTATATTGCATGTCTCTCTTTAATTGCTATTGCATTTATTTTACTATCTTCTCAGTAGCTAGCATCACATGTTTATTGCTTTATAGTCCTTATCAATTTAATGGAACTGTTATTTGAGATTGTGCTTTGCTCCTTCCTGACTGAAAATATTTTTCCAGACTATGCCTTAGAGGACCGCTGTCCGACACTTTATGGACCATATGGTGAGTAGCTGCAGACTCGGTAGATTAGTTGTGATTCCGGGAGGTCTAGCCGAAAATTACTATTTTTTTGCTAGTTCGTTAAGTAGACTATTTGGTACCGGATTTGTCTCCGGCAATTTTTGATGACTGGGATATTGTTGAGTTTGATTATTACTTTAGACTTGTGTTGTAATTAATTTTTGTTCGATATCTTATCGTGCTGTAATCCTGTGATTGAGTATGCGTTCATTTTACTTGTGTCATCCGTGCCTCCTTATGGAGATTGGATGCTGTGTGAGATTGGTTAGATAGTATCAAGACCTTGACAGTGTTCTACCGCCGATGCTGCGGCGTAGGCTGGACATACCCACGTACTCGTGCCCCTAAACCGGGTACGGGTCGTGACAGTTCGAATTGCAGACACAGGAGAAGAGGGACCATCCCCGATAGGCAGATGCTTCAGTGATTTCTTACGCTAAACCAGAAGAGGGAACCCCTCCGGAGTCCGACATGGGTGCCTCAGAACCAGCACCTGAAGCTTCGGAAGCTCGGGGCTTGGATGTGACTTTGGCGTAGGAGCATATATCTGTGGAAGACATAGAAGCTATGGGGGGCTATGACAATATTGGATGATCTACGGCCTACGCCACCTCCATCTGGTACATCATTTAGCAATTTTACAAGAGATCAGATTTTTTGGCTTCAGTTTCATATTCTCCTGACGAAGTTAATTGTTGGTTGTTCTCGTCCTGCTGGCCCTGTTCCTCCCTTATGGACAGTCAACGTGGCTGTCGAGGAGGATACCCTGGAAGAAGGGGGTAGTGAGCTTATCTAGAGGAGGTCTGAATCCCTCCCTCCCCCCTCTAGAGGTGACGTAAATCCTGAAGGGTCTGTTGCGGGTCCATCTAGTGTAATGGCTGCTTCTCCCAATGTTATTGCTGGGCACTTGGTTGTCGAGGCCTTTCCGGATGGTAGGATGGTTGGTCATTCCGAGGAGGCTGTTCCTGATATTCTCGATATTATGGTGGTAGGATTGTCATTGGAGGTCGTTGTACCACATTCTGGGGTTGGTACGCTAGTGGGTGCCGAAGTAACGGGATGCTGTAGTACTCTTATCCTAAGTTGCACCTCCGGCCTTGCTCAGTTACCAGGTGTTCGGGTCTTTGAGATGGACATAAAGGAGTGGAACGCGAGACATCCCACTGGTCGCTCTTTCGCTACTGCTTCACCTTCAAGGCCATCGGGCATTGTCGTGCAACTTGCTACGCTTGTGTCTTCTTCCTCCTACCAGCCGCCCTTAACTCCGGCGATGCTGGAGGGGATTAAAGAAAATATTCATATCTTCCTTCAGAGGTTCTACATATTTTTGAGGCAGGGTGTCTATTGTGTATTAGAGCAGAATAAGCCTTTCGATTGGGTTAAGTTCTTTGTCGGGATTCAGGCCAATTCTCTGAGGAGCATCCCTGGTTTGGAAGAGATATCGGACCTCCTGGACCAAAAGATGGCGGAGGTGGAGCGGTGCCTAATGGAACTGCGGCAACATCAACAAGCAGATATGGGGATACTGATATCCCGTGAGTATAATGAGTTCGCAATGGCACTGGAGGCAGAGAAGGCCTTCTTTTCTTCTTCTAAGGAAGATTTGCAACGTGACCTCCAGAAGTTGCAAGAGGAGTGTGATCGGGTGGGTACCCTTAGGAAATATTGCCTCACCAGGCAGAATAACCTGACCGAAGAGATCAGACAACACCAAGCCAAGCTTGATGTGCTGGGAAAAAGCCTCTGGGAGGCCCAACAGGAAGAGGGGACCATCTGAACCGAGGCTAGCCGGGTAGCGAAGAACGTGGCTGTCGTTGAGGTCATGGTGCAAAAGTTGGACGATCGATATGAGTCCTATTTCCGCTACAAGGATCCTGAGGTATTGGCAACAGAAGTTGAGCATCGGGCTAAAGCGCGTCTGGACAACCATATCGCTTATCTCCAAAAGCGGATATCGGAGTTGTGCTCCGACCAGCAGCAGTGGTAATTTTGGGAATTTCCCTTTTTGTCTTTCTCATCGTAGTTTGTCGTAGTTTTGTGGTTGGGGCGCTATTAGCCCTTTAAATGTAGTTTTTCCTTTAAATGTAGTTTGCCTTTTCTCTTCTGTAAGAAGAAATAAAATCATTCTTTGTTGTTGCAATTATCTGTTGTCTTGAATTTGATAGAATCCCAGCAAACCACGCCTTGGGCTGTGTAAGAGGGAACGGTCGCATCTTGAAGCGAACCGTTACGACTCTAGGGTGAGTCATCGGTCTACTACTTATAAGTACCGGGTGTCTTTCAGGCTCCTTCTACAGATTTATCTCTGGTGTGATGGCTTCCAAGGATGCTCCACAAGGAATTGAGTAAACCACTTCCCTTCCTGTGGACAGGGTTGCTTCAGGTCCCCGTTCTGGCATGCCCTAGTTGCTTCCTGTTAGGAACACGGGAGAAGCGTCTGGCGCTCGGGTGCTTAAGGCAGATATTCTCCAGGAACTCCTTAGTTGTTCGTCCGATGGATTACTTATCACCTTGAAGGAACAGGTGGAGCAGACCAGCATAGAAGCCTCCCGTTAGTTGTTTGCTTCTTCGGACGCTTGTGTTTTTCATGCCCTTACGATGTATATAAACAATCTGGAGGATTCTAACTCGTCTTAGAGTTTGTGTTTTGCTCTTAGTTTCCTTTATGTAGAGGAAATAAAAACTTTTAATTTTGTTGCATTCCTACGTATGGACTTTCTGGGTCCTGTACTTGATGTAATATGGACGTAGTACAACTCTACAGTTGTTGTGGACATCCCACTAGGGGATTTTTTGTTGGACTTATTATTTGGTGCGCACCTTGAGTGCAAATAATAAATACGAAAACAATCCCTATAAGAGGTAATAGGGACATGATAAGTTTTGTGGACCTATTACTTTTTGTGGACGTTAGTACAAGTAATAGATTTAGAAAAAGCCCTGCCAAAGGTATATGGACGTGACAGTTTTTATGGACTTAACACTGCTGGTGTACCTTGGTGAGTACGGATGATAAGTGATGAGAACACCCGATATCAAAGGTGATGTGGATGTCATAATCAATAGCCAAAACTCAGGCGGTTTACTCAGAGGTAATAAGGATATGGCAAACTCAATCGGAGAGAAATGCTAGGACAATAGTTCAGAGGTAATTTAGACGTGAACCGATGTCCGAGAAACTCGCTGAGGAGTAATTTGCTAAGTGGTGTCTATCCTAACATGAATATAGACCTGAGGATTAGTCCGCTGGGGAGATTGGTGGGATGATAGCTCAGAGGTAATATGAACATGACTAGTGTCTAACAAAATTGGTTTTTGAGTGATCATTGCGGGAGTGTACGAGTAGACCTGAGTACTGCTCCGTTGGGGAGACTTTAAGGATCCATCCTCTGTTGCATATCCAGGACTCCTGGATACAAATGATGGCTTTTACAGAAATTTGTAAAGAAAGGAAAATGTCGTACATAGGCCCCTGTTGGGGATGGAGAACCAAGAGTGTGAAGACTGTACATATTGATTGCAATGCTGGTGATGAGGGGAGTACAATTCAAGATTTGACATAGTATTTTTTTAGGAACTTGAAGTTGATAGGCATCATGAGCAAGTCGCCGTTAGGTTTCGCGAGCCAGTAGGCGCCATTGGAGAATATGGACTCCCAGAAACATTCACCCAGCTTCTCGTTCCAGTCGCGCTTGATAGATGACACAAACTTCTTGAGAAGGTTGATAATGGTTTTTTTGAATGCCTTAGCCAACCCATTTCGCTGGGTTATAGGAAGTCGAAGCCATATTCTGAATCCGATTTTTATCGCAGAACCGGTAGAATGTATGACTTATGTACTGTGGACCATTGTCATGAAAGATCCTTCGTGGAAAGCCAAAGTGGTATATGACATGATGCTTCACGAAGCTGATCACGTTGGACATCTTAACTTTTGCGAGTGGTACGACTTTAGAAGAAGGTGGATTGAATGGTCCGATAACTTCTACCCCCCCACGTTGGGTTTTGATCACGTTTGAGAAGTAATCGGTTATAGCCAGGATATGAACCGATGCCCTTTAGAAGAAGGTGGATTGAATGGTCCGATAATCTCTACCCCCCATGCTTCAAACAACCAATATGCGACCGTTGGGTGTAGGAATTCTGAGGGCTAGTGGATGAAGTCTGTGGAGATTTGGCACGTCTGGCATTTTCTCGCATAACTAATGGCCTCTGTTACCATCATCGGCCAGTAATAAACCATTCTCCGAAGACGGTCCTGTAGCTTTAGACTGGGTTGGTGAGCACCATAGATGCCATCATGGGCTTCTCGAAGCGCCTGTTTGGCTTTAGCTTTCGATAGACATCGTAGAAGAAGGCCGTCGTATGAGCGGCGATACATATTTTAGTAGCCGTATCATAGTAGAAGTGGAGGAAATATCTCCTGATGGACGTGGCTTCCTTTGGGTTCTCGAAGATAATTCCATAGACCGCGTAGTCAATGAATGGAAGCCTCCAGTCTTGGACATCGGTGTGTACTTCTTTCGAGTAGCTCAAACATAGGCAGAGGTTATTTTTTGGGTAGATCAACTCTTGACCAATCACCGTGATTAGCTAATGGGTGTTGTCTGGAACTGCCAAGGAGGCAGCGAGGCCGACCAGGCGTCAGCCTCGACATTCTACATCCGAGGGACGTGCTCAATGAAGAATCCCTCGAAGGTTGAGATTATGCCAACCGCATCTTGGAAATGCAAAATTAGGCCTTCATTCTGGACTTCATATTCGCCTCGGACTTGGTTTACTATCATATTGGAGTCACCGTATGCCTCTAAATAGTCTACCCCCAATTGTTTAGCTACTTGGGATCTAATAATGAGAGCATTGTATTCTGCCACATTGTTGGAGCATGGCTCTTTTAGGGAATAAGCTCGATTAACGACCAGATTATAGAGGAAGATTAATACTATCCCAACTCCGACGATGATATTGCCTTTGGGCCCTGCTCTCGAAGCGCCGTCAAAGAACATCCGCCAGACAGCTTCGCATGAAGTCAAGTTTGATTTTGCCACTTTGATTAAAATTTTGTCGTAGTATTTCGAGGATTCTGGCACCGGATGTGCTGCCAGGAAATCGGCCAGTGCTTGACAATTGACGGCTTTCTGAGGGACAAATACCATATCGTTCGGAGATAGTAGCATCGCCAAGGTAGCCAGGCGGGAACTGAGTGCCCCAGGTTTGGTCATGAGGACTCTGAGGTGATTGACCCACGAGATTACATGAATGGTTTGCCCAGCAACTTATTGACGAGGCTTCTGGATAGAAAATACTAGAGCAAGGCATTCCTTTTCGACGGGGGTGTACCTATGCTCTGCGCCGACCATTATCCGACTAAGGTAGTAAATGACCTACTCGTGGCTTGCGTCACTCTTTTGGGCTAATAGAGCACCGACATAGTGATCCATTATACGTACATAAAGTAGGAAGGGCTTTCCCATGACCGGGGATACCAGCACTGGAGGGTTTGATAGGTATTCCTTGATGTCGTCGAACGTGCGTTAGCATTCTTCATTCCAAACAAAGGAGACACATTTCTTCATGATCTGGGTGAATGGCCGATAATGCCCCAAGCGGTTTGATATAAATCTCCTGGTGTATTCCAGCCTCCCTTGAAGGCCACAGAGCTCCCGGAGGTTCCTCGGCGGGTTCATCTCAAGGATTGCTTTAGTTTTGTCGGGATCTACGTGAATACCCCTGGAAGTGATGATAAATCCCAGGAATCTGTCACTGGAGACTCCCAGAAAGGATTTGGTAGGGTTCAACTTGAGCCGGTGCATACGCATGAGGTCGAACACAGTCTTTAAGTCCGTGAGGTGATCACCTTTGGAGTGACTTTTGACGGCGATGTCTTCGACGTAATACTCCACCATCTTGCACAGATATTCACCAAAAATGGTGCTCATAGCTCGTTGGTATATAGCACCTGCGTTCTTCAGATCGAATGGCATGATTATGTAGTGGTATACTCCTATCAGTGTTCGAAACTATGTATGCTTCTCGTCTTCAGGAGATATCTTCATTTGATTGTAGCAAGAGAATCCATCTATGAAGGACATGCGCTCGAAGCCACAAGTGTTATCGATCATTATGTCGATGATTGGAAGAGGAAACTCGTCTTTAGGGTACGCTAAATTTAGATCATGAAAGTCGATACAGATTCGAATATTTTTGTTCTTTTTTGTGACGGACATGATGTTGGCCACCCAATCTGGATGTTGTTCTTTACGGATGAATCCACTAGCTATCAGTTTGTTGACTTCAGTTTGGATGGCGTTCATAATGTTCGGCCGGAAGCATCGTTGCTATTGTTTGATGGGCATAGTGTTCGACGAGATGTTGAGCTTATGGACTATGATTTGGGGGTCCAATCCTGGTATGCCTTTATAACTCCAGGCAAAGACATCAATATATTCCCTGATGAGCTGTAGCAGGGATTCCCGTCTTCATTAAACAGGCTTTTGCTGACGAAGATAAGCTTCGATGAGGCCTTGTCGCATAGATTGACTTGTACAACTTTATCCTCAGTAGGAGGTTCTCGCTGCTCAAATTGTATCTTCCATTGGGAATCTAGGTGTTGGGTCCACGGATCTATTTCAAAGAGTTCGAGAGGATCCCCGTTGTCTTCCTCAGGTTCAGCTAAAACCATGTTGGCGGACAATGTTTGCCAGAGAACTTCCACGATATTGACGTCGCAGTCGCAAGCAGAAGATTCTGAAGAGTGAGAGTGCACTTCGTCTCCTTTATCTGAGCCCTCGGGAGTTGTGGGAGGTGTTACATATCCTAAGAAATGCTTGGTTTTATGGTAGTAATCCTCGGACTTGCCTGCAGGAGCAGGTAGACGCAAGGGCAACCGTCGGCCCTTGTCTTGGTTTAAGCCCTTAGTGGCCTTCAGATCGTACCCCATCTTCTGGATAAGATGCTTGGTTGCAAGCTATACCGGTTGAGTGATATTTTGCTGGTATCAGGTTCCAAATCCAGTTCTTCTTGTACGAAGGATCGTGTCACGCCCAGTATCAAAATAAGGAGATGGACATGGCCAGCTATTTCGTACAAGGTGCTATACGTCGTACGGCGATTACGGCTGTATAAGACAAGGGGGTGCATGCTACAATCAAGTCTACTATAGTCAAGAACTTATATGTCTCAATCATTCAAACAAGAAACAGTAAGCATAGAGCATATATAATAAAGCAATAAGGCATCTCAAATGCTTTCTTAAAATATTTTGGAGTCCAGCTGTGCAAAATAAGAAGCTAAAAAAGTAACAAAAGTACATGACAATAATCAGCTGTAGTCTGATTTAATACAATCATTTATGAAAACTAATGTCCAGACGAGCCGGCTAACAGGTGCCGGTGGCTAAACGCCCAAAAGAAGTAATTGTGCATGACGAACAGGGAAGAACAAAACCCACTCACTATTCCCTGCGACCATGTTTCTGGTACGCACCATGAGTTAGAGGAAGGTACGCTGGATCCTCGGGTTCTAGCTCAAAACCTGGCCATTCAAAACCAGTGGGTTAGACCTCAAATAGCAAGTACCACAAAGGAAGCATAAAATAGAGAAACAAAAACCCAAGAAAAATATATGATAATACATAGGTTCAGTGTCGTAACTTAGGTCCATGGCATATCCTAGCGCTAAGGCTCAACCCTACAACCAAATAAGGACAAGGTTGAACCATCACATTACGATAGTCCATTTCCCTAGGCTATTAGCTTAATAATACAATCACAATCAAATCCATTTTTTCTAAATCGGCCAATCATTTATATGGCTTGATATTTTGTGGAGTCAAAGGTTATCTTAGAAATAATACATAACAAGTATCCTCAGATCATGCCAGTGCCGAACATGAGCTAGCCAAACAAAATAAATAAAATAGTTACTTACAGGATGCCTAGTCCCTCGGCCACTGTGCTAAAAATATGGTATTATCGCATATTCAGATACTGCACTCCACTTGTCATGCCCCAATCTCCTGAAAGCTCAATAGTCCCCACTGAACGTGAATTACCATGTTACAGCGCTCTCGCAGGATAATCGTTCTCATCAGGACGTGATATCATACGAGCCTGGAGTTGTGCTCGCACAAGGCGATGTTGCCATACATCAAAGTTATCATCGAAATGACCAAGTTGTAACAAAAGTTAAGTATTGTGTACCAAGCACACATCAGAGTATACGCAGTGAAGCTCTTGATAGGGTCCAAATGAAATGCCATAAAGGATAATACCACAAAGGAGAATGCAAAACTCTTACTCTTTCTCTAGCCCACAAAGGTACTTACCATTCATATATTATGTTTCGTATATCCAAGCAGCGCCACTACACCTATGTACCTGAAATAATGCCCACAAACGTGGGTTAGTACAAAGCCGTACTGGTGAGCGGGGTAACCCACTCGTCTAACCGACACTAAGTAGAATAGTGGATGCAAACAGTTATATGGTGATCTTTATACTTGAATCCTAGATTCATTTCATGGCAAAGGTATGACATGTTAAGGAAAAGTGTAAAGCAGGTTAAATATGCAAGAATTCAACTCAAGCCAATAGACAAGCAAATATATTTCTAACTCAAAAGGAAACTAGCATGCAAACTGTCCTACTCAAACCCAAACAACGCGAGAACCTATCGAACCATTATCCAAGCTTCAATATCCATCCTCAATCCAAGCCTTATAATCCAATCTTCAATATGCAAACTCTTACCGAGGCAAGGTGGTCGCCGCCTACACAAAAAGTACAAACCAAAGCAAAGCAAAGTAAACTAACTCTTATCTATATGAAGTCACTGGCCAAGCCATAAAGGACTAATCAACTACAATTATACTCGAAACAACGCTGAGTAGCTAGCCCGCCTGAATCATATTGAACCATCGGTACCGCGCCTAAGGCACATTACCAATTTGCTTTCTCTATGGCCGAACGGTCCCGGTGCCCCGGAGCCTTCCTGTTCGAGAAAACCAAACCCTGCACAACACAGGTTGTCCATGACCGATGCAGACACCAAGTAGGTATAACGAGAGGATCGAACATTCTTGTCCCACGAAATGATCCTAGACTCATCCAACCAACTATCCATAACCATTCTCCATCTATAGCCCAAGACACCATCTCAAGTTATCCCATAGACACTATGCCGCTTCTCGGCACAGTGTTCCAATTAGTGCAAAACCCCTCGCTCAGAAGAATCCCGTGGCAAAATGCCCCAACAGTTTCACAATGTCCTCACCGATGCAGTTATCCGGTTTTGAACCACAAATGCATGTTTGTATGACAAAGCACCCAACTGATACTCGTGCACGGATGCACGCTCGCTCGTCCGCCCAAATTGCCTCGATGTTCCAACCAAGATGATCCAACTGTCCATGCATAATTCCAATTGTTTCTCCAACTACCCCAAATATAATCCAACTCTAGCTCCAACTGCCCCAACGCGAAACCAACTCAAGCCACAAATCTATCCAAGCAAATGACGTACACTCTATGAACGCCACAGTATAGTAATTTCAAAGTTCCAGTCCAAGTGTTCAAGCCTTTACATATGTTCTATATTATTAGGTATGAAGGAGTAGAGGAGAAGGGACAGAGCTTACTCACCGAGTCTGATTCCGTTAAGCATCATGCCCTGTCGATACAGCCGATACCTTTAACCCGTGGTCCGATATAAAGTACGATCTACTCAATTGGTATGACCGTACGAGCAGGCCATGCTCTCCAAATCATCCGACCAATCGGACTAAGGAAGATAACATTATCGTTCCAATCCAGCTATCCCAGTACTGACCTGAATCCATCAAACTCCGCTTGCGATCTGTATATAAAACTAACTCAATCAATACTTATTCCCAAATCCAACAAATCAAAATGTAACCAGCTATTGCCTAATTCAATCCGACTCGGCATAATGCATCGTGCAGTTGTGGGGCGTTACATAATATACCACTTAGATTCAGGTTCGTCCTCGAACCGAACCAGTATCCATTCTTTACTAGCATACCGCTTGCCCAATTCATAACTGGGCTCCATGCAACTCACATTCTCTTGATCCAGACTCAGCATCTCGCTTGCGCTGAACGCTCGTACAAATTCTATAGTCCCACATCCTCCTTGCAGCTCAATATGAATTCCTCATATCGCTTAGTTTTGGATCATACACATATTTAAGGTGTCCCTGAAATACATGCATTTCAGTCGAGCTTAGCGATGGCAAATTTTGACAAGTTACAAGGGTATCTTTATGTCCGAGGCATTCATTCGCTTTACTCCCAATTGAACCAATCCTGACGTCTATCCCAACATATTCGTACAAGCGTTATCCTCAAGTATGATGATTTCCCACCAATGATCTTCCCACCTGACTCAAATTAGTTCGTGTTCTAACTCAATCCATCCAACTATTTCTGAATCCACACTAGCACCATCCAAACTCAAGCATGACTCCAATCGCACCATGTTTTGCCTGCACTATCTCCAAATATTATCTCTTGTACCGAACCATCATCACAACTAATACTATCCCAGTTAGACGACTTACCCAAATATCAAACTTTTTTTATATCAGCTCAGCCCAACACCTTTTCCTCAATCTCAGTACCTCACTGGGTGAACATCTATATTGAGGTTTATGTGATCCACGAAAATTTTGCCGCCACATCATAGGGATATTGTCGCCATAATTTCAACGTGGACACACTCGCCATAATTTTTAGGTTGCGTATGGAATAGTTCTTCGTGCTGCTTCTACTGCCTTAAAGCACAGGATATCACCTTCGCCTTCTGTACGAGCACGCATCCCAGACTAAGTTCTGATGCATCTTGTAGATCTGAGGCACATCTATCCCTTCCAGTATTGTAAGGATTTGATCTTAATGAGCCGTTGCTTTAACTTCACAAGCTAGTTTCACAGTCGTCAATTCATATAAATGTTGTTCCTTTTCAGGGCACGACGAGTCAGAGGCGATGCTATCTTCAAAAATCTGCGACTCCGAATCTCATCAGTTGACTTAGGCCATTCCCACTATCGCTTCGATCTTTCGGCTGCATCTTTCAGCTGAAGGCTATCCCAAGGATCTCTCAAATCCAATACTCAGTCACTTAGGCCAATCTCCAACACACACTACTCACATCCACCCTCAATACATTCCCAAATACGTTATCGTAAGGGTCGATTTATGGGTCTACAATATCCATCCCTGATCTGGCGGTCAAGTCATTAGGGTCAATTGTCTCGAAGCTACGCTCGATAATTGTAAGTCATCACGATGGACAGTTACTACAACCAATATTATATCTTCTCTGCAAATTTGAGCCATAATTCAATTATTCCATCCGAACGAACTTCTGACTCCGAGAACTTCATGTACTACCTCTGACGAATCTGTCAACCAAATGTCACTTAACCACCTAGAGTCTTACTATCTATCTCAGCCATAATTCGAGGACTGTACTCGTTGAAACCGTCTTCCATCAATTATCCGTTCTGCCCTAAATCTATCAAATTTTCTGAACTGCCATGTTCGACTTTTCGCACTACCACTTGCAATGATTTTTGAAACCAAAGACTTGCTCCAATTCTTATTCGTATGCCATATTTCACACTGCACGTCCAACTTGTTCGAGCAGTATGGTAATTTGCTTCAACATTGCTCTCTCGTTTAGCTATCTTCAAAAATCTACCTGTCATAATTCTTGTTCTTTTTCATTTATTAGCCTGTCTTGATTTTCTCTATGTTCTGATTATTCCACACACTCTTAATAACTCATGCATCAGTTCCAACATAAATCTTAAATCCATATTGCCTTTACATGTTGCCTTAATCTGTCTCAGTGTTGCACGTGTTAACTTCCAATCTGACTTAACATCAACTAGACTTACCTCATGCTCGTTTATGTCTTCTAAAGAATTCATCTACCATCGTTGTACCATTTTGCCAAAATTTACTTTTGCTAAACCATGAGTCCAACTTCTCGAGTGCCAATATCCAAAATTCTTTAAGTGCATATGAATCCATCGCATTGTCCCTTCAAACCAGATCGTGTTTCATTGCTCAACCAACAACTCCAATGTGTTGCCAAAATTCATAGTCCATGCTTGCTATCCTTCGATTCACCCAACGATCGCTCAAGTATACCTCAAATATTCGTTCCTCATGCTCAACTCTCTTTTTGCGTTCATGAATGCTCCACCGAACTTCCAAATCGTGCAAGCGAACTCTGATATTCAGCTTTCCATCTGATCGATCTCAACTTATTTCCAATACTTGGTTCGCATCAATCCTTCAAATTCTAAACACTCTTTCCATTGCTTGTTCCGATCTCGGCCATCTCTCAAGTCCAACGATACTTCCATTTGCACTAGTCCGATCTTGATTGCTCAACTCAATATTTGCTTGCTCTATTTTTTATTCTTTCTAACTCAGTCGATGTGTACCAACCAACTGTTATCCGTGTCCGTTGAGGCAATTTATTTGAGGTCTTTCCAACTTATTCCAACGCTTTTACTTACTATATGGTATACCATATACCACTCCGAATCAAGTTACTACTCGCATCACAATTCCTTGCACTGATCCAAGATTCGTTCGAACCATCCCTTATGCGTGATCATGCTATCCCCAATTCAAGTCTGACACAAAACTCAGCCAACGCATGAACCATCTAACTCTTTTGTCAATTTTGTTATGCAACTTGTGCCATGTTCCATTCTTAATACTTTCGGTTATTTCTTAAACCGTCCGATACTTTTTCTACACGACCAACCCGTGCAACGATCTCTTCCAAGTAATCCAACCCAATACCCAAATATTTCTTACATTTGTTGTACGAGCAACTCGTGCAACGCTATCCTGATATTCCCAAGCCAACTCAAACCTGCTCAGCCAATACTCTATGTGATATACCCAGTAAAAAATCTAACTTTTATCCACCACATTCGCTATACGAGCAACTCGTGCAATGCTCCATCCTCATTCGATGCTTTTACTCATAATATGACACATAACCAATCTTGTCTGTCAACCAACTGATCTACTAATGCAACCAGAAACTCCCTGAATGACAAGCCAAACCAAAGCAATGACACACCTCTCAACTTGCTGCACAAATGCAACAACGTCCAACGATGCTAAGCGATCTACCAAAAACCAACGAAAGCAACGCAACGAAAAACAACATGCAGCCACAACCAGTATGTAGACTTATTACATGAAACATCCAATGTGGTACCGAGTAGAGCCAAGAGCTAAACGATATGCGAAGCTATTTAGAGTTTGTGATGAAGCGAAGGACCAAGTCAGAGAAAATAAACCGGGCGCTCTGATACCAATATGTCACGCCCCAATCTCCCGTAAGCTCAATAGTCCCCACTGAACGTGAATTATCATGTTGCAGCACTCCCGCAGGATAATCGTTCTCATCAGGACATGATGTTGTACGAGCCTGGAGTTGTGCTCGCACAAGGCGATGTTTCCAAACATCAAAGTTATCATCGAAACGACTAAGTTGCAACGAAAGTCAAGTATTCTGTACAAAGCACACATCAGAGTATACACAGTGAAGCTCTCGATAGGGTCTAAATGAAATGCCACAAAGGATAATGCCACAAAGGATAATGGCACAAAGGAGAATGCAACACTCTTGCTCTTACTTACGGTTCATACATTATGTCCTATATATCCAAGCAGCGCCACTACACCTGCGTACCTAAAATAATGCCCACAAACGTGGGTCAGTATACAGTCGTACTGGTGAGCGGGGTAACCCACTCGTCTAACCGCCACTAAGTAGAATAGTTGATGCAAACAGTTATATGGTGATCTTTTTACTTGAATCATAGATTCATTTTATGGCAAAGGTATGACATGTTAAGGAAAACTGTAAAGCAGGTTAAACATTCAAGCATTCAACTCAAGCCAATAGACAAGTAAATATATTTCCAACTGAAAAGGAAACTAGCATGCAAATCGTCCTACTCAAACCCAAGCAATGCGAGAACCTATCCAACCATTATCCAAGCCTCAATATCCATCCTCAATCCAAGCCTTATAATCCAATCTTCGATATGCACACTCTTGCCGAGGCAAGGTGGCCGTCGTCTACACGAAAAGCATAAACCAAACCAAAGCAAACCAACTCTTATCTATATGAAGTCACTGGCCAAGCCATAAAGTACTGATCAACTATAATTCTACTCAAAACAGCGCTGAGTAGCTAGCCCGCTTGAATCGCAGTGAACCGCTGGTACCGCGCCCAAGGCACGTTACCAATTTGCTTCCTCCATGACTGAACGGTCCCGGTGCCCAGGAGCCTTCCTGTTCGAGGAAACCAAACCATATGCAATACAGGTTATCCGTGACCGATGCATACACCAAGTAGGTATGACGAGAGAATCAAACATTCTTGCCCCACCAAACGATCCTAGACTCATCCAACCAACTATCCGTAACCATTCTCCATCTATAGCCCAAGGCACCATCTCAAGTTATCCCCATAGGCACTATGCAGCTTCTCGGCACAGTGCTCCAATTGGTGCAACTCCCCTCGTTCAGAACAATCCCGTGGCAAAATGCCCCAATAGTGGCACAATGCCCTCACCGATGCAGTTGTCTAATTTTAAACCACAACTGCATGCTTTGTATGACAAAGCGCCCAACTGATACTCGTGCACGGATGCATGCTCGCTCGTCCGCCCAAATTGCCTCAATGTTCCAACCAAGATGATCCAACTGTCCATGCATAATTCTAATTGTTTCTTCAACTACCCCAAATATAACCCTACCCTAGCTCTATAAATCGCCTCAATTTATTCTATAGATAGTTAGGGTAGTTTTGGAAAAATTTTGGTTTTGGTAGCAGATGTCGAGGTTTACAGTGGAGATAATTTTATCTGGTATTTAATTCATTTAAATTAAAACCCTTAGTACGCCCTATCATTTCTAAATTAATCGGAGCCCAATATCAGCCCATAAATTTCATCGAGCTATTGTACTTTTGACTTGACTCGCCAAATTAGGCACTGGACTTTTTCGTCACTTAAAATCAGTTTTTAATTGTGCTCTAATTTAATTGCGCAACTTTCCGAAAGTCGTAACCCATATTTAATTTTGTGTCGGACACCTGTGTCGTTACCCTAAATTTTGGGATACCAACTTAACTCGTTGAGCCGGACCAACTAAAGGGTCCAAGACTAACTCCAAGCCCCCACCATTTTTGACATTTGCGTCATTTCCGAATTTTGACCCCAAGTGCCCCCATTTAATTTAAATTCGCGGGACACATTATTTCTATTTAAATCGGGGATACCAACTTTGTAAGTCCTATTTTTAATCCTAAATTAATCCTAGTGCCTTTCTAATTAAACTCGTGCCTAACGCACAATACCCTCTCACCATGACATTTACAAAACACAATTTTCTCCTTAATTTTTGTGTCATTTTATGTGTTCATGCAATTTCCCGAATTTAAGGGGCTAAGTTGCAAATAATGAATTTATGTGTCATCACCCTATTGGCCATGAACAATAGAGAGGTCCCAAAATGGGGTCCCATTCTCACCCATCTATTCACCCACTTTATGAAGAAACCCACTTTTCTTCATGACAAATCTCCACCCTCCATTTTGAATAGGATGATCATCACCCTCCATCCCCTTCACAAACCCCTATAAAGCAATACCTCACCCCACCCTCATCACACACCACCGGCCCTAATCCCAAGGAAAACTCATCTCTCTCTTTCTCCTCACTCCTTCATTTAAAACCCTCCATGCAAAAGCTTCTCCACTCTCCATTATTTTTTTTCTTCTTCTTCCTTAGTCTCTTCTTCCTCTTGGAGAACTCCGGCCGACGATTCGACTTCGGCCAGGCGGCGTCGCCGCTCCGGCCCGCTGTAGCTTCCCCGCCGGACTGTGCGTCCACCCGCTCTGGCCCGCTGTAGCTGCCCCACCGGACTGTGCGTCCCCCCCGCTCCGGCCCTCCGACTGTGCAGCCCGCTCCTCCCTATCCCGACCCCGCTATGTGTTCCCCCGCTCCGGCCGCAGCTCCGACTGAGCAGCCCCCAACCCTCCGCGGCTAAGCTTTCCGACCAACCGTGCTTCCTTCCGGCCACCTCCCTATCCTACCACCACCACCAGCAGTTTCTACACTACCACCACTATCACCGCCACCACCAGTTTTCACCACCACCTTCGCCACCAGTTTTTACCACCACTATCACCACCAGTTTTTACCACTACCACCATCGTCACCACCACCCCCGGCCACCTTCTCCGACCGTACACGGCACCGTCGTCGCCAAGGTCGACTCTCCCCCTATCTTTATTTAAATTCCAGAATTTGTTTTGGTTATAAATAGGATGTATTTATTTATGTGAAATGCTAGATAGGGTTTTGGATTATATATGTGGATGGCTAATGTAATGTGATAATTGAAAAATATGATTGAGGTATATATAGGTTGAGGTTAATGATGATTAAATATGAATATGGATGAGGTTGTGTTTAATGAGGTTTAATATATTTCTAGTATTTATGTAGTGATGAGATAAATGATTAGTGTAGTGTAATACTTGAACTACGGGATTAAGGTTTATATTGGCTAAGGCTAATGATGATTAATGCGAATATGGATTTTAATGACTTGAGGTGGTGTTAACATGTTTTAGGGTTTATTTAGTGTAGTGACCTTGTAACTTATGTTTTATGAAGTTGGATTTGGATGTGGTACTTGGATGAAAATTAGGGTTGGCTTCTACATAAATTATCGCGATTTAATTAAAATATGTACTCGAGGAGAATAGAGTTTTGACCTTGGAGCCAACTAATCAGGATGTATCATACATGGTGGAAAAAAGTTAGTTTATTTACGGAGAATTAAATCGAGGAGAGTGTACCGATGATTAGATGATCTGAACATCGTACCGATAGTCAACTGTAGTCAACCCCCTAGTGACTTATCCCTGTGAGTCATAGCTGAGACTGAGTTTAGGTATAGATGTGTGTAGCACCCCTGTCTGTCGTAAATTAGATTATTGATTCTGGTTTGTAACTTATCTCTAGGTACTGCGGGACCTGAGGACTTGGACGCGGTACCAGATTCCCGTCATCAGCAGCCGCACGCAGGCAAGTGTACCTTGCTACCCTATATTTCAGTTTACAGATATTTTTGTTCTTTTTGTACTTCATGCGCATATTTATGTTGACGTTCGATACTCCGCGTCCGGTTCACAACCGGGTGTTGACATTCGACGTAACGTCTTAGAATAATTGCTAGATGCTTCACAGCACCTCGATGCACGTACCTGAGTACATCGATATCCCAGGACACACTTATACACCGTGATTGTGCCAGATTCTATTTTCTGATACTGACATCATGACCAGAGACTGGGACGACCTTAGGGTCGCGTCTGTTGAGTTAATTCTGTGTGTCGAGACTGTAGTTAGAGGTTCAGTTTCAACGCACAATCGTTGACCGCTTGGGAAGGGGAAGACAGTTACTAGACGTTTGGGCTACTCTGCACTCGCTTATATATATGTAGTATTTTGTAGTGATACTTGTATCTAGTGTATTTGTTTCACTCGTGTGACTCTTTGCCCGGAGCTGCGGTACGTGCCGTGTGTTTTCGTATCCGGAGCTACGGTTTTATTTTGGACGGCCCACGCGTCGAATATTGTCTTTAAACAGTGTCACACTTGTTTGGTTATGTTAGATTACCCTGTCGTTGCACTTGTACTATCTGTTTACCTGGCATGTTATTTTTCTGTACCTTGTTACGTCCCTCTGAGGACCTGGTTCCCTGCCAGTTTTGCAGCATAGTTGATTACGGAGCATTTGGAGTTGCTGTAGGAGTTGCATGTCTTGCGGGCATGGTACCAGGTACTCACATTATATCTACCGGTATTATAGTTATTTTATATTATTTATTTCATCTGCTGTTGTAGCCTAGTTTTTATAGACTCATACTTCTTCTCGAGTCTATTCGAGTTAGTGCATTATTGGGCGGCCGACTCTAGCACATATAGCTCTTTCTTGTATACTGTTGTACATTGTGGATTGAGACATAGAGATTTACATTTGTGGAATATCTAGATAGTGCCCTTTGTATTTTATAGCTTATACATATTCGAGTTAGACCAGAGTCTGGTCGAATGTGTAGCTGGCGTGTCACGTATTCCTGGTCCTACGTATTTTGGGACTGGGGCGTGACATATTTTTGTGGTGGCCCATGCCGGTCCAATTTAAATCGTCTTGGTCACCTGACTGTGCCAAGCGAGCCTGCAAATTAGGAATAGATGTTATGATTGTTGAATAGGATCTCAATCCATAATCGATTTTAAAACTCCTTGTATGTGATTATCGCCCTTGGACTTCCACTTTGCATTCGTTCAATCTTCGTCAATATCGCTATCCTTGTTTCTCGTCCCCTATTGTTCGGAGAGACGAATGCTTGTGACTGATGACTTCCCTCCTGAAGAAGATCGAAGACCAGACGACAGGAGATAGAATTTGTATACCTTCCTCGGAGAAGATTGTTACCTTATCATGATAGATTGATGGGTTCTTTGGATTCTAGAACTAGTGTAGAAGGTTGACAAGAGAGTTGGACCCAGTAGTACCCTACCCGTGCTTGAGGTAGCAGTGATCTTGGAAGTACTAAGAGTTGGAAGGATTGTTGATCATGACCTAGAATAATTTAGGGAAATGCATAGCCTGATGATGGAAACTAGTGGTTGTATATGATAGCAAACAAGGAATGACATTATGGACTAGAGGAGATAAAATTCCAAGCTCTCCCTTGGAAGATGATGATCTAATACCAGAAATTTAAGTATGTGGTTGAGTGATACCATTATAGTACTATGCGACTTGGAGAGATAAATAACAAAAAGAAGAAACTCGACGAATAAAAATGTTAGGGAAAATTTGAGGAGAAGAGAAATTATACTTTAGGCAGGGGAGAATTTTTTTTTGAGGATTGATGTTGGAAACATAGCAGGAGAAATTATTTTGAGGTTTAGTCTAGACTATGACCTATGAATGGATTGGTTGAGCCAATACCACGCGACGCGAGAGTTGTCAACGTGATTACATTAATTAGACCACCAGATTACCTGAGTTCCAGGGAGCCCGGGAGTATGGTGCTCATCTACTTTAGAGTCACACATTGCAGAAGGTGAACCAGTCTACCCCTGTATTATATCAGGGTTTGAGGATGTGTTTCTAGAGAATCTTTTGGGCATGCCACCTGACAGAAAGAGTGGTTACAGAGTTGACTCCAAGAGCCTAGCCAATTACTTTCCCGTCTTCAGAGTAGCACCGATAGAGTTGGTTGAGTTGAAGGTCCATCATGGAGGATCTCTTAGACAAGGGTTTCGGTTGGGCTAGTGTTTTCCATGAGAAGCAACCATCTTATTGTACCAAAGAAGGACGGGACGGTACGTTGCATAACGATTATAGGGCATTAAATGCCATAGCGATAAAAAACAAGTACCCTTGACGCGCATCGAAGATTAATTGGAATCAGCTAAGTGGCGCATATATATTATGAAGATCGATCTCGAATCCAGTTATCATCAGGTCAAGGTACGGAGAGAGGATATCCCAAAGATGGCCTTTCGGACGAAGTATGACCACTATGAGTTTTTAGTCGTGCCGTTTGGTTTAACCAACGCGCCAGAAGTATTTATGTGTTTGATGAACAATGTCTTCCACCAGTACTTGGATAAGTTCGTGGTGGTATTTATAGACGACATCTTGATATATTCCAAGAGCCAGGAGGAGCATAAGAGGCATCTCAGGATCGTGTTGGAGACGCTGAGACATGAGAGGCTATACGCCAAACTCAACAAATATGAGTTCTGCTTGGATAGAGTACCATTTCTGGGGCACATAATCACCGGAGATAGACTATCAGTTAACCCAGAAAAGATAGCTACAGTAGAGACCTGGCCTACCCCTACATCAGTTACGGAGGTTAGGAGCTTCCTCGGACTTGCCGGATATTATCGGAGGTTCATGGAAAACTTCTCGAGGATAGTTGCGCCTATGATGCGACTGACGCGTAAAGGCGAAGAGTTTATCTGGACCGACAAGGGTCAGGCGGCTTTCGATGAGCTGAAGAAGCGTCTGACATCAGCACCGATTTTGACACTACCTTCAGGATTAGGGGGATTTGTAGTGTACAGTGAGGCATCAGGGAGCGGATTGGGATATGTACTGATGCAATACGGTAAGGTGATAGCCTACGCATCGAGACAGCTGAGAGTTCATGAGAAGAACTATCTGACGCACGACTTGGAGCTAGCTACAGTGATATTTGTACTAAAGCTATGGAGACATTACCTTTATGGTGAGCGTGTTAAGATTTATAAAGATCATAAAATCCTGAAGTACGTCTACACGCAGAAGGAGCTCAACATGAGGCAGAGACGTTGGCTAGAGTTGATGACAGATTATGACATTGAGTTACAGAACCACCCTGGCAAGGCGAATGTCGTAGCAGATGCCTTAAGCAGGAAGCCCATGGCATACTTTTTGACGGCGCAGCGATAATTGCTAGAGGATCTCCAAGAGCTTGGGATAGAGATAGTATTGCCAGGCATGGATGGACAGATGGCCAGTCTTGAGGTTCAGTCTACTTTGATTGAGAGGATCAAGGCAGCATTGCCTACAGATGCGAGATTTTGACGTCTACGCGAGAGGACAGAGGCCGGCATGCAGACGGGACTTAGGAATCATGAAGACGGAACGTTAAGGTGCGGAGATCTCCTATATGTTCCGAGTGGCGAGCTACGCCAAGAGTTGATGACTGAGGCACATAGCTCGATTTATTCTATTCATCCCGGAGGTACGAAGATTTACCGAGACTTGAGGCAGCATTTCTGGTAGCATGGAATGGAAAAAGAAATTACAAGATTCGTGGCGAAATATTTAGTTTGACAGCAAGTCAAGGCTAAACATCAGAGGGCTGCAGGATTATTGCAACCACTTCCCATTCCCGAGTAGAAGTAGGAACACATTACCATGGACTTCGACACAGGATTCCCGCGAAGCCCTAGCAGGAAGGATGCAGTTTGGGTTATCGTAGACAGACTCACCAAGTCTGCATATTTCTTTCCCTTAAGAGTTGGGCAATCCACAGAGTTACTAGCTGACATGTATATGAGGCAGATAGTATGACTACCTGGAGTGCGTGTCAGCATCATATCGGATCGTGATTCCAGATTCACGTCACATTTTTAGCGGAGTATACAGGAAAGCCTAGGAACTCCTCAAGTTCAGCACTGCATATCATCCACATACTGATGGACAGTTAGAGCGCACGATACAAATATTAGAGGATATGTTGAGAGCGTGCATGATAGATTTTGGAGGATCTTGGAAGGACCACCTACACTTGGTGGAATTCTCCTACAATAACAGTTACTAGACCAGCATACAGATGGTACCTTATGAAGAACTGTACCCCAGGAAATGTAGGTCACCAGTTTGTTGGAGTGATGTGTGAGAGCGTCAGATACTTGGTCCAGAGTTGGTGACACAGACAGTAGAGAAGGTCAAGCAGATTCAGAGCCACCTGCGTACAGCACAGGATAGACAGAAACACTGGGCAGATATGCACCGCAGACCATTGGAGTTCAAGGAGGGTGACCACGTATTTTTGAGGATATCGCCCACTCGTGGTACCATCAGATTCGGAGGCAGAGGCAAGCTGAGTCCGAGGTACATCGGACCTTTTGACATTTTGGAACAAAGTTGGCGAAGTGGCTTACCGTCTTGCATTACCTCCATCATTAGAGGGACTATATGACGTATTTCACGTATCACAGCTGAGGAGATATGTCGCAGACCCTAGCCACGTGCTTGATCATTCAGAGATTACAGTCGGGCCCAGTCTGTCTTACGTAGAGCAGCCAGTTGAGATCCTCGATCGCAGCGAGAAGACTTTGAGAGGGCAGACGATTCGACTGGTCAGAGTGGCATGGAAGCACCATTCACTAGGCGAGTCTACTTGGGAGCGCGAAGATTCTATTCGACAGCAATTCCTGTACTTATTTGAGGAGCAAGGTACGAATTTACGTACGGTATTTGATTACTAGTTGTTTAAAAAAATTATGTTAGATATTATCGTGCTTTACTTTTAATTTCGGGGACAAAATTTTTCTAAGTTGGGAAGAATATAAACCCCCTCGATTTATTCTATAGATAGTTAGGGTGGTTTTGGAAAATTTTTGGTTTTGGTAGCAGATGTCGAGGTTTATAGTGGAGATAATTTTATCTGGTATTTAATTCATTTAAATTAAAACCCTTGGCGCGCCCTATTATTCCTAAATTAATCGGAGCCCAATATCAGCCCATAAATTTCATCGAGCTATTATACTTTTGACTTGACTCGCCAAATTAGGCACTGGACTTTTCCGTCTATTAAAATCAGTTTTTAATTGTGCTCTAATTTAATTGCCCAACTTTCTGAAAATCGTAATCCATATTTAATTTCGTGTCGGACACCTGTGTCGTTACCCTAAATTTTGGGATACCAACTTAACCCGTTGAGCCAGACCAACTAAAGGGTCCAAGACTGACTCTAAGCCCCCACCATTTTTGACCTTGCGTCATTTCCGGATTTTGACCCCAAGTGCCCCCATTTAATTTAAATTTGCGGGACACATTATTTCTATTTAAATCGGGGATACCAACTTTGTAAGTCCCATTTTTAATCATAAATTAATTCCAATGCCTTTCTAATTAAATCCGTGTCTAACGCACATCACCCTCTCACCATGAAAATTACTAAATACAATTTCTCCTTAATTTTTGTGTTATTTTATGTGTTCATGCAATTTCTCGAATTTAAGGGGCTAAGTTGCAAATAATGAATTTATTTGTCATCACCCTATTGGCCATGAACAATGGAGAGGTCCCAAAATGGGGTCCCATTCTCACCAATCCATTTACCCCCTTCACGAAGAAACCCACTTTTCTTTATGACAAATCTCCACCCTCCATTTTGAATAGGATGATCACCACCCTCCATCCCCTTCACAAACCCCTATAAAGCAACACCTCACCCCACCCTCAACACACACCACCGGCCCTAATCCCAAGGAAAACTCCTCTCTCTCTCTCTCTCTCTCTCTCTCTCTCTCTTTCCTCACTCCTTCATTTAACACCCTCCATGCAAAAGCTTCTCCACTCTCCATTATTTTTCTTCTTCTTCTTCCTTAGTCTCTTCTTCCTCTTGGAGAACTCTGGCCGACGACTTGACTCCGGCCAGGCGGTGCCACCGCTCCGGCCTGCTGTAGCTTCCCCGCCGGACTGTGCGTCCACCCGCTCTGGCCCGCTGTAGCTGCCCCGCCGGACTATGCGTACCCCCCGCTCCGGCTACAGTCCGCCCCTCCGACTGTGCAGCCCGCTCCTCCCTATCCCGACCCCGCTGTGTGTTCCCCCGCTCCGGCCGCAGCTCCGACTGAGCAGCCCCCAACCCTCCGCGGCTAAGCTTTCCGACCAACCGTGCTTCCCTCCGGCCACCTCCCTATCCTACCACCACCACCACCAGTTTCTACACTACCACCACCATCACCACCACCACCAGTTTTCACCACCACCTTCGCCACCAGTTTTCACCACCACCATCACCACCAGTTTTCACCACTACCACCATCGTCACCACCACCCCCGGCCACCTTCTCCGACCGTACACGGCACCGTCGTCGCCAAGGTCGACTCTCCCCCTATCTTTATTTAAATTCTAGAATTTGTTTTGGTTATAAATAGGATGTGTTTATTTATGTGAAATGCTAGATAGGGTTTTGGATTATATATGTGGATGGCTAATGTAATATGATAATTGAAAAATATGATTGAGGTATATATAGGTTGAGGTTAATGATGATTAAATATGAATATGGATGAGGTTGTGTTTAAGGAGGTTTAATATATTTCTAGTATTTATGTAGTGATGAGATAAATGATTAGTGTAGTGTAATACTTGAACTACGGGATTAAGGTTTATATTGGCTAAGGCTAATGATGATTAATGCGAATATGGATTTTAATGACTTGAGGTGGTGTTAACATGTTTTAGGGTTTATTTAGTGTAGTGACCTTGTAACTTATGTTTTATGAAGTTGGATTTGGATGTGGTACTTGGATGGAAATTAGGGTTGGCTTCTACATAAATTATCGCGATTTAATTAAAATATGTACTCAAGGAGAATAGAGTTTTGACCTTGGAGCCAACTAATCAGGATGTATCATACATGGTGGAAAAATGTTAGTTTATTTATGGAGAATTAAATCGAGGAGAGTGTACCGATGATTAGATGATCTGAACATCGTACCGATAGTCAACTATAGTCAACCCCCTAGTGACTTGTCCCTGTGAGTCGTAGCTGAGACTGAGTTTAGGTGTAGATGTGTGTAGCACCCCTGTCTGTCGTAAATTAGATTATTGATTCTGGTTTGTAAATTGTCTCTAGGTACTGCGGGACCTGAGGACTTGGACGCGGTACCAGATCTCCGTCATCAGCAGCCGCACGCAGGCAAGTGTACCTTGCCACCTGTATTTCAGTTTACAGATATTTTTGTTCTTTATGTACTTCATGCGCATATTTATGTTGACGTTCGATACTCCACGTCCGGTTCACAACCGGGTGTTGACATTCGACGTAACGTCTTAGAATAATTGCTAGATGCTTCACAGCACCTCGATGCACGTACTTGAGTACATCGATACCCCAGGACACACTTATACACCGTGATAGTGCCAGATTCCTGTTTCCTGATACTGACATCATGATCAGAGACTGGGACGACCTTATGGTCGCGTCTGTTGAGTTAATTCTGTGTGTCGAGATTGTAGTTAGAGGTTCAGGTTCAACGCACAATCGTTGACCGCTTGGGAAGGGGAAGACAGTTACTAGACGTTTGGGCTACTCTGCACGCGCTTATATATATGTAGTATTTTGTAGTGATACTTGTATCTAGTGTAGTTGTTTTACCCGTGTGACTCTTTGCCCGGAGCTGCGGTACGTGCCGTGTGTTTTCGTGTCCGGAGCTACGATTTTATTTTGGACGGCCCACGCGTCGAACATTGTCTTTAAACAGTGTCATACTTGTTTGGTTATGTTAGATTACCCTATCGTTGCACTTGTACTATCTGTTTACCTGGCATGTTATTTTTCTGTACCTTGTTACGTCCCTCTGAGGACCTGGTTCCCTGCCAGTTTTGTAGCATAGGTGATTACGGAGCATTTGGAGTTGCTGTAGGAGTTGCATGTCTTGCGAGCATGGTACCAGGTACTCACATTATATCTACCGACATTATAGTTATTTTATATTGTTTATTTCATCTGCTGTTGTAGCCTAGTTTTTATAGACTCATACTTCTTCTCGAGTCTATTCGAGTTAGTGTGTTATTGGGCGGCCGACTCTAGCACATATAGCTCTTTCTTGTATACTGTTGTACATTGTGGATTGAGACATAGAGGTTTACATTTGTGGAATATCTAGATAGTGCCCTTTATATTTTATAGCTTATACGTATTCGAGTCAGACCAGAGTGTGGTCGAATGCGTAGCTGGCGTGTCACGTATTCCTGGTCCTACGTATTTTGGGACTGGGGCGTGACATATTTTTGTGGTGGCCCGTGCAGGTCCGATTTAAATCGTCTTGGTCACCTGACTGTGCCAAGCGAGCCTGCAAATTAGGAATAGATGTTATGATTGTTGAATAGGATCTTAATCCATAATCGATTTTAAAACTCCTTGTATGTGATTATCGCCCTTGGACTTCCACTTTGCATTCGTTCAATCTTCGTCAATATCGCTATCCTTGTTTCTCGTCCCCTATTGTTCGGGGAGACGAATGCTTGTGACTGATGACTTCCCTCCAGAAGAAGATTGAAGACCAGACGACAGGAGATAGAATTCGTATACCTTTCTCGAAGAAGATTGTTACCTTATCATGATAGATTGATGGGTTCTTTGGATTCTAGAACTAGTGTAGAAGGTTGACAAGGGAGTTGGACCCAGTAGTACCCTACCCATGCTTGAGGTAGTAGTGATCTTGGAAGTACTAAGAGCTGGAAGGATTGTTGATCATGACCTAGAATAATTTAGGAAAATGCATAGCCTGATGATGGAAACTAGTGGTTATAAATGATAGCAATACCAGGAATGACATTATGGACTAGAGGAGATAAAATTTCAAGCTCTCCCTTGAAAGATAATGATCTACTACCAGAAATTTTAGTATGTGGTTGAGTGATACCATTATAGTACTATGCGACTTGGAGAGATAAATAACAAAAAGAAGAAACTCGAGGAATAAAAATGTTAGGGAAAATTTGAGGAGAAGAGAAATTATACTTTAGGCAGGGGAGAATTTTTTTTTTTGAGGATTGATATTGGAAACATAACAGGAGAAATTATTTTGAGGTTTAGTCTAGACTATGACCTATGAATGGATTGGTTGAGCCAATACCACGCGACGCGAGAGTTGTCAACGTGATTACATTAATTAGACCACCAGATTGCCTGAGTTCCAGGGAGCCCGGGAGTATGGTGCTCATCTACTTTAGAGTCACACATTGCAGAAGGTGAACCAATGTACCCCCGTATTATATCAGGGTTTGAGGATGTGTTTCTTGAGAATCTTTCGGGCATGCCACCTGACAGATGGAGTGGTTACAGAGTTGACTCCAAGAGCCGAGCTAGTTACTTTCCCGTCTTCAGAGTAGCACAGATAGAGTTGGTTGAGTTGAAGGTCCATCGTGGAGGATCTCTTAGATAAGGGTTTCGGTTGGGCTAGTGTTTTCCATGAGAAGCAACCATCTTATTGTACCAAAGAAGGACAGGACGGTACGTTGTATAACGATTATAGGGCATTAAATGCCGTAGCGATAAAAAATAAGTACCCTTGACGCGCATCGAAGATTAATTGGAATCAGCTAAGTGGCACATATATATTGTGAAGATCGATCTCGAATCCAGTTATCATCAGGTCAAGGTACGGAGAGAGAATATCCCGAAGACGGCCTTTCGGACGAAGTATGACCACTATGAGTTTTTAGTCGTGCCGTTTGGTTTAACCAACGCGCCAGAAGTATTTATGTGTTTGATGAACAATGTCTTCCACCAGTACTAGGATAAGTTCGTGGTGGTATTTATAGACGACATCTTGATATATTCCAAGAGCCAGGAGGAGCATGAGAGGCTTCTCAGGATCGTATTGGAGATGCTGAGACACGAGAGGCTATACGCCAAACTCAACAAATATGAGTTCTGCTTGGATAGAGTACCATTTCTGGGGCACATAATCACCGGAGATAGACTATCAGTTGACCCAGAAAAGATAGCTATAGTAGAGACCTGGCCTACCCCTACATCAGTTACGGAGGTTAGGAGCTTCCTCGGACTTGCCGGATATTATCGGAGGTTCATGGAAAACTTCTCGAGGATAGTTGCGCCTATGATGCGACTGACGCGTAAAGGCGAAGAGTTTATCTGGACCGACGAGGGTCAGGCGGCTTTCGATGAGCTGAAGAAGCGTCTGACATCAGCACCAATTTTGATACTACCTTAAGGATCAGGAGGATTTGTAGTGTACAATGAGGCATCAGGGAGCGGATTGAGATGTGTTCTGATGCAACACGGCAAGGTGATAGCCTACGCATCAAGACAGCTGAGAGTTTATGAGAAGAACTATCTGACGCACGACTTGGAGCTAGCTACAGTGATATTTGCACTAAAGCTATGGAGACATTACCTTTATGGTGAGCGTGTTAAGATTTATACAGATCATAAAATCCTGAAGTACATCTACACGCAGAAGGAGCTCAACATGAGGCAGAGACGTTGGCTAGAGTTGATGACAGATTATGACATTGAGTTACAGAACCACCCTGGCAAGGCGAATGTCGTAGCAGATGCCTTAAGCAGGAAGCCCATGGCATACTTTTTGACGACGCAGCGATAATTGCTAGAGGATCTCCAGGAGCTTGGGATAGAGATAGTATTGCCAGGCATGGATGGACAGATGGCCAGTCTTGAGGTTCAGTCTACTTTGATTGAGAGGATCAAGGCAGCATTGCTTACAGATACGAGATTTTGACATCTACGCGAGAGGACAGAGGCCGGCATGCAGACGGGACTTAGGATTCATGAAGACGGAACGTTGAGGTGCGGAGATCGCTTATATTTTCTGAGTGGCGAGCTACGCCAAGAGTTGATGACTGAGGCACATAGCTCGATTTATTCCATTCATCCCGGAGGTACGAAGATGTACCGAGACTTGAGGCAGCATTTCTGGTGGCATAGAATGGAAAGAGAAATTGCAAGATTCGTGGCAAAATGTTTAGTTTGACAGCAAGTCAAGGCTAAATATCAGAGGGCTGCAGGATTATTGCAACCACTTCCCATTCCCGAGTAGAAGTGGGAACACATTACCATGGACTTCGATACAGGATTCCCGCGAAGTCCTAGCGGGAAGGATGCAGTTTGGGTTGTCGTAGACAGACTTACCAAGTCTGCACATTTCTTTCCCTTAAGTGTTGGGCAATCCACAGAGCTACTAGCTGACATGTATATGAGACAGATAGTACGACTACATGGAGTGCGTGTCAGCATCGTATCGGATCATGATTCCAGATTCACGTCACATTTTTAGCGGAGTATGCAGGAAAGCCTAGGAACTCCTCAAGTTCAGCACTGCATATCATCCACAGACTGATGGACAGTCAGAGCGCACGATACAAATATTAGAGGATATATTGAGAGCATGCATGATTGATTTTGGAGGATCTTGGAAGGACACCTATACTTGGTGGAATTCTCCTACAATAACAGTTACCAGGCCAACATACAGATGGCACCTTATGAGGCACTGTACCCTAGGAAATTTAGGTCACCAGTTTGTTGGAGTGACGTGTGAGAACGTCAGATACTTGGTCCAGAGTTGGTGACACAGACAGTAGAGAAGGTCAAGCAGATTCAGAGCCACCTGCGTACAACACAGGATAGACAAAAATACTGGGCAGATGCGCACCGCAGACCATTGGAGTTCAAGGAGGGTGACCACGTATTTTTGAGGATATCGCCCACTCGTGGTACCATCAGATTCGGAGGCAGAGGCAAGCTGAGTCCGAGGTACATCGGACCTTTTGACATTTTGGAACGAGTTGGTGAAGTGGCTTACCGTCTTGCATTACCTCCATCATTAGAGGGGGTACATGACGTATTTTACGTATCACAGCTGAGGAGATATGTCGCAGACCCTAGCCACATGCTTGATCATTCGGAGATTACAGTCGGGTCCAGTCTGTCTTACGTAGAGCAGCCAGTTGAGATCCTCGATCGCAGCGAGAAGACTTTGAGAGGGCAAACGATTCGACTGGTCAGAGTGGCATGGAAGCACCATTCACTAGGCAAGTCTACTTGGGAGTGCGAGGATTCTATTCGACAGCGATTTTCATACTTATTTGAGGAGCAAGGTACGAATTTACGTACGGCATTTGATTACTAGTTGTTTAAAAAAATTATGTTAGATATTATCGTGCTTTACTTTTAATTTCGGGGACAAAATTTTTCTAAGTTGGAAAGAATGTAAACCCCCTCGATTTATTCTATAGATAGTTAGGGTGGTTTTGGAAAATTTTTGGTTTTGGTAGCAGATGTCGAGGTTTAGAGTGGAGATAATTTTATCTGGTATTTAATTTATTTAAATTAAAACCCTTGGCGCGCCCTATCATTCCTAAATTAATCGGAGCCCAATATCAGCCCATAAATTTCATCGAGCTATTGTACTTTTGACTTGACTCGCCAAATTAGGCACTGGACTTTTTCGTCTCTTAAAATTAGTTTTTAATTGTGCTCTAATTTAATTGCGCAACTTTCTGAAAATCGTAATCCATATTTAATTTCGTGTCGGACACCTGTGTCGTTACCCTAAATTTTGGGATATCAACTTAACCCGTTGAGCCAGACCAACTAAAGGGTCCAAGACTGACTCCAAGCCCCCACCATTTTTGACCTTGCGTCATTTCCGAATTTTGACCCCAAGTGCCCCCATTTAATTTAAATTCGCGGGACACATTATTTGTATTTAAATCGGGGATACCAACTTTGTAAGTCCCATTTTTAATCCTAAATTAATCCCAATGCCTTTCTAATTAAATCCGTGTCTAACGCACAACACCCTCTCACCATAAAAATTACTAAACACAATTTTCTACTTAATTTTTGTGTCATTTTATGTGTTCATACAATTTTCCGAATTTAAGGGGCTAAGTTACAAATAATGAATTTATGTGTCATCACCCTATTGGCCATGAACAATGGAGAGGTCCCAAAATTGGGTCCCATTCTCACCCATCCATTCACCCCCTTCATGAAGAAACCCACTTTTCTTCATGACAAATCTCCATCCTCCATTTTGAATAGGATGATCATCACCCTCCATCCCCTTCGCAAACCCCTATAAAGCAACACCTCACCCCACCCTCAACACACACCACCGGCCCTAATCCCAAGAAAAACTCCTCTCTCTCTCTCTCTCTCTCTCTCTCTCTCCTCACTCCTTCATTGAACACCCTCCATGCAAAAGCTTCTCCACTCTCCATTATTTTTCTTCTTCTTCTTCCTTAGTCTCTTCTTCCTCTTGGAGAACTCCGGCCGACGACTCGACTCCGGCCAGGCGGCGCCGCCGCTCCGGCCTGCTGTAGCTTCCCCGCCGGACTGTGCGTCCACCCGCTCCGGCCCGCTGTAGCTGCCCCGTCGGACTATGCGTACCCTCCGCTCCGGCTGCAGTCCGCCCCTCCGACTGTGCAGCCCGCTCCTCCCTATCCCGACCCCACTGTGTGTTCCCCCGCTCCGGTCGCAGCTCCGACTGAGCAGCCCCCAACCCTCCGCGGCTAAGCTTTTCGACCAACCGTGCTTCCCTTCGGCCACCTCCCTATCCTACCACCACCACCACCAGTTTCTACACTACCACCACCATCACCACCACCACCAGTTTTCACCCCCACCTTCGCCACCAGTTTTCACCACCACCATCACCACCAGTTTTCACCACTACCACCATCGTCACCACCACCCCCGGCCACCTTCTCCGACCATACACGGCACCGTCGTCGCCAAGGTCGACTCTCCCCCTATCTTCATTTAAATTCCAGAATTTGTTTTGGTTATAAATAGGATGGTATTTATATATGTGAAATGCTAGCTAGGGTTTTGGATTATATATGTGGATGGCTAATGTAATGTGATAATTGAAAAATATGATTGAGGTATATATAGGTTGAGGTTAATGATGATTAAATATGAATATGGATGAGGTTGTGTTTAATGAGGTTTAATATATATTTTTAGTATTTATGTAGTGATGAGATAAATGATTAGTGTAGTGTAATACTTGAACTACGGGATTAAGGTTTATATTGGCTAAGGCTAATGATGATTAATGCGAATATGGATTTTAATGACTTGAGGTGGTGTTAACATGTTTTAGGGTTTATTTAGTGTAGTGACCTTGTAACTTATGTTTTATGAAGTTGGATTTGGATGTGGTACTTGGATGGAAATTAGGGTTGGCTTCTACATAAATTATCGCAATTTAATTAAAATATGTACTCGAGAAGAATAGAGTTTTGACCTTGGAGCCAACTAATCAGGATGTATCGTACATGGTAGAAAAATGTTAGTTTATTTACGAAGAATTAAATCGAGGAGAGTGTATCGATGATTAGCTGATTTGACCATCGTACCGATAGTCAACTGTAGTCAACCCCCTAGTGACTTGTCCCTGTGAGTCGTAGCTGAGACTGAGTTTAGGTGTAGATGTGTGTAGCACCCCTGTCTATCGTAAATTTGATTATTGATTCTGGTTTGTAACTTATCTCTAGGTACTGCGGGACCTGAGGACTTGGACGCGGTACCAGATCCCCGTCATCAGCAGCCGCACGCAGGCAAGTGTACCTTGCCACCCTGTATTTTAGTTTACAGATATTTTTGTTCTTTATGTACTTCGTGTGTATATTTATGTTGAAGTTCGATACTCCACGTTCGGTTCACAACCGGGTGTTGACATTCGACGTAACGTCTTAGAATAATTACTAGATGCTTCATAGTACCTCGATGCACATACCTGAGTACATCGATACCCCAAGACACACGTATACACCGTGATCGTGCCAGATTCCTATTTCCTGATACTGACATCATGACCAGAGATTGGGACGACCTTAGGGTCACGTCAGTTGAGTTAATTCTGTGTGTCGAGACTGTAGTTAGAGGTTCAGGTTCAACGCACAATCGTTGACTGCTTGGGAAGGGGCAGACAGTTACTAGACGTTTGGGCTACTCTGCACGCACTTATATATATATAGTATTTTGTAGTGATACCTGTATCTAGTGTAGCTGTTTCACCCGTGTGACTCTTTGTCCGGAGCTGCGGTACGTGCCGTGTGTTTCCGTGTCCGGGGCTACAGTTTTATTTTGGACGGCCCACGCGTCGAACATTGTCTTTAAACTGTGTCACACTTATTTGGTTATGTTAGATTACCCTGTCGTTGCACTTGTACTATCTGTTTACCTGATATGTTATTTTTTTGTACCTTGTTACGTCCCTCTGAGGACCTGGTTCCCTGCCAGTTTTGCAGCATAGGTGATTATGGAGCATTTGGAGTTGCTGTAGGAGTTGCATGTCTTGCGGACATGGTACCAGGTACTCACATTATATCTATCGGCATTATAGTTATTTTACATTATTTATTTTATCTGTTGTTGTAGCCTAGTTTTTATAGACTCATACTTCTTCTCGAGCCTATTCGAGTTAGTGTGTTATTGGGCGGCCGACTCTAGCACATATAGCTCTTTCTTGTATACTGTTGTACATTATGGATTGAGACATAGAGGTTTACATTTGTGGAATATCTAGATAGTACCCTTTGTATTTTACAGTTTATACGTATTCGAGTCAGACCAGAGTCTGGTCGAATGCGTAGCTGGCATGTCCCGTATTCCTGGTCCTACGTATTTTGGGACTGGGGCATGACAAGCTCTAACTACCCCAACGCGAAACCAACTCTAGCCATAAATCTATCCAAGCAAATGACTTACACTCTATGCACGCCACAGTGTAGTGATTTCCCAGTTCCAGTCCAAGTATTCAAGCCTTTACGTGTGTTCCATATTATTAGGCATGAAGGAGTAGAGGAGAAGGGACAGAGCCCACTCACCGAGTTTGATTCCGTTAAGCAGCATGCCTTGCCGATACGGCCGATCCCTTGAACCCATGGTCTGATGCAAAGCACGATCTACTCAATTGGTATGACCGTACGAGAAGGTCGTGCTCTCCAAATCAACCGACCGATCGTAATAAGGAAGATGACATTATCGCTCCAATCCATCTGTCCCAGTACTGCCCTGTACGAATACCTGAATCCAACAAACTTCGCTTGTGATCTGCACATAAAACCAACTCAATCAATACTTATTTCCAAATCCAACAATTCAAAATATAACCAGCAATTGCCTCATTCAATCCGACTCAGCATAATGTACCGTGCGGTTACAGGGCATTACATAATATACCACTTAGATTCAGGTTCATCCTCGAACCGAACCAGTATCCATTCTTTACTATCATACCGCTTGCCCAATTCATAACTGTGCTCCATGCAACTCACATTCTCTTGATCCAGACTCAGCATCTCGCTTGTGCTGAACGCTCGTACAAATTCCATATTCCCTCATCCTTCTTGCAGCTTAATACAAATTCCTCATATCGCTTAGTTTTGGATCATACACATATTTAAGGCATCCCTAAAGTATATGCATTTCAGCCGAGCTTAGCAATAGCGAATTTAGACAAGTTACAAGGGTATCTTTATGTCCGAGGCGTTCATTTGCTTTACTCCCAATTGAACCAATCTTGATGTCCATCCCAACATATTTGCACAAGCGCTATCCTCAAGTATGATAATTTCCCACCGACGATCTTCCTACCTAACTCAAATTAGTTCGTGTTCCAACTCAATCCGAAGGCCTGACTCACATTCTTCTCGTAGCTTTTGAATCTTCGGGTCCTCAACCTGAGCTAGATTGATTCTATCTACCAAAGTTGATTGAATCTGAAGGCTAATCTCAACTCCTGTACTCTGTGGAAGTACTATCTCGATACCCATCTCTAGTAAGTCTTCTAGAATGTGCTTCTGAGTAGTCAACATAATTTTTTTACCTCTTCTGCTAAGTGCATCAGCTACTATATTAGTCTTGCCGGGATGGTACTGAAGTTCTACATCATAATCTTTCAACAACTCTAGCCACCTTTTCTGCCTCATGTTCAGGTCCTTCTGCGTGACACGTACTTTAAAGTCTTATGATTTGTAAAAATTTCTACTTGATCACCATATAAGTAGTGCCTCCATAGCTTAAGTGCAAATACTACTACTGCTAGCTCCAAATCGTGAGTTGGATAGTTTTTCTCGTGATCTCTGAGCTGCCGAGAATCATACGCTATTACTCTTCCTTGTTGCATCAAAAATATCCAAGTCCCTTGCCAGATGCATCACAGTACACTGTGAATCCTCCAAAGTCTGCTGGAAGAGTAAGGATTGGTGCAGAGAGTAATTTCTTTTTCAACTCTTCAAAGGCTATCTAATATTCCGCTGACAACACAAATTTAACTTTTTTGTGCGTCAACCGAGTCAATGGTGCCGAGTTTTTAGCAAAATCTGACACAAATCTTTTGTAGTATCCTGCCATGTCCAGAAAACTACGCACTTCTGTTACTATCTTTGAAACTTGCCAATTCTTTACTGCCTCTACCTTCTTGGGATTAACTGACACTCCTACTTCAGAAATAATGTGTCCAAGAAAGGATATGCGATCCAGCCAAAACTCACACTTACAAAGCTTCCCATATAACTGTTGCTCCCTCAAAGTTTACAGAACTATCCTGAGATGTACTTCATGCTCCTCCTCATTACGAGAATATACCCGCATGTCATCTATGAATACTACCATAAATCAGTCTAAGTAAGGCATGAAAATACGATTCATCAAGTCCATTAATATCGCTGGAACATTAGTCATTCCAAATGGCATAACTAAGAATTCGTAATGCCAATATCGTGACCTAAATATTGTCTTTAGTATGTCCTGCTCCCAGACTCGCACCTGATGATATCATGATCGTTAATCTATCTTGGAGAAGACTCTTGCTCCACTTAATTAGTCAAATAAATCGTCAATCCTTGGTAATGGGTACTTGTTTTTTACGGTTACTACATTAAGCCGCCTATAATCCATACACAACTGCGTTGATCCATCCTTATTCTTCACCAATACCGCTGGTGCTCCCCACGACGATGAACTGGTCCGAATAAACTTCTTCTACTTCAGTTCTTCTACGTATCGATATAACTGATCAAGTTCTGATGGTGACATTGGGTATACCTTTTGGGATAGTGGTTCTACTCTTGGCATCAACTCTATACAGAACTCTACTACTCTAACTGGGGGTAATCCGGGAGGATCATTGGGAAAGACGTCCATGAACTCGTTAAATATCTTGGGTATCAGGTTTGCTTTCTTTGCTACTGTTGGGACTCCTCCCTTAAGTTGGTCTCTTGCTATTCTGCTAAGGACAAACTCTTCTTGACCAAAAATTCTAAATAATACTCTACCCTCATGACAGTCTATCGTTGCATGACTGTCTCTCAACCAGTCCACGCATAAGATAACGTCAAAGTTACCCATAGAAAACTCGATCAACTTTGTAGGTAATAAATGCCAACATACTACGACTGGACATGCTAGACACACCCTACTAACTTCTACGATCCCATTGCTAGTAAGTATATTCAATCTCGCTGGCAATGTCTCAAACTTCAATCCAATATGCGTCACATATTGTACAGATATAAACGAGTACGAAGCTCCAAAATTAATTAAAGCTATGGCAGAAAAGGTTGTAACAAAAATGTTACCAGCCACTACGTCGCTCGACGCCATAGCTTCCTCCAAAGACAAGGTGAGTGCATGTCCTTGGCCTTGTTGAGCTCCCTACTGCTGTCTTCCTTGTTGTCGTGGTTATGGCTACTGCTGATTCTGTTGTTGCTGCCTATAAAGCTGGATCTGTATTGGCAACGGACGCTAAACTAAAGTCCGTGCTTCTACTGCTGGTCCTCCTTGCCCTGCACTGTCCTTGGAGCTAGCAATGCAGGAAACTGTTGTACTGGACCTCCTCGCCTCTGCATCAATGGGCATGTGGCAACCTTGTGATCAGGGCTCCCACATCTCAAGCTTTATTTGTTAGCTTCCCGATAAATATCTCGGGTATAACCTCTCTTGCCACAATAGGTAAAACATCGGCGCTTCCAGTCATTGTTGCTGCTACTGCTGCTGTTGTTGCTGAGTTGGTACTATCACTGTTGAAACTGCCATCCTCAACGCTGAATCATGTATATGAATACTAGGTGATGGTGCTGACGTTCGGGGTACTGGTTCTCCCTCATTATTCTGTCCATGAGGCCTCTTCTGATCCACCCTTCTTACTGCCATCCTTTGAGAAGTAAGCTCAACCCTCTTGGCTGCTATCAATACCTCTTGGCTGCTATCAAAATGCCTCGAAGGTCTGGTAGTCGTACACCTCTACCATGTGAAAGATCTCCAAGGGAAGCCCTTATTGGAACCTCATTGCTCTCTCTAACTCTATTGCCACCATGGTTGGAGCAAATCTGTTAAGTCGGCAAAATTTTATTGCATATCAGTCTACTTTCCTTCCTGCTTACTTGAGGTTAGTGAACCTTTGCTGCAACTCACACTGAGCTACAATCCCGAAGTACTTCGTCCTGAACCGGGTCCTAAAATACCTACCATGAAATATGACACCTCAATCATACCTCCATCGTGACCCACCAATCTCTTGCTAGATCTTGGAGTTGTAGGCAGACCAGGTCAACTTGTTCCTCGGTCGAAACGTTAGCTGCTGTCAGAATGGTCCTAACATCCTAGAGCCAATCATCTGTCGTGATTGCATCCTCCTTGCCATCAAAATATCTGGGTTTCAGTCTGCAAAATCTAACAAATGTCCCAGAATATATTCTTCCACCTCGTTCTAGGGCCGTACGCAATATTTGGTTCAACAGGACATTCTGTTCCTACTGTTGGAGCTGTTATTTTGGATGCTATTATTGTTGTTGTTGTTGCACCACCATCTGGTGTTGTTGGGAAGCCAACAATCTACGGATAATCTCTAGCAAGGTCGGGATATCCAATAATATCGGCATTGAGGGAGGTACGAGAACACCTGGACCTTGTTGCTCGGTCCTATTCATTGTGGTCTCAACTCGGGTCCTTGGCTGGGGTTCCACAGGATTTTATTCCACCGGCTACTCTACCTCTCTTTTTGCTGCAGCATCAGGGGAAGGAGAAGCCCTAAAGAAGAGCACAAGAAATAATCAAGAACGGGACGAGAATGAAGAAGGAATCAATCAATTTAGAAAAATTCAAGCTGAGTATCGAAAATGACGAATTCAAAATTTCAAGAAGGATCATGTTTGATTCAGACTCATATGACTATGATACCCCACAAGTCTGAAGAACAGACCTGCATGGGCCACCACTAAAACTATTTTACGTCCCAATTTTGGAATACGGAGACGGACATGGCCAGCTACCCAATATAAGGTGTTATACGTCGTACGGTGATCACGGTTGTATAAGATAAGGGGGTGCATGCTACAATCAAGTCTTCTATGGTCAAGAACTTTTATGGCTAAATCATTCAAAGTAAAACAGTAAGCATAGAGCATATATGATAAAGCAATAAGGCATCACAAGCACTTTCTCAAAATATTCTGGAGTCCAGCTGAGCAAAAAAAGAAGCTGGAAGAGTAACAAAAGTACATGACAGTGAACAACTGTAGTCTGATTTAATACAATCATATAAGAAAACTAATGTCCAGACGAGCCGGCTAATAGGTGTCAGTGGCTAAACGCCCAAAAGAAGTAAATGTTCATGACGAGCAGGGAAGAAGAAAATTCACTCGTTATCTCTTGCGACCATATTCCTGGTATGCGCCATGAGTTGGGAGAAGGTACGCTGGATCCTCGGGTTATGGCTCGAAACCTGACCATGCAAAACCAGTGGGGTTAGACCCCAAATAGCAAGTACCACAAAGGAAGCACAAAATAGAGAAACAAAAATACAAGAAAAAAATATGATAATACATAGGTTCAGTATCGTAACTTAGGTCCATGGCATATCCTAGCGCTAAGGCTCAACCCTACAACCAAATAAGGATAAGGGTTGAACTATTATACTATGATAGTCCATTTCCCTAGGCTACTAGGTTAATAATACAATCACAACAAAATCCATTTTTCCTAAATTGTCCAATCATTTGTACGGCTTGCTATTTTGTGGAATCTGAGATTATCTCAGAAATAATGCATAATAAGTATCCTCAGATCACGCCAGTGCCGAACATGAGCTAACCGAATCAAATAAATAAAACAGCACTAACAGGATGCACCAGTCCCCCATAGGACCACTGCGTTTAAAATACGGTATTAGCGGTTCCAGTGTTCCTATAGTAAAACAGTGGCTCGACGTAATAATAGTTCGATATTGTACTCCACTAAGGCAGATGATATATAATATCTGTGGTTGCCAGCTCATATCACACTTAGAATGAATCTCTGTAGGAAGGTTCGTAGGCATGATCTCGGGATACTATTTCCTCTAATGTTACTACCGCTTTTAGTTACCTAATTAGCCCTATGTTGTGTTTGAAATCTCAAGATGTGATCACATGAGAATTTTTCTTAAGATGTCGTATAAAGTACAGGCATGCTAGATACGAATCCAAGGAAGTCAATCTTGATTCACCCGAGCGTGTATGCGATATTTAGATAATTAATATCCTAGCCACGCTTTGGTAATTGACTCACTTATTATGCATGTGCTGGGGAAACAATTAATATTTATAATATCATGCATTCAGGAATTTGGAGGCATTCTCGATGAACAACCCAAATATAATCACTAAACATGTGACACGATGTATCATACCTCGACGCACATTAAATCATAAATAAATTATCAGGCAATAGTGGTATCAGCATGGATACAGTATTCGAGTCAAATTACCAATTATATATTGGGTCACATGAATCAAGAAGACATTCAATCAAAACAAGCAAGGTCGTATGGGTCTCTAGGCTGCATGGAAAGTCCAGGCCACATATAAAGTCGGACCGCATTAAAAGTCAGGCCACATATGAATCCTTACCGCATATGGATCTTGGCCGCATGAAAAGTCAGGCCTCATAAACCACTTGGCCGCATGCTCAGGGTTATGGTCTACTCCTTGGGACAATAAATAAAGTGACGAGCAATAAAAAAAGTGTCAGTGATGTGACATAAAGTGACTGATGTGACAAGACATAAAGTGTGTCAGGGATAAAAGATAAAACCCTAGAAACAAGTACCACGGTTTCAGAGTCATACGTCCAAGGGAAAGTGGTCGCATATTTTCCATTGTCGCATAAGTGACGGTGCTACATGGAGTTGATGCCGCATGGAGTTGATGCCGCATGGAGTTCTTTTGGACTTAGCAAAATTCTTATTCGTTCAGCGAGTGAAAGCACAAGGTGTTCAAGGAAACTTGTGTGATGGCAGTCATGCATCCAACAAGATGGACTCATGCTGGTAAATATATGGAAAGAGTTTAGACTACATAACCCTTTCGGGCCGCATAGCACTCTCAGCTGCATAGCTCATTGGCAGCATGAAACTTCGTCTTCTCCAACGGCAAGTTCGGCCATGGGAGAAAACTCCAAAAACTAAAATCTTATTTTGTTCATAAAATCTTTATTTTAAGTCCAAATCGGGTAAACCAAAAGCCAAAATACTCTAAATTGAAAGCTCTATCAAATAACAAAAATTGATTTTTTAAGACAAGTTTAATAGATCAAAACCAAGAAAAACTCATGAATCCATGAAACCCTAAGTTAGAAATAAAGATCTATACTAATCCATCCATCAAATAGAAAACTCTAAGTACTAAAAGTGCTTAGAAACATATAATAAATATAAAAGAGCAATAATATAGAGGATTTCTCCATTTTTCATACAAAGTGTACTTGCCTATGAAATAGGGAAAGAAAACTAAAGAAAGAGGAAGAAATAAAGAAGTGAAGAGAGAGAGAGAGAGAAAAAAAAATATTGGGTTATATATGGTAGGGTTGAGAGTTGAAACAAAGATTCTCATGACTTGAACAACCCACAAAATAAACCAAGAACCAGGTTAACGAAAGAATGCGTCTAGTCTCCATGCACATGCAACCATGCTAAAAATAAAATACATTCCAAATACGTATATCGGGAATGGAGAGTGACAGATCGGGAGCATTCTACACTGCCAAAGATAATGAGTTTGTCTTCCCTCCTTCTGGCCGGAACTAGGAAGTAGGAGTTTTGGCTGGGGAGGATCTGGTTCACTATGTAGGTGGTAGTCTCCTGTGTTTCCAGATTAAGGCCTAGATCATGCTCCATTGAGTACAACCCTTTATTCATAAAATAAGGTATCTTTTCTTCGGAGATTACATCATCGAGAGAAGGGGCGCTGGCATGAGTGGCTATGTACTCCTCTATCTCATCTTTCTCGAGGGCTATCCCCAGTGTGAGCGAAGGCTTCGGTGGATTTCTTTGCAGTTTTACCATCAAGGGTTCAGAATTTATAAGAGATGCTGGAACCTCCTTCGGTGGTCTTCGAAGGAGAATGACCACAGGTTCTGAAGGCGTAGACGGCGCCGGATCTTCCCTCTACGGTCGATTCGGCCTACGAAGGTGAACGACCAGAGGTTCGGATGTTGTAAACATTATTGGATCTTCCTTTGGCGGTCGATTCGGCCTGCGAAAGTGGACGACCAAAGGTTCGGGTGCCTTCTTGTGCAGTTTTACGACAAGGGAAGCGGTTGTGTTGGGAGCGCGTGCCTTGAGACGGACCCTCAAGGGATCACCTGGTGTTGTCGCTGCCTCTGCTTCATCAGCGCCCTCATTGTGCCCTCCTCTTAGGGGACTTTGCTTGTAGAGGATTGCATCAGAGTAGTAGGGCTCGAACCCTTTAAATGGGTCAACGTTCGCATATTATGTCTTCACCGTGCCATGGTCATCCACATACTTTAGATATTGGTGTAGAGTTGATGGCACGATCATATATTAGTGTATCCAAGGTTGTCCCAGTAGGACATTGTAGGATACCATCCACGTCAATGGCGTAGCAAGTGACCTTTGTTTTCAAGTCGTCGATATGACATTTCAGGCGAATCTTGTCCAGAGGGTAGCTTCTTCCTACGGTTAAACCACTGATGGCAATATTAGTGGCTGCCAGACAATGCATCGAGATGCCCAAGGTCTGAAGCAGACTCTGCGAGATGATGCTGATTGATGAACCGGGATCGATGTGCATCCAACTTAATGGCGTCGATGTACTGTGTAATACAGGGGACGATTATGCCGATTTTTCTTTAGCAACATATCCTATTGTGAGAACGTGATGTTGGGTATTGCCTCCATGATATTATTGCAGCGGGGGCAAGAAGCTGAATCCTCAGCCGATGGTTTGACCTATGCCAGGTAGGTGTCGGCATTCTGTAATGCCTCACTCAGAGCAGCCCGAGTCTCTGGAGAGCCGCAGGAGCTCAAATAAAGACAACTTTATCGTAGTGTTGGCCAGTTGTGCCAGGATATCAAAGTTGTAGGATTTTTCTAACCTCTGAGCTGCATCTTTGTGCAGCGGTTTGTCAAAACGAGCCTTATTTTGCTTAGATTTGTCTACCGCGGGAGGTTGGGATGGACCTGGATCAAAGGCTGTAGGTGTTGTAGGAGTATTATTGTCGGAAGTATTATAGTCCCGCTGGTAGGTGAGTCCTGACCTGGTTGCTCCTGCCGTGGCTTCCTCAATGGTGGAGGATACCATCTGGCAGGATTTGTACTTCCGTCCCTTGGACTTGGCGGCAGAAGGCGTTACTTGCCGTATCATGTCTGGAGCAAGGTGGGATGAATCCACATAACCTCCCCCCGTAATGTGGTGAGAGGTATCATCCCAGCTGTCTGCTCTCGAGCTGGTGGAAGGTTAACAACTTTCATTGTCGTCCTGGGGGTTGGGATCACTTCGTCCTGGGCCTCTTTTGCCAGAAAGTCTCTAAACTTGACGGATACCATATTTGCGGCAATTGTTATGTCATCGAAGTCCAAGAAGATAGCTTTGGTATCGATCAAACTCTGGATGTACCGCTTTAATGTGTAACAATCTCGCGTTGTATGGTGGACATACCGGTGGAAGTGACAGTACTTCGGGTTATTTATGTCTGCCGCCTCCAACTGGCATTTGACGTCGGGAAGCTGAAGTTTTTCTCCCTTCATCAACATGTCGAAGATAGACATAACATCATCATCCTCGAATGAGTAAGTCTCTTTTGGTTTTGGAGCTTCCGCCTATTTTTGCACCAGCTTCTTGGTTACGTTGGCTACCAATGCATGCTTTCCTTTTCTCTCGCGACTGTTGTTACCGCCGTTGTTGTTGTTGGGATGTCTCCCCTATCATTGGCGACAGAGATCTTTATGCCCAAGAGTCCGGCGTCCTTTGTCATGCCCCGTTCCCGAAAGGGTCAATCGTCCTCGCTGGAGCTTCAGTTCCCGTTGGGTGAATAACTACTTGAGGCACTTGTGGTCTGTATAGATTTTGCAAGAAACACCATAAAGATAATGACGTCACAACTTCAGTGCAAACACAATTGCCGCCAATTCCAAGTCATGTGTCAGAGACGGATGCCTCATCCCGAGTCAATGCATAGACTCGGCCTTGGGCACCCTGGCATTGTGGGCTCACTGGTACAACATTAGCGCCGTGTGCTGGAGGCCCCTTATTCTGATTCCCGTTGTTCTGATTCGGCTCCTTCCTGATGATTGACCTGGGATCTCGACAGTCAAAAGCTTTATGGTCTACTCGGCCATATTTGAAACATTAGAGATATGGACATGAAGAAGTGGAAAGAATGGTCCGAACCACTCACTGGTTAAGGAAAAGTGCTGAAAGAAGAAGTCCCACCTAGCGACGATCAAACGTCAGTTATGCGGACCTGCAACAGCACGAGCACCGAGTTACAATTTTTTTCCTATCCTTTCTCCCGAACTCCCCAAGAATCAAAGCTCCAAACGAGAAAGCCAACAGCGAAAACCAAGCAAATCGAAAGCAACACCAAATCAAAATCCTACAGCGACAACAAGAAAATCAAGCAACAAAGCACGAAAAATATTGGACTTGTTTCAATAGAGGCCTATCCATGAGTTGGAAAGGATCATCATATTTCGTCCATGGCAAGAGGATGCCGAAGATCTAAACTCCAAACTATGACTCAGATAGACTAGCCACAAGTCCAATTATATAGTGCGCATGCTGAAGATCTAAACTCAAAATTACTCTGAATTATCAATAAAAAGTATGTTTTTTCCTATACTTGTGTTCAACTATCTGAGAATGTGCTTTCTAACTTGTGTTTTCAAATGCGTTCCTATCACTGCATATTCTTGCCTTGTGCGAGCGCAACTCCAGGCTCGTACGGCATCACGCCCCAGCGAGGACGATCAGTTCCGTAAAGGATCTAGCGAGGACGAATGACCCTTTCGGGATTGGGGCATGACATCCTTGACTTTCTTCTCGGCGTCGATAGCGTTTATAATGAATATCGTCCAGTCTTTAAGCTGGCTATCACCCATCTAGAGGCTGACTATCGGAAGTAGGTTTCTCTGGCACATTTTCATCAGCGTCATCTCAGGGCTTATAAATCCCCTAATTTTAAAATAAAATTTTAAGTATTTTTTTACTTAAATACTTTTTTAAATTTTTTTTGATTAATTTCTTAGTTAATTTGAAAAATAGATTCTTGATTTAATTACTTATATAAATACTTATCTGAAATTATTTCACAAAACTAATTTTTATTTTAAAATCTTTTGTTAAAGTATTATAATTTTTTAGAAATTATTTCATGTGAAAATAAATTTATCTGATTTTTTATGCTCACACCTATATATAAATATATATAATTATTAAAAAATTGAAAAGAAAGAAAGAGAAGGAAAAAAGGTCAAATTTTTTTAATTAACATTAACCCTAACACTAATCCTAACTAAACCCCCAGACCCTTCAAAAACCCAACAGAGCCATCCACCCCACGGACCCACGGAAACCCCCTACGCGGAACACCCAACCGCGGACTCCCTCTCGCAATCTCTCTATATATATACAATTAGTAAACCCTAAACCTACTTCTCATCTCTCACTCTCCTCTCCCGTAGCCCGTACTGCCGTCGCAACGGCCAGCCGCCACGGCCATGAGCCGTCGCACGCGCACGGCGAAGTTAGCGCCCGCGTGCACAACAAGCCACATTCACGAGGCTTCCTTCTCAGGTACACATCTCCCTCATCTGTCGATGGTTTTGTGCCCGATTTGTCCTTAAACTCTCACAACCTAACCCTCTAGGATTCCCTTCAAGGGGGACGAATGTTCGTGCCCCGGTTTGATCGAAAGATCGACCGAAAGTTGGACGAAAAATTGTTCATAAATAGTTCAGAAAATTTAATCCAAACAATCATGTTCACGACCAAATTGCCACAAACTCATTTTATATTTTCAAAATCTAATTCAAAGAATTTCATCACAATATAACCAAAAAGTTTACTGTTCTTTTTTTTTTATTAGTTTACAATATTGGTTAAAATATTCGGCTTCCAAAATGACCAAAAATATGGTATTTTAAAACTAAAATTTTGTGATACGGAGTATGCCCCACCAAACGGGACCACCTCGTCGCGTACCAATTGCATCGAATGGAGCGTATGGTATATCCTGACGTGCTGGCTTTCACAAAAGTTGATTCGGACGTGTGTGCACGGCAGAATCAACCCATATCCGTAAAAAGTCTTTTGTATCCGTGTTTTGAAAATTTTCTAATTAGTTTGTGTGTGCTCGTCGAAATGCGAAGAAACTTACAATATTTGATTCGTAGTATCACGCTGGTCCTGTGACCCAAGTTTCACGCAATTTTGAGACAGTTGCCCGAGCCGCCTATTCGCGGGCTCCACGGTTTAACTTGAGCAAATTTGTGATCGGCTCACCGTAATCCAAAACTAGACATACCGTTGAGTTCGTATTACCATTTAAGATTTGTTTGACCAATAATTGTCCCATTTAGAGATCTTTACTCTTGGCACATTTTTTGTTGCAAAGTGGGCCACTAGTGGACCCGTTTTGACCCAAAATTACCGTTTTGCCCCAGTGTCCAAATTGGATGAAATTATAGAGTTTTCTGACTATCATGCTGATTTCGGAGACATTGGTGATGTTTATTTCAGCATTCAGAGATGTTTCTTCAGATCCCCTACTTACTGGTTCCTATTGCTTGACCTCTAGACGCTTACATTACACATATTGCTTGTCACGCAAGTATACCTTACCAAATTGCTTATAGTAGTTTGCATGCTTGTCATATTTTCATATATTCATTATATATGTTTTATATGTGTTTTTTTAGTCTAAATTATATGTTATATTTGTTAACACACACTAGACACATAGTATCATGGTAGGGGAGGACAGTTAGTAGGCGTATGGGCTACCCACTTTGGTAAACCGTAGTAACTGGATGCACTACGATATTTGTGTCGTGATGGTCGCTACCCTCGAGGTATGTCGATTTGGTGTTACAATGGTCGCTACCCTCGAGAGTATATCGATTAATAGTACATGTACGTTTGAGTATTCATAAGTTATAAGATAGCGTGTGTATTAGAGTAGCCTACACCAGCCCATACGTTGAAAAGTTGTCCTCATTATGCATTTTCATATAGATTGTCAATTACAACGTACTTGTATATTTTTTGTCTATTATTTATGCATATTTTAATGTATTCAATTGGCATATTGTTTTCTGTATCTTGTTACGTCCCTCTGAGGACATGGTCCCTTGCCAGATGTAGACAATCAAGACTATCCTTAGGAGTACGTACCAGGGCCTTATTCTTTTTCTTTTGAGAAGGCCTTCCCTTTGAGTCTTTCTGATCATTAGATGATATACTTATTATAATTTCTTTCATATTCTAGTTTAGTAGTGGATTTGTCTCCACCCGACTATCATTTTGGATTATTTGGACTTGAACATTTGGATCTATTTTGTTAGTTTATCTATCTATTTATTGACTTGCGTCTGTGGATGAGATTTAGTTGCACGTGACTTATGTTGATAATATATTTACCACTTGTGAATTAAATATTCATATTACTGTGTACGTATGTGTTATGATTTTCTAACACATTAGAGTTGTCATATGCATATGGCCGGCATACTTACGTATTCCTAGTCTTACGTATTTTTGGATTAGGCGTGACAGGGTTGATAGGAGGCAGCCTCAGCGCAGCTTGTCAAAACCGCTCGACATAATTTTGTGCTAGTTTATTTTCTCCCTGGACAATGTCCATCAGGGAGGACATAGTCATATCACTTCCCACCTTATAGAATCTTTGAAGAAAAAGACTCTTGAGGTCGTCGAATGATGAGATGTAGTTATTTTGTAGACTGCAAAACCAGTCGAAGGCCACCCCAGATAATGCCCCAACGAAGGCCTAGTGAGGATAGCATCATTGCAGGGTAGGTGCCCCGTTGTAGGGTAGGTGCCCCGTTGTAGTTTCAATGTAGCTCATATAATGGTAGAAGGAGGACTGTCCATCAAATTTGTCAATATTAAAGTGTTTCTACTTGGACGGGTATGGTACATCCCTTCAATCCAGCGGATATGGCTGCTGCACTCTGAGATCGCAGAGTGAGTCCCGATTGCTCATGGAATCTATGCGGGCTCAGAGTTCTTGGACCTCCCTCATCGCTTCCCTAGCTTCATCTATTGTGGGAGGAGCAGACGACCCTGGTAGAGCATGACGGCCGCCAACGGGGGAAGATGATGCATTTGAATCTGCATTAGTTCCATGGTCTTGACCTGAGGCCCTTGGTGGTTGGGAGGGTACAGTCGCCTTGATATCTTGCACTGCTTGGGTAAAGGCTTGCATTGACTCGCTCATAGTGTGCATCAAGGTCTCGAGGGTTTTGAGGCGCTGCCTGTCACTGGGGCCTTCGTGGTCATCCTCTGCCATATATGTCATTCTTACATGAGGCGAGTAGGAAGGGACGGTTGACGTAGCACTCTCTGCTTCGGACTCTTGCAATAAATAGTCGTCGGTGAGAGCTAGTAGTGTTGCATCCTATTCGGACTCTGATGGAATACTACCCAGCATAGGAGGCAGCGTCTTCTCTCCTAGGGTGGCTACCCCCAGGGACTTCAGCATCCGTTCCTTGGGAATCCTTATCTCCTCGGAATGCCGAATTGTCGTATAGGTCTAGTGGATTACTACCCCCATCTTGTGCAACCCCAGTAGTTCTAAGGCAGAACTACCTCCAGCGGTTGGGAGCTTCTTCTTCGAGCGAATACCCTGGAAAATACCTTCTGCAAGTCCCGCTGCTGGTCCTCCTGGTAGTCGCATTTTTAATGCGTCGGTTCAGATTGACAGACTGGAGGTGTTGGATTTCTTTTCACCCATGGTGGAAGGGACCTTTCGAGCAGAGTAACATAAGGCAAATGGTATCTAATCCTACTCGGGTGTTTGCACTTGATCCTTGGATTGTTGTCAGATAGGTGTCGTCAAGTGCAGTCGTTAGAACGCCGACTGCCTGCTTGTAGGTGCTACCACTTTGTTGCAGCAGCAGTTGATGATAATTTTAGCACAGTGATGTCCTGGGGAGGATATTTCACATGTCGTTACTGCCTCCCTCGCCTTGCGCTTGTGATTGATCACATTGCGCAAGTCAGGCGAGGGCTGACTGACCTTTGCACCATTTTCTTGAGCAAGGGTAGACCAAGCACACGGGTGCATTGGTGTTATTTTTGCTCTCCGACCTGGGGTTTGTTCAGGAACTTCCCCCAAGCCATTAATGGAAGGCTCTTGAGACTGGCCCTGTCCATTTTCCACTGAGGGCTGGACACGCAGATTGGTCTTGTACAATTTTTTGTCAGGGGCACGCATAACAGTTAACTGTGCCAACCGACGGTCAGTTGAATAGACAGTCACCTGATCTTGGTGAGCTCGCACTACTTTATATTACTTCAACTTAAAATACGCGGGCGCATAGTACTAAAAGTCCAAGTTTTGATTTTTACCATTCTCAGTACGACGCATAAGATTAGCGCTGCATGAGATTCGATCAAAAATTGAGATTCAGCTATTGTGAGGGCTGCATGCGGCCATCTGCCTGCAGCAGTGAACAGATGTCGCATATTCAATCTTATGCAACCTCATCCTAGGCCGCATGGAACTAACATCAAGACCCGAACGTCTGGTGTCGTAGTATTTTTCTCTGCCAGAGTTTGGGTGCTGAGCCTCTTCTGCGGCAGAAGGAGAAGGGGCATGGACAGTCTGGTGTAGTGCCACAAATCCCGATCCGACAGGGATGTGCACTATATAATTTGGATTGTGGTTAGTCTGTCTGATCCGTAGCTTGGCGTTTAGAATCTTCGGCATCCTCTTGCTACGGACAAAATGCGATGATCCTTTCCAACTAAGGGATAGGCCTCTATTGAAACGAGTCCAATAGTTTTCAAATTTTGTTGCTTGGTTTTCTTGATATCGCTTTGGAATTTTGTTTTGGTATTATTTTTGATTTGCTTGGTTTTCGCTGTTGGCTTTCTCGCTTGGAGCTTTGGTTCTTGAGGAGTTTGAGATGAAGGATAGGCAAAAGGATTCTAACCCGGTGCTCGTGCTATTACAGGTCCGCGTAACTGACGTTTGATCGTCGCTAGGCGGGACTCCTTCTTTCAGCACTTTCCTTAATCGGTAGGTGATTCGGACCCATCTTTCTTACTTTTTCACGTCTATATCTCTAATGATTCAAACGTTTAATCGATAATGCTCAGTTGAACACCTAGGAAATCCTTAGCCACAATGCATGCCAGCCACTAAGAAAGGAACATAGGATTTATAGACTAATTTGTATATTCATGTATACGATCTAAATACGAGTTTCGAAATAAAGCGACAGTTGTGGTTCGAAACCAAGGAATTGCCTGATGAAATACGGCATCTGAAATATTGGTTACGGCATGGTGCCTCGGAAAGTTTGGACCCACGGGACACCAAAATTGGAACACGACTTTGAGAAAATATGAACTGTTGCATAAGTATATATACTGCTACTTTACTTCTTTCGTTGTATCTCATACATTGTATGATAGTTGAACTGTTCATGCATTTGCATGGTCTGGAATAACTTGTGTACAAGGTTTGGCATTTCCACAAAACAGTATTCCGAGGTACTGGAACAGTATCGACCCGGAGGAAAATATTTGATCGTGCTAGTCACGATGCATGTCATACTCCGATCTCCCGCAGGCAATCGGTCGTCCCCGCTGAACACGAATTACCGTGCCAGCCCTCCTACCAGACGATCGATTGACCCATCTGGATGTGATGTCGCACAAGCAGAAGTCACGCCCGTGCAAGGCCGTGGTACATGCAAGTGGGTAAGAGGTCTAAGCCACCGAGTCATACAGATTGTCCGAATGCAGCAGAATAATAAACGCATAGGCGATTGGTAACAAGTTCACAGAGTCGTCAATAGCGGAAGCATTTAATAACACAAGTATAGAAGTAAAGCAACTCTTTATTGATATTGAACAAGTGTTATAAGCGGCGTTAGGCCTAGATTACAAGTCGCTCAAGCCTCTCTTTAACAGTAAAAGCATGCCAAGTGGCTACATTTGTGGAATGATACATAGGCGATATTCCAACATTCTTTCTTGTATATGTGCTTCAGTTTCGGATGCAACATTCCAAGGCACCAGAGTGAACTCCATGCCTTAGCACGCACGAAGAGGGCATCTGCACCGAACGAGGTTCTCTCCCACCCTGTAAGTAATCAAGTGGGTTATCAGTACATGAATGCGCTGGTAGGGAGGCTTCTCGCTCGCTCGACAAATCCAAATACGTTATATAGGTTCCGTGCACTATCTATTAAGTTATCTTTCTAATCTTTCCTTAGGATCAGTTTCATGGCAATGGTGAATAGCCTAACTCATGTGGCAGTGCGCCATGCGATATAAGGAACACGGCGAGAGTCTTATCATTCGTCCTTCTATGTCCAAGGCAAACCAAGTTAAATCAAGCACGAGCATATATAATGAAATCCAGGGGCAATTTTATAAGCAAACACAAGTGTAGTAAATGAGATTATGTTTCGGGTGCACAAGTATACAGGTTATACAAAAGTGGTGCAAAGGATGTCGAAGTATTCCATATGGACAAGTGTGTTATAATCATGATTGTTCAGGTATTTCCCAATTTCTGGATGCGATACAATAACTCGCACGTGGATTGCCGCTAAGCGAGGATGACTTATCTATATGAACAGGAGGTCGATGGCCATAAAGGACGAGTTTATAGTCTATAAACGAGGATGGTTTGCAACTAAAGTTTATGAGGCACCGCAAGCCATTTTCGTCCAGCACAAGAGACTATCAAGAAGTTCCATACCGAATACGTTCAAGTTCATACTTGCACGGAACGACTATTTGATAGTCTTCCGGGGAACTTAGATGAATGCAAGACAAGGTAGTATTTACTTGATTGTGGCATAAATTTTGTGACAAACATTGAAATGAGGCAACGAGTACAGATAACATATAAGCGAACAAGCATGCATTTATGAAAATATAAGCATTTATGTTAGGCATGGGTCTAAGGTAAAGCGAGGAGTGAAATCGTGAAGGGACTTACCGAGCGACATGATATAGGAATGTGTAGTATAAACAAGTAAACAGTGCACTACGAAGAGTATACATATATCGTTCTACACGGGGCATAGCGGGGTCTAGTTGCACAAGGCAAAGGCATGCAAGGATCTAATTATAAGCAAAGTTTTATTTCCATGTTCTAACACAAGCAATACAAGTTGGGGCTATTACCTTAGCTAGGTGTGTTGTATTCTCTATTAGCATGCATGGGGTAATTCACCTAGCGACTAGCATTTATTGTCCATATTTTAAGTGTGCTGGCTAAGCAAAGACAAGTTCATCGTAGCCACCCACCTTAGCGATGATTCGCCTCGGTCGAGCTAAACTTCGAGCAAGCCTCTAAAAGCCTAAATTGTAACTCCTGAAAGGCCAAGTCTAGCAATCTATTTTGCCTCAAACGAGTATTCACGCTGAGCAAAGCGGGTCGGGTCGTTGCACTTTTGTCGTTTGAATCGGTTGTCCACTTGAGAAGAATGGGTCGTTACATTATACACCACTCGGAAAAAGTCTCATCCTCGAAACTTCCTGAGAGCAAGTCGTTCTATCGTGTTATCGAATCTATCCCAAGCGTAGCGATCGGTACTACTAGATCCGTTTAAACACAATCTCTTATTCATTCCTTATGTCGTATCGCGTGTATGTTGGGTCATCTCAACGAATGACTCCATCATCCAATCCAAGTTCTAACTCAGTCTCTATTGCGCCTTAGCACGAACATATTATCACTTAACCCCGCGGGGTCTATTTTAATCCAACGTGAATGATGATCTAGGACTGAGGCAAACTTATACAAGTCATTATACTTGTCCATGTGGATATTTGTCATAACCCGCACCCAGTATAAGGGTACAAGTCAGAAACAACGCCCAGCCTATGCCGAAGAATTAGTGGTAGAACGCTGTCTGGGTAATCTATCTATCAATATAATGAACGACCAATAATAACAATATACTCAATCACAGAACTAAGATGGAACAAGCACGAATATGATAAAGAATAGAATAGTCACATACAACTCATGAGTCTAAAATAATACATCAATTAGTCTGAAAGAATACTAACAAATAAGCTGGAGACAAATCCAGTACAAAAGAATACTAAGAATGTGCTAATCCCTGGTCATCTGTCTCAGTCAGGATAAGTCCCTCATGAGCCAGGGTCTCTGACTCTAAACCCATAACATCCTGAGGTCCATAATGTGTAGGGTACCAGTCCTCAATATCATCTGGGAAAAATATATCCAGTCAGTAAAGGAGCAGAGTATATCTCTAACAGCAGTTCTAATCAATGATAAAAACTATATAATAGTAAATAAATGTGAATATACAAGATGCACCATAGATACAAGAGATACACAATAAGAAAATATTAGAATAAATACAAGAATGAACAATATGACAATGATCAAGAATACTAATGACTAAGTGAGTGAGTACTAGCTTTAACATGTGATCGGCTTGGAAACTTGCACAGGAATAATGGCCTGGTTAGTCATACGTGAGGTGCATGAACAACACTCATAGAAAAATAATACTTGCACAGGAAGGTATGATCACATATCTATACTATAATACTCTCCACCCCCGACTGGTATGGTAGATCCAACCATGGTATGCTATGGCACGGGATTCTCTAGAAAGGTAGCAAATCTCCCCAAGAATCAGTATCTGTACATGTACAAGATAATCAATGAAATAAGACTTGCACAAGATACACCATATATAAGGAATAATATCTCATGACGAGATCTGGATATACCAATCAGTGTAACCATCGTGTCAAGAAACATGGATATCTACACTATATACAATGAACATAGAGGATATCATAAATAAGAAACTATCAGAGAATGTACTCGCCTGAAGTCTAATGAATTGTCTCACAGATGTCTGATACGGTGCTTCAAAGACCTAGATATGGAATACAACATCAATACAATGTTCCGGAAAGCAAATAAGTTAAACTAGTCAACTTCTAGGTCAACAAGTCAATTCTAAGTCAAAAGTCAAACTAAGTCAACTCTAAGGTCAATTATGGTCAACTATGGTCAAACTATGGTCAACTACCTATTTCTAGGTTGCACAAGTCTAACACAAAGATATTGGTTCAAATACTAAAGTCTAGGTCGCAAAACCATCTTAAAATACTAGGATACCGTATCTCCGGATACGTAAGTCCATAGATAAAATATCACATACAAAAGCCAAAACAATATTATTAAATAAAATCTTAAAGACAAACATCAATAGGTATCTTAGTTTTGAACCAACTTGGTATCACAACATAAACCCATAATCTTGATACCCAAACCCAATATCTTGGGTATTCCCAATTACCACTTCACAGAAAAAGACTCCGTCATCCTTTGAACCGGGCCTAGTACTAAAGATTTATGACATCACTTACCTTGGTATCTCAAGGTAATACCCCAAACTTGTTTACACTAACTACCCGTAATATACATATGCTATACTAATTTATACTTATACTATAATGCAATTAGCAATTTAGGAATATATTTACTTATATATTAAATACCAAAAAAAAAAATATATATATATATATATATATATATATATATCTAATATAGAAAATCTTTCAACTGTCATTAAAAATAGATGTGAACTATCGTTGAATCTCCGATACTTTGATACGCTACCAATATAATGACGGTTCTGCTCCGTTGCTAATCTGCTGTCGCTGCTGCTGCTGAATGTTCCTGCTGCTGCTGCTGCTTTGGCAACGGGTTTATGACGTCGCGAAACTGCTGTTGCCGCTGCTGTTGAACGCTACTGCAGCTGTGCTGCTCTGTTGCGACGTTGTTGTGGCTGTCGCCTTTGCTGCTGTTGCCTGCTACAGCGATTGATGCTGCTGTTGCGACTTCGCTGCTGTCGTCTTTGCTGCTGTCGCTAAAAACTATTATATATATATCAATATATATATATATATATATATATATATATATATATATATATACCACTATATAAAATATACTTACACCTAATACATGCAACTATTACATATGAATATACATACACTCATACTCCTCATATACATATATATATGTAGTAACATATGTATATACATAACACCATATCTAATTACATATACATATAGCTTATACTTATAAGATATACATATATGTACATAATATTACATTTTATAATATAGTATCATATATATATACATAGCTACCATCAAATAAAATATGTACATAATAAAATATGTACATAATAATTATACTTACAATTAGAAGAATAGCCACCTAACAATATATACACTTATAGTACATACATAGATACATGGATCTAGATCTAGGATACGCTTGTGACACGAGTCCACCACACATCCAAGCATACCCCTGAAGAAAACAAATAAGTCATATATATTATTTATGAACAATACGAAGAGTCAAAAACAAATCTATGTTTCTATGTCAAAATATGACATGCTCAAAGTCCCGTGTCGGAGGAAAAACTCCCAAATTAACACGTATCACCAAATTGTTGGGATACGACCTACACGTACCCAATTGTGGATACGACACTAGCCCCAAACACACAAGCATATACCAAATTGATCTATAGGACCAATTGACACACACAACAAATGTCAATCTCGGAATTCTCCTAAAATTGACACAAAAAGCACCATAACTTTCATAATAGGCCTCCTATGAATACAAAATCAAATCCTATGGGTAGCCTTTGCATATGGGTTGATTTCTCATGGTTAAATCTCAGATTTAGAACCTAAATTAAGGGAAAAAAAACCTAAATTGTACCTATTGGGAGATAGATTCCCAATAAAATCTCCAAATGTGATAAAATTGGCCTCCAACTTGTAGATCCTTGCTCCTCTTTGTAGATCCTTGCTTCCTCCTTCTAAATCCTTGCTCCACTAGCCTCCAATGGTGATTTGGGAAGCAAATATGATAAAATTTGGTAGAAAAATAAAGTGGGAATGAAGGAATTTGGTTGAAAGAAATTCTAGATCTAATTTCCAAATGAAAGGAGGAGAGAAAAATAATTTTCCCCCCTCTATATAGGCCGTCCCCCCTTTCCCCTTCCTCAATCTACTATGAATTGTCCAATATACCCCTTGGGGCCTCTCATGAAGAAATAATTAAGGAAGGAAGCTTCTAGTCTAATGGTTTAATTAATTTAATCCATCTCCTAATCAATGGGCCTTCTAAATGGGCTAATTTCTAACAATTAATTCATGTTGGTCCATGAGTCTAAACTAAACTAGTTAGGTCCACTAACACAAGTCCAAAATAAATAACTAACCTCTATCAACAATTAAATAATACAACAAATAATTATTATCAAGCACAATATTTAATTAAAAATAAAATTACTAAAATACCCTTTCCTAGAAAATGTGGTAGTGCCAAGTCTACCCTCCTTAAACTAATTTTGTTCTCAAAATTCAAAGATGAAAACTACCCCCAGAAAACAACAGATCATAACAAAAGAACAGAACTAAGAACAGAATTAACTATGAAAGAACATAACATAAAAGGAAAGAATATACCTCAAGGCACAAACAAATATGGATAACGCTCTCGCATTTCATCCTCTCTCTCCCAGGAGACTCCTCGGGAGAGTGATGCCTCCATGCGACGTGTACCAAAGGAATAGTCTGGTTTCTCAGCACCTTCTCTCTCCGATCCAAAATCTTAATTGGCTGTTATGGATAGCTAAGAGTAGGGCCCACCTCTATCTCCGAGTGATCCAATACATGACTAGGATCTGCCACGTATCATCTCAACTACGATATGTGAAACACGTTGTGCACTCCCTCCAATGCAGGTGGCAATTCTAACCTATAAGCAACTTCATCGACCCTCTCTAGAATAATGAAAGGTCCGATGAATCGCGGACTAAGCTTCTTGCCTCCACCGAAGCGAATCGTGCCTCGTGTCGGAGAAATCCTCAGAAATACCAAACCACCCACCTAGAACAAAATACAACCTTAAGAACTTAATCTATAACAAACAACCAATAACAAGCACAAAACAAAAAATCTAAACTATACCTCGAACTCCAAAGGTCTCCGGTGGCTGTCGACCCAATGTCGCTGTCTGTCCTACGCCACACGAAGTCTGTCTTTGATCAACTGAATCGTCTCCGCTGCATCCACAACCATCTTTGGTCCAAGCAAAACTCTCTCTCCAATTGTCACGACTCGCACCCGAAATTTGGGCATGAGTCGTGGGTACGTCCAGCCTACGCCGCAGTATCGGCGGTAGAACACTGTCTAGGTCTCAACATAATATATATCCTGTCAATCGTCTCAACTCCGTATGGAGGATAATGATAATAATCCACAGTTCTATAAATATACTTAATCACAAGCTATAAGAATAATGGGCACGATGAGAATGGAAAAGAGTTCTATAATAAACCAACTACAATAAGTCCAACTCAAGTCCTGGGTCTAGATGACCTCACAAAGTCACAAGATAATAATAAATACAACTCAGTCTCAGTCTAAAACAATAATGCAGAAAAATAATCTAAGAACAGGCAGGTAAGATCTCCTCTAGAATAGGCAACTCCTTTGGGATTTCCGGAGTGAAATCTCCCTCTAATCCTGGGCCGTAATGAGTGGGGCAAAAGTTCTCCAGGTCCTCTGAAAAATATTATCCAGTCAGGATTGGAGCGAAGCACAAGCACTAACAGCATTTTTATTAAATTGACAAAAACTATAAACAGTGTAAGAAATACAAGATGAGAATATATGTTGAAAATGTGAAGTACTGGAGAAATAAAAATAGGCAATAGAGCATCTAGCAATGAACAATAAATAGTGAATGCTAGAACAAGTGAATCTGAATAAAGAATGGACATCTAGCTAAGTGTTTGAATTATCAGTTTATTATGTGATCGGCTTGGGACTAGATCAGGCTGGTTATATATGATTAGCTATGATTCTTGTAGGTCAGGCTAACCATATGGTTAGCTATGATGCATGTAGTGGTTAGGCTAATCATATATAACAGCTATGATGCATGTAAATGGTCAGGCCGCACCCGACGTGAGAAGTGGGGTGAGCTATGATGCATGTAAATATTTGGATTTGATCACATAATCTACTAATAGTTCCCCATCCCCCAGCTAGCACGATGGATTCCAATCATGACTCCTCATGATGGGGATCTAGGGTGCTAACCCGTGTATCCATAGTGTCGGAATCAAGTATGTAATACAACTAGATTATAGAAGTAATCAACAAAATAAAAACTGTCAGAGAATGTACTCGCCTGTGGTCCTGAGCAAAGTGTGAGGATCGATGTCCAAAGTGGGATCACAATGACCTATATATAAGATATCAATGTTAAATGGTGTTTGGAATGATAAAAGTGATTAGCTAAGTTGAAATGAGGGTGTTAGGCCATTTCTAGGTCTTTGGTGAGCTGCCTATGCCATACTTAACCATACTAGTCATATTAACTATAATTGTCATTGATACTAAGGTCATTAGTATATACGAGTTAGTATTAGTCTTATACTAGCTATTTATATCATACATGTATATTAACTCATATACCTATGCTGGTTCTCAAAACCTTGGTAAATAAATACATTACCCATACCCTTGTATCTTACTTAGGTATCCACTGTTACTTTAGAGCACTACTCACACTTCACCCTTAACACTGACTAACTCATACAGATAATGAGACACAAGACTACTGATACTAACACACTTTGATACAAAGACACTGCTATACACAGGTACAGGCAGCTACACTCCCACACACTATATAACATATTGCTCACTGAACTTAACCTCACTGCACTAATCACATGGAGCACTCACAGTTCACACACACACAGCATTCACACACAGGTTTTCTAAAACTGACTGATACACATACTACACAGGTTCTGGATACTGATACATAGGCACAACACTGCCACACACAGATTTCTTACTGACAAATTTCTTACTGACACACTGGTATCTAACTAATACACACAGTATTAACTGCTCACTCACCCATAACTCGCTGATACACACTGGGGTATTCACAGAACACCAAAACATTGTACAGACATTAACACATAGGTAATAATACACACTTTATTTCTGCACACAGCTCCTTCCCCTGCACACTGCCCTCTCTCCTCACAGAATCTGATACACACTCTTAGGCACTGCACAGTTCACTGATACACACTGCTAGTGCAAATATCTACACACACACAACTACATGCTGGTTCACCCTGCATACTATGATCTAGCTGATACACTTGATACTGGGAATTTCACTCATACACACACTGCAAAGTTACTGATACACTAATTCTGCACAGAGACACCCTACACTCGGGCTCACTAAGATTTTGGGACACACACACATGCTCACTGTACAGGAACTAAATCCTGATACACTACTAACACAACCCCCAATTTACAATGATACTAAGTCCCCAATGCCTGATGCACTGATGCAAGAACACAGTTCCTATATATTCACGATACACAGCTACAACACACAGAATCCACATTGAACCTGGGATAAATCACTCACTGAATTGACTACTGAAACACACAAGCATCAGTTTGTACAGCTGCACACTGCTCCCTCACTCCTCACAGAATTGCACACACAGGGAATACATAATTTGCTCCTCACCTAACTGATACACATTGCACATACTAAAATTAAAATCCTACACACATAATTTACACTCACACACTCTTACTCCTAGACACACTATGAAACTCACTGCACAAACACAGGTTCTGCACACACACAGAAACTGAAACTCTGAACTCACATAGGCATCGATACGAGAATCCTAACACCCACAGTATCAGGTATACTGAAACCTCACCTGGCTGTGCACAGGACCCCCAATTCACTGCTGATACACACAGCCAATAACCCATATGCACAAAACATACACTGAACAGAATTCCCCGACTGTGCACAGCTACTCACAGTGAAATTTCCCAAACACACAGCACTGAATTCTCCCCAATACACACATACAAAACCGAAGGTATAATTATACATACATGTAAATATATATAGGTCCCTAAGAACTAGGAAAATATTTATCTTTCTTGGCATAACAACAAACACCTAGTATGTATAAATCGAGTTTCACCTAGTTACTCATGAATCCAAATAAAACCCTAAAAATCAAGATCAAATCTATATGTATATGATAAAATCTGCCTACATGTAAACCCCTATGATTTAGGGTCCACTAAAATTGGGGAAAACCAACGTAGGTCACCCAAAACCCTAATTTCTCCTAGGTCTTCATGTAGGACCTACGAAATCGAGATCCATACAACAAGGTAGGTTTTCTAATGGCCAACAACAAGAAAAATAGAATTAAAATGGATAGAAATTCGGATTTTACCTATAGGGAGATGGTTTCCCTATGAAGGTTCTTCTTCCCCAAGGTTCCTTGACCCAAGCTCCTTGCTTCCCTTTGCTTTGGAGGAGGAAGATAGAATCCTAGGGTTTGATTCCGAATTTGGGATGGGGGAAATGGTTTTCTTTAATGGAGGCTAGGGTTTTCTTTCTTCATGAAGGAGAAAAGGTTGAGGGTGGCTTCCTTTTATATTAGAAACTAGGTTAGGGTTTCTAATGCATAGGTTTAGGTTAAACCCCCATGTTAGGTCATGAAGAACCTAATTAACTAAGGTTTAGTCATTCTAGGGTTTGAGGTTCAAACCTAAAATTGGAATTCTAGGGTTTCTCTAGAATTCGGGTTTCAAACTAGGGTTTAGTCATTAGGTTAGTCCTAATAAGTTCTAGGGTTTGACCTAAACCAAACACAACTAACAATATATAAATAGTTTATAACAACTCAGCAGATTAATTTAATACATAATTATTCAGAATAGTAAAATTACACAAATGCCCTTATCTGGAAATGTGGTGGTGACAAGTCTACCCTCCTTAAAAAAATTTGTCCTCGAAATTGGACTGAACTAGAACAAGAGTAAAATCAGAAAAGGAAAATATACCTCAAGTCTAGAAGAGATACGGATATTGCTCGCGCATTTCGTCCTCTCTCTCCCAGGTCGACTCTCCTGGAGAGTGATGCCTCCATGCAACACGAACCAAAGGAATAGTTTGGTTCCGCAACACCTTCTCTCTACGATCCAAGATCTCTACGGGCTGCTCGGGGTAGCTGAACGTCGGACCAACCTCAATCCCTGAGTGATCAAGTACGTGACTAGGGTCTGCCACGTACCGTCTCAGCTGCGACACGTGGAACACATCATGCACTCCCTCTAATGCAGGTGGCAAGTCTAGTCTATACGCCACTGCACCTATCCTTGCAAGAATATCGAAGGGTCCGATGTAGCGGGGGCTAAGCTTCCCGCCTCTACCAAAACGAATCGTGCCATGCGTCAGAGAAATCCATAGGAATACTAGATCACCAACCTAAAATAAAACAGTCTCAACACGCAGTCTAAACAACATACACAAGCCAGAAAAATAACAATCTATACCTGAAACTCAAGGGGTCTACGGTGGCTGTCGGCCCAATGCCGCTGTCTGTCCTGCGCCACTCGCAGTCTGTCTCTGATGAGTTTCACCTTTTCTGCTGCATCCACGACCATTTTTGGTCCTAGCAAGGCACTCTCTCCAACGTCGTCCCAAGATAACGGTGTACGACACCTCCGTCCATAAAGAGCCTCAAATGGTGACATCTCGATGCTGGCCTGGTAGCTGTTGTTGTAAGCGAACTCTACCAGGTGCAGATGATCCTCCCAAGAACCTCCGAGATCTAAAACGCAAGTGCGTAGCATATCCTCGAGAGTCTAAATAGTCCTTTCAGACTGTCCGTCTGTCTGGGGGTGGTATGAGGTACTGAACTTGAGCTGAGTGCCCAAGCTAGCCTGCAGACTCCTCCAGAAGTGGGAAGTGAAACGGCTATCCCGATCCAAGACGATGCTTACAGGAACTCCATGAAGCCTAACGATCTATCGCACGTACATCTCTGCTAGCCTCTCTGTCGACGTGCCCACCTTGAAAGGTAAGAAATGGGCTGATTTGGTCAACCTGTCCACGATGACCCAAATCGCATCCTTTCCTCCTGGAGAACGTGGAAGCCCTGAAACAAAATCCATGGTCACGTGCTCCCATTTACACTCTGGGATCGGTAAAGGTTGAAGCAAACCACCTGGCCTCTGCCGGTCCGCCTTTACCTGCTGGCATACTAGACACCGGGATACGAAGCATGCTACCTCGCGCTTTATTCCATACCACCATACGTGCTCTCTCAAGTCTCGATACATCTTGTTGGCACCGGGATGCATCGAGTACTGAGAGCGGTGTGCCTCCTGCAAAACCTCCTCGCGCAGCTCCCCGCTTGGCACACATATCCTCGTGCCGTAAGGAACCATCCTCTGCGATAGTAAAGTCGTCCGACAATCCTGTCCAAACCTATGCTCTGATACTCCTCAGAGCCTCGTCATCGTACTGCGCAGCTCTGATCCTGTCCATCAGCTCGGACTGTATCTGCAATCCCCACATCTGAATCTCAGTACCGGGAACTAACACCTCAATCTCCAAGCTCTCCAAATCAGCCAACAAATGTCTATCTGTCGTCAAGTACATCGCCATCGGATACCTGCTCAAGGCATCGGCGACTACGTTGGCCTTCCCTGGGTGGTACTGCAATGAGATGTCGAAGTCCTTCATCAACTCCAACCACCTCCTCTGCCTCATGTTCAGCTCCTTCTGTGTGAACACGTACTTCAAGCTCTTATGGTCTGTGAAGATCTCCACACGCTCTCCGTACAGGTAATATTTCTACAGCTTTAGAGCAAAAATAACTGCTGCTAACTCCAAATCATGGGTGGGGTAGTTCTTTTCATGAGGGCGTAACTGCCTGGAAGCATAGGCAATTACCTTCTTGTGCTGCTGAAGAACACATTCCAGACCCTTCCCTGAAGCATCACTGTAGATGGTGAAACCACCTGTCCCTGCTGGCAACGTCAAAACTGGAGCTGTCGTCAACCTCTTCTTCAGCTCATCAAATACGGCCTGGCAATCCTCCGTCCAGACAAAATCCACATCTTTCCTAGTCAGTCTGGTCATCGGCGCTGCAATCCTGGAGAAGTCTTGTACAAACATCCTGTAGTATCCTGCTAGCCCGAGAAAACTCCTGATCTCAGCTACCGAACTGGGGGTAGCCCACGACTCCACTGCCTCGATCTTCTGTGGGTTAACCGAGATTCCGTCACCCGATACCACATGTCCAAGGAATTAAATCTTGTCAAGAAAGAATTCACACTTTGAGAGTTTCCCGTATAGCTTCTCCCTCCTGAGAGTCTCTAAGACCAACCTCAGGTGCTCTTCGTGCTCCTCCGGGATCTTGGAATACACAAGAATATCGTCGATGAATACCACTATGAACTTGTCAAGGTACTGGTGGAACACCTTGTTCATCAGGTTTATGAATACTGCCGGTGCATTGGTTAAACCAAATGGCATCACCATGAACTCAAACTGGCCGTATCTGGTCTGAAAGGCTATCTTCGGCGTGTCTTCTCTCTTCACCTTCACCTGGTGATAGCCTGACCTCAAATCTATCTTTGAAAACACCTTCGTCCCGCTCAACTGATCGAAAAGATCATCTATCCTCGGCAGCGGATATTTGTTCTTGATAGTGAGGTTGTTCAAAGCTCTATAATCAATGCACATGCGCACCGTGCCGTCCTTCTTCGGTACGAACAATACCGGAGCTCCCCATGGTGATGAACTGGATTTGATGAAGCCTTTGTCCTGCAGCTCCTCAACTTGCTTCTTCAGTTCTGCCAGCTCGTTGTTGTTGACTCTATAGACATGTTGTGAAATGGGCTCCGCTCCTGGAACCAAGTCTATAGAGAATTCAACATCTCTGTCTGGCGGCAAGCCTGGCAACTCCTCTGGAAATACATCCAGGAACTCCGCTATCAAAGGATGTGGCAACTCCTCTTCTTCCGTCCTGGCTCCGCAAAATATGCTCCTCCTCTGTTCCGCTGCTCCTCTGACGACCTCAAACTCCGGCTCTCCTGGTGGTCTAAATAATACTCTGCCTCTATAACAATCTATAGTAGCATGATGCCTACTCAACCAGTCCATTCCGAGTACAATATCATACCCCGGAAGTGGCATGACGAGTAAGCTCACGCTCAACTCTCGGCCTCCTACTGACACCCTCCGGTCCTTGCAGTGATCACGGACTAGGATAATACCTCCACCAGTCATGATCTTGCAAGTCCTAGCTAATGGTTCTGTGTCTAAATGATGTCTAAGTGCATAAGATACAGACACAAAACTATGGAAAGCGCCAGAGTCGAATAAGGTAAATACGGGAATACAATCGAGAAGAACCGAACCTGTGATCAAGTCTCCTGCTGGCTCGATCTCCTCGACTGCCATGGCGTACGCTCGCCCCTGGGGTACACCTCTCTGCTGCTGGTGCTGGGCAAACTTCTGATGTTGCGGTGGAAGTGGTGCCCTCTGTTGTTGGCCTCCTGGTGCGGCAGGTACCCTGTCTGGTCCTCTCTGGGCGGCTGCTCCACCCTGACCTGGACGAATGGTAGGGCAATCCCTAAGCTGGTGTGTCGTCGATCCGCAGGACAGACATGAGCCCAATCTCTTCCTGCAGATCTCTCTAGTATGTCCTGCCTTCCCACAGTACGCACACTGGATGGCGGGCTGAGTCTGCCTCTGCTGCTGATGCTGGACCTGCCCTCGGGCTGGTGCCTGGTGCTGCTGGTGCTGCTGCTGAAAGGGCCTCTGCTGTTGCTGATAGTGTGGACGCTTGCCCGGTCCTGCACTACTGTTTGCTCCTCCGGAAACATCGCGTCCCCTCTTGGGCCTGAGGTCCAAGTCGTCCTCGGCTATCTGGGCATCCATCAATATGTCCTCGTAGGTAGCTGTGCGACGTCCCGACGTGCGAGACTTGATCTTCCTTGCCAGCCCCTTTCTGAACTTTCGGGCCCTGTCCCCCGGATCTCTAATCATCGATGGCGCGAAGCGGCTCAGGCGGCAAAACTCCGCGGCATACTCATCGACGGACGAGCTCCCCTGGACTAAGTCATGGAACTGACCCTCCAAAGCTCCCAGGGCAACATCAGGAAAGAACTTTTCCTTGAAGAGCTCCTTGAAAGCTTCCCAAGTAAGTCCCTTGTCAAGGAGTCTCAGCTTTGTGTGAAACCACGTCAAGGCGATGTCGAACATATGGCTGCCGGCGGCCTCGATCTGAAGAGCCTCCGGAAGTTGCGCCAAGCGCAAGTTCCTCTCGATGTCCTCTAGCCAATCATCGGCGTAGAGTATCCCTTCTGTCCCCTTGAACTTCCGAGGCATCATCCTCTTGAAGTCCACAATGGTGCCCGGCCTCTGATGGTGCTAACCAGGATACTGCTGCTGCTGAGTGACTCTCTCCACAGCCTGGAGAGCCACCTGATGAGCATTCTCCATGTTCACCCTCATCATCTCTGTCTGGGCCTGGTGTGCCTCGACCATGCCCTGAATCAAAGCGAACATCTGTGATCCATCGACGGGCACACCTCCTAGATATTGAACTGGTGGTGGTGATGGTAGAGGCACCGTCGTAGCTATGGGGACCCTCTGAACAGGTGGTGGAGGACCCCCGAATGCTGCAGACACTCCCACATGTACTGGAGATGTAGGAGGTGCTGCTGATGTCTGTCCGGCAGGGCGAGAGGTGGCAGACCTCTCTGACTCTGCTGCTCCAGGTCTCCGGGACCTGGTCCTCGACGGCATCCTGAAGACAGATCGAAGGATTTAATTAAGGCAATAGACACGATATCATCAAGGAAGGACAGTAATTTCTAAAGGAAAAATTATTAAGAGTAGTATTATAAGAATCAGAAATTCCTAATTGTGATTGAGCATATCCTCGGCCTAATTCCAATTTCCTAAAACAGGCTCGTAGTAATACTCTAAGCGAGCACCACTACGTTATCGCTCTAATGCGAAACTAGGACTAGACCTACATGGGCCACCACTAAAACGTGTCATGACCCGCACCCGAAATTTGGGCATGAGTCGTGGGTACGTCCAGCCTACGCCGCAGTATCGGCGGTAGAACATTGTCTAGGTCTCAACATAATATATATCCTGTCAATCGTCTCAACTCCGTACGGAGGACAATGATAATAATCCACAGATCTATAAATATACTCAATCACAAGCTATAAGAATAATGGGCACGATGAGAATGGAAAAGAGTTCTATAATAAACCAACCATAATAAGTCCAACTCAAGTCCTGGGTCTAGATGACCTCACAAAGTCACAAAATAATAATAAATACAACTCAGTCTCAGTCTAAAACAATAATGCAGAAAAATAATCTAAGAACAGGCAGGTAAGATCTCCTCTAGAATAGGCAACTCCTCTGGGATTTCCGGAGTGAAATCTTCCTCTAATCCTGGGCCGTAATGAGTGGGGCAAAAGTTCTCCAGGTCCTCTGAAAAATATTATCCAGTCAGGATTGGAGCGAAGCACAAGCACTAACAGCAGTTTTATTAAATTGACAAAAACTATAAACAGTGTAAGAAATACAAGATGAAAATATATGCTGAAAATATGAAGTACTGGAGAAATAAAAATAGGCAATAGAGCATCTAGCAATGAACAATAAATAGTGAATGCTAGAACAAGTGAATCTGAATAAAGAATGGACATCTAGCTAAGTGTTTGAATTATCAGTTTATTATGTGATCGGCTTGGGACTAGATCAGGCTGGTTATATATGATTAGCTATGATTCTTGTAGGTCAGGCTAACCATATAGTTAGCTATGATGCATGTAGTGGTCAGGCTAATCATATATAACAGCTATGATGCATGTAGTGGTCAGGCTAATCATATATAACAGCTATGATGCATGTAAATGGTCAGGCCGCACCCGACGTGAGAAGTGGGGTGAGCTATGATGCATGTAAATATTTGGATATGATCACATAATCTACTAATAGTTCCCCATCCCCCAGCTAGCACGATGGATTCCAATCATGACTCCTCATGATGGGGATCTAGGGTGCTAACCCGTGTATCCATAGTGTCGGAATCAAGTATGTAATACAACTAGATTATAGAAGTAATCAACAAAATGAAAACTGTCAGAGAATGTACTCGCCTGTGGTCCTGAGCAAAGTGTGAGGATCGATGTCCAAAGTGGGATCACAATGACCTATATATAAGATATCAATGTTAAATGGTGTTTGGAATGATAAAAGTGATTAGCTAAGTTGAAATGAGGGTGTTAGGCCATTTCTAGGTCTTTGGTGAGCTGCCTATGCCATACTTAACCATACTAGTCATATTAACTATAATTGTCATTGATACTAAGGTCATTAGTATATACGAGTTAGTATTAGTCTTATACTAGCTATTTATATCATACATGTATATTAACTCATATACCTATGCTGGTTCTCAAAACCTTGGTAAATAAATACATTACCCATACCCTTGTATCTTACTTAGGTATCCACTGTTACTTTAGAGCACTACTCACACTTCACCCTTAACACTGACTAACTCATACAGATAATGAGACACAAGACTACTGATACTAACACACTTTGATACAAAGACACTGCTATACACAGGTACAGGCAGCTACACTCCCACACACTATATAACATATTGCTCACTGAACTTAACCTCACTGCACTAATCACATGGAGCACTCACAGTTCACACACACACAGCATTCACACACAGGTTTTCTAAAACTGACTGATACACATACTACACAGGTTCTGGATACTGATACATAGGCACAACACTGCCACACACAGATTTCTTACTGACACACTGGTATCTAACTAATACACATAGTATTAACTGCTCACTCACCCATAACTCGCTGATACACACTGGGGTATTCACAGAACACCAAAACACTGCACAGACATTAACACATAGGTAATAATACACACTTTATTTTTGCACACAGCTCCTTCCCCTGCACACTGCCCTCTCTCCTCACAGAATCTGATACACACTCTTAGGCACTGCACAGTTCACTGATACACACTGCTAGTGCAAATATCTACACACACACAACTACATGCTGGTTCACCCTGTATACTATGATCTAGCTGATACACTTGATACTGGGAATTTCACTCATACACACACTGAAAATTTACTGATACACTAATTCTGCACAGAGACACCCTACACTCAGGCTCACTAAGATTTTGGGACACACACACATGCTCACTGTACAGGAACTAAATCCTGATACACTACTAACACAACCCCTAATTCACAATGATACTAAGTCCCCAATGCCTGATGCACTGATGCAAGATCACAGTTCCTATATGTTCCCTACACACAGCTACAACACACAGAATCCATATTAAACCTAGGATAAATCACTCACTGAATTGACTACTGAAACATACAGGTATCAGTTTGTACAGCTGTACACTGCTCCCTCACTCCTCACAGAATTGCACACACAGGGAATACACAATTTGCTCCTCACCTAACTGATACACATTGCACATACTGAAATTAAAATCCTACACACATAATTTACACTCACACACTCTCACTCCTAGACACACTGTGAAACTTACTGCACAAACACAGGTTCTGCACACACACAGAAACTGAAACTCTAAACTCACATAGGCATCGATACGAGAATCCTAACACCCACAGTATCAGGTATACTGAAACCTCACCTGGCTGTGCACAGGACCCCCAATTCACTGCTGATATACACAGCCAATAACCCATATGCACAAAACACACACTGAACAGAATTCCCCGACTGTGCACAGCTACTCACAGTAAAATTTCCCAAACACACAGCACTGAATTCTCCCCAATACACACATACAAAACCGAAGGTATAATTATACATACATGTAAATATATATAGGTCCCTAAGAACTAGGAAAATATTCATCCTTTTTGGCATAACAACAAACACCTAGTATGTGCAAATCGAGTTTCACCTAGTTACTCATGAATCCAAATAAAACCCTAAAAATCAAGATCAAATCTATATGTATATGATAAAATCTGCCTACATGTAAACCCCTATGATTTAGGGTCCACTAAAATTGGGGAAAACCAACGTAGGTCACCCAAAACCCTAATTTCTCCTAGGTCTTCATGTAGGACCTACGAAATCGAGATCCATACAACAAGGTAGGTTTTCTAATGGCCAACAACAAGAAAAACAGAATTAAAATGGATAGAAATTCGGATTTTACCTATAGGGAGATGGTTTTCCTATGAAGGTTCTTCTTCCCCAAGGTTCCTTGACCCAAGCTCCTTGCTTCCCTTTGCTTTGGAGGAGGAAGATGGAATCCTATGGTTTGATTCCGAATTTGGGGTGGGAGAAATAGTTTTCTTTAATGGAGGCTAGGGTTTTCTTTCTTCATGAAGGAGAAAAGGTTGAGGGTGGCTTCCTTTTATATTAGAAACTAGGTTAGGGTTTCTAATGCATAGGTTTAGGTTAAACCCCCATGTTAGGTCATAAAGAACCTAATTAACTAAGGTTTAGTCATTATAGGGTTTGAGGTTCAAACCTAAAATTGGAATTCTAGGGTTTCTCTAGAATTCGGGTTTCAAAGTAGGGTTTAGTCATTAGGTTAGTCCTAATGAGTTCTAGGGTTTGACCTAAACCAAACACAACTAACAATATATAAATAGTTTATAACAACTCAGCAGATTAATTTAATACATAATTATTCAGAATAGTGAAATTACACAAATGCCCTTATCTGGAAATGTGGTGGTGACACCAATATCGTCCCATGACAAAGGAGTACGACACTTCCGACCGTACAAAGCTACAAAAGATGACATCTCTATACTAGCCTGGTAACTGTTGTTATTAGCAAACTCTACCAAATGGAGATGGTCCTCCCAAGAACCCCCAAAATCTAGTACACAAGTGGGCAACATATTCTCGAGAGTCTGAATAGTCCTCTCTGACTGCCCATCTGTCTAGGGATGATATGCAGTACTGAACTTGAGCTGAGTGCCCAAACTCTCCTGCAAACTTCTCCAGAAATGAGAAGTGAAACGACTATCTCGATCCGAGACTATACTGACGGGAACTCCATATATCCTAACGATTTGCCTCATATACATCTCTGCCAGCTTCTCCGTAGACAAACCCACCGTGAAAGGTAAAAAGTGGGCTGACTTGGTCAACCTATCAACGATGACCCAAATTGCGTCTTTCCCTCCAGGAGATCGTGGAAGTCCGGACACAAAATCCATAGTAATGTGCTCCTACTTCCACCCTGGAATGGGTAATGGCTGAAGTAAACCTCCTGGCCTCTGCCTCTCGGCTTTCACCTGCTGGCACACTAAGCATCTGGATACAAACTGTGCCACTTCCCTCTTCATGCCATACCACCACACACCCTCTCGCATATCCCGATACATCTTGTTGGCACCTGGATGCATAAAAAACTGAGAACGATGCGCTTCTTGTAATACCTCCTCACGCAGCTCCCCACTAGGCATACACAATCTAACTCTATGCCTCAAGGATCCATCCTTTGTAATGGTGAAATCATCCTCCAATCCCGCTCTCACCTGAGCTCTGATGCTCGTCAGAGATACATCCTCATACTGTGCTGCCTTGATCATGTCCATCAATTCTGAATGTATCTGCAATCCCCACATCTGTATAGCACAACCAGGAACTATCACCTCGATGCCTAAGCTCTCTAAGTCCTCCAACAAATATCGATCATGCGTCAAGAACATATCTATCGGATACCTACTTAAAGCATCGGCAACTACATTAGCTTTTCCAGGATGATATCGCAAAGATATATCAAAATCCTTCATCAGCTCCAACTACCGATGCTGCCTCATGTTCAACTCCTTCTGCGTGAAAACATACTTCAAGCTTTTGTGGTCTGTGAAGATCTCCACACGCTCTCCGTACAAATAATGTTTCCACAACTTCAGAGCGAAGATGACTGCTGCCAACTCCAAATCATGGGTAGGATAGTTCTTTTCAAGAGGACGCAATTGCCTGGATGCATAGGCAATCACTTTTCTATTCTACTGGAGAACACAACCCAAACCTTTTTCTGATGCATCACTATAAATAGTGAAACCTCCAGACCCTGATGGCAACGTCAAAATAGAAGCAGACATCAACCTCTTCTTTAATTCCTCAAAAGCAACCTGGCAATCCTCCGTCTAAACAAACTCTTCATCCTTCCTGGTGAGTCTGGTCATCGGCTCGGCAATCCTCGAAAAATTATGCACAAACTTTCTGTAGTAGCCTGCCAATCCCAAGAAACTCCTGATCTCTACTACCAAACTCGGGGTCTTCCAAGATTCTACTGCTGCGATCTTCTTCGGATCTACTGAAATACCATCACCAATCATAACATGTCCCAAGAACTCTACCTTCTCCAAGAAGAACTCACACTTGGACAACTTTTCATAAAACTTCTTCTTCCTCAGCACATCCAACACAATCCTCAAATGCTCCTCGTGCTCCTCCGGGGTCTTTGAGTATATGAGTATGTCTTTGAAGAACACCACTACGAACTTGTCAAGGTACTGATGGAACACCTTGTTCATCAAGTTCATAAATACCGCTGGTGCATTAGTCAAACCAAGCGATATCACCATAAACTCGTACTGACCATACCGAGTTCTAAAAGAAGTCTTCGGTATGTCCTCCGGCTTCACCTTTACCTGATGGTAGCCTGATCTCAAATTTATCTTAGAAAACACCTTGGCATCACTCAACTAATCGAACAGATCATCAATCCGTGGCAAAGGATACTTATTCTTGATAGTGAGATTATTGAAAGTCCTGTAATCAATGTACATGCGCATCGATCCATCCTTCTTCGGTACAAATAATACCGGGGCTTCCCACGGTGAAGAACTCGATCTAATAAACCCCTTATCCTGTAATTCGTCCACTTGCTTCTTCAGCTCGACCAGCTCACTGTTGTTTCCTCTATAGACATGTTGCAAAATTGGTTCTGCACCTGGTACCAAGTCTATAGAGAATTCAACATCTCGATCTGGCGGCAATCCTGGCAATTCCCCAGGAAACATATCCAAGAATTCTGCTATCAACGGATGCAACAATTCCTTGTCTTCCACCATAGCTCCACAAATAATCCTTTCTTCCTGCTCCGCAGCTCCTCTAGCAAACTCGAACTCTGGCTCTCCTAGCAGACCAAATAAAACTCTACCTCCTCTACAATCTATGCTAGCATGGTGCCTACTCAACCAATCTATCCCGAGTACAATATCATAGCTCGAAAGTGGCATTACAAGTAGACACGCACTCAACTTCCGGCCTCCTAGAATAACTCTTCGATCCTTGCAAATATCATTAACCAGGATAATGCCTCCCCCGGTCATGATCTTGTAAGTCCTAAGCAAAAACTCAGCTACCAAACCATGCTTCAGAGCAAAAGAAACAGACACAAAACTATAAGAATCACCACTATCAAACAAAGCTAAAGCTGGAATGGAATCAAGAAGAATAGAACCTGCGATGATATCTTTGGTGAGTTCATCTTCCTCGATGGTCATAGCAAACGCTCGTCCCTGCCGGGCACCTCCCTGCTACTGATGCTGGACAAAACGCTGCTGCTGTATCAGAAGCGGTCCCCTCGGCTGTATTGCAGGTGGTCTCACCTGTGCTCTCGGAGCTGAAGCTGCTCCCTCAATTGCATTACGAGGATACTCTCTCAACTGATGCCCTTCCTGCAATACAAACAAACTCCTAGCCTCTTCCTGCAAACTTCCCAGATATGGCCGGGCTTCTTGCAGAAATGGTAGAAAGATTGTTGTAACTGTCTCTGCTGTTGTGGTGCCTAGAAAAAAGGTGCCCTAGCTGGAGTCTGGTGGTGCTGTGGCTGCTGGAAAGGTCTGGACTGGAAATGAGGACGTTTTGCAAACACTGCACTGTTGTTTGCCCAGAAAAGAATTATGGTCTCTCTTGGACTTCAAATCCAACTCCCGCTCTACCTTGCCTACCTCCGCAAGTATCTCCGAGTATGTCTCATAAAAAGACGGAATAAGGATCTTCACTTCCCAGTTTAGACCCTAACATAAACGAATAGCCCGAACCTCCAGCTCTTTTACCAAATATTCTGCAAAATAGCTCAACCAACCGAACTCTGCAGCATACTCCTCCACAGACATGCTCCCCTGAATGAGACTCTCGAACTGTCTCCCCAAGTCTAGCCTGTCTACCCGAGCGAAAAACTTCTTTTTGAAAAGGTCCTTGAATACCTCCCAAGACTGTCCTATGTCAATAAGAATCGGCTCATTCCTGAACCAAGTATGAGGGACGTCGAACAGTTGAAGTCCTACCAGCTCAACCTTCAGATCCTCAGAAAGACGGGAAACCCTCATAAGACACTCAATGTCCTCAAGCCAATCATCAGCATAGATGATGCCCTCCGTCCCCTTGAAGACCCTAGGTTCCAGCTTCTTGAAGTCCTGAATGTTACCTGGCCGAAGCTGAGCAACCTGAGGAACAACCTGCTACTGGACAGGAACTCCTTTCTCAACTATGGCACGAGCAAGCTGATGAGCACTCTCGATGCCCTACCGTAGAACGTCGGTCTGCCTCTAATGTGCATCTGACTGAGCCCTCTGTGCCTCGAGCATCTAACAAAATAGTGTAAATATCTGTGTCGCCTCTGCTGGCATAGAGGGTGAAGGTGGAAGCCCCTCAGATACAGCTGGCACAGTCCTCTGAGTAGGTGGTAGACCTCTGAAAATAGCTGACACTCCAATTACCAGAGAAGTGACTGGTACAGGCCCTCGAGATATCGCAGACCTCTCAGAAACTGCTCTCCCCTGCTGCGATCTAGTCTTAGGCGGCATCCTGAGACAAAGAGAAAGAAAGAATCAATATGGCACATGTTGTAAGACACGCAAGGAAAGGACAGTTTAAGAGATCAAGTATCAATATCAAAAGAGAATAGTTAAATGAATTAAAGAATTTTTCCTAGATGTGATTGAGTATTCTCAGCCTATATCCTATATCCTATATCCTGAATCAGGCTCGCAGTAGTATAACTAAGTCATCGTACTACCACAACATCGCATAACTTGTGAAGCCTGACCTGCATGAGCTACCACTAAAAACGTGTCACGACCCGCACCTGGTGTAAGGGTACAAGTCGAAAACAACGACCAGCCTACGCCACAGAATCGGCGGTAGAACGTTGTCTGGGTAATCTATCTATCAATATAATAAACCACCAACAATAATAATATACTCAATCACAGAACTAAGATGGAATGAGTACGAATATGATAAAGAATAAAATAGTCATACACAACTCATGAGTCTAAGATAATACATCAATGAGTTTGAAAGAATACTAACAAATAAGCTAGAGACAAATCCAGTACAAAGGAATACTAAGAAGGTGCTAATCTGTCTCAGTCGGGATAAGTCCCTCCTGAGCCAGGGTCTCTGACTCTAAACCCACAATATCCTGAAGTCCATAATGTGTAGGGTACCAGTCCTCAGTGTCATTTGGGAAAAATATATCCAGTCAAGAAAGGAGCAGAGTACATCTCTAACAGCAGTTCTAATCAATAATAAAAACTATGTAACAGTAAATATATGTGAATATACAAGATGCACCATAGTTACAAGAGATACACAATAAGGAAATACTGGAATAAATACAAGAATAAATAATATGACAATGATCAATAATGCTAATGACTAAGTGAGTGAGTACTTGCTTTAACATGTGATCGGCTTGGGAACTTGCACAGGAATAATGGCCTAGTTAGTCATACGTACGGTGCATGACAAACACTCACAGGAAAACAATACTTGCATAGGGAGGTATGATAACATATCTACACTATAATACTCCCCACCCCCGACTGGTATAGTAGATCCAAGTATGGTATGTTATAGCATGGGATTCTCTAGGAAGGTAGCAAATAAGTTAAACTAGTCAACTTTTAGGTCAATAAGTCAATTCTAAGTCAAAAGTCAAACTAAGTCAACTCTAAGGTCAAATATGGTCAACTATGGTCAAACTATGGTCAACTACCTATTTCTAGGTTGCACAAGTCTAAAACAAATATATTGGTTCAAATACTAAAGTGTAGGTCGCTAAACCATCTTAAAATACTAGGATACCGTATCTCCGGATACGTAAGTCCATAGGTAAAATATCACATACAAAAGCCAAAATAATATTATTAAATAAAATCTTAAAGACAAACATCAATAGGCACCTTGGTTTTGAACCAACTTGGTATCACAACATAAACCCATAATCTTGATACCCAAACCCAATATCTTGGGTATTCCCAACTACCTTGGTATCTCAAGGTAATACCCCAAACTTGTTTATACTAACTACCCGTAATATACATATGCTATGCTAATTTATACTTATACTATAATGCAATTAGCAATTTAGGAATATATTTGCTTATATATTAAATACCAAATATATATATATATATCTATCTATATATATAAATATCTAATATAGAAAATCTGCCAACTGTCACTAAAAATAGATGTGAACTGTCGCTGAATCTCTGATACTTTGATACGCTGCCAATTTAGTGACGGTTCTGCTCCGTTGCTAATCTGCTGTCGCTGCTGCTGCTGAATGTTCCTGCTACTGCTGCTGCTTTGGCGACGGGTTTCTGCCATCGCTAAACTGCAGTCGCCGCTGTTGTTGAACGCTACTGCTACTGTGCTGCTCTGTTGCGACATTGTTGTGTCTGTCGCCTTTGCTACGGTTGCTTGCAATAGCGGCTGATGCTGCTGTTGCGACTCCGCTGCTATCGTCTTTGCTGCTGTCGCTAAAAACCATTATATATATATATATATATATATATATATATATATATATATATATACTTATACATGCCACTATATAATATATACTTACACCTAATACATGCAACTATTACATATGAATATACATACACTCATACTCCTCATATACATATACATATGTAGTAACATATGTATATACATAATACCATATCTAATTACATATACATATAGCTTATACTTATAAGATATACATATATGTACATAATATTACATATTACAATATAGTATCATATATATATACATAGCTACCTTCAAATAAAATATGTACATAATAAATACATGGTAACATACACACATACATAGTATTATGTATACATATAACTATACATATATGTTTACCTATACATAATAATATAATAATATGTAACACACATTATATAAATAGGAATATAACAACATATAATTATCTATTGAACATATGCATATCTATACATACTAATATATATAATTATACTTACAATTAGAAGAATAGCCACCTAACAATATATAAACTTATAGTACATACATAGCTACATGGATCTAAGACACAATATTACATACATATATATACCATATTATATATATATATATATATATATATATATATATATATATATATATATATATATATATATATATATATTCTCCATAAAATAAGAATACAAGATCATAGATCTATAATTAAATTGCACACACATGGGATGTATCATCCCGTATCCCACTAGATCTAGGATACGCTGGCGACACGAGTCTACCACACATCCAAACGTACTCTGAAGGACACAAACAAGTCATATATATTATTTATGAATAATACAAAGAGTCAAATACAAATCTACGTGTCCATGTCAAAATGGGACATGCTCAAAGTCCCGTGTCGGAGAAAAAACCCCCAAATCAACACGTATCACCAAATTATTTGGATACGACCTACACGTACCCAATTATGGACACGACACTAGCCCCAAACACAAGCATATGCCAAATTGATCTATAGGACCAATTGACACACACAATAAATGTCAATCTCAAAATTCCCCCAAAATTGACACAAAAAATACCATAACTTTCACAATAGGCCTCCTATGAACACAAAACCAAATCATATGGGTAGCCTATGCATATGGGTTGATTTTTTATGGTTAAATATCAGATTTAGAACCTAAATTAAGGAAAAAAAACTGAATTGTACCTATTGGGAGATGGATTCCCAATGAAACCTCCAAATATGAGAAAATTGGCCTCCAACTTGAAAATCCTTGCTCTTCTTTATTGATCCTTGCTTCCTCATTCTAGATCCTTGCTCCACTAGCCTCCAATAGTGATTTGGGAAGGAAATTGGATAAAATTTGGTAAGAAAATAAAGTGGGAATAAAGAAATTTGGTTGAGGGAAATTCTAGATCTAATTTCCAAATGAAAGGAGGAGAGAGAAATAATTTCCCCCCCCCCCCTCTATATAGGCCGGCCCCCCTTTTCCCTTCCTCAAGTACTATGAATTCTCTAATATACCCCTTGGGGCCTCTCTTGAAGAAATAATTAAGGAAGGAATCTTCTAGTCTAATAGTTTAATTAATTTAATCTATCTCCTAATCAATGGGCCTTCTAAATGGGCTAATTTCTAACAATTAATTCATGTTGGTCCATGAGTCTAAACTAAATTAGTTAGGTCCACTAACACAAGTACAAAATAAATAACTAGCCTCTATCAATAATTAAATAATACAACAAATAATTATTATCAAGCACAATATTTAATTAAATATGAAATTACTAAAATACCCTTTCCTAGAAAATGTGGTAGGGACAATATTCACTTGTACTAGCATTCGAGATCAGCATATCGCGAGTTTGGATCATGCATATATTCAAAGCATCTTTCAAACATATGTATGTCAACCAACTTAGAGATAGTGGAGTCTTAGCACTTGAGTTTAATATATTACTGGGTCTTAGATCGTGCACACGTTTAAGGCATCCCTCAAACATATGTATTCAACCAAACTTAGTGATAGTGAAATCGGATAAGCTACTTTACGAAAATCTCAAGGGTTTTCGTTTCATGAATCACAAGGATACTTCCAACAGGGTCAATCAATTTCTAAGTCATTTTCCTTCCAACTCAAATCAAGTATTTGCACTATCGTTAAGCATGATCTATTCGGTCGACCGACTAGCGTCCATTCGATCGGGTCAAACATAGCACACGCTTACCGTTCCCAGTCTAACACTAAGTCTTGCTGTCCCAGTTCTATGGCTTTGTTCAAGCAATATGCTAAAGCCGGTCGTACCAGTACATTTACTCGGCACAGGGTCGTCTGCCTAATTACTAGGTCAGCTCCCAAGGTCATAGATACAAGTTCAAGCACACGATTCTTCGTGCAAGTTTGTCGCATGATGCTCGCCCCAATTTCTAGGGTCAAACCATTGTTCATTTGTACGAGGTATTCTACCCAAGCTCGTTTCACTCAGATTTCTAAACATCGAGCACGGATTATCCTATACACAATAATATGTTTGTTTGCACGGGGTCGTATCCATTCAGTAAAATCTATGATATCCAAGTTGCAGGACAAGCCTAGTGATTTGAATAATCTATCTCCCAGACATGTTTTGACATAATCCCTATACATTCCAAGTTTAGACCATCAAGCTAAGATTCAATTCTAAACCTTTGTTTACTCCAAGTCGTCCAACATGATTTATGTATCCGTTCACGAAACCATCAAGCATGATTTACTCTAGGTTCTAAGCTAACTTATCCTAGAAATCCTTTCGATTCACTTGTATTTCCAAATTCGTCTTATCGTGTCGAACCAAAAGTCAAGACGATACATGAGTTGTCATGCTTCGATCTTCCACAAGTTCGATCACCCTCGTTGGACGTGAGATCACCACGCCAACGCTTCCGCTGGATAATTATCCTAATCCGGATGTGACGCATGCACGAGCATAGTATTACGCTCGCACAAGACAAGAACGTCGAGCAATATGGTTATCTTCGGCACGATCGAGACACCTTATCATTTCACTTTTGCTCCATCCAAGTTATATATATAATCCACCAAGTCATGTCCGTTCATGCAGTAATTATAATTCATCTAGCAAAATCATCCAACTTCAACGTTACCGTTCGGTAAATCCATAGTCTACTTCTAGCACTCCTCAAGAAACTAAGTTTCAATATTCAAGCCCCAAGTCTATGCACTTTTAATACGTTCTATTCATCGAGTTCGTTTGGAATAATCACCGAACATGTTCCTGTGAGTTCGATCATCCCTGTTATACGTGAAATTACCATGCTGGCGCGGATAATCGTTCTCATTGGGACTAATTTTGAAGATTATCTTTTCAAACTTGATTTCAAGATCGTTCTTCTAAACTCCAAGTCAAATTCGTTATCGCTTACATTTTTATTCAAGCGATATTGTATTCAAGTTTAATCCATTTGTTTCAATCCAAAATCGCTCGCACGATCCTCCAAGTTTCCAACAAGTTTTCTTAACCAAGATATCGATTGTCATTTCTGTGAATCCCTATTCGATATAAGCCTTATCACTTATTCAAGACATTCTTAAATTATTTAATCCGATTATCCCACGTGACCTATGAATCCATTTGGATATTTCTAAATAATCCATACACCACTCGGAATCGAGTCACCCAATTAAATCCTCAATCAATGTTTGCATCAATCGCTAACATTTTCACCAAATCGTTCCTTAGAATTTATGTACGATACTTACGTATCGCCTGATAAATCTTAGTCTCGTATATATTCCTATTGATAATCATCCAAGTAAACTATATTTGATTTTATCTTCCAACATGAAATACCATTCAAGCTATTTTCCAAAATCCAAGCACGATTCTCTATATTCGCCTAAGCGATAAATCTAATAATGTTTCTATCGGTTATAATTCTAAGTCTGACTTATCCTTTTCCTGAACGATATTCCAATCTCGTTTGCAACTAGCTTGCACCAAAAGGTCTTGGCACGTAATACTCAGCACAACTTAGCCGAAAGGCTATGTGTATAGCTAACCATTTGAACGATATTCTATTCTGTATACTAACCAGTTGGGTAATCATGTATAGGCATTCGGGTTCGCACATAAGTTGTGATTCTAGCACAAGTCTATTCCAACCAAGTTTAACACAGGTTGGCACAAAGGCCTTCGCATCACAATCTCGTACAAGCAATCATATCATTTATATGCAATTTTTGAAAGTATTTAGACTCATTATTTGGAACATTATAATGGGACATTGAAAGAGAGCATATGCACATAACCCACGAACGAGCTTTCGAAACAAAATCCAAAGGCGTAAATCTATGCTCTGATACCATTATGTCATGCCCCGATCTCCCGCAGGCAATTGGCCGTCCCCGCTGAACACGAATCACCGTGCCAGCGCTCCTGCGGGACAATCGCTTGACCCATCTAGGCGTGATGTCGCACGAGCGTAAGCCGCACCCGTGCAAGGCCATGGTCTATACATGTGGTAAGAGACCTAAGCCACAGAGCCGCACAGATTGTCCGAGTGCAGCGGAATAATAAATGCATAGGCGATTGGTAACAAGTTCACAAAGTCGTCAATAGCGGAAGCATTAATTAACACAAGTATAGAACTAAAGCAACTCTTTATTGATATTGAACAAGTGTTACAAGCGGTACTAGGTCGAGATTACAAGTCGCTCAAGCCTCTCTCTTAAACAGTAAAAGCATGCCAAGTGATAATATTTGTGGAATGATACATAGGCGATGTTCCAACATTATGTCTTGTATATATGATTCAGTTCCGGACGCAACGCTCCAAGGCTCCAGAGTGAACTCCACACCTTAGCATGCACGAAGGGGGCATCGACACCGAACGGGGTTCTCCCATACCCTGCAAGCAATCTGGTGGGTTATCAGTACATGAATGTACTGATGGGAGAGGCTTCTCACCCGCTCGATAAATCCAAACACGTTATATAGGTTCTGTGTACCATCTGTTAAGTTATCTTTCTAATCTTTCCTTAGGATCAGTTTCATGGCAATGATGAATAGCCTAACTCGTGTGGCAGTACGTCGTACAATATAAGGAATATGGTGAAACTTACAAACTTACCATTCATCCATTCTTCTTTGTCTAAGGCAAACCGAGTTAAATCAAACACGAGCATATATAATAAAATCTAGGGGCAATTTCATAAGCAAACACAAAGTATAGTGAACGAGATTATGTTTCGGATGCACGAGTATACAGGTTGTCCAAAAGTGTTGTAGAGGATGTCGAAGTATTCCATGTGGACAAGTGTGCTTTAATCATGATCGTTCAGGTATTTTTTGATTTCTCGATACGATGCAATGACTCACACGCGGATTGCCGCTAAGCGAGAATGACTTATCTATATGAACAGGAGGTCACTGGCATAGCCATAAAGGACGAGTTTATAGTCTATAAACTAGGATGGTTTGCAACTAAAGTACATGAGGCATCACAAGCCATCTTGTCCTACACAAGAGACTATCAAGAAGTTCCATCCGGGTCGGATCAGCCCCGGTGCCCCGGAGACCGTCCATGGAACCCAAAAAATACCTTGTGCACAAGTTGTCTGTGACATGCAAGTCTCTAATCTTCAGACCTCTGGTCAGGTAAAAGATCAAGTTCAAGGCAAAAAATATTAGGGACAAGTTCGAGGCATGATTGTTCACAATTGTATATCGATTCCCAAGCCAGTTAATTTAGTATGGGACGAGTTTTGCTCCACGAGCTGTGATTCTTGAATTATTGACTTGGTGTAAATCCCTGGTTCGAGAATTGTCTTGGCGACCTAACGGTCCCGAATACTTTCAGGTTCATACTTGTACGGAACGACTATTTGATAGTCTTTCGAGGAACTTAGATGAATGCAAGACAAGGTAGTATTTACTTGATTGTGGCATAAATTTTATGACAAGCATTAAAACGAGACAACGAGTACAGACTACATATAAGAAGACAAGAATGCATTTATGAAAACATAATTATTTATATTTGGCATGGGTCTAAGGTAAAGCGAGGAGTGAAACGGTAAAGGGACTTACTGAGCGACAAGATATAGAGACGTGCAGTATAAATAAGTGAACAATACACTACAAAGAGTATACATATATTGTTCTACTCGAGGCATAGCGGGGTCTAGTTGTATAAGGCAAAGGTAGCATGCAAGGGTCTAATTATAAGCAAAGTTTCATATCCCTGTTCTAACATAAGCAATACAAGTTGGGATTATTTTCTTAGCTAGGTGTGTTGTATTGTCTATTAACATGCAGGGGGTGATTCACCTAGCGACTAGCATATATTGTCCATATTTTAAGTGTGCTGGCTAAGCAAAGACAAGTTCATCGTAGCCACCCACCTTAGCGATGATTCGCCTTGGTCGAGCGATACTCCGAACAAGCCTCTGAAAGCCTAAGTCGGAACTCCTGAAGAGCCAAGTCTAGCAATTCTTTTTGCCTCAAACGAGTATTCTAGTAGAGCAAAGCAGGTCGGGTCGTTGCACTTTTGTCGTTTGAATCGGCTGTTCGCTTGAGCGAAACTGGTCATTATAATGCATTGCGGGACCTTCAGCAGGACTTGCTACCCGGGCTGACAGGGCACACCGCAATACCTTAGATTAGTCCCCATAGTGTCGATCGTACCAATAACCGCATATAGATAGAACATATTCTAATATATATTGTCTTGTACCTTTGGTGCCAGTCTGTCCTCGTCGAGCTCTGATGGTTCTCCCAAGAAGAATAAAAAGAAGGGAAGAAAGGACTGAGGTGGAGTTCTGTCTGGTAAGTATACTTGTGTTTCAGTACAGAGAAGGCACGCATCGGTCGAGTAAGCGACCGATAAGCTATATGGGTTCAACGTTATTTGTTCCTCTAAAACCATGAAACTGATATGAACTGAATTCACTTAGTTCTTAATAGCAAGATCATTTTAATACTTGCTTGCCCCTAATACGCAAGTTTTGATTTAGGCGAGTGGGATCGTCCCGCTCACCAGTACAAGCTGAGTACTGACCCACATTGTGGGCAAAGATTTCAGGCACTCCAGCTGTGCAATGCTAGTGGATAGACGAGAAGGCATTAGAAGCTTTTCTATTTTGAAGTATAGTTGAAGCCAGTTCATTTTGGAGTCATGGATTTTCAATATATATAAGGGCGTAATGTACGGATGACAAGGCGTATCTGATGGAGCGCGTCCTACCCTTTTGAGTTTTCTTTTATAATGAAAACCAAGTATCTGAGAGGTGCATCAAATGTAAACTCTATGTAAATTTCTCTGAATTATCAATGAAAAGCATATTTTCTTCCTATACTTTGTGTTCAACTATTTGTGAATGTATTTTATAACTTGTGTTTTAAATAGATTTCTATCACTGCACGTTCTTACCTTGTACGAGCGCAACTCCAAGCTCGTACGGCATCACGCCCAAGCGAGGATGATAGGTTTCGCAAAGGATCCAAGGGAGGACGATCGACCCTTGCGGGATCGGGGAGTGATACGTTGGTATCAGAGCACGGCTTCACTTCCTTGGGTTTTTAAAAAGATATTCTAGAAGTTTGATGCGCCTCTCGATGGAATGCATTCGACGTCTGCTGCATGAGATTAATTGCCCTATACAATGAGCCTATATATAAAAAAATTATCTTTTTTGGAGTGTTGACAAGCTACTCTCTTTTTGTAGCAATGGCAAAAAAAAAGCACTACCGTTGCAAGTAGTGCTCAGCCTGTCGAAAACGATCTGGCAAGTTCTGGAGAATCCGTAGGGGCGGGTTCAAACGATATAACTGAGAGGCTCATGCATCTAATAGAGGTGCAGCAACAGCAAGCTTCCACTCAACAGGCGTAGATTCAGGCGCAGTTCACTGATCAATAAAAGCAGATGGATACCATGATGCAATTAATCGCATCTTTGGTGCCCAACAACGGCGAAGCCATGATGACGCCTGTCGCACCACCAGCTGTGGCGGTAGAAGATGAATCTGAGGAGATGCAACCTTCTGATTCTTGTAGAGCGGTCGAGTTCACTAAGATGCACCCACCAATGTTCAACAGGCAAGCGAAACCGGACGTGGTGACGGGATAGATTATAAAACTCGAAGGACTCTTCAATCTAGTTGGCATTAATGGGTCCAAACGAGTGGCTTGTGCATCGGTGCAACTAGAACTGCGGATGCATGATTGGTGAGAAGCCACCAAGAAAGGGATTTATAATGCAAATCTCAACTGTAAGATCACCTGGAAGATGTTCAAGTCTGCCTTCATTGAACAATATATCCCAATGGTAGTACGGCAACAAAAGGAAGACGACTTCAGCAATTTGGTACAAGAAAGTTTGTCCGTTGATGACTATGATTTAGTGTTTGCAAGACTCGCCAAGTTTGTCAGACACTTCTTGCCTAACCAGCAAGCGTGGTGCTATCATTTTTAGAAAGGATTGAATGACGACCTACATAGGGATGTCATAAATCAAAAGTGCCAAACCTACCCTGAATGTATGAAGCTGCCCTTAATAGCGAACGAATCTTTGGGCGTAATTCATAAAAGACAAATGTACAGACTTTCCGTACCAATTTCAACAAGCGGCCTCATAAAATGGGAGGGTCTGGAGCGCTGAAGCGTCCGTACACATCCAAGCACAGAGGTCCACCTCAGGAACTCTATTGCCATAGGTGCGGCAAGATGGGACATCGGGTGACTGAGTGCCGAGTTGTAGGATATTTCAAATGTGGCCGCTTGGACCATAAAGTATTTGACTGTCGAGACGGAAGATCGATCGTCAGACAACAGTCAAACCAGAACAAGAGACCTCCAGCACATAGCGCCAATGTTGTACCAATAAGCCCATAATGTTAGGGTGCCTAAGGCCGAGCCTATGCATTGATTCGGGATGAGGCATCTGCCTCCGACACTGTTGTGACAAGTACCTTACTTTTAAAGATTTGTCGGCTAGAGTCGTATTCGATTCAGGTGTTACGTATAGTTTTATATCTGCGTATTTTATTGTTAAGAATAAATTAGCTTCTACTCCATTAAATATGAACCTTTGCGTAAGTACCCCTTCGGGAGTCGACATGCCCGCAAATACGATCTGTAGGGACGGCTATATTTGCATCGGAGGCAGGAAGCTTTCCTTAGATGACATTGTTCTAGACATTAAGGAATATAACATTATTCTCGTAATGGACTGGTTGGGTGCTTGCCATGCAACGATTAAGTGCATGGAGAAGTGAGTTGTATTTCGTCTACCCGGTGAGACAGACTTACACAATTCGTGCAGCGCTACACCGAAGACGGCGATAGTGATATCAGCAATTATAGCTAGGAGCATGTTGTATTTGGGCTGTGAAGGGTACTTGGTCTCTGTTCAAGACATTCGACAGGAAGGTGCAGATGCATCTCATACTGATGTCATAGCAGATTTCTCCGACATATTCTCGGACGAGCTGCCTAGAATGCCTCCTGATCGAGAGATCGAATTCTCCATTTACACCTTTCTAGATACGTGACCAATATCGAAGGCACCCTACCGAATGGCCCCAGCAGAGCTAAAGGAACTGAAGGTGCAGTTACAAGATCTGTTGGACCGATGATACATTTGCCTAAGCATTTCTCCATGGGGAGCTCCGATGCTGTTCATAAAGAAGAAGGACGAATCCATGCGGCTGTGCATAGATTACCGAGAACTGAATAAGGCTACTGTGTGGAACAAGTACCCGTTACCAAGGATAGACGACCTGTTTGATCAATTATAAGGCACAACAGTATTCTCTAAAATTGATATCAAGTCGGGCTATTACCAGTTGAAAATTAAATCCGGTGACGTCCCCAAGTCAGTGTTCTGAACCTGATACGGACGCTATAAATTTCTTGTAATATCATTCGGCTTGACGAACGCCCGAGTAGCTTTCATGGATCTGATAAACTATGTATTCCGGCCATTCATGGACAAGTTTGTGGTCGTGTTTATTAATGACATACTAATCTATTCCAAGAATAAGACGGAACACAATGAACACTTGAAGATCGTGCTGCAGACATTACGGGAGCATCGGTTGTTCGCAAAGCTCAGCAAGTGTGAGTTCTGGTTGAACATTATGGCATTCCTTGGACATGTCATCTCGATAGAAGGCATCATCGTAGACCCAAAGAAGGTAGAAGCGGTGGTGGATTGAAAGCAACCTACGTCAGCCAGTGAAGTTCGTAGCTTTCTGGGCCTAGCGGGATACTACCGTAGGTTCGTGAAATATTTTTCTAAATTGGTCTCACCTTTGACTCACCTTACTCGGAAAGGGATTGCATTCAAGTAGAGTAACGACTGCAAAGCTAGCTTTCAGGAGCTAAAGCAACGGCTTATTTCAGCTCCAATACTTGCACTTCAGATGGAGTAGAAGAGTTTCAGATATATAATGATGCTTCGGGACTTGTCTTAGGGTGTGTGTTCTCACGCAGAAGGACAAGATGATATCATACGTCTCAAGATAAATGAAGCCATACGAGAAAAACTACCCAACACATGACATAGAATTAGCGACAATTGTGTTCGCAATAAAGTTGTAGCAGCATTATCTTTATGATGTTGCTTACAAAATCTACACAGACCATAAGAGCCTCAAGTACCTATTCACCCAATGGGAACTGAACCTCCAGCAGCGACACTGGCTAGAACTGATAAAGGACTACGACCTGACGATCGCATATAGTCGGGCAAGAAAAACATCGTTGTTGATACTCTGAGTCGAAAGCACGTAGGCTCGCTATCCATAAACAGCTGTCTGCTTCAGGATCTAAAGGCGATGGGCATCGAATTTTGAGTTCGACATCGAGGAATGCAGTTGGCTTAACTCAACCTTGAGCCGAGTTTACGTGATAGAATCAAGTCTGCTCAGAGGGACGATCAGTTCCTAACAAAGATACGTGGACTAATCTCGACGTAAAAGACGTCCAGCTTCATGGAAGGCGAAGATGGGACCTTACAGATGAAAGAAAGATTATGTGTTCCTAGCGATCTGGAACTCGGAAAGAAAATTATGACAGAGGCACATTATGCGAAGTATTTCTTATATCCGGGGAGCACCAAGATGTACAAGGACTTTCATATGACCTTCTGGTGCGAAGGTATGAAGCAGGATATGGTAACCTTTGTGTCACAGTGTATGGCCTGTGAATAGGTGAAAGCTGAACATCAGAGGCCCGACGGGGAGCTACAGAACCTCACTATTCCTGAGTGGAAATGGGACAACATCGCTATAGATCTTATCGTAGGCTTTCCAAAGACGCTACGGGGACATAATACGATTTGGGTCATAGTTGATCATTTGACCAAATCTGCCCACTTCCTCCCTATCAAAGTTACATGGAGCGTCGATCGGTTAGCGCAGATTTACATTGACGAGATTATCTGAATACACGGAGTACCTGCCTCAATTATCTCGGACCACGACGGACGTTTCTTATCTCGCTTTTGGACCATCCTACAGTCTGCCTTTGGCACCAAGCCAAAGTTCAGTATCGCATATCACCCCCAGATAGATGGCCAGACGGAAAGGACGAATCAGATACTTGAGGATTTATTGTGACTGTATGCGATCGATCTAAAGACTAGTTGGGACACGCACCTTCCGTTAGCGGAGTTCACGTACAATAACTATTACCAAACGAGCATCCAAATGGCATCGTACGAAGCGCTCTATGGGCAAAAGTGTCGATCACCAATCTGCTGGGACAAAGTCGATGAGCGACAGGTACTCAGGCCAGAGCTGGTGGAGCAAGCCGTTGAGAAAGTTTGCTTATTCGGGAAAGACTCTGTATAGCGTATAACTGACAGAAGAACTATGTCGATGCTCATCAAAGACCCTTGGAGTTTATGGTCGGGGATCACGTCTTCTTGAAAGTGACATCAATGCGTGGAGTGATGCGCTTCAGTATTAAGGGCAAATTGAGTCCCAGATTTGTTGGCCCCTTTGAAATATACGAGCGAGTGGCAACTGTGGCCTATCGGGTTGTACTACCCCCTACCCTGGTTGAAGTGCACGATGTCTTCCATGTCTCTCAACTTTGGAAGTATATGCATGATCCAAGTTATGTGGTTAACTTCGAATAATTGGAACTACGTACGGACTTATGGTACTAAGAGGAGCCTGTGCAGATCTTGGATCACAAGGAGAAGGTTTTGGAGAACCGGACAATGTCCTTTGTTCGTGTATTATGGCGAAACCATTCGGTCAAAGAATCAACGTAGAAGATAGAGTCGGAGATGAAGAAGAAGTACCCTTCATTGTTCGTTTAGTCGAAGGTAAGATCTTATTCTTAAGTTTTGGGATAAAACTTTTTCTTAATGGTATATTATGTAGTGCCTCAAATCCCAATCCGACCGGGATGTGCACTATATAATTGGGCTTGTGGCTAGTCTGTCTGAGTCGTAGCTTGGTGTTTAGAATCTTCGGCATCCTCTTGCCATGGACAAAATGTGATGATCATTTTCAACTCAGGGATAGGCCTCTATTGAAATGAGTCCAATAGTTTTTGTATTTTGTTGCTTGATTTTCTTGATGTCGCTTTAGGATTTTGTTTTGGTGTTGCTTTCGATTTGCTTGGTTTTCGTTGTTGGCTTTCTCGTTTGGAGATTTGGTTCTTGGGAATTTTGGGAGGAAGGATAGGCAAAAGGATTTTAACCCGTTGCTTATACTATTGCAGGTCCGCATAACTGATGTTTGATCATCACTAGGAAGGACTACTTCTTTCAGCACTTTCCTTAATCCGTAGGTGGTTCAGAACCTTATTTCCTACTTCTTCACATCCATATCTCTAATGATTCAAATGTTCAATCGATAATGCCCAGCGGAACGCCTAGAAAATCCTTAGCCACAATGCATGATAGCCACTAAGAAAGGAACATGAGAATTATAGACAAACTTTTATATTCATGTACACGATCTAAACACAAGCTCCGAAAAAAAGCAGCAATTATGGTTCAAAACCAAGGAACTGCCTGACGGAATACGGCATCTGAAATATTGGTTGCGGCCTGGTGCCTCAGAAAGTTTGGACCCATGGGACACCAAAATTGGAACACGGCTTTGAGAAAATATGAATTATTGCATAAGTATATATACTGCTGCTTTACTACTTCTGGTATATTTTAGGCATTGTATGATAGTTGAACTGTTCACGCATTTGCATGGTCTGGGACAACTTATGCACAAGGTTTGGCATTTCCTCGAAACAGTATTTTGGGGCACTAGAACTGTATTGTCTCGGGGGGGAATATTTGATCGTGCTAGTCGCGATGCTTTACGGGACCTTCAGCAGGGCCTGCTACCCGGGCTGACAGGGCGCATCGCAATGTCTTGGATAAGTCCTCAAGGTGTCAATCGCACCAATGATCGCATATAGATAGAACACATGCTAATCTATCGTCTTGTGTAGATGGTAAGGATACTTGTATTTCGGTGCAGAGAAGGCGCACATCGGTCGAGTAAGCGACCGATGTGCTATATGGGTTCAACGTTATTTATTCCTCTAAAATCATGCAACTGATATAAACTGAATTCACTTAGTTCTTAATAGCAAGATCATTTTAATGCATGCTTGCCCATAATAAGCAAGCGTTGATTTAGGAGAGTGGGTTCGTCCCGCTCACCAGTACAAGCTGAGTACTGACCCACATTATGGAAAATTATTTTAGGCACTCATAGTGTACAACACTAGTGGATAGACGAGAAGGCTTTAGAAGCTCTTCAATTTTGATGTATAGTTGAAGCTAGTTCATTTTGGAGGCATAGATTTTTAATCTATACAAGGGCGTAATGTACGGACGACAAGGCTTATCTAATAGAGCGAGCCCTACCCTTTTGAGTTTTATTTTTTAATGCAAACCAAGTAGCCGAGAGGTGCATCAAATGTGAACTGTAAGTAAATTACTCTAAATTATCAATGAAAAATATGTTTTCTTCCTATACTTTATGTTCAACTATCTATGATTGTGTTTTCTAACTTGTGTTTTAAATGGATTCCTATCAATACACGTTCTTGTCTTGTGCGAACGTAACTCCAGGCTCGTACGGTATCATGCCCAAGCTAGCACGATCGGTTCCGCAAAAGATCCAAGCGAGGACGATTGACCCTTGCGGGATCATGACATGACACTCGATGGACGCTTGACGAACATCCTCAACAATATGGAGAGAGGCAGGGAGCGCATGCTCTGCAGTTGGGTGAGGCATAGAAGCCTTTGCTACCCACATCCTACGGGTCTTTTTGGGCTTTGCTAACCTCGACGAAGGACTAGCGCTTCCCTCTGAGAGCATCTCCTCGAAGGCCTACTTGTCGAAGCGGATTACCAGCATCCTCTGGGTTGAACCCAACTTGGCCACATCAGAGCGTGTCACCACCTTCTTATCAAAGGAGAAGGAACTCCCCAACAGAGTGGGCATCTTGTTCGTCATTAAATTCAAAATTTCTAATAGAGCTTGATTTAATTAACAAACGATAAGAAAGTACAGAGAAGTCCTAGGAGACAATCTTAGTACAAATTTTATTTTTTGGGGGTGACGATGGAGGGTTAGGAGTGTAGCAGCTCTCTTTCCTCCATGTACGATCCGATGCTGGAGAAGAAAGCTCTTCTCTCTTACTTGACTGTAGGTTCGCAGCTTCCCGGCCTACGGGTGTGGTACCCTGCTATTTATAGCCTCTCTGTGAATGTGCTATGGATGTCGCAGATATTTCTGGTTGGTGGTTGCATAGGGCCCCTTCGGCATAATGTGGTCATATAGGTAGGCGCATGTCATAGGGGAACTATCACGTGAGCTCGATTGGGATATATTGTTAATAAGATCTCGGAATCATTTTAACCCGTTGTGTGCATGACTTGGTCAGCTGGACAGGTAGCTCGCACCAACTATGCGAGGATCTCTTTCATTGTAACAGAAAGATCCTGTGGATCGGAGGCCGCATAGCATCATGGCCGCCTATGGGTCCGGGCCGCATGACGTCGTGCCCGCATATGGTCGAGGTCGCCTATGGGAACTTTATAGGGTCGAGGCCGCATATGGATGAGGCCGCAGAGTGACGAGGCCGCAGAGTGTTGGACACATGGCTCTGTGCATCTGACAAAATTATTAAGGCTTAACGTGACTTCGTCTTTTTTATGAGTCGTCGTCTTCCTCATGATTCTCGAGGTGGTCAGGGCAATAAGTGCTCTGTCCGAACTTTATGACAGACCTTTGGGAGTCGTATCTTTTTGGTGATGTGTCTCTCCTTTCTTCGTCTACTCAGGCCGCATGAAGGCTATTATGCATCTTCTGTCTGACCGCATAGATCATATTTTTATGCGGCATGAGCTTTATGCGGCCTGTAGTATGTTTTATGCTTCTACAGCATCTTCATCCAATCCTCCTTAAGAGGAGACTTCTTATTCCTTGTTTAGTCCATCCTTGTCCGATGAGGGTGATTTGATGGATTTTTATTTACATCCCTCAAGAATTCGGTCATGACCCACACCATGATATTTGGGAACGAGTACATGGGTACGTCCAGCCTACGCAACAGCATCGACAATAAATCGTTGTTTAGACTTCAAATAGAAACTATCTAGACCATTACAAGAACAACTAGTATCTTCATACATAACTCAATCACAACATTCTAGGAAAGATATGATAAGGAAAGCAATCCAAACAACTAACTAAAAGAAATGAACACTAGAGCATGATACTGGAATAAGAATACTAGTCTAGATCTCAAAAGATATCACCTTATGATCCACCGTGCAAGCGCAATCTTAACTATAGCATCACTCTGAAGTCCAGGAACATGGGACACAATAACTCTAAAAATGTTATCCAGTTAGGATGAAATGAGTACAACTCTAATAGTCATTCCAATACATGGTAGAAATTATAAGACAGGAAATAGTATTGTAATACATGATGAGATAAGCAATATGATTTCAGAGTATGGCAAGTAGTGAGGAATAAGTAAACAGATATAATTATGACAATATATAGTGATATGGAATGAAACGGGAAAGACTATATCTAGCTAAGTATAATGAACTATTGCTTTCGATATGTGATCAAACAACAATGATACTAACAATGTCTACAATAGTATGGTCAATCATACGTATATGATTGGCTATCCATAATGTCTATAATAGTACGACTCAATCATATATATATGATTGGCTATCCACAATGTCAACGATAGTATGGCTCAATCATGTATATGATTGATTACCGACAATATCTACAATGTATAAAATGGTTGATCACAAATAATCTCCCACCCCGACTAGTATAATGTATTCAACCATGACACATTATGATACAATGAATCATAATGCGGTGTCTAAATATGAGAACGGTGATCAATGTCTACAATAAGATGTGATAAGTAACATATCTTGACTAAAATCTATAACTTACTAATCCGTGTAACCGTTGTGTCAGAATCAAGTAAGACATCACTAAATACATGTATTATAATAACTATCAAGTAAAGGAAACTATTAGAAAATGTACTCGTCTGTGGTCCTGAGCTGACAATACCAATCAGTGTCCGAACTGGAGTCCAAGACCTATTTATGAATTCCATGTCAAATAGGTGATTTGGAATCATAAACAAGCTTAACTAGCTCTATTTTAGGTTTCCAGATCAATTCTAGGTCGTATTCAGCTATTTATAAATGTTATGTACCTATGGTTTATGTGTATAAGTACAATGGTTTATATATATAACCTTGTTAGGTACTGAAGGCATATTTTATATATACACCCATTATAATTTCAATTATTAGATAATTTTGTTTATTTTTATATATGCATGTTACTAATTGTAAACCATATCTAGTTTCGTAAAAGCATACAATTATCATTTTATATGCATATACTATAAATGTATTTTACATATTCCTATTATAAATACTTAACGATAAATTTATATAAGTTGCATACCCATTTTTCCTGAAGGAATATTTATATGTATGAACAAATATCTAATAGGTACTTTTAGAGCTATATAAGATAGCCATAATAGGGTTTTCAAAGTTCTAAACTATATAAGAACTTAATTTCATAGACAAATCCTAATTAGAACTTTATTCATAGGTGTATATATGTTGTGATGATTCTTGGTTATTTGTTCGGCTCTGGTAGATTTTTTTTAGACTATATCAGCCGTAGATCAGACTAGGATGACTAGACTTCGGCAACTGCAATATGAGCACAGATTGGACAAACTGAGGCAAGTATACATTGCCTATTGATTTACAGTATTTATATGCATATTTTCTTATCAGTCATTTATTTTGGATATACTGCTACGTATTTCACCTGTTCCTTACCTGTATGGTTACATGATTTATTTCTGTTGACACATAGGCATGATATACAGATTCACATTGCATGACATGCTAGGCGACTCGTATATGATCCCTGACATTTACTTGATAATGGACTTGACTGTATACATATTTGACTGGACTTATCGCTTGTTAGAGTCGGACTGGTTGTATCGTAGATGCATCGTGGGCAGAGTAGCATAGGGAGGGAATAACATAAATGGTTGGTGGTGGCACTAACAATTGCTTGGTTTATGCTTGGGCTACTTTCCCATATTGTTACCGTTGTCTCATTCCCAGAGCTTCGGATTCATCATTATTTACAACAGTTTTCTTAAAGAAACTACAATTTTAGCATTAGTTACCACAATTTTTCTTACAGGAAGTATAAATTTCACCGTGACAGTCCACGTATACAAGTGATATTCTCAATTTGAATTTCATATAGGTTGGTCAGACTGGTTGTTGTTAGTTCTACATAGACCCTTGTTTACATCATCGCATTTTCTTTACAGTTTTTCATATGGCATATTTTTATGTATCTTATTACATCCCTCTAAGGACCTGGTTTCTTTCCAGGTTATTGCTGAGCGCTGACATAAGACTATCGGGATACTTCTTCGGGATCCAGGTATCGCTTGATGGTACCTTCTTTATTGTCACGCCCCAGAACCAGAATACTGGAGAGCAGGGGAATGACTCTACCAACCACACCTTACGGAATACCGAAGCAACCCGCAATGTGTTAAGATTGTCTAGAGGCAAGGGAGTGCATACTATAATCAAGTCTCCTAGGGTCAAGAGCTTCTATTGTCTCAATCACTCAAACAAGTATCAATAACATAGAACATTTTAGAGTAAGCAGTAAGGCATCCCAAACGCCGCATCAGAATATTCTAGAGATCCAGCGATACAGAATGATATGCTAGATACACAATCAAAAGTATACATGAAAGTGAATCATCTGCAGTCTGAATATAATACAGTCATGTAGGAAACTAGTGTCCAGATTCTCCGGCTAACAGGTGTCGGTTGGCTAAATGTCCAAAGAATATAGTTTACAAAAGACGAACAGTAAAACAGGAAACCCACTCGTGACCCTCAGTAGTCATCATTGTGGTGCATGACATTAGTGAGGGAGAAGTAAGCTTGATCCTCAGGTGCTGGCTCTAAACCTGGCCATGCAAAAAAATTGGAGTCAGACCCCAAATAGCAAGTACCACAAAGAAAGCACAAAATGAAGAAACAAAACCAGTTCTATAACATAAGATGCGTGAGCCAACAATCAATGGCATATGTCCCATCCATGACATGATATGACACCCTTTCACCAAATAAGGACAAGAAGAGTCCTATCACATCAAGATAGAATACGTGCCTTGATTATGGTCAAGCTAAAATAATTATGCGTCGTAGTTTCAGTCCACAGCCTATCCTAACACGATAGCGCAACCCAATAACCAAACAAGGACATGAGTTAAAATATCATGTTACAACAGCCTGTGTCCCTAATTCCACTTAACAGAAGGAACAATACGCAAGCAGAGATACAATATAAGAAATAACATAGCTTTGGTCCATGGATTATCGTAACATAATGATATAACCCAACAACCAAACAAGGACATGGGTTAAATCATCAAACCACGATAGTCACTTTCCTGGCTAGACATATAATATAAGCAAATTAGACTATCAATCATGTATTACGGCTTCATATGTGATCTCTAGGTTATCCCAGTAATGCAATATATGAGTATCCTTATATCCTACCATAATCGAGTAGGGCTGGCTAAACCAATGATATACTAGCAAGTATATATGTAAAATGATGCACCAATCCCTTGCAAGGGCACTGAGCTAATTATTATTTAGTAACAGTTCCAGGCTTTACATAAAAAAGATACAGGCTCGATCTTATAATTAAGTCAGATATTGCACTCCACTAGTGCGGATGATATACAGTATTTATTGTGGCCAGCCTTTACTCCCAGCTAATTTAGGGTGATTCGACATGCACGATCTCGAGATACCGTTCCCTTCCAATGCTCTACAAATTTAGTTGTCTAGTTAACCCTAGGTTAATTAGAATCCCATGTGGTGGTGACATGAACATTTCTTCTCAAATACATAAGGAATGAAGAAACCCTCTATTTTATTGTTTCATGAGTTGAACCCATGGTCCAAACCTTAAACCCTCTATATATAATCCAACTTTATTCTCTCTCTTTCTCTCTCTCTCTCTCTCTCTCTCTTCTTATTATTCTCCTTCCATTCTTTCTCTCTTCTCATTACTTGACTATGGAGAGAGAGAACCTAAGAGAGAGAATGGAAGAAGAATAATGAGAAGAGAGAGAGAATAAAGTTAGATAATATATTGAGGGTTTAAGGTTTGGACCATGGGTTCAACTCATGATCAAACCAAACTAACAAAATAAACCAAGAGCCAAGTGAACCAAAGAATGGATCTAGTCTCTCTACAATATACAACTATGATAGAAAGAAAATTAAATACGCTCCAAATACGAATATCGAGAACGGAGAGTGACATCTCTATCCACCTTAGAAAATTTTCGTCCTCAAAATTCAAACTCAAGGCTAGCTAGAGATATCAAGACATGCAAAAACTAATTACAAGTAATCTACACATATAAATAATCAAGTATATCTATACATATAATGAAGCAAAGTAACATCATCTTATATGAGTGCTTGTCGATCAAGGAATGAAAGACGCATAGGCATACGAGAAAAATATACCTTACGAGTCGAATAGGTACAGGTACCGAGATAGAATATCGTCCTCGTGCTCCCACGTCGACTCCCCCAAGGAGTGATGACCCCAAGCAACATGAACAAGATGGATAGTCTGGTTCTTGAGTACCTTCTCTCTCTGATCCAAAATGGACAAGGTTTGTTCCTCATAAGTTAAGTCGGTACCAACGACTAACTCAGAATGATCGAGGACTTGACTCAGATTTGGGACATACCTACGCAACTGAGACACATAAAATACATCATGCATTTCATGAAGCGAAGACGAAAGGGCAAAACGATAAGAAACATCCCCTACCCTCTCGAAAATATCGAACAGTCCTAGGTATCACGGACTGAGCTTCCTGCGAACCCCGAATCTAATGACTCCACGGATAGGCAAAATTTGCAAAAATATGTGGTCGGTGACAGAAAACTCCAATGGCCTACGATGTTGATCTACCCAATGACGATGACGATCTTGTGCAACCCAAAGCCGCTCCCTAATCTGCTTAACTATTTTTATTATTTTAGTGATCATCTCAGGCCCCAACATCTTTCGTTCACCAATGTCATCCTATGCTAAGGGTGACCTGCACTTCCTTCCGTACAATACTTCAAAAGGAGCTATCTGTGTGTTGGCCTGATAACTGTTGTTGTACGAGAATTTTACTAAATGAAGATGATCTTCCTAAGACCGACCAAAGTCTAGGGTACCAGCCTGCAGCATATCTTCCAAAGTTTGGATTATCCTTTCTGATTGTCCATCTGTCTGGGGATGATACGCGGTACTGAATCTCAACTTGGTACCCAGGCGATATTGGAAGCTTTTGCCAGAAGAGAGATGTAAAGTGAGTATCACTGTAAACCCCTCACCCCAAAATAGGTATTTTTGTGTGTATTTTATATTTATTGTATTTACCTTAGATTATATTTTTTATTTATAATCAATTAAAATTTAATTATTGCATTAGGATACTTCATCATGGTTTCAACGTTAATAATATAGCACGACCCTAAAATCTATATCAACCTTCGTAGGAAGTAGCCTACACTAAAGCCGCTACACATAGGATCTTCCGGTGACACAAAATCCGATCATGTAGCTTTAGTATGGCACTAGTGTAACAATCGTAGTTTCTTGCATTTAATATTTAGATATTTTTATATATATGATTTATTTATGGTTATTTTTCAATCCCAACTTCCTACAATTAGAAACCCATAATTTTAATTACCACCATGAGTCTCCCATGCCAATTTAGGCAAATTTTCTTTTTGTAAAAATTTTATTTATCTATTATTTATTTTCTTAGAATTCCAAATTAAATCTAAACTATTAAAGATTTACCATAGAATTGCTACCAACCAAATTAGGAAACACCAAATCCTAATTAGAAAATAAATTTCTTTAGAGTATTTTATATTTTAAGTATTTTTCATTAATTTAAATGATAAATTTCATTAAAGTATTCTATTAGTTAATTAGAAAATAAATTTCTTGAATTATTTAATTAGAAAATTATTTATTTGAAATTATTTTCCCAAAACTATTTTACTACTATTTATCTCTTATTTAAATTTTATAAATATTTTTAAAATTTATTTCATGTGCATATATATATTTGAATTTTATACTACATCTTTATATAAAATATATATATATATATATATATATATATATATTTGTTAGTTAGAAAGTGAATTCTTTAATTTATTTGTTCATATAAATATTTTATTTAAAAGTGTTTCACAAAAACTAATTTTTATTTATTTAAAATCTTTTGTCAAATTACTATAAATTTTTTTAGAATTTTATTTATGTACAAACATATCTTTTGTATTGTATTATTCCCAACTATATATATATATATATATATATATATATATATATATATATATATATATATATATATATAAACAAGATAAGAAGAAAAAAAATCGAACAGACCCAACCCCATGCCGCACGGAACCTCCCCCCCCCACTCTCTCGATATATATCTCTCTCTCTTATATATATATATATATATATATATATATATATATATATATATATATATATATATATAGAGAGAGAGAGAGAGAGAGAGAGAGAGAGAGAATAAGGGAGGTGAGATGGCACCTCACTCTAAAAACAAGGGTGGCGGTGATGTGGCACAATCCCAACCACACATTTCATAATTGGCAATTTGCACTTAACCCCTTCCCCTCGTTTGTGTGGTTGAAATTGTGCCACGTCACCGCCACCCTTGTTTTAAGAGTGAGGTGCCACCTCACCTCCCTTATTCTCTCTCTCTCTCTCTCTCTCTCTCTCTCTCTCTATATATATATATATATATATATATATATATATATATATAGTCTAAACCCTAATATCCCCTGCTCAGGCGCCAACACCCGAGCCACCGCCATAGGCCGAAGAACGTCGCCACGGCCGCCCGCTCCCACAGCAGAGCACCCCGTGACCTCCACTTCCATGAGAGATTTCTCTCTCAACGTCGCTTCGTTGAGAGGTTTTTTTGTATGCACTCACAACCTAACCCTTTAGGATTCCCTTTTTCAAACCTTCTCTCATTTTGAGTCAAGAGATAGATAAATAGACACATCCCATTGCACTGATCGGGGGCGCTCGTAGTGACTGAGGGCGATACGGTTTCAGGTTTAGTGTAGCAAGCGGGACAAGTTTTCGTGCACCGGATTGATCGAAAAATATGTCAAAATTGGCCGAAAAACTGTTTGAACACAGTTCAGAAATTCAATCCAACCACACATGTTCATGCTCAATTTTCTACCAACTTGTTTATTATTTTCAAAATCTAATTGATAGGACTTCTTCACAATATGATCGAGATTATTACTATTCGTTTAGTTTTTATTAATTTGCAATATAGATTAAATTATTCGAATTCAAAAACAACCAAAAACTTATTTTTTAAAACTAAAATCTTACGATACGGAGTACGTCCCGCCAAACGGGACCACCTCGCCGTATACCAATTACCCCGAAAGGAGCTTATGGTATATCCAGATGTGTGGACTTTTGCGAAAGTTGATTCGGACGTATGAGCATGCCGGAATCAGCCCATATTAAAATGCCCATGTATAAGTATTTTGCAACTTTCTGAATTATTTTGTGTGCACTCATCAGATCACCACAAAATTTATGCCATTGAACTCGCAGCATTTTACTTGTCCTGTGACCTAAGTTTCGCTCGATTTTGAGACAGTCAATAGAATATCATTTTGTGGACCCCACGATTCGACTTGACGAGCGATTTTGTGATCGGCTCACAGGAATCCAAAACTGGATATACCGTTATGATCATATTGTTGTTTAGGATTTGATTGACCTATAATTTATCTTATTTAGAGACTTTTACACTGTTCATGTTTTTTGGAACAAAGTAGGCCACAAGTGGACCCCGTTTTGGCCCAAAATTACCATTTTAGCCCTTGTGCCCAAATTGGACTTATGGGTAGTCAATCATAACTATTTCTTATATTTTTGAAATATTGGTGATGTCTGTTGCAGCATCTGGAGGCGTTTGTTCTGTTTCTATATTTACTTAGAGCATTGTACATTTTATCTTGCGTTATTTCAGCACCAGACTATTGCCAGACAAGTATACCTTGCTTGATTGTATTGATCAGTTTACATATGCCTAGTTTTTATTTGATTAGTTATGTGCACGTATCTTAGAGTAGCAGACTTATCATGTATCTTGTGAAGATACGAGGTATCTTCTGACCTGACACATGGTATGGTGGTCCAACCCTTGTTCTTGTCTGGTTGTGGGGTTGGATTATGGTGAAGGTACGAGGTATCTTCTGACCTGACAATGTTTCAAACATGTTCATTGTCTGAGTGAGTGAGTGAGTGAGTGAGTGAGTGAGTGAGTGAGTGAGTGAGTGAGTGAGTGCATGGACAAGCGTGTCGACTGATTATTACGAGAGTTCGAGTCCTGTGTTAGTAGTTGCTATTGGTTTAGTATTTTAGATATTATTTGACGTCTTTGCATTATGTCAGCACCGCGTATACGGTTCAAATAGTTTATTAGGAGGGAAGAATCTACTAGTGAGCGTATGGGATTTCTGTTTCTTACGATATAAATGGTGTAAATCGTGTACCCCCGAGTTCTTTCGAACGCCTGGTGGGACGACTGTTATTTTCTTTCTCTACCCCCTCATACGCCACTATAGATGTCTCGAGTACATTTCACATAGATGGTTAGTTACCATATTTATTGTTTACTGCTTTACTTTCATGCATGTCTATTCGTGTGTACTTGTTATGTCCCTCTGAGGACCTGACACTCTTTTCAAGTTTGGAAAATCATGACTATTTGTAGGAGCACGGATCAGGACTTGCTACTACTTTCTCGTTCGAGGAGGTCTTCCCTTCGAGCCTCTCTGATCATTAGATGATGTACTCATTATGTTTTCTTTCAAATTCTAGTTTGGTAGTAGATCTGTCTCCTCCCGACTATTAGTTTCTTCTTGACTATTTCATACTTGGTTAATTATCATATTTGGTTATTTATGACTATTTGGTTTTGTGGATGAGATTAATATTGCCTGTGACTTGTGTAATTATATACCACTTATGAATTATTATTCATAAAACAACGTACGTATGTGTATGATTTCTATATATTGGAGTTGTCATATACATATGGTTGGCATACTGACGTATTTCTAGTCTTACGTATTTTGAGACTGGGACGTGACATATTTTTAGTTGTGGCCCATGCAGGTCGTGTTAGCCGTTTTGGTTACATAATTATATCGAGTGGGCCTGCACCTAGGATTAGAGTTTTAGGTCCCATCCATATTTGACTATGACTCACCTTACTTCCAACCCGTTCTATTTAAATGATTGCATCCTGCTTGATTCATGTACTTCTCCTAATCCTTCGTCCATCTCTTGCAAAAAGATAATTTTGCCATGCATGTCGAGAGTATATTGTCTCGGTTACATTACTGTACCGAGCAAGCCTACAAATATGATTAGAGTATAGGATCTCATCCACCTACTGACTTTCCTCTTTATTTTCTTTCTGAATTCTTAAACTCACCTACCTTCCTTGACCTTCGAAATTGTACCCGCTTAATTCTCTTGACATCGGTATCCTTATTTTCTTAACTCTTCCTAGTTAATGTACTTCTCTAATAGTTCCTTTAGTGTATAGTCTTCTTCCATAATATATGTATCATTGTTGTTAGGGTTAGAAGATAATTATGATAACATATCTGCTAAGAAAAATAAATTACAATATTGGCAGCTCCCAAAAGTTTAGCATACCTAATGAACCCTAGCATCCAACACCAGTAAATTGATTGATCATTATCCCTTGATATATTTAGGAATGATTTGAGAGTAGTATAGATACTACTAGGGTTAATTAGAAATTTGACCATATTGTTTGACCCTAGTATTGAGGAACCAATAGAAATCTAAGGTTGAATATTAGGACTAAACCTAACTTTCTTAGTGAGATAATACAAGAGGACTATAAATTTAGATTCTTGTCTTGATATTAGCAGAGCAGTACCTTAGAAAACCAAGGGGAATGAATTGATACCTTAGTAAGAGCAAGGGTACAATACCTTCATCTTAGTAGATCCCCTAGAATTTATGATCATCGTTGGGTCATACTTGAGTCTTCATGAGTCACCGACCGTGCCATCTCATCCAACTATCTATATACTTTTCCATCCTGAGTTAATCCCTTCCTCCATCATAGATTAATTACCCAATTAAAACCTATTGAATGATTATCCTTAGAAAACCATGATATTATCAAGAATCTATTTACTTTCATATCTTGTTTCTCCGAAACCTTAACGCTAGCTATTTGTGCGATGACTAAAATTTTTCCCTCGCCTTTCAAATCGTGCTACATTACTGTTCTAATTGTATGCCAAGTGAATCCTTTTATATTAGGATATATAGTTTGGTAATCTGGAATTTTAATTTTTTTGCTTAGTAGTTAGAACTTCATAGTTTGAGTTGTTCCTTTAGATTATGATTTTATGATTATCCTTTAGTTTCAAAACGAGTAATCTTCTTCACAAATCTCAATACAGATTATATCCTATCTCACTTGAGAGCCTGTAACTCCGCCATTCTTAATATTAATACTTTTATTCTATAATCTCTATGATTTAGACTTAAGATGACCATTACCTATATAATGACATAGGATGCCCTAATAAATACCAAGATATTTCTCTCGTATACCCTGATAAGAGTTTCTACTTTATCCCCATAAGGATATTACAAGTATTAGTTGATTTTTTGTAAGTTGGGTAGCATGCCTCACAACCTAGTATACCATAGTCCTTTTGACCCATTAATGAAGTATAATTGAATGATATTAACTATACGCTAGCATAAGAAGATAGTATATCTAGACTGTAGAACTTTAGAGACCCATACCCCATTTGGTCGACCAGAGACTTAGACAAGAAGTTAGAATAACAATTGTAGAGGCACAAAACACTGGACGTATCTTAGATTCTTGATGAACTTGAACTATTGTACTTCCATCATAATCTCACATACTTATATTTTTGGACTATCTTGACTCATGCTGCTACTACAGCCTAGTTTTGCAAGCTTATTCTTTATCGAGCTTGTTCATGACATATGTATTATTGGGGGGGGCACACTAATACATTGTCTAATTAGAATCAGTGTATTATAGTCTGGCCAACTTTAGTGCACTTGGTTCGCTCTTTGCATGACTACTTAACGTGGATTGAGATATAGTTGACTTAACTTGTTAGACGAATATACTTGCCATCTAGATAAGTCTGAGCATATCGTATCGGTTACATAACTACACTAATACGAGCCCGTGAATAGGAATTTACCAAAAATAGGATTTTAATCGTCCTTGAACATCCACAAATGTCTTGACAACTCTTTTTTGAATTATTCAATCGTCCTTGAACACCACACATGTATCACCTCCTCCTTGAACTAATTTTTTTTTTGTCTTTCCCTCTTTTGAAAAGATGTACGCTCGTACTTGATATATGTCTGACATACGGATAGTATTAGGTATTACCCCATAGGCCAATCACATTACTTTATAACTATCTTTTGTAATTAAGGACATATCACATGTGATAGGTTTGTATTAATATTTTGAGGATTAGTAAGCACTATTGAATGATTGAGATTTTTTTTTGTATAGCCTTGTGTTTTTAAAGATTGGTGAATTAAAAGTTGGGTAGAAGTTGCATTGTCAGCTTGAGCCAAATTTTATATGAAAGTAAAATTCTTAGTCGTAATCACCATAGGTACTTTGATGGTGAAAGAGGCAAAAGAAGCAATCCATAGAAAGATTTGGCGTCGCTCACTAAATTGCTGAAAGCACAGCTACGTGCTGGCACTCAAGTCAAGTAGTAGCGCTGGCACGTCACTCGGCTCCCCGGCTCACTTCGGTTACCATTTCTCCATAGGCGCATGTCTCAGCAACACAAAACGAGGGTTTTTCTCGTTATAGGACTGGACCAAACATCTCACAAAATGAGCTGACGACAGCCATACAACACCTGTATAAAATGACCATCCTGTTAAGGACAGGTTTTCTTGTTCATATGTCATGGGCTGGCAAGATAAGATTGACAGATTTAAGTTATTTAATTTTAAGAAATATTTTTTTAGGATAATTATGATGATGAGGATTTAACTTTAAAGATAAGAATTCCTATAGAATAAATTTTAAGATTTTGATATATTGGACCAAATATTTATAATTTGAGCATATAATTTAAATTTTTAATATTGTAAGTTGAATCATCGATTTGAATTTTGAGGATGCATATAAAATTTTAAACTTGAACATAAATAGATTAGACTTAATATTTTACAAATTTACGATTTGAATTAGATGTTAAATTTTGAGTGTTGAATCACCTATTTAAGATGTTGAGGATGGAAATTGAATTTAAAATTTGATGAGTACGAAATTTTTAAGTTGAAAATAGGAATAAGATTTGATTAGAGTTGTTTATTATTTAAAATTGAGAGGAGATTATGATAGTTAGAAATTATGATTTAAAATTTGATGTGAGTTATTTAAATTTAAAGATGTCATATATATTTGATTTAAATCTTGATTATTTAAATTTAGAAAGAGATTACGATAGGTCTGCTAGATCGTGGGTTCATCCGTCCGAGCGTGTCTCCTTGGGGTGCGCATGTGCTCTTCGTAAAGAAGAAGGATGGAATGTTATGACTCTGCATCGATTATCGGGAGCTAAATAAGTTCACCATCAGAAACAAGTATCCTCTGCCCATGATAGATGACCTCTTTGATCAGCTGCAAGGGGCAACGGTGTTCTCAAAAATCGATCTTCACTCGGTCTTCCACCAGCTAAAGATTAAGCCTGAGGATATGCCAAGTCAGCATTCCGAACCCACTATGGATATTACAAAAAAAATTCATGTTGTTTGGACTGATGAACGCCCCTACCGCTTTTATGGATTTGATGAAATGGGTATTCCGACCCTTTCTCGATAAATTTATGGTCATTTTTATCGATGACATCTTTGTGTACTCAAAGAATAGGGATGAACACGCAGGACACCTGCAGATGGTGCTTCAAACCCTTTGAGACAATAAGTTGTACGCAAAGCTTAGTAAATGCGAGTTTTTGTTGGACAGCATAGCCTTTTTCGGGCATATTATTTCTGCAACGGGTATCTCAGTTGACCCAAAGAAGATAGAAGCCATCGTGAACTAGAGGAGGCCTGAGTCAGCTAGTGATATTCGGAGTTTCCTTGGTCTGGTGGGCTGCTATAGAAGATTTATTAAAGATTTTAGGAGGATCGCCTCACCTCTGACTCAGCTAACTCGAAAGGGAGTAACGTTCGCGTGGACGGACAACTGTGAAGCTTTGTTAATGGAGTTAAAGCAGCACATCGTCTCAACACCAATTCTTACACTTCCCGACGGACCCAATAATTTTAAAATATATAATGATGCCTCAGAAAAGGGTTTAGGAAGTGTCCTTATGCAACAGGACAAAGTGATAACCTTCGTGTCGAGGTAGTTGAAGCATTACGAGAAGAATTATCCAACCCATGATCTGGAGCTCGCAGTAGTAGTGTTCGTACTGAAGTTGTGGCGCCACTATCTTTATGGTGTGCCATGCAAGATCTATACAGACCATAAGAGCCTAAAATATCTATATACACAAAAGGATTTGAATCTTCGACAACGGCGTTGGCTTGAACTCCTTAGCGATTTTGACTTGATGATCAGATACACCCCGGACAATGGTAATGTTGTAGCTGATACGCTGAGTCGAGTATTCGTTGGGAGCCTGGCTATTGATGATAAGCTACATTGGGATATAGAAGCTTTGGGCATTACACTTATAATCAGATATAAAAAGGGGGCGCACGTAGCTCAACTGCGCTTCAAACCTGACTTATTAGAAAAGGTCAAGTCCGCTCAGAAGGATGACCTGTTCTTGCAAAAGATGCAAGGTCTTATCTCATCAGGAAAGGCAACCGACTTTGCGGTAGGCATAGACGGGATGATCCAAGTAAAGGGAAGATTGTGCGTTCCAAACGATGCAGCCCTCAGAAAAGAGATACTCACGGAAGCCCACTCTACAAGTTATACTTCACATCCGAGTAGCACAAAGATGTATCGAGACCTCTGAACGACATTTTGGTGGCACGACATAAAAAGAGATGTGGCACTGTTCGTGTTATAATACATAGCTTGTCAGAGGGTAAAGGCCGAGCACCAGAATCCAGGCGGAGAGATGCAGAATCTCGCTATACCGAAATAGAAATGGGAACACATAACAATAGATTTCATTATTGGTTTGCCTAAGACGCAACGGGAGAATGATGCCGTCTGGGTTATCGTTGATCGACTCACCAAGTCAGCTCACTTTTTGCCTATCAAATATACTTGGAGTGCCTACCACTTGGCTCAGATCTACCTCAACGAAATTGTTCGGCTCCACGGCGTGCCCGTATCTATTATCTCCGATAGAAATGGTCAATTTCTATCATGTTTCTGGGAAAGCTTGCAGTCAACAATGGAAACGAAGTTAAAGTTTAGCTTCGCCTACCATCCACAGACAGACGGTCAAACAGAACGTGTCAACCAAATCCTAGAAGACATGCAACGACTCTGCGCCTTGGACTTGAAGACAAGTTAGGACATGCATCTACCGTTAGCCGAATTTGCATACAACAATAGCTATCAATCTAGCATTCAGATGGCGCCATATGAGGCATTGTATGGGCAAAAGTGCATATCCCCGATCTATTGGGATAAAGTTAAAGAACGACAAATTCTTGGCCCAAAACTCATAGAGCAAACCATTCAGAAGATTCGTTTGATCCGGGAACGGCTAAAGGTAGCAAAGAGTCGTCAGAAGAGCTACTCAGACACACATCGACGACCACTTGAGTTCCTTGAAGGCGATCGGGTATTTCTCAAAGTCTCTCCCATGCGAGGAGTTACCAGATTTGGAGCAAAAGGGGAGCTAAGTCCAAGATTTGTCGGTCCGTTTGAGATACTAAAATGAGTTACCTCAGTCGTATATCAAATAGCCCTGCCACCATCACTATCTGAAGTGCACGATATCTTCCATGTTTTACAGCTTAGGAAGTATGTGTACGACCCGAGTCGTGTGGTGGATCTTGATCAACTAGACCTAAGGGCAGACTTGACTTATGTTGAACAACCTGTGCAAATCTTGGATCGTAAAGAGAAGCTGCTTCGAAGTCGTACGGTTCCTCTTGTGCACGTGCTTTGACAAAAAAATTCGGTTGAAGAATCTACTTGGGAGCTTGAGTCTGAGATGAGGGAAAGGTTTCCTTCATTGTTTCTTAGTGGTAGGTTCTATTCCTAAGTTTCATTGATGAAACTTCCAATTAGTTTGTTAGGATGTGGTACCCCATTTTCCCTATTTGGGGAGCGCGGCTATGAAATACAAATCAGTATCGTTCGATCGGGATAGATTAAAACAAGATTTTATCCTCGTTATAGATTTGCGTCTTCGGAATCGATTCCCATATTCAGTGAACCATGTCCCGAGGATCGACTTAGCGGCAAAGTTAAAAGGTATCTCTCCGCTGCAAGTTTTCTTGCCTAGTTTTCGCTGTCGTTTTGTTATTTTCGTGCTTTGAGTAAGTTTTCGGATTTATTGCATTTTCTTGAACAGTTTCGATAGATTTCATTATTTTTGTTCGTTGAACTATACTTCAATTTCGAGATTGGAAAGAGTGGAAGAGGTATTGATCAGTTGTTCATGGCAATGCAGGTAACAAGCAGTAGGCGACGTGCGAGCGGAGTCTTAAAGCACCTCTTTCCTTTCCTTCTCCAACCAACTAGTGAGTGGCTTATATTCGATTCAGTTGACCCTTCTTCTAAGCCTTCACATCTAAAAATCTTACATTCTTGCTTGTCCCGATCAAACGATACCATAATAACTAAACGATGTAAAGATAAGAAAGAATAGACTTGGATTACTTATTTGCAAGACAATCAACATGTGAACGATTACCTTATTATATGCTAGTTCATTTAGAATGTTCTTCATATGCTTTAATTTTAGTTAGAATGTATACTCCGTCTATAAATTATGCTATGCATATAAGAACACACTTTGCTATGCGATATATTGATCAGTAAGACTATACAAAACCATTATGCTATGGAACTTGTATCGTGCTTGTATTTTCCTTAAACTGCATAAATTGATTGGAAACTTAATGGACGTCGTTTGAACACGGACAACTTGTGCACAAGGTTTTATGGTTTTCATGGACGATCGCCGGGGCATTGGGACCGATTCGATCCGGACGGAACATTATGTACAGTCGTATGTTATAGACGAAGTATTATGTAGCGGGGCTCGCCACCTGTGTTGCATGTCATTCTTGTCTCGGGACTATAACCCGTCCTTTATGGCATTATGCCAGTGATCCCTTCGTATATTTAAACCAGTGCAAAGCTAACTTATGTCTTCGTGGCAGGGAAGGACATGGTAAGTATTGTGCAGGTGGTTCAGACGGGCAGGTAAAAGTCACCGAATGGTGGCAAGTTCATTTCAGTTGTTTTTATATATACTGCTTGCTTGTAAAATAAACTAAGGCAAGATAGAAAGACCATAAATAATATGCATGCTTCATATAAACAACGTGTTGATTGGTATAGTTGGGTTAGCTCACATTCACCAGTATATTTCAATGTACTGATCCTCGTTGAAACAGGTTCCCCACACCAATAAGATCCTGCGAGGAGCTAAAGTCACTGTCCAATCCAGTCCATCTGTCGGTGCATCCCGATCGTGCCTTACTTGAAGCATTTTGAAGCCAGGAGCTAGCAACCTAAACTCAATGCAGCTCCATGGGAAAGCCATCGTTCAGCCTGAAGGTCCTTTATTTTGAAGTTTTAGTAAAGGATGTAATGTACAGGATAGCTATCTCATTTTGTGTCAAATTTTGTAAGCCCGTGTGGCAACCTTCTAACTCGTTCAAGAGTTTGTAAAAAAGATGTTCATTATCAATAAAGAGAACTTTTCCATGTTTTAACTTTATGTTTCAATTATCTGCGTACTCTGAATATGTGCTCGCTATGCAAAAATACCCTAGCCTTGTGCGATGCGACCTAGGCACCCACGACGTCACACTCGGGGGATAAATATCGATTCCACGGAATTGGGGCGTGACATATTAGTATCAGAGCACAGCTTCCACAGAATCTGCTACTGTCTTCGGGACTGGCCAATTCTCTTCTGCTTCAACCTTTTTAGGGTCCACTGGCTCTCCCGCTTCTGAGATGATATATCCCAAGAATGATACATGATCCAACCAGAATTCACACTTATTGAGCTTGGCATACAATTGATGCTCCTTAAGAACTTGTAAAACTTTTCCAAGATATATTTATACTCTTCTTCATTGTTGGAGTAGACAAGAATGTCGTCTATGATTACCACTACAAATTGATCTAGGTATGGCATAAAAATACGATTCTTCATCTATAATTATTGTTGGAGCATTGGTCAATCCGAATGGCATAACTAAAATTTCGTAATGCCCATATCGAGATCAAAATGATGTCTTTGGTATATCTTGCTCCCGGACCCTTACTTGATAATACCCTAATCGAACGTCTATCTTGGAAAATACTTTTATTTCGCTCAATTGGTCAAACAAGTTGTCATGACCCGTACCCAGTTTAGGGGCACGAGAGCGTGGGTACGTCCAGCCTACGCCGCAGCATCGGCGGTAGAACGCTGTCTAGGTCAAGTACTATCTAACAATCTCACGCTAGTATCCAACTCCATAAGGAGATTCGGATAATACTATAAAAATATTCATAACATACTCAATCACAACTACAACACGATAGGAATTTGAAGAAATAAACAACACAAGTCAAATGACAAATAATCAAACCTGCAATCTGTAACATCCAATCCCCAAGTGTATCAGAAACCAGTCTACTAAGGTCACAGTCTGGAAAAATATTTTCCAGTCAGGAAGGAGCAAAGTACATCTCTAAATAGCAGTTCTATATAAATGACATAAACTATATAGCAGTTCTAGATGGAAACATACCAGATGCATGTATAGGTACGAGAATGTACAAGAAAAGAAATATACTGGAAATACTGTAAGTAATTGCAGGAAGAAAAACAATATGTCAATGAGCAAGAACCCTATGACTAAGTGTGTGAGTACTAGCTTTAACATGTGATCGGCTTGGGACTAGTAAACTCATTACATGGGTTAGTAGGGCTAACCGATGTAACAGTGAGGAGGCATGTAAACTCATTACATGGGTTAGTAGGGCTAACCGATGTAACAGTGAGGAGACATGTAAATGGTCAGGCCGCACCCGACGTGAGATGTGGGGTGAGCTATGGTGCATATAAAGTTGGGTATGATCACATATCTACACTAAAGTACTCCCCAAACCCCCCGACTGGTATAGTAGATCCAATCATGGTACGCTACGGCACGGGATTCCATAGGAAGGTAGCAAATCTCCCCGGGAATCAGTGTCTGTACATGCACAAGATAACAAGGAAAACAAGTCTTGTACAAGCTACACCATGAATAAGGAATAACATCTCATGACGAGATCCGTGTATACCAATCCGTGTAACCAATGTGTCAAGAACATAGATATTTACACTAGATACAGTGAACATAGGAGATATCATAAATTAGAAACTAATCAGAGAATGTACTCGCCTTGGGTCCTTAGCTGGTAAAACCAATGTCCTGTCCCAGAGTATCGTCTGGAGGATCCAACAGTCCTAGAATATATCAAATACAATATTTGCATCAGGTGCTACACTAACACATCACAACACATGAACTCAGGGCTCTATCAGGTATGGCACTAGTCAACTAGGGTCACCTAGTAATTTACCAATTAATCATATTATCAATAAATAATTTAATACATATATATATGGTTATTCCAAAGTATACAAAATAGGTATAACTGTATGTACATAAGTGGAAATATATTTTATTTATGTGAAAAATTATACATCACTCATACATATGCTAAAATACATTTTAAAATATATATATGTATATTGTCAATGATATTATTAAAATATATACTAATACTAGTACATCACATTAAATACATATACAATACATTAATTGTATGTACAAGATATATATATATATTTATACTAATTATACATATTTGAAAATATATTAAGTACATATATATATACAATATATACATATACTAAACATTATATATATTTTTTTATACCAAAATAATACGTTTACTATTACATTTTATATACCAAAATATGTATATATCATATATGTGCAAAAGTACATTTTTAGAATATACATATACATATTGTCAACATCATTCTTAACATACTAATATTAATTCACCAAATTAATTTTATACCATATAAAAATACCCAATATACATACATATACAACTAATTATACATGCTTAATTATACAATTTTATTAATAAAAGTAAATAATATACCTATTCATATTTTAAATACATACATATACCAATACGAAAATATAAATCTACATATATATATTTATGCCAAAATACGGTTATATATATATATATATACTAATTTACATAATCAAAAATCCTTATATATAATACTTAACTAAATTTACATAAAAATAACTAAAATTCATCCATCAATAAATAAGATTAATTATATATTAACTAGTCTAATGAAATAACTAAACAATTCATTATTTGCTAAACTAATCACATTAACTAATTAATTAAGAAATTACTGATTAATAAATAATTGACTGATTAATTATAACTAATATAAATTAACTAATTATGTTAACTAAACTGATTAAATAAACTAACTACTGATTATAATTTAACTACTGATTAACAAATTAATTAACTAATCATATATTAACCTAATTGCATAAACTAACCTAATTGCATAACTAACCAATTGCAATTTGCATAAACCAATCAATTTGCATAAACTAACTAATTTGCAATTTGCATAAACTACTCAATTGCATAACTTAACTAATTGCAATTTGCATAAGTACTCAATTGCATAAACTAACTAATTCAGCCTCTGATTCAAACGAAAGGGGGAGAGCTCACATTGGGGGGGGGATTTTCCGTCGCCGGCGCGGGGACGTCCGCCGGGGTCGGCGCAGGGGGATCCGTCGAGGTCACGCGGCTTCGACAGATGCTGAGGCGGTGGCGTCGCTCGGCTCGAGGCGGTCGGCGGTCTGGTTCGAGGCGGCTGCGGCTCGACGAGGTCGAGGAGATCCGAGGCGGCGCTGGAAATTCGAGGGCGGCGGCAGTTCTTCTGCGGGGTGGTCGGCCACGGGCGCTCGACGCCGAGGGGGTCCTGCAGCCACCGGAGCTTGACGATGAGGAGGCGGCGGCGACTGTCGAACTCGGCTCGAGGTCGTCGTTCTCCTCGGCGGCGGTGCTCGACGCGGTGAGGCATGGCCACCGGCGGGTCTGGCTCGATGCGGCGGAAGGAGATCTTGGCCGCCGACGGTGGCAGTTCAGATCTAGGGTTAGGGTTTTGGGTTCTGTGTCGGGGTTGGGTACGTGTCCGAGATGGACACGAGGGTTTGTTGTACTGTGGACGTGTCCGGGGGTCTGCCGGACACGGGGATGAGGTTGTACAGTGGAGGATGTGGATGTGTCCGGGTGTGTCGGACACGAAAATCTGTTTGTAACGTTGTAACCGGACACAGGAATGAATGGATATGATGGGACACCCGGGGTCGGACCCGAGGCCATCACGGCTGACACGGTGATGTTGGACACACGGACACGAGCACACAAAAATGGTGGTGGCTTTGGCTTGTGGAGATTTGTGAAGGCTAGCTAGGGTTTCTAGGGAGATGTGATGAGGGACTTAAATAGGGAGAGATGGTGTGGGATAAAGGGTTGCGGGTTGGCCCAATAATGAATGGCCCCGAATTAATTAAACGGGTTTCTCACGTGGGGAAAAATGAGGGTGTGAAGGCTAGTTGATGGGAAATGGCAACTTGTAAAAAAATAAAAATAAAGATTATAATTTCAGAAAATATTTTAGGAAAGCTATAAAATTTATTTATTTACTATCCCATTAAATATAAAAATTATTTTGAAGAAACAACTAGTCTTTTAATTAAATTTATCCAATAAATAATTTTATGATTTCAAGCCAATAAACATTTGAAACTAGAGGAATATATATATTATTATTTATTTATTTATTTTGTAATACATCGTCATTTAGGAAAAAATGATTTTTATAAAGATTTTTAAATTACCTTCTACAATCAAACATCGTTCAAAATCAAATAAAAATTTCAAGGAGAAATATTTTATAAAACTTGATATTTTAAGATAAATTAAAATCTAATTATTTTGGAAATTGGAAATCGGAGGTTACAAGTCTATCCACCTTAGAAAAATTTCGTCCTCGAAATTTTAGGGATGACTAGGATAGAAAAATTTTGTTGTTCATAATGATGAATATATCATTGAAGAAAATATTTCTATAAGGAGAATATTTACCAAACAGAAGAAAACATGAAGAAAAAGAAAATATGGTTTAAGACAGGAATAACTTGAATGAATCATGGCTCGGCCTTGAATCCTCTAGAAAGTTTAGGTTTTAGGAAGTAGATACGATCACTGAAAAACAGATAATTGAAATAATGCACGTTACCTTTTCAAAGTAACTAAACCAAGGAAGACCCAGTATAATGAATGATATAGACATGAAAGTTATAGCTAATTCGAAAGATACGGTCGACAATTTGATTTAAGAAACTTAAATACATCCTTCAGAATGTAATCAAGAGACATCTAATAGCCTTTCTTAATTTCTAGGAAAAAGAAATAAAAGAGTAGTCTTTACTACCATCTGAAAATAATCCTTCCTTTTTATCCTCGTTCATTTTACTTTTCTCAATCTTGTGATTCATCAATAACTAATATCTATAAAAGTTTCAAATTCCACAAACTTTATTAGATTAGATCTTAGAATTTCTGAATCAAAATTTATTACCTGTCCAAAATCCTTATCATCAAATTCGAGTTTGTTTATCTTAACATCAACTATACCTCGATTATTTTCTTCGATTTCAAATGTTACTGTCATGGTCAAGATTTAATTTAAATCACAACCTCAATATACCATGATCTTACCTTACGACCTTCAATTATATGATCCCATAATCAATTATATTATAATCTTCTTTACCATGAGCTTCATTTCATTCCATATTTCTTTATCCGTATGTATAATGTTTCCGAATTTTGAACTAATATATTTTTTTCATCCTCTGAATTTATTATCCCAATGTAAAATTTTTTTTTTTTTTTTTTTTTTACTACTCAAATCCTTAATATTTTAATTGAATTCCAGTCGTATCATAATCTCCTCAAATTTTGAGTAAATAACTAAATACAAAATTTACTATCCAATCCTTTTAATTGAAATCCAATCAATACATATTTATAAAACTTAAAAAATCTGCATCCCAAAATTTAACTTTAAACACTCATCAATCATCTAACTCAAATTCAATTGATGCTTATTCCAATCTAACTCCTCATCCCAAGAATTTAATTTGACACTATTCCATTTACGATTTTATTTCCTGCTTTTCTTTTTCCTCAAATACTCAACGATGCGATGCTTCTAGTATCTTCAATGCAACATTCATACTATATAAAATTTCTATCTTGCAATCAAATAGATAAAATGATAATCTCTCAAATTTTTAATAATCAATTCAATCATATCAAGACCTCCTTAAAATTAATAAATCCTCAAAATTTTTTTTTTTTTTTGGCTCTGTGAATTTCTAAATTCTCCCTTTAAGTTAATGTTTGTCCTCGAATTTCAATCATACCTTGATTTCCATAAAATCAATGATCCATCAACTCCGTTATAACAACCCCTAAATTCTTTATTTAATTTAATGCTCATCCACAAATTTAATCCTCTTGTCTCTTTTGTCGGTCATAACCTTGTCATAGATCTTTGCTATGGTCAAAACCCAATGATCATGGTTTAAGAAAACTCTACCTACAGCCATGCAATTTAAGAAAATATAGGTCATGTGTCTTTTGTCATGGTATTTCAGTCTCTGTTAGGGGGGTACTACTAGTTATATTCTAACAAGAAAATCATGCATGTGAACCACAGTACTAGAAAAATCAATCAATCAATCGAAAGACGAAAGAAAAGGAACATTAGGAAGGAAGAAGGATCATGTTAACATATTACTTGTAGTGTCTACTATCTCTAACAAACACTTAACTCTAGCACACTAACAATTCCTATTCATGTACACTGGTACCCATATCAACTAATCATATATTAATATTCATATCTCTCATCTACCAAAAATTAATCCTCAAAATAATCGTCAAGGTTTAACTTCCCGATCAACTTAAAATAAAATGCATATACCTCCTCAAAATTAGATACTTCACATCGAAATAAAATTTAATCACTTCTAAAATCTTTGTAGCCTTAACTATGTTTAGTGAATCAAATTTAAATCCTCAATAATTTAACAACATAAAATCTCAACTCCTAAAAAATTTTGAAAATTTAAAATTCATTTCCACCTTTTAATTTATAACTCCTCAATGTACATATCAGTGCTCACGGTCTCTGATACTCAAGGTGCACTCAATACCTATATTGTCTAGAACTGTGTACTAAATTTGTACTGCCCGAATCACTTGCACTATTACCTCCAATGATCAAAGTTATCATCAACTGTGTTTTCTTTCATGATTTCAATTTATGTCAATTGGTATATCATCTAATTATCAACACACAGAGTGCTTACTGTTATTAACGTCATCCTTGACTAATCCTCGATATAGAATCATTAGCACTCTTGGTATTATATCACTAGCTGCATTAATGGATTATCTCATCAAGCTCATTAGACTCATGATCACCTGTATCCTCTATAACACTCATGTTTCTTTACTCTCATGGGTATGTGTATGGTTCCTCATCTCGATGGTTGTATATGTATTTCCTTCAATCCTTTAAAGCCTATTAAACTAATCCATGATACGCTTCACAACTTCCATTACTAATCCTGATATTTCTCTACTTATGACATCTCATTAAACCCTTTATACATATACATTTCTTTACCTTTAACATTTCCGATATCAATCATCAAATTAGACATTATGCTCCATAAATCCTTAACACAATTCCCGGATACTTAATCGTTTACATAGATTACTCAGTTACATAATCATGATTATCCAGGACGGGTAAATGGGCTCTAATACTAACTCTTGAAATATTACTGATACTCTATACTCTCCTTCTACTTATAGTACTATAATGACACTTATCCTAGAACTATTGGTACAAGGTACTATGCTAAGGGCTAACTCTGGATTAAAGCCTACTGCTCACATGTCCAACTAAGAAACACTTACAACTCACTAACAACACAGTCAACACTAATACAAAATACAGACAAAATTACAAGCCACTAATTATCATACTTAACAAGAAATCCTCAAGGAATAGGAGCTCAAAGACTGAATTGAGGACAGAAGGTATCTTTACTGCTAGTAAAGAAAGAAGCGGTGGAACAAAGTCCTGGAATAACAGAAATAGATAAGTCTTGAGATGATATTTTAAGAACCAATTTAAGATACAACCTGATAACCATACACGTCTATCCGAAATCATGACACACAGAATCCTCGCCACGCCAGTAAGCATAAATGCGATAAACGACAGGTTCCGTAACTAAGGTATGCAACCCTATAATCATGTCATCTAGAATCTTCGCCACGCCAACCGGTATGGCTGCGAGAGACTCTAAGTTCCATAACTATAGTATGTACATCCAAGTCAGGTTCCTACGTTCTCGTCACCACAGCTAATATGGCTGCGATAAACTCTAGGGTCCATAACCAAAGTAGACGTTTTACCTTTCTCACTGTCCTCATCAACATATGTCATCAGATGATACCGTAAATTTTAGTCCGTAAAATTCATCTCGAAAAAAATCAAAACTCAACAACGACACCAAGAGTTTAAATTCAACAACTGGTCAACAAGAATCAAAACTCATCAATGACACCAAGATTTTAATTTAATAACTGCTCAACAAGAATCAAGTTCAGAAACAACAAGCGAGAGCGGACGGAAACAAGGAGAAAGATTTAAATTGAAAATAAGATTCTCATGGGGTCATCCCAGGAAATCTCTCAAGAATTTGTGATTGAGTATCCTCTCTCATCCTAGTATCCTATGTCCTATATTCTATAGCAGGTACGCAGTAGTACAACTAAGACGTCGCACTACCACGACATCACACAACTTGCAAAGTCTGACCTGCATGGGCCACCACTAAAAATGTGTCACGACCCGCACCCGGTTTAGGGGCACGAGAGCGTGGGTACGTCCAGCCTACGCCGCAGCATCGGCGGTAGAACGCTGTCTAGGTCAAGTGCCATCTAACAATCTCACGCTAGTATCCAACTCCATAAGGAGATTCGGATAATACTATAAAAATATTCACAACATACTTAATCACAACTACAACACGATAGGAATTTGAAGAAATAAACAACACAAGTCAAATGACAAATAATTATACCTGCAATCTGTAACATCCAATCCCCAAGTGTATCAGAAACCAGTCTACTAAGGTCACAGTCTGGAAAAATATTTTCCAGTCAGGAAGGAGCAAAGTACATCTCTAAATAGCAGTTCTATATAAATGACATAAACTATGTAGCAGTTCTAGATGGAAACATACCAGATGCATGTATAGGTACGAGAATGTACAAGAAAAGAAATATACTGGAAATACTGTAAGTAATTGCAGGAAGAAAAACAATATGTCAATGAGCAAGAACCCTATGACTAAGTGTGTGAGTACTAGCTTTAACATGTGATCGGCTTGGGACTAGTAAACTCATTACATGGGTTAGTAGGGCTAACCGATGTAACAGTGAGGAGGCATGTAAACTCATTACATGGGTTAGTAGGGCTAACCGATGTAACAGTGAGGAGACATGTAAATGGTCAGGCCGCACCCGACGTGAGATGTGGGGTGAGCTATGGTGCATATAAAGTTGGGTATGATCACATATCTACACTAAAGTACTCCCCAAACCCCCCGACTGGTATAGTAGATCCAATCATGGTACGCTACGGCACGGGATTCCCTAGGAAGGTAGCAAATCTCCCCGGGAATCAGTGTCTGTACATGCACAAGATAACAAGGAAAACAAGTCTTGTACAAGCTACACCATGAATAAGGAATAACATCTCATGACGAGATCCGTGTATACCAATCCGTGTAACCAATGTGTCAAGAACATAGATATTTACACTAGATACAGTGAACATAGGAGATATCATAAATTAGAAACTAATCAGAGAATGTACTCGCCTTAGGTCCTTAGCTGGTAAAACCAATGTCCTGTCCCAGAGTATCGTCTGGAGGATCCAACAGTCCTAGAATATATCAAATACAACATTTGCATCAGGTGCTACACTAACACATCACAACACATGAACTCAGGGCTCTATCAGGTATGGCACTAGTCAACTAGGGTCACCTAGTAATTTACCAATTAATCATATTATCAATAAATAATTTAATACATATATATATGGTTATTCCAAAGTATACAAAATAGGTATAACTGTATGTATATAAGTGGAAATATATTTTATTTATGTGAAAAATTATACATCACTCATACATATGCTAAAATACATTTTAAAATATATATATGTATATTGTCAATGATATTATTAAAATATATACTAATACTAGTACATCACATTAAATACATATATAATACATTAATTGTATGTACAAGATATATATATATATTTATACTAATTATACATATTTGAAAATATATTAAGTACATATATATATACAATATATACATATACTAAACATTATATATATTTTTTTATACCAAAATAATACGTTTACTATTACATTTTATATACCAAAATATGTATATATCATATATGTGCAAAAGTACATTTTTAGAATATACATATACATATTGTCAACATTATTCTTAACATACTAATATTAATTCACCAAATTAATTTTATACCATATAAAAATACCCAATATACATACATATACAACTAATTATACATGCTTAATTATACAATTTTATTAATAAAAGTAAATAATATACCTATTCATATTTTAAATACATACATATACCAATACGAAAATATAAATCTACATATATATATTTATGCCAAAATACGGTTATATATATATATATATATATACTAATTTACATAATCAAAAATCCTTATATATAATACTTAACTAAATTTACATAAAAATAACTAAAATTCATCCATCAATAAATAAGATTAATTATATATTAACTAGTCTAATGAAATAACTAAACAATTCATTATTTGCTAAACTAATCACATTAACTAATTAATTAAGAAATTACTGATTAATAAATAATTGACTGATTAATTATAACTAATATAAATTAACTAATTATGTTAACTAAACTGATTAAATAAACTAACTACTGATTATAATTTAACTACTGATTAACAAATTAATTAACTAATCATATATTAACCTAATTGCATAAACTAACCTAATTGCATAACTAACCAATTGCAATTTGCATAAACCAATCAATTTGCATAAACTAACTAATTTGCAATTTGCATAAACTACTCAATTGCATAACTTAACTAATTGCAATTTGCATAAGTACTCAATTGCATAAACTAACTAATTCAGCCTCTGATTCAAACGAAAGGGGGAGAGCTCACATTGGGGGGGGGATTTTCCGTCGCCGGCGCGGGGACGTCCGCCGGGGTCGGCGCAGGGGGATCCGTCGAGGTCACGCGGCTTCGACAGATGCTGAGGCGGCGGCGGCGCTCGGTTCGAGGCGGTCGGCGGTCTGGTTCGAGGCGGCTGTGGCTCGACGAGGTCGAGGAGATCCGAGGCGGCGCTGGAAATTCGAGGGCGGCGGCAGTTCTTCTGCGGGGTGGTCGGCCACGGGCGCTCGACGCCGAGGGGGTCCTGCAGCCACCGGAGCTTGACGATGAGGAGGCGGCGGCGACTGTCGAACTCGGCTCGAGGTCGTCGTTCTCCTCGGCGGCGGTGTTCGACGCGGTGAGGCATGGCCACCGGCGGGTCTGGCTCGATGCGGCAGAAGGAGATCTTGGCCGCCGGCGGTGGCAGTTCAGATCTAGGGTTAGGGTTTTGGGTTTTGGGTTCTGTGTCGGGGTTGGGTACGTGTCCGGGATGGACACGAGGGTTTGTTGTACTGTGGACGTGTCCGGGGGTCTGCCGGACACGGGGATGAGGTTGTACAGTGGAGGATGTGGATGTGTCCGGGTGTGTCGGACACGAAAATATGTTTGTAACGTTGTAACCGGACACAGGAATGAATGGATATGATGGGACACCCGGGGTCGGACCCGAGGCCATCACGGCTGACACGGTGATGCTGGACACACGGACACGAGCACACAAAAATGGTGGTGGCTTTGGCTTGTGGAGATTTGTGAAGGCTAGCTAGGGTTTCTAGGGAGATGTGATGAGGGACTTAAATAGGGAGAGATGGTGTGGGATAAAGGGTTGCGGGTTGGCCCAATAATGAATGGCTCCGAATTAATTAAACGGGTTTCTCACGTGGGGAAAAATGAGGGTGTGAAGGCTAGTTGATGGGAAATGGCAACTTATAAAAAAATAAAAATAAAGATTATAATTTCAGAAAATATTTTAGGAAAGCTATGAAATTTATTTATTTACTATCCCATTAAATATAAAAATTATTTTGAAGAAACAACTAGTCTTTTAATTAAATTTATCCAATAAATAATTTTATGATTTTAAGCCAATAAACATTTGAAACTAGAGGAATATATATATTATTATTTATTTATTTATTTTGTAATACATCGTCATTTAGGAAAAAATGATTTTTATAAAGATTTTTAAATTACCTTCTACAATCAAACATCGTTCAAAATCAAATAAAAATTTCAAGGAGAAATATTTTATAAAACTTGATATTTTAAGATAAATTAAAATCTAATTATTTTGGAAATTGGAAATCGGAGGTTACACAAGTCATCAATCCTAGGCAATGGATACTTGTTTTTCACGGTTAAGGCATTCAAGTAACTATAGTCGACACACAACCGTGTCGACCCGTCCTTTTTCTTTACTAGAAGTATTGGTGCTCCCCATGGTGATCCACTAGCCCGAATAAACTTTTTTGCCTTTAGTTCCTCCACGTGCTGATACATCTGGTTAAGTTCTATTGGTGACATCTGATAGACCTTATTGGAAACTGCTTTTGCTCCTAGATTTAGCTCTATACAGAACTTCACTTCTCTTACTGGGGTAACCCTGGAAGCTTTTCCGGAAATACGTTAAGAAATTCTTCAATCACTCTGGGAAACTGATCTTCAACTCCTGTTACTACTGCAATGCCACCTTTATGCCGATCCTTTACCGTTCTGTTGAAGATAAACTCTTCCTTGCTCAGGATGTTAAACAATACTCTACCCCTACGTCAATCTATCGTTGCATGACTGTCTCTCAACCAATCCATGCCTAAAATAATGTAAAAATTGCCCATAGGGAACTCGATCAACCTTGCAGGTAATAAATGCCCGCACACTATGATTGGACACACTAAACATACTCTACTGACTCCTACGAGACCACTAACAATAAGTATATTCAGCCTCTCTGGCAATGCCTTGAAATCCAATCCAATACGTGTCCCAAATTGTGCAAATACAAATGAACGGGATGCTCTCGAATAAAATAATATTACGGCAGTAAAAGATGTAACGAGAATGTTACCTGCCACCACGTCACCTGATGCCAAGGCCTCCTCTAGAGATAGGGTGTCACTCCCCGTTTCTAAATATACATATTTGGAGCATATTAATTTTTTTTTTCTTACAAGATTAGTATACTGCATGAGAATAGACCTATTCTTTGCTTTATTTTGGTTCGTGGTTTATTTGTTGGGTTGGTTTAAACATGGGTTCACTATGGTCTAAACCTTAAACCTTAGTGTATATAAACCAAATATTTCCTTTCTCTCTCTTCATTACTTTATTTTCTTTCTCTCTCTTGTGTTTTCTACCTCTAAGTCTTAGGCAAGTACACCTTGAATGAGAAATGGAGAAACCCATAATATTATTGGTTCATTATGTTTGTTATTTATTTCTAACCACTTTTAATACTTGGAGTTTGTCACTCCCTGTTCCCGATATACGTATTTGGAACATATTTTATTTTAGCCTGGTTACATGTGCATGGAGACTAGACCCATTCTTTGGTTTAACCTTGTTCATGGTTCATTTTGTGGGTTACTTTAAGTCATGAGAACCCTTGGTTCAACCCTAAACTCTACCATATATAACCCAACCTTTTATTTCTCTCTCTTAACTTCTTCATTTCTTTTTCTCTCTTTAGTTTACTCTCCCCATTTCCATAGGCAAGTACATCTTTCATGAGAAATGAAAAAACCTCCAAATTAATTGATTATTATGTTCCTTGCATAATTTTAAACACTTTTAGAACTTAGAGTTTCGGATTTTGGTGGAAGGATTAGTGCAAATCTATATTTCTAACTTAGGGTTTTTATTAGTTTTTCATGGTTTTGATCTATTAAACATGTATTTCTGAAAACTAGTTTTTGCTACATGATAGAGCTTTCAATTTTAAGTGTTTTAGCTTTTTGTTCACTCGATTTGGACTTAAAATGAGAATTATATAGACAAAATAAAATTTTAGTTTTTGGAGCTTTTGCCATGGCCGAACCTGTTGTTTGGAGAAGACGAAGTCTTTATGCAGCCAACGAGTTATGCGGCTGAGAGGTCTATGCGGCATGAGCTTTCGTCGTATGCTGACCAGCATATGTCCATCTTGTTAATATATGACTGCCATCACACAAGTGTTGTGGAGCTAATCCTTAAACTCCTTGTATTTTCACTCGCTGAACGAATAAGAAATTCGCTAAGTCCAAAAGAGCAATATGTGGTCGAGTGACTTATGCGGCCTGGAGAGTATGTGGCCACCATTCCTTGGACGTATGACTCTGAACCGTTGTCTTTTCTCTCTAACACACTTTATGGCTTGTCACATCAATCACTTTATGTCACTTCACTGACAGTTTATTCATTGCCCGTCACTTCGACACTTGCCCCAGGTAGTAGACTTTAACCCTGACCATGCGGCATGGACTTCCCATGCGGCCTAGAGACCCATGCGGCCATAATTATTTTCATTGAATTTTATTCTTATTCTTTTATAAATTATGTTAGGTTAATGATTGTGTTATGATTCTAAGAAAGAATGAATTTAGTAACCAGACCTCGTGCCAGACATGACCATGAGTTAAGATTTGGCTATGAATATGGCTTGAGTTGAACTGAGATTTCAGTATAAACCCGAATAAGTGGACCGTGACTAACCGGCTATGTGTATGACATAAGCATTCATGTTATAATATGATCTTAATTCGTGTGACCCAATATATAATTGGTAATTGGACTCAAATATTGTATCCATACTGATACTACTATTACCTGATATTTGTCCATGATTTAATGTGCGTCGAGGTGCAACACATCGTGTCACATGTTAAGTGATTATATTTGGGTTGCGCATCGAAAATGCCTCCAAATTCCTGAATATTTGATATTATAAATATATATTATTTCCCAGTACGGACATAATAAGCGAGTCAACTACCAAAGTGTGGCTAGGATATTAATTGACTGAATGTTGCATACACGCTCGGGTGAATCAATACTTTACTTCCATGGATTCGTACCTAGTATGCCCATACTTTGTACAACATCTTAAGGAAAATTTTCATGTGACCACGCCTTGAGATTTCGACCACAATATAGGGCTAATTAGGTAACTAAAAGTGGTAGTAACAATTGAAGAAAATGATATCCCAAGATCATGCCAATGAACATTCCCATATAGATTCATTCTAAGTGTGATGTGGGCTGGCCACCACAGATATTGTATATCATCTGCCTTGTTAGAGTGCAGTATCTGACCTATTATTATGTCGAGTGTCACGTCCCAGTCCCAAAATGCAAGGGACTAGGCCATGTGGCAATGGCCAGCTACGTACCAAGGGGACTCCAGTCCGACTTTGAATATGTATACGCTGTAAATGAGGGTTACTATCTAGATAACACGGTCTATATGTCTATGTCTCAAACCATAAGGATATGTATTAAAGAAAGGATAACATATATCATGGTGTGTACCCCACACTATACTCGTCCAAATAGAATCGAAAGAAATAATATGAGTCTACAAATACTGGGATATACTAGCAGAAAATAAGCAAAGATTATAATAGCTGAACAATAAAGAAGTTAAAACAAATAACGAGTAACAATACCTGCATGCCGGTATAATACTCATCAGCAGCTCCAGCCTCCCATCAGCAATTAACCCTACAATCTAGTAGGAAACCAGGTCCTCGGAGGAACATAACAAGGTACAAAAATAGTATGCCATAGTATAACCGAAAGAAACAAGTGCAACGCCGGTGTAATCTAGCATAACCACCTAAATGAGACACAACTTTGAAGACAATGTTCGACGCGTGGGTTGTCCAAATATAAAATCGTAGCTCCGAGCACAAAGACACACGGGGTGTACCCTAGCTCCGAGCACAGAGTCACACAGGTGATACTATGACTTCGGATACAGGAATACTTCATAAATAGGAACATATACATAAATATAGCGCGTGCAGAGTAGCCCAAACGTTTAGTGACTGTCTTCCCCTCCCAAAGCGGTCAACGAGTGTTCGTTGAACCTGAACCTCTATCTAACAGACTCATCATACTGAAGTAACTATCAACAATCACGACCCTAAGTTATTCCAGATTTTGATCATACTGGCAGTATCAGGATACAGGAAGTTTGGCACGATGATGGTGTCTACATGTGTCCTAGGATTTCGATGTAACCAAGTTGGTACGTCAAGGTATCGCGATCATCTATCAATCGATAGCAGAAGTTACCAACGAATGTCTACACCCGGTTACGACCCGGATGCTAAGTAACAATTCTGATCCAAAATGCGCACAATGCATAGATAAAATAAATAGTAATCTGGAAACTGAGATACAAGATAGCAAGGTACACTTTCCTGGAAGCCAGGCGAAGATTCGAACCTGAAATCGCCAAGGAAGTAGTAGCTCAAGATGAAAACTGGAGCAGATATCTTCAGATGCTCTTTAGCTTCCTGGTATTAGTGCTTTTCCCACTCATGAGTGTAAGTTTAGTCATTTCTTTGCTTATGCTCTGGCAACGTATGCTATGTACCTCTCAGAGCATTATCGCCTGCGTCTGCTGCTTCTTTTCTTCTTTTTCTACTACTCTTGAAGAGTTCTCGGGCGCCGAGAATTTGACATAAACTAGGTTGGGGTTCGAGGGCTTTGGCATGGTATGTTCGGTGGACACTCAAACGCGAGCTGGAGGTGAGCTCAACATATCAGAGAGATGAAAGCACCTCGATGCTTCCTGTAGGCAAAGATGTGGTCAGATTACAAGGGAATACGGTAGGCTCGAACCGAAGGAAGTTGATGTAGGGGCGTGCGAGCTCCGGCTTGGCGATGAGAAGAAGTCGGTCCGGCGGGCTTCGTTGAGGGCGTCGGGAAGGTCCTTTAGTCGCGGCGAGGGGTACCGACATGGTGGCCAGGGCGTGGGGCCACGGGAGCACGGTCACAGTAGTGGTTGACGGGGAGGCTCAGGATCGAACAAGGAGGGGGTGGAGTGTTCGGCTTGGCAGTACGAAGGAGGCTCGCCAGGTGACTGTTCACGTGGCTAATGGAGAGGCCTACTGATCCGCACAGCGAAGGGATGTCCTCACAGGATTCTCGATATGTACTGAGCTGCCCTCGACTCCTCGCTGACTGCTCGCGTCCGGTGTTGCGTGATTGTCATAGCCACGAAAGTAGGCACTGAAGACGACCACATTGTTCTGCAGCCCGACATGCCGATGGCTCCATTGCCTGCGGCAGAGTTCGGATGAGGAACACAACACCGGTAAGAAGTTCGGCAGTCGTGGGAGGGAGGCAGTTAGCGTCACGACGTGGATCGCATCTAGAGTCGGGATCTTCTCTCGACACTGTCATCCTGATGAAGTAGGACGTGGCCCGACGGCGAGGCCTGTGCCGATGGGGTAAACTCAGCCTGCCGTTGGGACCAACTCATCCAGTCTTGGAGTGGTCAATGCGGGGACTTGGTTGGTAGCATGAAGAAGAAGAAGAAGAAGAAGAAGAAGAAGAAGAAGTAGTAGTAGTAGTAGTAGTAGTGTGAGGGAACAATTACGGTAGGGGAGTGTTTGCGGATGAAAATGAGAGGAAGGGAAGGAGTTAGAGGGTGGTAAGAAAACCTAGGTTGTGTTGGGATTAGGGCCGGCCACATTGGGATATGTGTGTGTGTGTGTGTGTGTGTGTGTGTGTGTGTGTGTGTGTGTGTGTGTGTGTGTATTAAAATAGAGGGAGTGTGTGGTTGTAATGGAGTAGGAAAAAAATCAAGGGTCATGATTAATCATGAGGGAGTGGTACATAGCATAGGGGAGAGTAACCAAACATGTGAGGTTGGGGGGTTTTCTTTATTTGTTTACACCAATAGGATGGTGACACCTAGTACCATTTTTTTGCCATTAAGCCCCTTAACATTTGGGTATTTGCACATAAAAAAAAAGGTGAGAATTTGGTACGGGAAGTAGTATTTGGTATTTTATAGGGTGAGGGGGTGTTGTGTGTTTTGTATGGGCCTCATGAATGGATGTTGGGTTAAGTTGGGGTTAGGTTGGGATTAGTTTAAGTTGGTGTCCCCAATTTAATTAAATAAAGTATTATGTGCTCTTAAATTAAATGGAGGCACATGGGGTCTCAATTAGGAGTGACACAAAGGTCATAAATGGTGTACGCTTGGTATCAGTCTTGGACCCTTTAATTTGTTCAACGAAACGGGTCAAGTTTGTGTCCCCAAATCGATGGCAGCGACATAGGTACGCGACATAGGATTAAAGAATTGATTTCATGACTGGGAAGTTGTACAATTAAATTAGAGCATAAGGGAGGGTGTTTGTGAGTAACAGAATTGTTCAGCGCCTAGGTTGGCTTATCAGGTCAAGAGCAATAATTTTTTGGAAATTAAAGGCTATTGTTGGACTCCAAATATTGTAGCAACCGTAGGGTGCACCAAGGGTTTAAATTAAAGAACCAGTTAATGCAACAAAATTTCTAAACCTCAAACACCCTGATGCTAAACCAAAATTTCTAACCCTATCTAGTCTACCTAAAATAATAATCTTAGGGGGTTCACATCGTTCCCAACTTAGAATATTTTCGTCCCCAAAATTAAAAGTAAAGCACGAATGAGAGTTACGAGAATTTAAAAAGTTAACAGGTAATTGAATACAGTATGTAAATTTGTACCTCAGTCCTCAAATAAATACAGGAAACACTATCGAATGGAATCCTCGCTCTCCCAGGTAGACTTGCCTGGCGAATGATGCTTCCATGCTACCCAAACCAGTCGAATAGTTTGTCCCATAAAAATCTTCTCACTGCGATCGAGTATCCCCACTAGCGGCTCCGCATATGATAAACTGGGCCCGACTGTAATCTCTAAATGATCGAGCATGTAGCTAGGGTCTGCCACATATCTCCTCAACTGCGATACGCAAAAAATGACGTGCACTCCTTCTATTGATGGAGGCAATGCAAGACGATAAGCCACTTCACGAACTCGCTCCAAGATGTCAAAAGGTCCGATGTACCTCAGACTCAGCTTGCCTCTGCCCCCGAATCTGATGGTACCATGAGTGGGTGATATCTTAAAAAATAGATGGTCACCTTCCTTGAACTTTAAAGTTCTACGGTGCGTATCTGCCCAATGCTTCTGTCTGTCCTGTGTTGCGCGCAGGTGGTCCTGAATCTGCTTCACTTTCTCTACTGTCTGGGTCACCAACTCTGGATCAAGTATCTGATGCTCTCCCATGTTACTCCAATATACTGGTGACCTACACTTCCTACTGTACAGTGCCTCATAAGGTGCCATCTGTATGCTGGCTTGGTAGCTGTGTTGTAGAAGAATTCCACCAAGTGTAGATGTTCCTCCTAAGATCCTCCAAAGTCGATCATGCACGCTCTCAACATATCCTCTAGTATATGAATCGTGCGCTCTGACTGACCATCAGTCTGTAGATGATATGTAGTGCTAAACTTGAGCGAGTTTCCAGACTCTCCTGTATACTCTGCCAAAAATATGACATGAATATGGAATCAGGACCCGATATATTGCTGACAGGCACTCCATGTAGTCATACTATCTGCCTCATATATATGTCAGCTAATATATTCGTCGACTGCCCAACTCTGAAGGGCAAGAAATGTGTAGACTTGGTGAGTCGGTCCACAATAACCCAGACTGCATCCTTCCCGCTAGGGCTTCTCAGAAATCCCATGACGAAGTCCATGGTAATGTGCTCCAACTTCCACTCGGGAATAGGAAGTGGATGCAACAGTCCTGTAGTCCTCTGATGTTCGGCCTTGACTTGCTGACAGACCAAATATCTCGCTATGAATCTCACAATCTCCCTCTTAATCCCATGCCACCAGTAGTGTTGTCTCAAATCTCGGTACATCTTCGTACCCCAGGGATAAATAGAATAAATTGAGCTATGAGCCTCGGTCATCAACTCCTGGCTTAGCTAGCCACTCGAAACATATAGGTGATCTCCATACCTCAACGTTCTGTCTTCATGAATCTGGAGTCCCGTCTGCATGTCGGCATTTGTCCTCTCTCGCAGTTGTCAGAATCTCGCATTAGTAGGCAGAGATGCCTTGATCCTCTCAACCAATGTAGACTGAATCTCTAGACTGGCCATCTATCCATCCATGCCTGGCAATACAACCTCTATCCCGAGTTCCTGAAGATTCTCTAATAAATATCGCTGAGTCATCAAAAAGTATGCTATGGGCTTCTTGCTTAAGGCATCTGCTACTGCATTCGCCTTGCCAGGGTGGTACTGTAACTCGATATCATAGTCTGTCATCAACTCTAACCATCGTCTCTGTCTCATGTTGATCTCCTTCTGAGTGTAGACATACTTTAGGCTTTTATGATCTGTGTAAATCTTAACCCGCTCTCCATAAAGGTAGTGTCATCATAGCTTTAGTACAAATATTACTGCAGCTAGCTCTAGATCGTACGTCGGATAGTTCTTCTCATGAACTCTCAGTTATCTCGATGCGTAGGCTATCACCTTGTCGTGCTATATCATTACACATCCTAATCCGCTCCCAGATGCATCGCTATACACAACAAATCCTTCCGATCTCAAAGGAAGTATCAAAATTGGTGCTGACGTCATACTCTTCTTTATCTCATCGAAAGCCGTCTGACACTCCTCAGTCCAGATAAACTCCTCACCTTTATGCGTCAGCCACGTCATAGGCACAGCAATCCTCGAGAAGTTTTCCATGAACCTCCGATAATATCCGGCAAGTCCAAAAAATTCCTAACCTCCGTAAATGATGTAGGGGTAGACCACGTCTCCACTGCAGCGATCTTCTCCGGGTCAACTGATAGTCCATCTTCAGTAATTAGGAGGCCCAGGAATTAGACCCTATCCAAGCAGAACTCACCTTTGCTGAGCTTGGCATATAGCCTCTCCTGCCTCAGCGTCTCCAACACGATCCTGAGATGCTCATCGTGCTCCTTCTAGCTCTTGGAATATACCAAGATACCGTCAATAAATACCATAATGAACTTATCCAAGTACTGGTGGAAAACCTTGTTCATCAGGCTCATAAATACTGCTAATACGTTGGTTAAACCAAACGGCATGACTATAAACTCATAGTGCCTGTACTTCGTCTGAAATGCTATCTTCGGAATGTCCTCCTTTCTCACCTTGATCTGATGATAGCTGGATCTGAGATTGATCTTCGAGAAAACACATGCCCCATTTCAGCTTATCAAATAAATTATCGATGCACGATAAAGGGTACTTGTTTTTTATTGTTACAACATTTAGTGTCCTATAATCGATAAACAAATGCATTGCCCCGTCCTTCTTCGGTACAAAAAGATGGGTGCCCCCCATGGAGAAATACTAGCCAGAATAAAACCCTTGTCTAAGAGATTATCTACCGGAACCTTTAACTCAACCAACTCTTTTGGTGCTAGTCTGTAGACGAGGGAAGTAACTGGCTCGGCTTCGGGAGTCAACTCTATATAGTGAACTCTATCTTTCTGTCAGGTGGCAGGCCTGGAAGATCCTCTGGAATACATCGTCAAACTCTGATATCATGCAGGGGTACATTGGTTCACCTTTTGCAATGTGTGTTGCTAAGTAGGTTGGACACCTTGCTCTCGTGCTCCCCGAAGAGACTCAAACTCAGGGTGATCTGGTAGTCTAAATATAACAAAACTACTTCGGTAATCTAGCGTCGCGTGGTATTGACCAATCCATGCTTAGAACAATGTCATAGTCTAGACTTTACCTCATAATAAATCCCAAATGTATAATTACTCATCTCCTCCAAATTTCTTCCTAAAATAGTATTCCTCAAATTTTTTTCTTTCCGTTATTTATTACTCCGAGTCACATAGTGCAATTATAATAATGGTATCACCCAAGCACATGCTAGAATTCCTGGTATCAGATAATCATCTTCTAGGTGAGAGCCTAAAATTTTATCCTCTCCAGTTCATAATACCGTTTCTGGTATCGCTATCCTGGGCTACAACTACTTTCTAGCATCTAGCTATGCATTTCCATCAATCATTCTAGAGGGTTAGGATCAACAATCTTTCTAGCATCCAGTACTTTCCAAATTACTACTATCTCATATAAGGGTAGGGTTTTATCAGTTCTAGGAACATACTACTAGGTCCAATTCTCTTGCTAATATTCTACACTAGTTCTAGAATCTAAAAAGAACCTATCAACCTACCCTACTAAGGGTAACCATCCTCTCATAAAATATTTCATTAATCATGCCTTCTGTCGTCTGGACTACGATCTTCTTCTGGAGGGAACTATCAAGCACAAGCATTCGTCCTTCCGAAATTAAGGGAGATGAGAAACAATAATACGATATTGATAAAAAATGAATAAATATAATTTGGAAGTCCAAGGGAGAGAATCAAATACAAAGGGAGTTTTAAAATTTTGATTATGGATTGAGATCCTATTCAACAATAAATCCTAAATTGCAGGCTCATTTAGTATAGTAACATAATCGAAACGATATGCTCTTAGACCTGCATGGGCCACCACAAAAACTATGTCAAGCCCCAGTCCCAAAATACAAGGGACTAGACTACGTGACAATGGCCAGCTACGTACCAAGGGGACTTCAGTCTGACTCTGAATACGTATAAGCTGTAAATAAGGGTTACTATCTAGATAACACGGTCTATATGTCTATATCTCAAACCACAAGGATATGTATTAAAGAAAGGACAACATGTATCATGATGTGCACCCTACACTACACTCGTCCGAATATACTCGAAAGAAATAATATGAGTCTACAAATACTGGGCTATACTAGCAGAAAATAAGTAAAGATCACAATAGCTGAACAATGAAGAAGTGAAAACAAATAACGAGTAAAAATACCTATATGCCGGTATAATACTCATCAGCAGCTCCAGCCTTCTGTCAGCAATCGACCCTACAATCTGACAGGGAACCAGATCCTCAGAGGAACATAACAAGGTACAAAAATGGTATGCCATAGTATAACAGGAAAAAAAATAAGTGTAACGCTGGTGTAATCTAGCATAACCACATAAGTGAGACACAACTTTGAAGACAATGTTTGACGCATGGACTGTCCAAATATAAAATTGTAGCTCAGAGCACAGAGACACACGGGGCATACCGTAGCTCCGAGCACTGAGTCACACGAGTGATACTACGACTCCGGATACAGGAATACTACATAAATAGGAACATATACATATATCTAGCGCGTGCAGAGTAACCCAAATGTCTAGTTACTGTCTTCCCCTCCCAAAGCGGTCAACGAGTGTTCGTTGAACCTAAACCTCTATCTAACAGTCTCGTCATACTGAAGTAACTATCAACAATCACGACCCTAAAGTCATCCCAGATTTTGGTCATGCTGACAGTATCAGGATACAGGAAGTCTGGCACGATGACGGTGTCTGCATGTGTCCTAGGGTTCCAATGTAACCAAGTAGGTACATTAAGGTACCGCGAACATCTATCAATCGATACCAGATGTTACCAACGAACATCTGCACCAGGTTACGACCCGGACGCTAAGTAATGATTCTGATCCAAAGCGTGCACAATGCATAGATAAAATAAATAGTAATCTGGAAACTGAGATACAGGATAGCAAGGTACACTTGCCTGGAAGCCAGGTGAAGATTCGAACCCAAACTCGCCAAAGAACTAGTAGCTCAAGATGGAAACTGGAGCAGATGTCTTCAGATGCTCTCTAGCTTCCTGGTATTGGTGCTCTTCCCACTTACTAGTGTAAGTTTAGTCATTTCTTTGCTTATGCTCTGGCAACGTGTACTTTGTACCTCTCAGAGCATTATCGCCCGCGTCTGCTGCTTTTGTTCTTCTTTTTCTACTACTCTTGAAGAGTTCTCGGGCACCTAGAATTTAATATGAGCTAGGTTAGGGGTTCGAGGGCTTTGGCCTGGTATGTTCGGTAGACACTCAAACGTGAGCTGGAGGTGAGCTCGACATATCAGAGAGATGAAAGCACCTCGGTGCTTCCTGTCGGCAGAGATGTGGTCAGACTACAAGGAAATATGGTGGGCTCGAACCGAAGGAAGTCGATGCAGGGGCGTGCGAGCTCCGGCTTGGCGATGAGAAGCGGTCGGTCCGGCGGGCTTCGGTGAGGGCATCGGGAAGGTCCTCTAGTCGCGGCAAAGGGCACCGACATGGTGGCGAGGACGTGGGGCCACAGGAGCGCGGTCACAGTAGTGGTTGACGGGGTGGCTTAGGATCGAAAAAGGAGGGGGTGGAGTGTTCGGCTTGGCAGTACGAAGGAGGCTCACCAGGTGACTGTTCACGTGGCTAATGGAGAGGCCTATTAATAAGCACAGCGAAGGGATATCATCGAAGGATTCTCGACATGTACTGAGCTACCCTCGACTCCTCGCTGACTGCTTGCGTGCGACATTGCGTGATTGTCTTAGCCATGACAGTAGGCGCTGAAGACGACCACACTGTTCTGCGACCCGACATGCCGATGGCTCTATTGCCTGAGGCAGAGTTCGGATGAGGAACACGATACCGGTAAGAAGTTCGGCAGTCGTAGGAGGGAGGCAGTTACCGTCACGACGTGGATCGCATCTAGAGTCAGGATCTCCTCTCGACACTGTCATCCTGGTGAAGTAGGACGCGGCCCGACGGCGAGGCCTGTGCCGATGGTGTAAACTTAGCCTGCCGCTGGGACCAACTCGTCCAGTCTTGGAGTGGTCGACGCGGGGACTTGGTTGGTAGCATAGAGAAGAAGAAGAAGAAGAAGAAGAAGAAGAAGAAGAAGAAGAAGAAGAAGAAGTAGTAGTAGTGTGAGGGAACAGTTGCGGTAGGGTAGTATTTGTGGCTGAAAATGAGAGGAAGGGGAGGAGTTAGAGGGTGGTGAGAAAACCTAGGTTGTCTTGGGATTAGGGCCACCCACATTGGGATGTGTGTGTGTGTGTGTGTGTGTGTGTGTGTGTGTGTGTGTGTGTGTGTGTTAAAATAGAGGGAGTGTGTGGTTGTGATGGAGTAGGGAAAAAATCAAGGGTCATGATTAATCATGAGGGAGTAGTACATAGCATGGGGGAGAGTGACCAATCATGTGAGGTTGGGGGGGTTTCTTCATTCGTTTACACCAATAGGATGGTGACACCTAGCACCATTTTTTGCCATTAAGTCCCTTAACATTTAGGTGTTTGCACATGAAGAAAAAAAGGTAAGAATTTGGTGTGGGAAGTGGTGTTTGGTATTTTATAGGGTGAGGGGGTGTTGTGTGTTTTGTATGGGCCTCTTGAATGGGTATTGGGTTAAGATGGGGTTAGTTTGGGATTAGTTTAAGTTAGTGTCCCCAATTTAATAAAATAAAGTGTCATGTGCTCTTAAATTAAATGGGGGCACATGGGATCTCAATTAGGAGTAACACAAAGGTCATGAACGGTGTAGGCTTGGTGTCAGTCTTGGGCCCTTTAATTTGTTCGACGAAATAGATTAACTTTGTGTCCCAAAATCGATGGCAACGACATAGGTACGCGACATAGGATTAAAGAATTAATTTTGTGCCTGGGAAGTTGTGCAATTAAATTAGAGCATAAGGGAGGGTGTTTGTGAGTGACAGAATTATCCAGCGCCTAGGTTGGCTTGTCAGGTCAAGAGTGCAATAATTTTTTGGAAATTAAAGGCTATTATTGGGCTCCAAATATTGTAGCAACGGTAGGGTATACCAAGGGTTTAAATTAAAGAACCAGTCAATGCAACAAAAATTCTAAACCTCAAACAACCTGATGCTAAACCAAAATTTCTAACCCTATCTAGTCTACCTAAAATAATAATCTGAGGGGGTTTACACCTAGCCACTATTTTACTATAGGAATATTAGAACCGCTAATACTGTTTTTTAGTGTAGTGGCCCTACGGGAAACTAGTGCATCTCGTGAATAACTGTCTTATTCATCTATTAGTTTGGTTACCTCATGTTCGGCAATGGCGTGATCTGAGGATACCTATTATGCATTATTTCTGAGATAACTTCATACTCCACAAATAGCAAGCCGTACAAGTGATTGGCCGATATAAAAAAATAGACTTGGTTGTGATTGTATTATTTGGTTAGTAGCCTAGGGAGATGGACTATCATAGTATGATGGTTTAACACATGTCCTTATTTGGTTGTAGGATTGGGCCTTTGTGCTAGGATATGCCATAGACCTAAGTTACGATACTGAACCTATGTATTATTATATATTTTCTTAGGTTTTTCTTTCTCTATTTCGTGCTTCCCTTATGGTACTTGCTATTTGGGGTCTAACCCTACTGATTTTGCATGGCCAGGTTTCGAGCCAGTACCTAAGGATCCAGCATACTTGCTCCCAACTCAGGGCGCGTACCAGGAACATGGTCGCAAAGGATAATGAATGGGTTTTCTTCTTTCATGCTCATCATTGTACATTTACTTCTTTTGGACGTTTAGCCACCGGCACCTGTTAGTCGGCTTATCTAGACATTAGTCTTCTTACATGATTGTATTAAATCAAACTATAGCTGATCACTGTCATGTACTTTTGTTACTCTTCCAGCTTCTTATTTTGCACAGTTGGTCTCCAAAAAAAATTGGGAAAGCATTTGGGATGCCTTATTACTATATCTTATATGCTCTATGCTTACTATTTTTTGTTTGAATGATTGAGACATAGAAGTTCTTGACCTTAGGAGACTTAATTATAGGATGCACCACCTTGTCTTATACAGCCGTGATTGTTGTACGACATATAGCATCTTGTACGGGATAGCTGGCCATGTCCGTCTCCGTATTTCGGTTCTATGGCGTGACAAGGTTTTATTGGTGGCCCATGCAGGTCTATTCTTCAGACTTGTGGGGTGACATGGTCATAGGAGTCTCAATCAAACATGATCATTCTTGAAATCCTAAATTCGTCATCTTCGATACTCAACTTGAATTCTTCCAGATTGGTTGCTTCCTTGTTCCTTCTCATCCTGTACTTGATATTTCTTGTGCTCTTTTTTAGGGCTTCTCATTCCTCCGATACTGCAGCAACAAGAGAGGCAGAGTTGCCAGTGGAACGAGATCCTGTAGAACCCCAGCCAAGGATCCGAGTTGAGCCTACGATAAATGGGACGGAGCAGTAGGCTCCAAGTGTTTACGTACCTCCCGCAGTGCCAGCAATACTGGATACCCCGGCCTTGCTAGAGATTATCCGTAGATTATTAGCTGCCCAATAATGCCAGATTATAGTGCAACAACAACAACAACAGCAACATCAGCGACAACAGCTTCAACAACAAGAACAGAATATTATGTTGAACCAAGAATTGCAAATGGCTCTAGAGCGAGGAGGGAGAACAGATTCTGAGGTATCTGTTAGATTTTGCAGACTGAACCCCAGATATTTTGAAGGCGCGGAGGACGCAATCATGCCAGATGATTGCTCTAGGATATTGAGACCATTCTGGCAGTAGCTAAAGTTTCGGCCGAGGAGTAGGTTGACCTAGTTCATTACAGCTCCAGGATCTTGCAAGAGATTGGTGGGCCACGATGGAGGTAGGATTGATGCGTCATATTTATGGGATAATTTTAGGACTCGGTTTAGGATAAAGTACTTTGGGATTGTGACTCAGTGTGAGTTACAATAAAGTTTCACTAATCTCAAGCAGGATAAAAGGACAGTACACGGCTATGCGGCAGAGTTTTGCCGACTATGCATATTTGCTCCAACTATGGTGGCAACAGAGTTGAGAGAGCAATGAGGTTCTAGCAGGGACTTCACTTAGAGATCTTACACATGGTATATGTACATAACTACCAAACCTTCGAGGCGGTATTGATAGCAGCCAGGAGGGTTGAGCTTACTTCCTAGAGGATGGCAACATGAAGAGTGGATCGAAAGAGGCCTCATGGACAGAGCAATAAGGGAGGACCAATACCATAATGTCAGTACCATCCTCTGGAATTCGTATATATGATGTAACACAAAGGAGGCCAGTGACCTCGACAGTGATGGCACCAACTCGGCAATAGCAGCCGAGGCAGCAATAGCAGCAGCAGCAACGACAGGGAGCGCCGACTGGTTGTACCTACTATAGAAAAGGAAGTCATACCCGGGATGTTTGTCGGGCTGCTAACAGATTATGATTGAGATGTGGGAGCCCTTATCACAAGATTTCCATATGACCATTGATATAGAGGCCAGGAGGGCCAGTACAACAATTTTTTGCATTAAAAGATCCAAGGGCAGTACAGCAAGGAGGACCAGTAGTAGCAGTACTGCCTTTAGCTCAGCGTCCGTTGCCGACGCAGGCCCAGCTTTATAGACAACAACAACAGTAGAATCAGCAAGGGCCGTAACAACGACAGCAAGAAAGACAGCAGCAGGGAGCTCAACAAGGCCAAGGGCAGGCGCTCACCTTGTCTTTGTAGGAAGCTATGACGTCGGGCGACATAGTGGCAGGTAATATTTCCGTTACAATATTTTTTGCCATAGCTTTAATTGATTATGGAGCTTCGCACTCATTTATATCTGAATAATATATGACACATATTGGATTAAAGTTGCAGGCATTGCCAGAATGGCTAAATATACTCACTAGCAATGGGATCGTAGAAGTTAGTAGGGTGTGCCTAGCATGTCCAGTCGTAGTATGTGGGCATTTATTACCTGCAAAGTTGATCGAGTTTCTTATAGGTAACTTTGATGTTATCTTAGGCATGGACTGGTTGAAAGACGGTCATGCAATAATAGACTATCATGAGGGTAGAGTGTTGTTTAGAATTCCTGGTCTAGAAGAGTTTGTCCTTTGAAGAATAGCAAGAGACTAGCATAAGGGAGGAGTCGCAATAGTAGCAACGGAAGAAGACCCAATACCCAAGATAGTTGAATAATTTATGGATATCTTTCCCAATGAGCTTCCGAGAATACCCCCAGTTAGAGAAGTAGAGTTATATATAGAGTTGATGCCAGGAGGAGGACAAGTATTCCAGAAGGTATACCCAATATCACCATCAAAACTTGATCAGTTATATCAACACGTGGAAGAACTGAAAGCGAAGGAGTTTATTCGGACCAGTAGATCACCGTGGAAAGACGTTATTAGTAAAGAAGAAGGATGGACTAATGCGGTTGTGTATGAATTACAGGTGCTTAATGCAGTGACCGTGAAGAACAAGTACCTATTACCAAGGATTGATGATTTATTTGACCAATTTAGTGGAGCAAGGGTCTTCTCCAAGATAGATTTATGATCAGGATATCAACAAGTGTGAGTCCGAGAGCAGGATATACCGAAGACAGCATTTAGTTTTCGATATGAGCATTATGAATTCCTAGTTATGTCATTCGGACAAACTAATGCACCAGCCGTATTCATAGATTTGATAAACCATATTTTTATGTCTTACTTAGACCAATTTGTGGTAGTATTCATCTATGACATCCTGGTGTATTCTCATAATAAGGAGGAGCATGAAGAACATCTCAGGATAGTGCTGCAAACTTTGAGGGAGCACCAGTTATATGTGAAGCTTAGTAAGTGTGAGTTTTGGCTGATCACGTATTATTTTTTGGGCATATTATTTCTAGAATAGGAGTGTCAGTTGATCCCAAGAAGGTAGATGCAATAGAGAACTGTCCAGTTTTGAAGACAGTAACAGAAGTGCATAGTTTTTTGGGTCTGACATGATACTACAGGAGATTTGTGTCAAGTTTTGCTAAGATCTCAGCACCATTGACTCGGTTAACATACAAGGAAGTTAAATTTGTGTGGTCAGTGAAATATCAGATAACCAATAAAGAGTTGAAGAAGAAGTTAATCTCTACACCAATCCTTACTCTTCCAGCAGGCTCCGAAGGATTCATAGTGTACTGTGATACATCTGGAAAATGACTTGGATGTATTTTGATATAAAAAGGAAGAGTGATAGCTCTCTATAGCTCAGGGATCACGAGAAAAACTATCCAACTCATGATTTAGAGTTAGCAGCAGTAGTGTTTGTACTTAAGCTATGAAGGTACTACTTATATGACGATCGAGTAGAAATATTCACAGATCATAAAAGTTTGAAGTATATATTCATGCAGAAGGACCTGAATATGAGACAGAAAAGATAGCTAGAGTTGTTGAAGGACTATGATGTGGAACTTCAGTATAATCTAGGCAAGGCTAATGTAGTAGCTGATGTACTTAGCAAAAGAGGTAAAAAATTTATGTTGACTACTCAAAAGAACATTCTAGAAGACTTACAAGATATGGGTATCAAGATAGCACTTCCACAGAGTACAGGAATTTGGGCCAAACTACAGATTCAATCAACTCTGGTAGATAGAATCAAGCTAGCTCAGGCAGAGAACCCGAAGATTCAAAAGCTAAGAGAAGAATGTGAGTCAGGTCTTCGTAAAGAGTTGACAATACATGTGGATGGAATGCTATGGTTTGGAAATCATCTATGCGTACCAAGCGAGGATATTCGATAAAATGTTATGACTGAAGCATACAGTTTCCAGTACTCCATTCATCCGGGAGGCACGAAGATGTACCAAGATATCAAGCAATACTTTTGGTGGAACGGAATAAAGAGAGAAATAGCACGCTTCGTATCGCGATGTCCGGTATGTCAGCAAGTGAAGGCAGAATAACAGAAACCGGCAGGATTATTGTAGTCGCTTCCTATTCTAGAGTAGAAATAGAAACACATCACGATGGAATTTGTGACTTGTTTACCTAGATCACCGACTAATCGAGATTTAGTTTGGGTGATAGTGGATCGTCTCACAAAAATAGCTCACTTTCTTTCTTTTCGATTAGGACAATCTACAGAATAATTCGCTAAAATATATATGCAACAGATAGTGAGACAACACGATATCCCAGTAAGTATCATGTCAGATCGAGACACTCGGTTCACTTCACATGTTTGGAAAAGTTTCCAACAGAGTTTAGGCACCAAATTAAGATTCAGCACTGCTTACCATCCCTAGACAGACGGACAATCAGAGAGAACCATCCAGACCTTGAAGGATATGCTACGAGCCTGTACCTTAGACCTTGGTAGATCTTGGAAGAATTATCTTCACTTGGTAGAATTCTCGTATAATAATAGTTATCAGGCCAGTATTCAGATGACACCTTTCGAAGCACTATATGGCAGGAAGTGTAGATCACCATTGGCTTGGGAAGACATTGGTGAGCGAAAGATGTTAGGTCTTAAAATAATCACACAGACAATAGAGGTTGTCAGGCAGATCATAGAGCGACTTCGGGTTACGCAAGATCGATATCTTTATTGGGCTGATCAACATCGTAGGCCTTTAGAGTTTTGTGTCGGCGACCACGTGTTCTTACGAATTTTGCCTACCCATGGAGTCATTAGATTCAGGGTTCGCGGGAAGGTTAGTCTACGATACGCAGGTCCGTTTGATATTCTCGAGCGGGTAGGCGATGTTGCTTATCGTCTTGCCCTTCCACCTTCGTTTCGTAAGGTGCACAATGTATTTTATGTGTCTCAGTTACATAGGTATGTTTCGAATCTGAGTCATATCCTTAATCACTCTGAATTAGTTGTTGATACCGACTTATCTTACGAGGAGCAACCCGTATCCATATTGGACCAAAGGGAGAAGGTGCTCAAGAACTGGACTATTTCTCTCGTCCTAGTTGCTTGGGGCCATCACTCTCTAGAGGAATCGACATGGGAGCGCGAGGACAATATTTGATCCTGGTACCTGTACCTATTTGATTCAGAAGGTATATTCTTTTTTACGCCATCATATCTTAAATTATGTGATCAGGTGATCACCTATGTGTTATGATGATATTGCTAGCATGTGTAGTTGCTAATAGATTTTATCATGTTTGTCCTGACTTCTCAAGCTATTGCTTGGATTCGAATTCTGAGGACATAATTTTTCTAAGGTGGAAAGAGATGTCACTCCCCGTTCCCGATATACTTATTTGGAACGTATTTTATTTTAGCATGATTGCATGTGCATGGAGACTAGACACATTCTTTGGTTTAACCTTGTTTATTGTTTATTTTGTGGGTTGGTTCAAGTCATGAGAACCCTTGGTTCAACCCTCAACCCTTCTATATATAATCCAACCTTTTCTTTCTCTCTCTTCACTTCTTTATTTATTCCTCTCTCTCTTTTGTTTTCTCTTCCCATTTCCGTAGACAATTACACCTTGCATGAAAAATGGAAAAACCCTCTATGTTAATTGATTATTAGGTTCTTTGCATAATTTTAAACACTTTTAGAACTTGGAGTTTTCGGATTTGGTGGATGGATTAGTGCTGATCTACATTTCTAACTTTAAATTTTTATGGTTTTATGAGTTTTCTTGGTTTTGATCTATTAAACATGTATTTCTGAAATCTAGTTTTTGCTACATGATAGAGCTTTCAATTTCAAGTATTTTAGATTTTGGTTCACTCGATTTGGACTTAAAATAAGAATTTTATGGACAAAATAAAATTTTAATTTTTGGAGCTTTCGCCATGGTCGAACCTGTTATTTGGAGAAGATGAAGTCTTCATGCGGCCAGAAAGTTATGCGGCTGAGAGGGCTATGTGGCCTGAGATTTCGCCGCATACTGACCAGCATGCGTCCATCTTGTTGGATGCATGACTGCCATCACATAAGTGTTCTGGAGCTAATTCTTAAGCTCCTTGTGTTTTCACTCGTTGAACGAATATAAAATTCGCTAAGTCCAAAAGAGCAATATGCGGCCGATTGACTTATGCGGCATTGAGAGTATGTGGCCACCATTTCTTGGACATATGACTCTGAACTGTGGCATATATTTCTATAATTTTTGTCTTTTATCTCTGACCCCTTTATAGCTTGTCTCATCAATCACTTTATGTCACTTCACTGACACTTCATTCATTGTCTGTCACTTTGACACTTGCCCCAAGGAGTAGAATTTAACCCTGAGCATGCATCCTGGACTTCCCATGCGGCCAAGACTTCACATGCATCCTAGAGACATATATGACCTGGACTTCCCATGCGGCCTGGAGACCCATGCGGCCTTGATTGTTTTCATTGAATGTTTTTCTTATTCTTTTAAGAATTATGTTGGGTTAATGCTTGTGTTATGATTCTAAGAAAGAATGGATTTAGTAACCAGACCTCGTGCCAAACATGACCATGAGTTAAGATTTGGCTAAGTAGATAGCGACTAACCGGCTAAGTAGATAGCGACTAACCGGCTATATACATTGATACAAGCATTTATATTATAATATGAACTTGATTCATGTGACCCATTACATAATTGGTAATTGGACTCGAATACTGTATCTATGCTGATATTTGTCCATAATTTAATGTGCATCGAGGTATGACATATCGTGTCACAGGTTAAGTGACTATATTTGGGTTGTGCATCGAGAATGCCTCCAAATTCCTAAATGCGTGATATTATAAATATATATTGTTTCCCCAATACTGGTAAAATAAGTGAGTCAACTACCAAAGTGTGTCTAGGATATTAATTGACTGAATGTTGCATACACGCTCGGGTGAATCCAGATTTGACTTCTATGGATTCGTATCTAGCGTGCCCGTACTTTGTTTGACATCTTAAGAAAAATTCTCATGTGACCACGTCTTGAGATTTCAAGCACAATATAAGGCTAATTAGGTAACTAAAAGTGGTAGTAACAATTGCAGGGAACGGTATCCCGAGATTATGCCAACGAACCTTCCCACAAAGATTCATTCTAAGTGCACTGTGGGCTGGCCACCACAGATACTGTATATCATCTGCCTTAGTGGAGTGGAGTATCTGACGGATTATTATATCAAGCCACTGTTTCACTATAGGAACATTAGAACCGCTAATACCGTATTTTTAGCGCAGTGGCCCTACAGGGAACTGGTGCATCTCATGAATACCTGTTTTATTCATTTATTGGTTCAGTTAGCTCATGTTCGGTAATAGCATGATCTGAGGATACCTATTATGTATTATTTCTGAGATAACCTCAAACTCTACAAATAGCAAGCCGTATAAGTTATTGGTCGATATAAAGAAAATAGACTTGGTTGTGATTGTATTATTCGGTTAGTAGCCTAGAGAAATATATTATCATAGTGTGATGGTTCAACCCTTGTCCTTATTTGGTTGTAGGGTTGTGCCTTTTTGCTAGGATATGCCATGGACCTATGTTACGACACTGAACCTATGTATTATTACATATTTTTCTTGGATTTTTGTTTCTTCATTTCGTGATTCCCTTGTGGTACTTGCAATTTGCGGTCTAACTGGTTTTCTATGGCCAAGTTTTGAGCCAGCACCCGAGGATCCAGCGTACTTTTTTCCTAACTCATGGCGCGTACCATGAACATGGTCGCAGAGGATAACGAGTGAATTTTCTTCTTTTATGCTCATTTTTGTACATTTACTTCTTTTGGGCGTTTAGCCACTAGCACCTGTTAGTCGGCTCGTCTGGATATTAGTCTACTTATATGATTGTATTAAATCAGACTGTAGTTGATCACTGTCATGTACTTTTGTTACTCTTACAGCTTCTTATTTTGCACAGTTGGTCTCCAAAATATTTTAAGAAAGTGTTTGGGATGCCTTATTGCTCTATCATATATGCTCTATGCTTACTGTTTCTTGTTTGAATGATTGAGACATAGAAGTTCTTGACCCTAGGAGACTTGATTATAGCATGCACCCCCTTGTCTTATACAGTTGTGATCGTCGTACGACGTATAGCACCTTGTACGGGATATTTGGCCATGTCCGTTTCGTATTTCGGTACTGGGGCGTGACAGTGGTTTCGATATTGAATGATGGATTTGAGTATATCTATATTTGAAGTTTAGGGTTTTCATGGGTTCTATGTATTTTTTGTGGTTTTGATCTACTAAAATATAATATTTTAGAAAATTAGTTTTTGGGGTTAATGGAGCATTTTATTTCGAGCATTTTGGATTTTGGTTCACTTGATTCGGAGCTAAAATAAAGTTTTTATGAAGAAAATAATTTTTGGATTTTTGGAGCTTTTTCGCCATGGCTGAACTTGCTGTCTGGAGAAGACGAAGTTCTCATACGAATGGCACCATATGCGACCGAGACTTTCATGCTGCATGATCCTTATGCGGCCTATACTCTTTGTCGCATAACCAACCAGCATGCGTCCATCATGTTCGATGCATGACTGACCGTTACACAAAGTATTTTGGAGCTAAGTGACAGAACTCCTTGTGTTTTATTCGCTGGACGAATGAAAAATTCTCTCAATTCAAAGAGCATATGCGGCCGAGTGACTTATGCGGCAAGCAGAGCATGCGGCCACCTTCCTTGGACGCATGACTCTAAACCGTTGGCACATATTTCTATAAATTTTGTCCTTTCTCTCTGACATATATTATTGTATGTCATATCAGTCACATCAATCACTTTATATCACTTCACTGACACTTTATTTATTGCCCGTCACTTAAACACTTGTTCCAAGGAGTAGACTTTACCCCTGAGCATGTGACTTGGACTGCATATGCGACCAAGTGGTTCATGCTGCCCTGACTTCATATGCGGCCAGGACTTCCCATGCGGCCTAAAGACATATGCGACCAGGACTTCCCATACGGCATAGAGACCCATGCGGCCTTGATTATTTTGATTGAATATTTTTCTTATTCCTTATGGTTTATAATTCGGTTAATGCTTGTGTTATGATTCTAAGGAATAATGGATTTAGTAACCAGACCTCGTGCCAGACATGACCATGAGCTAAGATTGGTTATGAACATGGCATGAGTTGAACTAAAATTTTAGCATGAACCAGACTAAGTGGATAGTGACTAACCTGCTATGTGCATGACATAAGCTTCGTGTTATAATATGATCTTGATTCATGTAACCCAATATGTAATTGGTAATTGGACTCAAATACTATATCCGTGCTAATACAAATTATTGCCTGAAAGTGTATATGATCAGATGTGCGTTGAGGTGCCATATACCGTATCACATGTTAAGTGATTTACATTTGGGTTGTGCATCGAGAATGCCTCCAAATTCCTGAACGCATAATATTATAAATATATATTATTTCCCCAGTACGGGCATGATATGCGAGTCAACTACCAAAGTGTGGTTAGAATATTGATTGACTGAATGTTGCATACATGCTCGGGTGAATCCAGATTGAACTTCAGTGGATTTGTATCTAGCGTGCTCGTACTTTGTACGATATCTTAAAGGAAATTCTCATGTGACCACGCCTTGATATTTCGAACACAATATAGGGCTAATTAGGTAACTAAAAGTGGTAGTAACATTTGGAGGGAACGGTATTCCGAGATCATGCCAACGAACCTTCCCACAGAGATTCATTCTAAGTGCGTTGTAGGCTGGCCACCACCTATACTGTATATCATCTGCCTTAGTGGTGTGCATTATCTGACCTATTATTATGCCAAGCCAGTATTTCACTATAGGAATATTGGAATCGCTAATACCGTATTTTTAGTGTAGTGGCCCTACGGGAAACTGGTGCATCTCGTGTAATAACTATTTTATTCAACTATTGGCTCCGTTAGATCATGTTCGGTACTGAAGTGATCTGAGGATACCTATTATGCATTATTTCTGAGATAATCTCAGACTCCACGAATAGCAAGCCGTACAAGTAATTGGCCGATATAAGAAAATAGACTTGGTTGTGATTGTATCATTCGGTTAGTAGCCTAGGGAGATGGACTATCATAGTGTGATGGTTCAATCCTTCTCCTTGTTTGGTTGTAGGGTTGGATCTTTGCGCTAGGGTATACCATGGACCTAAGTTACGATACTGAACCTATATATTATTATATAATTATTTCTTAGGTTTTTTGTTTTTCTATTTTGTGCTTTCTTTGTGTACTTACTATTTGGGGTCTAACCCTACTGGTTTTGCATGGCCATATTTTGAGCCAGCACCCGAGGATCCAACGTACTACCTCCTAACTCATGGTGCATACTAGAAATATGGTCGCAGAGGATAACGAGTGGGTTTTCTTCTTCCCTGCTCGTTATTGTACATTTATTCTTTTGGATATTTAGCCACAGGTACCTGTTAGCCGGCACGTCTGAACATTATTCTTCTTACATGATTGTATTAAATCAGACTGTAGCTGATTACTGTCCTCGACTTTTATTACTCTTCCAACTTCTTATTTTACATAACTGGTCTCTAGAACATTTTAAAAAACCGTTTGGGACGCCTTATTGCTCTAACATATATGCATTATGTTTACTGTTTCTTGTTTGAATAATTGAAACATAGAAGTTCTTGACCATAGGAGACTTAATTGTAGCATGCACCATTTATCCTATTACAGCCGTGATCGTCGTACGACGTATAATACCTTGTACGGGGTAGCCGGTCATGTTCGTCTCCGTATTCCGTTACTGGGGCATGACATAGGGTAAAAATTTGCCATTAACCTTGTTGTGCTCCTTGTTGCTGCCTCCCTTGAATACGCAGTTATGGCCTCTGTTGCACATACTGCTGATTCCTCTGTTGGTTGTACATATGAGTTTGCGTCGACAATGGACACTGAGCCAATGGCCTTATTGCTAGTGCTAATCCTCTATACTGAGCTGCTCCTAGTGTTGGTAATGCTAACCACTGTGTCGATCCTTCAATCCTCTACATCATCGGATAATTGGCAATCTGATGATCTAGACTACCACATCGTAGGCACAGCCCTCGTGCTGCCCTACACACATCTTTGGTATAGCCTCCCTTGCCATAATATGTACATCCGATTGGGGCTTCCAATTGTTGTTGCTACTGCTGCCTCGGCTGATACGGCCGAACTGGTGTTGTTGTTGCCGATGCCACTGGCCTCCTTGGTGCTGTATCATGAATGTGAATACCAGGAGATGGTGTTGACATCCATTGTGCTAGTCCTCCTCCTCCACTCTGTGTATGAGACATCTCCTGGCCTCATGTCCTTGAAGCTAACCTCTGCATCGTCAGCTCATATCGCCTAGATGAGATCAATACTTCATTGCCCTCTTGTATGATTTCTAGTAATGTCGGTGTATCAAGTGCTATTGGCACTATAGGCACGAACGAGGGTACTGGAACTTCAGGTATATTTGCTCCCCGTGCTCCTCTATTGGTTCTACCCTGATCCCTTCAAGTACAGGTGTTGCCTCTCGCTGTGGACCAACGGATCATTGTCCTGCTAAAATTATTGGTGCTCCACTAACAGATGCTAGAGAAGTCCTAAGAAAAAGGACACAAAACAAATCAAGAATAGGACGAGAAACGATCGAGGAATTAATGGTACAGAAGTCAAGCTGAGTTTCGAGAAGAGAGATTCAGGATTTTAAGGAGAAGCATGTTTGATTGAGATATCCTATGATCAAGCCAACCCACATGTCTGAAAAGCCGGACCTACATGGGCTACCACTAAAACCTTGTCATGTCCCAGAACCAGAATACTGGAGAGCGGGGGAATGACTCAGCCAACCACACCTTGTGGAATACCGAAGTAACCCGCAATGTGTTAAGATTGTCAAGAGACAAGGGGTATATATTACAATCAAGTCGTATAGGGTCAAAAGCTTATATTATCTCAATCACTCAAATAAGTATCAATAACATAGAATATTTCAGAGTAAGCAGTAAGGTATCCCAAACGCCGCATAAGAATGTTCTAGAGATCCAACGATACAGAATGATATGTCAGATACACAATCAAAAGTATACATGAAAGTGAATCATCTGCAGTCTAAATATAATTCAGTCATGTAGAAAATAGTGTCCAGATTCTCTAGCTAACAGGTGTTGGTTGGATTAACGCCAAAGTGAATATAGTTTACAAAAGATGAGCAGTGAAACAAGAAACCCACTCGTGACCCTCAACAACCATTCTTCTGGTGCTTGCCATCAGTGAGGGAAAAGTAAGCTTGATCCTCAGGTGCTGGCTCTAAACTTGGCTATGCAAAACCAGTGGGGTCAGTAGCAAGTACCACAAAGGAATCACGAAATAAAACTAGTTCTATAGCATAAGATGCGTGAGCCAATAATCAATGGCATATGTCACATTCATGACATGATACGATACCCCTTCACCAAATAAGGACAGGAAGTGTCATATCACATCAAGATAGAATATGTTCCTTGATTCTGGTCAAGCTAAAATAATTTTCTATCGTAGTTTTAGTCCACATCCTATCGTAACACGATAGTGCAATCCAACAACCAAACAAGGATATGAGTTGAACTATCATGCCACAACAACCTGTGTCCCTATTTTCACTCAATAGAAGGCACAATACGCAAGAAGAGATACGATATAAGAAATAACATAGCTTCGGTCCATGGATTATCGTAACATAATGACGCAACCCAACAACCAAATAAGGACCTGGGTTGAATCATCATACCACGATAACCCACTTTCCTGGCTAGACATATAATATAAGCAAATTAGAAGGCCAATCATGTATTATGGCTTGATATATGATCTTTGGATTATCCCAGTAATACAATATATGAGTATCCTCATATCGTATCATAATCGAGCAGGGCTGGCTGAACCAATGATATACGAGCAAGTATATATGTAAAATAATGCACCAGTCCCTTACAAGGGCACTAAGTTAATTATTATTCAGTAACAGTTCTAGGCATTCTATAGAAAAGATACTGGCTCAGTCTTATAATTAAGTTAGATACTGTACTCCACCAGTGCGGATGATATACAGTATCCGTGGTGTCCAGCCTTTACTCCCAGCTAATTTAGGGTGTCTAGTTAACCCTAGGTTAATTAGAATCCTATGTCGTTCCTTCTTAGATGTTGTACTTTAAGTTCAGGCACTTTTGATAAGAATCTATATTTTTACTCAAAATTTAAATCTGGATTCACCCAAGTGTGATGCAACAATTAGTACTATCTTGCCATGGCTAAAGTCACTATCCAACTACCAAATCCATGCATAAAAATAATTACATATATTACGTAGCAAGAGTGTGTGGCACGACGGCTCACTACATTTATGTTTATCAAGTAGCACTCTTGGTGCATCAAGTGTATCAGCATAGATACAATAGTCAGGGCAGGAACAAGTTCTAGAATCAAGATCATGGACAAGTTGTCACGTAGCAAGTTATTCAAGACAGGATAGTCAATCATTGGTCACATTATTAGTCACTTTATTATATCGATAGATGAGGATAAGAGTAGTACGAGAACCCCTCGAGATCAGATTCATAATCCTTAAACCAAACAAGGACCGGAAATGCAGATCCTCCCCCGAGTTGAACTATGCTTTTTTTTTCTATCCAACGTATAATAAGGTGGTCAAGGGAAAGTATTTTAATTAGCAAGTTAGTACATATAAGACCACATCTACAAGGCTCATGTTAGGTGCTTAGTAAAATTTAGCATACGGTCACATCTGGGTCATACAAGTCATTTCTAGATTTAACACATAACATCACAATTATTCAATCAAACAAAAATATTAAACCAAGCAAGTGTCCAACGTGTGCAACAAACAGGGTACCGCATAAGAATAATAGGCACATAGGCAAGCTGTCGCATGAAGCAGGGTGCCGCATGAGACGGGGTGCCGCAATCGAGGCCGCATAAGATAGGGTGTCACATGAAGTCGAGGCCGAATGGTTGGCTTGGATGCATAGGCAAAGCAAGGTCCACCCTTCGGGAAACATGCAATATGACAATCAAGAAATGCAAGTCAGAAGAAGTGAAATAAAGCGATAGATGTGTCTGATGTGACGAGCAATAAAGTGTGTCAGAAAAAAAGATAAAATTATACAAAGTCATGCCAAGTCAGTGAGAAGTTATGCGTCCAGAAGAAGAGGGACGCATAATCCTGGCCACATGGTTGATGCGGCCACATACTCCTCTTGTCCGCATACACACTTGGCCGCATAAAATCTTTTGGGACTTAAAGAAATTTCTTCAACTTGTGAAGTTTTATTCATACAAGTTCATACATTTGGTCAAGGGGTGCATGTGCAGTTTCAGTCATGCGTCTAACAAGGTTGGGCGCATTCTGAGTCGAGATGAGAAGTCCAGGCCGTATAGCACAGAGTGTTGCATAACACTCCTTCGTCTCCTCTAACAGCAGATTTTCAGCCATGGCCAAAAGCTCAAAAATAAGAAATGATTTCTTCCTTAAAACTCTCAAGTGATGCCCAAATCTAGCAAAGTAAAGTTCCAACTACTCAAAATCAAGTGTTCATTGACATAAAATAGCAAGTTTTTGAAAATATAAAGTTTTAGGAGATCAAAACCTAAGAAAAATCAAGAACACATAAAAAGCTTCTAAAGTAAAAGTCTAGATATACACTAATCCATCCACCAAAACCAAAAATACTAAGTTCTAAATGTATGGAAAAACACATAATAAACATAATGGAACAATAAAATAGAGGATTTCTTCATTCCTCAAGCAAGGTGTACTTTTTTATGGAGAGAAAGAAAACCTAAGAGAGAGAATGGAAGGACAATAATGAAAAGAGAGAGAGAGAGAATAAAGTTGGGTTATATACGGAGGGTTTGAGGTTTGGACCATAGGTTCAACTCATGATCAAACCAAACCAACAAAATAAACCAAGAGCCAAGTGAACCAAAGAATGTGTCTAGTCTCTCTACAACATACAACTATGCTAGCAAAAAAATTAAATATGCTCCAAATACGAATAACGGGAATGGGGAATGACATTTATTGTTCTTCCATACTTCATTTATAGTCCTAGTTTCTTAGTGGTTTAGTTATAATTGTGGATGTGTATTATAGATAATTGGAAACATTATCTGATTAGGACAGCTTATACGTAATCGAGTCGAACAAGAGTCTGGTTGAATACGTAGCTGGCCATTACCAAGTGACCTGGTCCTGCGTATTTGGGACTGGGGTGTGACATAGTTTTTGTGGTGGCCCATGTAGGTCACGTCTTCGTAAAATATACGAAGTTGTGGTAGTACCTAGGTTAGTCGTACTATTGTGTGCCTGTGACCAATTGAGAAATTAAAGAATTGAGGATACATCCACAACTAGGGTTATAGGCTTTTCAGGATCCTTCCAGCATGATTACTTTCATGCTATTTTTTCGGCATGATTGTATTCATGTTTTCTTGTCCTGTGATTTGACTGAACCCCTCTCTATTGACCTCTGGGTTGACTATCTCAAAAAAATATTTTGAAAACATCTCATGGATTTGGTCAAGGGCAACTTCGAGAAACTATATTTCATCATTGTATTACGGAATCAAGGGCTTTTGCCGCCAGAGTCATACTGGCTAGGTAAAACTTCAGATAACGGATCACAGATGTATACATTATTTGGATTTTATCTAGACTACATCATATGCATCTTGATTGACTCTTCGAGCTTATTTCACAAAAGTTATTTTTGGAAACATCTCATGGATTTAGCCGAAGACAAGTTCAAGAACCTGTATTATCTGGCATGGCAGTGGTGCACTGCAGCCATCCGTTGTGTTATAAAACAAGAAAGTTATTTGCAGCCAGATGCACCCTGGCATGGCAGTAACTTCACGCGACATGATCACAGAGGTATATGGTTCTCGGGTTTTATGTCCTATGCATCTTGATTGGCTCAAAAATCGTCATTGGAAATTATTATTATTTTTCCTGCTTTGTTTGACCCTAACGTTGTTTGATATAGGTATGGATTGCTCGAGCCAGCCTTAGGTCCTTACAATTTTGAAGAGTGGACAAGACAACCCTTGTAGATAGATTATTATGTATAACTAGAATGTGTGATTACATGATTAGGACATTGGGGTAACATCATTTCTTAATAGTTGCTTGGGTGAAACACCTAGGATAATTATGATGGATCGAGGTTAGACTATAGGGTTTCAAAGATAATGACAATAAGATTATATGGGTGGACTTCTATGTTAAGTATGATAGATCAACAATAACTGGCTACATAGTTTTCAGGGATGATTATAGGATATAGAATTTGAACTTCACCATGGGTAGCATAATTCGATTGTATTGTATCTAGGGTAGACACTTCTAAAATATAGAGGTTTAGCGACGAAATGTTGGCGACGGCTGATGTCCGTCGCCTAATAGCGATGTCTCAGTGGCATCGTAATGAGCAATTACAGTAGTTCAGAAATTTCCATAAATACCGTCGCCCGGTCATCGCAATATAGCCACTGGGTTGCATCGGATTACAAGGGAACTATGAGGTAAACATTTACGATAGATTGGTGATGGCTACTCGATTTAGGCGACGTACTAGGACATCGCTAATTCGTCATGGACGAATGTGCCCTAAATTAAAAGAAAAGACGACCGATCAAAATTTAACATTTTGGTCGACCCCTCTCTCTCTCCTCTCTCACTTGACTGTCCCACTCTCCCTCCCGTGGTCCCATTTTCTCTGACGATTCGCTTCCCGTGGTCCCCACTCTCAGCTCCGACCTGGTAATGGAAACTCCTCTCGTCCGTCGTTCCCTCTCCTCCTCCGTCGTTCCCCCTTCTCCAATATGGTCGTGCCAACTCCTCTCGACTCCTCCGTCGTTCCCCCTCCTGATCCGTCGTTCCCCCTCCTCCTCCGTGCCTATTCCCCCTCTTGGCTCCTCCATTGTTCCCCCTCCTCCTCCGTCGTCCCCCCTCCTCCTCCGTGCCTATTCCCACTATAAGTTCTGGATCGTTTGATCTCTCAATATCTGTTGATGTTGACAATTGGAGATTTATGTGATTATTTCTTGCTATTGCCCAATATTTGGGGAGGACAAATGTCTGTTTGAATTGGATATGACCTTAGCTTATTGTCTGTTTGGGGATGACATTTAGGATGACAAATTTTTGTGATAATTTATGTGCCATTAAATCCAACCTTAGCTCAATGTCTATTTGAATTGGATTAGCAAAGAACTACTTGATCGAAAACTTTGTCATCGTATTTGTGGTAGAACTCCAAGGATACTTGTATACATGTATTTTAGAAATTTGGGGAATAAGAAAACTATAGTTAAGCTAGTACTAGTTGGGATATTCAATTCTATCGATTCAACCATTAAAACTTGAGAAAGCACTACCCGACTTGAGTGGTTTGGCATCCTATTTGTTGTTGAAGTTTGTGTAATAATCAATGATATTTAGCCTTCTAGGTTAATTCTTTTCATATGGGTTGTGCTGGGCAGTGATATGCTGTCACGCCCCAGTCCCAAAATACCGAGGGACTGGACACGTGGCAATGGCCAGCAGCACGCACCGATGGACAAACCCAATTTAATGGATCCATCAGGGCGTACTTAAGCTGTAGTACAATAATAAATAGGTCCAATGATACAAGTCACAGACTATTCTAATCTCATCCACAACAGATAATCACAGATTAAAAGCCAGAATAAATGCAAATGAATATAAACTAGCATATCTCAATAAAAGTGTCTCGGAGAACAATCCGAGAATAAGTCTGATACATCAACGCAATAGACAGGAAATAAAGTAACTAGAACAGAAATAAATGAGTATCTCAAGCCAATACTCAGGAGAAGTCCTCTGGTATGATCTCGTCCTCGGATCCTGGTTCTGCTCCAATGTAGGCACCTGCTTCTGCTAATGCTAATGCTCCGGTCCCGTATACCTCGGGATAAATCTCGTCAGCTAATCCTGGGGACATAATCCGGATCCAGGTCCTCAGGGGACATAACAAGGTACAGATAATACAAGCCAAAATAAATACAGTACAGCAATAAATAAAACAATAGGGTAAACTATATAACCAGCTAAGTGATATGCAAGTGAGAGTTTTAGTCATACTCAGGCTGAGACTACTACAGGATCAGTGTCGGAGAAACCCATAGCAGTATTTTCTCGAAGGGCCAGAACTTGCGCCAAAACTCTGTATCAGAGACTACGACACCTCCATATGACATTATTTATATTATAATCAGCCTTGATATGGTAATACTCTCCCCACCCCATGTAATCTCACGTAACAGTTTCATAATGTCTCAGGTCCAAGTCACGCAAGATCAAACTAATGCAATAAGTCAGAATAAATTCTAAGCATGTAAACTGTATTTGTCATGAACATGTATCCTACACAGAATCACCATGAATATCTCAGGAAGATTCTATCTCATGAATAGTGTCAGGTGTCCTGGGTATAATGTACTTGATAATGCAAGTACGAGAATGTAAATGGTCATGAATGTCCATCTCTAGATGACGTACACAACACCGCGTACGGGGTTGGCACCCGACTATAATCGGACACTAAGTACGTCACACGGTTCCTAGGTTAAGCATGTACAACAGTTATAATTGAGACAAGTAATATGTAACAAAGACTGCAAGTTGGCAAGGTACACTTGTCTGGGGTTCCGGCTCCAACTATAGCTCTGGCAGCAGTGGGATTTGCAGGCAGTACTCCGGTTGCTGAAATAAATATCACCATCAGATCCAGAAAATATCAATCAGCTAAAAACGCATGTCCTTGAGTCCAATTTGGAAACAAGGACAAAAATAACAATTTCAGGTCAAAGCGGGGTCCACATGTGGCCCGCTTTGCACCGAAAAATGTGTCAGGGACAAAGTTCTCCAAATTTGTCAAACTTAGTGTCAACAGGTCCAGAACGATGATACGAACCCAACGGAACTTCCAGAATTGGATTCCGATGAGCCGATCACAAAATCGCCCGTCAAGTGGAGCCTATGGGGCCCACGATACGCGATTTTGTCAATGTTCTCAGAATCGAACCAAACTTGGGTCACAGGACCAGTGTATCGTTACGAGTCCGATGGCACAAGTTTTGTTTCGATCCGACGTGTGTACACAAAGTTACGATGCGTTCCAGGACTAACGGATACAGGACGGTGTCGGCGGATACGCGTTGATTCCGGTGTGCACGTACATCCAAATCAACTTCTGCAAAATCCTGCACGTCCGTATCAACGGCGCGCACATATCGGTGAAGACCGCACGCAACCAAGTCGTCCCGTTTGGCGGGACGTACTCAGTTCCGGGGTGAATCAGGGCGTTATTTTTCCTGTTTTTGGATCGCGGTTCGCGATTGCCACAGGACGTGATGCACCGAGCGGGTTACACGGGCATCGAGAGGGTCATGCGGGGTTCGCGATGCAACAGACGAAATTAAAAATGGGTCAACCAGCAGAGAGAAATGGGTACCTGAACAGGGTTCCAGAAACTGAGAATTTTCCGTGTCCGAGTCGTGTCCGAGCCGTGTCCGAGTCGAATCTAGGGTTAGGGTTCTGTCGGAGCTGCGGCGGCCGGAGGCGGGCCGGAGGGAGGCTGGGGTCGTCGGCTCGAGGCTGAGCGGGGCTGCACGGCGAGGAGGACGGCGGCTAGGCGTCGGCCGGCGGCGCTGCACGGCGAGGCTACGGCGGATCGGGGCTGAACGGAGTCGGGGCGAGGGAGGACAACGGCGTGGAGGAGACGGCGTTGGCTAGGGAGGAGGGGAAGTCATCGGGGACGAAGGGACGGAGAGGGAAGGTTTCGCCGGAGACGGGGAGGTAGCCGGAGGGAGCTTGGGGTCATCGAGGGGGAAGTTGGCCGGAGTCGAGAGGGAACGAGGGGCTTTTATAGGGCTGAGGGGAGCGGGAGTCGGCTGAGCTAGGCGGCGGAGGAGGCGGAGGTCGCGGGGGTGCATGGGCCGTGCGGAGCGGGCGAGGCGGCCGGAACGCGCGGGCGGCGAGGCGCGTGGCCGAGCGGAGAGCGGGTCGTGGGGGAAGTGGTAGCGGGTCGGGTCGGAGGCGGGTGCGGGTTGGCCCGATTCAGGCCGGTTCAGCCCGGTTTGAACCCGGTTCAACCCGGTTTATTTTGGGTTTATTTTAATTTTTAAATAAAATAGTTTTTGGGCTTTTAAAAATATTTTCGGGGTCCAATAAATTTCAGGAAAATTACCCTAAGTCCGATATTTTATTTTACACCCAAAAATATTATTTTCATAATATTTTAATATATTTAAAAATATTTAATTTTATTTAATGCTAAAATACCCTGGTTTTTAATTAGTAAAAATTTTCGAAAAATCCCAGAAAATTCTAAAAAATCCAGTTTTAAAAATCTTGAAAAATCAGGGGGTTTACATACGCGACAGATACTTCGATATGCTTAAAAGCATACACATTATAATTGATCTTTATGATCTTGGGTGCTGACTTCAATAAGAAGCAGAGATAACCCTAGAGATGACATGTCCATCCCCGAAATATATCCCTCACATACGCCATTCATCACATGATTCTCCTCTTAATATGTCCCTCCCCTCGGCAATGATGATACCACAACCCATCACTATATTTTATAGTGTGAGCTGATATCTTAGCATTACATTATATGGGTTCATCTTAATTCTGTTATATCCTTCAGATACTACATTTGACAAGAATATATACTACACTGATGTACAGATCTTAGATGATTCACACTAATGTATGCTAAAATAAAATTTAGGTAGTGTTCTGAGCCATCGATATTCGAATTTATGTCCCAATTCGATGTGAAGCTCTGTTTTACCTGTTTCTCTACTTTCTGCTATTTGTCGCATACTCCAGAAACTTTCCCATGAGCATGACAGAAAGCATAAATGCTTACTTGAGAAGTTAATCTTTTTTTCTTCTAGAAAAATACCCTCACATGACACCCAAGTGCCCTACCACAACCCATGTGCACACCTCAACACATGCAAAGTATTATATTGAGATACCCACTTGGTAGTGTAGCCAATGTGGGACTATATTTCTAGTCCAAAGGCAAAAACACCAACATCTCTCTCGCTCTCTCTCTTCTATTTCAGTTGATCATGGTAGAAAATTGTATATAGGTGTATATATAGTTCTCTTCTTTGTGCCAATAAAGCACGTATCTAGAGAATATGAGGAGTCTCTGTAAAGTATTGATGGACTACTAGGAACTCAAGATTTATTCTCATGTGTTTCATTAATGAGTGATTAATGAAATTAATAGTACATAATAAACTAGTCCTTCAAAACAATCCAATGGGTAGCTAGTATAAAATATAAAGATAGTCTCTCCCCTTTCCTCTCACCAATTATATTGAAATTACACTATATCTCTCACGTCCCAAAATCTATACTACTGTATCTATAATCTATATCTATAATCTACACTACTATATAACGAGAATAGTTGAGCTTCATCGTGATTTTTTTCAAATATATCCTTGCATCTATGTAATCATTTAAATTATTTATTAAAGTTAAAACGAGTCAACACTTCACAGAGCTGTAAGTAATTTCATATGTTTCATCTGATGCATTAATTTCATATATTTTATTTATTTGTTCAACTAAATAATTTGTTGTTATTTTTTTGTAGCTTTTTTTCTACAGTGCTACTCGAGCACTTGAGAAAATCATTAGGGGGAACTACCATGATCCCTACCTTAGATTCTCCGATTTGTCGTCCGACATGCAGTATATATGGCTTGACCAGATGAAGGTATATTTAATATTTTCTGTTATTCCATTTATTAATTATTTTTTATCTATTTATATTAATTATTAATTGAATTTGTATGTCAGAAAATCTACTGGTGGCCCTGGATCCGTGATAATTTTTGGGAGAAGATGTAGAAGGAGCTCGATACTCCTGAGTTCAAGAAGAGGTCTGATCAAGGGAAGAAGGCGCGATCTCGTGCGGGTCTGCATATTGGTGGATCGATCTCCATCGCTATGCACTATCAAAATCAGGTAAGATAACTCGAAGTACTTAAATATTTTCATTATATATTTTAATAACATTAATTATCAAGCTAATATGTTTTCTTAATGTTTCGTACACATGCGGAGAAGCTGGCGAAGGAGGGGGAGATCCCTCTAGTATCAGCTTTGCCGATATTTTTGAGTATATATGAGGTATTAGCATATATATTACAAGTTAGAAGTCCATTAGAAAATTAAATACGGATCATTGGATAGGCTGCGTTCCAGTCTCTGTAGACTGAGAGCGCCACTCAGGCCACTCAGGATGGGATGGAAGAGAGTGTCGATGAGTCTTCGCCTACCATCACGTCCTCTTCCATGGTCGCTCGAACGAACGACCTTTTTGTACAGGCCGCTGGTGGAAGAGGGAAGGGCGGACGCATCTACGGCACCGAATCCTTGGCGATACAGGTGTTGGTATACTCGAGACCTCCACCGCCGACGTCTTCTCTGACTTATGTCTTCTTTGAATTATGTCTCATGTGTATTGTTTATTTGTGTTGTAGTACTCGTGGACTTGTATTTGGACATGTATGCGATTAATTTTATTATGTTAATTATATGTCATTTCTGAACTATGTCTCGTGTGTGATTCTAGCGTGCGTTTGTGCCGTTGAATGTCCGATTGAACGTAAATTCTACAGCGGGTTGCGCTGGGTGGTTGATATATTGATATTGCTTAACATTCTTTATATAAATCATATATGTTGGGATATCTGTATTTATTTTTTGTAATTATATGTATATTAGCGACGGATATCCGTCGTCTTAGCGGCTACCCGCGATGTACTTGCGACTATTTAGTGACAGATAAAACCGACGCCAATAAAATTTTCATACTTGGGCGATGGATTACCGACATACGGTGACGGAAAGGCAACTTCTTTCTGACATAAAATAATGTCGTTAATCCGTCGCCAACTTGTATATGAGACTTTTTGTTCAGTATCGAAAACATAATTAATGTCGTCAGGTAGTCGCTAAAACGACACTAATGTTGACACTAATGTTGTCCCTCACGCGTCGCTAAAACGCCATCAAATAAATTCGTTGCTTAAATGTCGCCAAGATGTCAATGAAAACAACGTTAGCGTAGTATATGTTCAGTTTCCCCTAGAAACCTATTCTTATCAACACCAACCCACAAGGCACACAGACTTTCCTCTTTCCCCCCCTTAAGTACTCACACAACACCAAACACAAAGCAACACCAATGACTTCCTCCCAAACTCGAACACAATAGCATATTTCTCCTACAAAACATACAACACAACCACAAACACCAACACCTGCAAAAGCACATGCAAGCTTGCACCTTTGAATCATATACACAGACCACTCCATATCAACAAAACCATTTCCATTTCCATACACGGCTAAATGCACACGGCTGCAAGAAAGAGTAGTGGGTCTAAATGCAAACCCACACAACCGGGTCTAAATGCAAACCCAGTTATACACGGCTGCAAGAAAGAGTAGTGGGTGTTGCATGGTTATGTGCATACTTGGACCCAATCCGATCCAACCCAATATGGGAAACGTTTGAATCGTTGTTCTCTGCAGAGATGGACACTATAGCCTACAATTTGCAGTGTGGCAGCACCACGCCGTACGGGGTCCAGCCAACAACCAATCCGTTGCTCTCTCTCCAATCCTTTATATATTCTTTTCATTGTTTCATTCTCCCTAACCCTAGCCGTTTTCTTACAACCCTTCTCTTCCACCATTTCTCGTCACCCCATACTCAATTGCAAACAATTGTCCTCTCCATCCTCCATTGTAACCACGAAGCTCCCTCTAGCACACTACCACCTATATGTTGGGAACACGTGCGCTTTGATACCACGTGTTAGTCACGACGCGAAAGCATTTGCCAACCCACATGAGATGACCAAACCAAACTACGAACACCAAGCACAGATAAAGACAAGTATATGACGGTGACTACGTCACCTAGACAAATTCTAACTTTTATAACTCAGATAAAATTACAAGATTGCAAAAACTAATGTTGAAACCCTTTACTCTAATAGGTTCAACCCCCTCACCACACTCAAGAAGAAAAGCAGAAGATTATAATTGAAATCACTCACCAACTCCTCGATTAGATCTCCTTCTTTCGTCTGTCATGGATGACGAAATCCTAAGAGCAAAGCACGGACTTTTTCTTAGATTTTCTGTGGACGAGCACCCCGAATCTCCAACTTGTGCTTCTCCTTTGTGCCTACACCCTCCTCCCTATTTATAAGATGAGAAACCTATTTTAGGGTTAGAAAATCCTAAAAATAGTCAACCATAAGATCCAGCCATCCACTAGCATCCAACGGTCCAAATTATAACATAAAAGTTCCAAAATCCGAGCAGTCGACACCGAACTCGGACCGATTTCGGTTCAAAGGTTCTAGAACACCACACCGAGTTCGGCCAGAACTCGGCCAGGAACCGAGTTCGGACCGAACTCTGCCCCCCTTCAGCAGACTTGATTCCCAACAATCTCCTCCACTAGTCTAATGAGAGGTGTTGGCTCCATGACTCCTCAACTCCGCGACAGAAGTCCTGCTCCCTTATACCACCAATCTCCGATCCCCCGATTTGCTTTGCATCTTCCGTCATCTCCAGCTCCTCGACCGTCACGTCGACGCTAGCTGCCATGCACCTCCTACACTACTGGGATCCTGTCGATACCGGAGTCACTGACGATCAGCCTCACCGTGAGTCTTGGCTGCATGTCCCCAATTTTTGCCTTCCACTAGAGCATGTTAACGTTCCGACGAGCTTCTTCACCCTTGGCTGGCACATCCAAGCGGACGATACGATTCTCCCGAGATTCGAACTCCTGAATCTGCCCACCTTCGTGTCCTAACTTGAAACTCCCCCATACACATGTGTCCTCGAGCAGATCATCACGCAATGTGTATGCCGTTGATGACCCACAACTTTTTTTGAACTGTGTGAATGATGATGCTTCTGCCTCAGATTGAGTTTGCTGCAAACCTTGATCTCCTCCTTGGCCTCGAACTGCTGAAACCAATATCGTTCCGTGAAGCTTTGGCAAACTACCCGTAGCCAAAACCGGATCCGCGAAGCAACCCCCACTTGGAGACCGATCAGCTGTCATGGAAACAACAGACAGACCCTCAATTTTTAACTCATTACCATTCATCGCTTTGTCTCGACGAACCGAATCCTCTGTATCCCTCAAAGTATCTCAAAGCCCCTCCAAGATAAGTTTTCGACGATCCACCTCATGTCGTGTAATCCCCCTGATTTTCAATTTGGATTTTTCTGAATTTTCTGGGATTTTTGGAATTTTCCAGGATTTTTCTGTAATTAAATACCAGTGTTTTAATTAATAAAGGATTTTTAATTGATATTAAATAGTATTAAAATATTATGAAAATAATATTTTATGGTGTAAAATGAAAAACTAAACTTAGGATAATTTTTCTAGAATTTATTGGGCCCCGGGCAAATTTTAAAACACCTAAAGAAGCTATTTATTATTTAGTTATTTATTTATTAAATAATAATAATTATTTAAATTATTCCCCAGCCTATTGGGCCGGCCCAGCCCAATACCCAGCCCGCTCCCTACCGGGTCGGGTCGGGTCCGCCGCCGCCCGACCCGTCCACCCGCTCCACCCGGACCCGATCCCTCTCTTCTCCCTGAACCCGTTCCCCGACTGTCCGCCTTCCGCCGCTGGAAACGGCCGCCGCCCGCCGCCCGTAGCTGGCCGAGCCTCTTCCCCTTCCTCTCCCTCCACCGGACAACTCCTCCGCTTCGGCTCCCCGTACCCGCCGGCCGTCCCTCTCCCCACCTCCGGCTATATAAAGCCCTAAACCCTCCGCCCGGCTCCTCCTCCACCGTGCCCTAGCTCCGACGCCTCCCTGTCCTCCGCTAGCCTCCGGCGAGCCGCCCCGACGTCGACCCACTGTCCAGCACCCCCATCTCTCCCCCACCGACTTCCCGTCTTTCTTCTCCGCCCTGCCTTCTTCTTCTCCGGTGATCGCCTCCACTCCCAGCCACCCAGTCGACCTTCTCCCTCCGCCCGGACTCGTCTCCAGCCCCTCTCCGTCAGTCGTCCACCACAGAACCCTAGCTCCTCCTCGCCGTTCCTGTCCAGCCACCTCCCTGAGCTCGACGACGACCTGCCAGAGCTGCTTCCAACCTCCTCCGGCGGACACAGAGAGGACTCGACTCAGAACGCCCGGACACAGAATCCTAACCCTAGTGAACAGTACCCTGACACAATTTGGACGCGTGTCGGACACGAGTTAAACTCGGTTTTCTGGAACCCACTTCAGGTATCCGTAACTTTTTGCTCGTAGCTCGGAATTCGATTCCGTAAATTGTATTGCGTAGCCTGTGTGACCCTCTCGGTGCCCGTGCAACCCGCTCGGGGCATCGCGTCCTGTGGTGATCGCACACCGCGATCCAAAATAGAAAAAATTAACGTCCTATTTCACCCCGGAATCGAGTACGCCCCGCCAAACGGGACGACTTGGTCACGTGCGGTCTTCACCGATACGTCAGCGTCATTGATACGGACGTGCGGGCTTTCGCAGAAGCTGATTCGGATGTGCGTGCACACCGGAATCAGTGCGTATCCGCGGACAACGCCCCGTATCCGTACTTTCTGATTCTCGCTGTAACTTAGTGTGTACACGTCGGATCGAGACAAAACTTACGCCATCGGACTCGTAGAAATACGATGGTCCTGTGGGTCAAGTTTGGTTCGATTCTGAGAACGTTGACAAAATCGTGTGTCGTGGGCCCCACAGGCTCCATCCGACGGGCGATTTTGAGAACGGCTCATCGGAATCCAATTTCGGAAGTTCCGTTGGGTTCGTATCATCGTTCCTGACCTGTTGACACTAAGTTGGACTATTTTTGAGACCTTTGACCCTGGCGCATTTTTCGGTGCAAAGCGGCCCACATTTGGACCCCGCCTTGACCCAAAAATGACGTTTTTGCCCTTGTCTCCAAATTGGACTCAAGGACAGGCGTTCCTAGCTGATTGATGTGTTCTGGACCTGATGGTGATGTTTGTTTCAGCAACCGGAGTACTGCTTGGAAATCCAGCTGAAACCAGAGCAACATTTGGAACCGAAAATCCAGGCAAGTGTACCTTGTCATAAAATGCAGTTTATTGATTCATTTAGATTCTCTTGCTTTAAATTCTGTGGCTGTTGTACTTTCCCTATCAAATACTTTATCCCCAGGACACCTGACACAAAGCATGATACAGAATCTTCCTGATTATTCAAGGGGATTTTGTTTAGGATATAGATTTCATAACTTGAGCTTTATGTTTTATCCTGACTAGCTGCATTAGTTTCAATCTTGAGTAACATGAACATTGAGATCTGTGATGTAAGATTCATTGGGTGGGGAGAGTATTACCATATCAAGGCTGATTATATTATATATATATCTGGTTATCTGGAAGTGTCCTAGTCTCTGACACGGAGCTTTGGCACCTGTACTGGCCCTTCGAGAAAACACTGCTATGGTTTCTTGTCACTGATCCTGTAGTAGTCTCAGCCTGAAGTATGATTAATAACTCTCAACTTGCATGATCACTTAGCTAGTTTAATTATTTACCCAGATTTGTTTGATAGCAACATCGGCATGCCACTATCTTAAACTTATTAATTTCTTGTGCTTCTCTTGTGTTTAACATTTTGGTTGACTTGCATGCTCATTCACTGTATTATGGCTCGTATTCTTCTGTACCTTGTTACGTCCCGCTGAGGACCTGGTTTTGTTCTCCAGTTATAGCAGACGAGAGCTACCCTGAGGTGTACGGAACAGGGGCACTACTCGGAGCAGTACCTGAACCTGAGGACGAGGTGACCGCTGAGGACTTCTCATGAACAACTGCTTCACCATGCTCAGTCATTTAGTCTTTATTTTCCTGTTTCATTAAACTCTCTATTTCCTGTTTAATTGAACTCTTTATTTCCTGTCTTTGAGAACTTATGTAACAGACTTAATATCGGATTGTTCTCCGATTTTATTTACTTTGTCTGGTTGTAACTTAATATTTCTTTTGCTGAAGTTGATATCTTATATCTGTGGATGAGAATAGTAGACCCCGACTGATGTAATACAGCTTAAGTATGCCCGATGGATCCATTAAATTGGGTTTGTCCATCGGTGCATGCTGCTGGCCATAATCACGCATCCAGTCCCTCGGTATTTTGGGACTGGGGCGTGACATGGTTTTTGTGGTGGCCCATGCAGGTCTCCGACTAAATTGTTCGGTTTCAACTTAGGGACCGAACAGACCTGCAATAATAATAGGATAAGTTTTTATGATCTCATCCACTTGCTTGTAAACGTTCTTGATATCTGTATCGTATTCAAACTAAATTTTTATTGCATCTTGCCTTGACTCCTGTGCGCCTCTTATAGTTTATTGTTGATGCAGAGTAATGGATTCACGAAAAACCGACGGAACTCCAGTAAGAACACCAATAGGTGCTTAAACCACCTACGGAGAAGACGAAGTGACGCTATTGAGTGGAGATCCCTCTACTCACCGAAGCAGTCAAGCAGATCCATAATCTTCTAGATTTCGGCGTGATGATATTCTACCTCCGCCCCAGTTCCCTCCACAGATGCCTGCCTTTCCACCAGGCCAAGCAATGGACGGACAGCAGATGTTCCAGATGTTCTTCGCAATGATGCAAGCTCAGCAACAAGTTCAAACCGAAGCCCAACGTCGTGAGGCTGAGTACTTGAGGAAAAGCCTAGTAAATGCACTAGAGCAGGCCAACCTACCAGCTAGAAGGCAACCGACGGGCTCTATCACAGACTTCCGCCAGCTGAAGCCCCGTACTTTCTCTGGCAAGGAGGGACCAACAGAAGTACATGAATGGCTCACCAATATTCGTCATCAATTAGAAGCAGCTGAGCTTCCCCAAGAACGTTGGATGACCGCCGTAAGAATGCAATTGACGGACAATGCTCATCACTGGTGGCTATCCGAAGAGACCAGGCTCGGACCAGACCGAGTTACTTGGGAAGAGTTCTCCAGACTCTTCCAGGAGATGTACATTTCGGCCATCGCTCGATCAGAACTGAGGGACAAGTTCAATCATCTCACTCAGGAAGCTATGACGGTGGAAGAGTACAACGCCGAGTTCATTCGTCTGAGTCGCTTCGCTCCTACCTTGATCCCGACAGAAGTAGAAAAGGCTGAGAAGTTTTTCGACGGACTCAACATCGAACTACAGAAACTGATTGGATCTGTCGCACCAACTTCGTACACGGATGTCCTTGCTGCAGCTCGACGCATGGAGCGCGTCATCAGGAGAGAAACCAGTCTGAAGAGGCCTTCCACATCAGTACCAGCCAGAGCAAACAATGGAGAAGTTGCCAAGAAACCTCATCTGCAACAAGCACCACAGGGATCTGCATCCAAAGCCCTGACTCTTCCTACTTGTTATTACTGCGGCAGGATAGGCCATGTTGAGAATGAGTGTAGACGTAAGCACGGACTGTGCTTAGGTTGCGGATCCAGACAGCATGCAGTGAAGGACTGCCCTGATCGTAGGGAAGCACCGAGGGCGAACCAACAAGCTCTACCAGCACCAGGAGGACAACAACCAAGGCCACCCTTGGCACATCAAGCAGCACCCTACCAGCAAGTCCAGCAACATCAGCGAGCACCACCTCAAGGACGCGGCCAAGTTTTCGCGATGACTGTGGGAGACGCGCAGAACCAAGGAGTTGCTAATGCGAGTAAGTCTTTGTAGTTGTTTCGTTTCTAGCATTTCTGTAGTTCGTGCCTGCTGGTTCGTGACCCCGGACTTGACCTGATAATCTTGACCTGATAACCTTGACCTGATAACCTTAAAACCTGATAATTTTAACTTGCTAACAATTGATAACCTAGTTTTGAACTTGATAATAACCTAGAATTGTTAACTTGATAAGTTTCGAAATATAACCTGGTTTTCTAAAACAGTAATTTTCTAAGATTTCCCACATTTGGGAAATTGCATAACTTCTATTGCATAGGGAAATGATTTTTCCTATGAGTTCAAGCCCTGAACTTTGATTTTCTTTATTGTATTATGATTCAAATAAAATTGGTAACCGTGTCATCTCTGTTGACCGGATATTCTTTGATTGCGAGGACGCAATCCTCTTAAGGGGGGTATATTGTAATCCCCCTGATTTTTAATTTGGATTTTTCTGAATTTTCTGGGATTTTTGGAATTTTCCAGGGTTTTTCTGTAATTAAATACCAGTGTTTTAATTAATAAAGGATTTTTAATTGATATTAAATAGTATTAAAATATTATGAAAATAATATTTTATGGTGTAAAATGAAAAACTAAACTTAGGGTAATTTTTCTAGAATTTATTGGGCCCCGGGCAAATTTTAAAACACCTAAAGAAGCTATTTATTATTTAGTTATTTATTTATTAAATAATAATAATTATTTAAATTATTCCCCAGCCTATTGGGCCGGCCCAGCCCAATACCCAGCCCGCTCCCTACCGGGTCGGGTCGGGTCCGCCGCCGCCCGACCCGTCCACCCGCTCCACCCGGACCCGATCCCTCTCTTCTCCCTGAACCCGTTCCCCGACTGTCCGCCTTCCGCCGCTGGAAACGGCCGCCGCCCGCCGCCCGTAGCTGGCCGAGCCTCTTCCCCTTCCTCTCCCTCCACCGAACAACTCCTCCGCTTCGGCTCCCCGTACCCGCCGGCCGTCCCTCTCCCCACCTCCGGCTATATAAAGCCCTAAACCCTCCGCCCGGCTCCTCCTCCACCGTGCCCTAGCTCCGACGCCTCCCTGTCCTCCGCTAGCCTCCGGCGAGCCGCCCCGACGCCGACCCACTGTCCAGCACCCCCATCTCTCCCCCACCGACTTCCCGTCTTTCTTCTCCGCCCTGCCTTCTTCTTCTCCGGTGATCGCCTCCACTCCCAGCCACCCAGTCGACCTTCTCCCTCCGCCCGGACTCGTCTCCAGCCCCTCTCCGTCAGTCGTCCACCACAGAACCCTAGCTCCTCCTCGCCGTTCTTGTCCAGCCACCTCCCTGAGCTCGACGACGACCTGCCAGAGCTGCTTCCAACCTCCTCCGGCGGACACAGAGAGGACTCGACTCAGAACGCCCGGACACAGAACCCTAACCCGAGTGAACAGTACCCTGACACAATTTGGACGCGTGTCGGACACGAGTTAAACTCGGTTTTCTGGAACCCACTTCAGGTATCCGTAACTTTTTGCTCGTACCTCGGAATTCGATTCCGTAAATTGTATTGCGTAGCCTGTGTGACCCTCTCGGTGCCCGTGCAACCCGCTCGGGGCATCGCGTCCTGTGGTGATCGCACACCGCGATCCAAAACAGGAAAAATTAACGTCCTATTTCACCCCGGAATCGAGTACGCCCCGCCAAACGGGACGACTTGGTCACGTGCGGTCTTCACCGATACGTCAGCGTCATTGATACGGACGTGCGGGCTTTCGCAGAAGCTGATTCGGATGTGCGTGCACACCGGAATCAGTGCGTATCCGCGGACAACGCCCCGTATCCGTACTTTCTGATTCTCGCTGTAACTTAGTGTGTACACGTCGGATCGAGACAAAACTTGCGCCATTGGACTCGTAGCAATACGATGGTCCTGTGGGTCAAGTTTGGTTCGATTCTGAGAACGTTGACAAAATCGTGTGTCGTGGGCCCCACAAGCTCCATCCGACGGGCGATTTTGAGAACGGCTCATCGGAATCCAATTCCGGAAGTTCCGTTGGGTTCGTATCATCGTTCCTGACCTGTTGACACTAAGTTGGACTATTTTTGAGACCTTTGACCCTGGCACGTTTTTCGGTGCAAAGCGGCCCACATTTGGACCCGCCTTGACCCAAAAATGACGTTTTTGCCCTTGTCTCCAAATTGGACTCAAGGACAGGCATTTCTAGTTGATTGATGTGTTCTGGACCTGATGGTGATGTTTGTTTCAGCAACCGGAGTACTGCTTGGAAATCCAGCTGAAACCAGAGCAACATTTGGAACCGAAAATCCAGGCAAGTGTACCTTGTCATAAAATACAGTTTATTGATTCATTTAGATTCTCTTGCTTTAAATTCTGTGGCTGTTGTACTTTCCTTATCAAATACTTTATCCCCAGGACACCTGACACAAAGCATGATACAGAATCTTCCTGATTATTCAAGGGGATTTTGTTTAGGATATAGATTTCATAACTTGAGCTTTATGTTTTATCCTGACTAGCTGCATTAGTTTCAATCTTGCGTAACATGAACATTGAGATCTGTGACGTGAGATTCATTGGGTGGGGAGAGTATTACCATATCAAGGCTGATTATATTATATATATATCTAGTTATCTGGAAGTGTCCTAGTCTCTGACACAGAGCTTTGGCACCTGTACTGGCCCTTCGAGAAAACACTGCTATGGTTTCTTGTCACTGATCCTGTAGTAGTCTCAGCCTGAAGTATGATTAATAACTCTCAACTTGCATGATCACTTAGCTAGTTTAATTATTTACCCAGATTTGTTTGATAGCAACATCGGCATGCCACTGTCTTAAACTTATTAATTTCTTGTGCTTCTCTTGTGTTTAACATTTTGGTTGACTTGCATGCTCATTCACTGTATTATGGCTCGTATTCTTCTGTACCTTGTTACGTCCCGCTGAGGACCTGGTTTTGTTCTCCAGTTATAGCAGACGAGAGCTACCCTGAGGTGTACGGAACAGGGGCACTACTCGGAGCAGTACCTGAACCTGAGGACGAGGTGACCGCTGAGGACTTCTCATGAACAACTACTTCACCATGCTCAGTCATTTAGTCTTTATTTTCCTGTTTCATTAAACTCTCTATTTCCTGTTTAATTGAACTCTTTATTTCCTGTCTTTGAGAACTTATGTAACAGACTTAATATCGGATTGTTCTCCGATTTTATTTACTTTGTCTGGTTGTAACTTAATATTTCTTTTGCTGAAGTTGATATCTTATATCTGTGGATGAGAATAGTAGACCCCGACTGATGTAATACAGCTTAAGTATGCCCGATGGATCCATTAAATTGGGTTTGTCCATCGGTGTATGCTGCTGGCCATAATCACGCATCCAGTCCCTCGGTATTTTGGGACTGGGGCGTGACATATCGAATACCCCCTCGAGCCTTCATCCAGTGTCTGTGGCCTGCCTGTACACCTCAGTGGCTTGATCCTGTACATGCCACAACACAAATCTCCTCGAGCCAACTGCTGGAAATACTTCGTAAGCATCTAATCTTTGTTTCCAAACAAACTGCAATAGCCATCATCCGCCAGTCTCCCTACCGAAACTAAGTTGTAGCGTAAACTCGGTACATGTTGCACATCCATGAGAATGAGCTTCTCACCAAGCTCCGTTGTTAAGTGCACATCACCGATGCCTACAACTGCAACCGTCCCCTTATTGTCCATCTTCACACGTCCAAACCTGTCATCACAGTATGACGTGAAGATCCTCCTATATGGAGTGGCGTGATACGATGCCCCCGTGTCCATGACCCAGTCGTCATCATAACACATTCTACAAGGTTCCTCTGTGTCGGTTGCTACGATGATGAGATCTCACATAACCGTGAGATCCTCCTGATTATCTTTGCCTTTGGCCTTCTCAGCTTTGAGCTTCATGCAGTTCCTCTTGATATGACCCCTTTCGCCACAATGATAGCAGCCCTCCTTGTGGTCCACAGTCGCAAGATCCCGAGAACTCCCTCATGTCCTCGCTTGTAACTTGGGTCTTCCCTTCCCGTAGGAAGCCACTAGAGCAGACTCCTGCGATGATTCTACTTGCTTACGCCGCATCTCCTCGTTCAACAAGATGCTTTTGACCGCCTCCATCGTGACAACTCAATCAGGAGCGGAGTTGCTCACCGACACCAATAACATCTTCCAGCTTTTCGGCAGAGAACTCAAAACCAAAAGGGCCTGAAGCTCATCCTCAATCACCATCTTTATCGCAGACAACTGATTGATGATGTCCTGAATCTCGTTCAGATGTTGTGCCACCGGTGCACCCTCCGTATACTTCGAGTTGACGAGTTGACGAATCAGAAATGCCTTGTTGCCAACCGTCTTCCTTTCATACAACGAATGCAGCTTCTTCCATAATGCTTTTGCAGAATTCTCCATAGACACGTGGTGAAATACCGAATTGTCTAGCCATTGGCGGATGAATCCAACAGCCTTCAGATCTAGTCGTTTCCAGTCATCAGTACTTTTGTCCGTCGATTTTGCGTTGTCGTCCTCCAACGGACCATGCAAGTCCTTGCACCAGAGTAAATCCTCGATCATTGGCTTCCAAATTACCCAGTTTCCCCCTGTGAGGGTGATCATACGAGTGTTCATCGGCTCCGTAGACATAGTTGCACATTCTCTCTCGAGAATAACCTGGCTCAGATACTACGTGTTGGGAACACGTGTGCTCTGATACCACGTATTGGGCGCGTCGCGAAAGCGTTTGCCAACCCACCTGAGAAGACTGTAAAATCCCCTAATTTTAAATATTACATTTATTTAATTAATTATTGAATTTATTTATATTATTTTTTAGTTAATTAGAAAATATATTTTATTGATTTAATTACCTAGATAAATACTCATTTAGAATTATTTCACAAAACTATTATTTTTATTTTATTTTATTTTAGGAATCCTTGTTAAAGGGTGATAGATTTTTAGAATTTATTTTTGTGTATAAATATTATTTTTGGATTTTTAATGTCACCTATATATGTAATTATATGTAAATAAATATATAGTTAAAAATAATAATAATAAGCAATAGGTAATAATAATAATAATAACAATAGTAATAATAATAATAGAAATAGTAATAGTAATAGTAATAGTAATAATAATAATAATAATAATAATAATAATAATAATAGTAATAGCAATAATAATAATAATAGTAATAATAATAGTAATAATAATAAGAATAATAATAACAACAACAATAACAACAACAACAATAAGAATAAGAATAATAATAATAGAAAGAAAAGAAAAAGAAAAGAAAAGAAAAGAAAAAAAAAGCTAATATATAAATCCTAACTTAAACCTAATCCTTAACCTAACTAACTAAAACTAAACCTAAATTCCTACTAAAACCCATTCCCAGAACCCACAAAATCCCCCACCCCTCCGACTCTCTCTCTCTCTCTCTCTCTCTCTCTCTCTCTCTCTATATATATATATATATATATATATATATATATATATATATATATAAATAAATGCAAAACCTAAACCCTAACCCTAACCCTAGACCTCGACCCCAACGACGACCACCCCGTGCCGATGACCGACCGCCGTCCTCCCCTCAGCCCCGCCGTCGCAGCAGCCGTCGTCCACCGTCGATCAGCGCGCGCGCACGCGTGCAACAGCACCACTCCGACGTACATACTTCAAGGTATGATATCTCCTTCATCTCTCATCCTTTTCTCGAGCGGTTTTTCCGTGTACGTTCATAACCTAACCCTCTAGGATTTTCATTCAAGTGGGACGAATTTTTATGTCCCGGATTGGTCGAAAAATCGACCGAAAAATGGCAAAAAAATTGACCAAAAATAGTCCAGAATTTTAACACCAAAATTCCATGTTCATGCCTAATTTTTCACCAACCTGTTTAATATTTTCAAAATTTATTTGAAAGGCTTTCTTCCCAATATAACTGAGAATTTTTCTGTTCTTTTAGTTTTCGTTAATCCGTTTTATGTGTTAAATTATTCGACCTCCAAAACGACAAAAAATTTGATATTTTAAAACTAAAATTTTGTGTAACTGCGCCCCTCCAAAATGACCAATTGCACCGAAAGGCGCGTATGGTATATTCTGACTTGTGAGCTTTCGTAGAAGTTGATTCGGACGTGTGTGCGCGACATAATCAACCCGTATCCGTAGAAAGTTTTCGTATCTCGACTTTGTAAACCACCACCCCCATTTCGTGTACGCTCGTCGGAATGCGACAAAATTTACGCCATTGGATTCATGGTATCACGCTGGTCCGGTGACTCAAGTCTCACGCGATTCGGAGGCAGTTGACCAAGCCGCCTATTAGTAGGCCCCACGGGTTGACTTGACGGGCGAATTTATGATCGGCTCACCGGAATCCAAAATTGGACATACCGTTGAGTTTGTATCGACGTTTAGAATTTGTTTGACCTATAATTTGTCCTATTTAGAGACCTTTCCCCCGGCATGCATTTCGGTGAAAAGTGGGCCACCTATGGACCCCGCTTTGACCTAAAATTATTGTTTTACCCCTGCGTCCAAATTGGACGAAAGGGTAGTGTTTTCTAGCTATCTCGCTTATTCTGAAAATGTTGGTGATGTTTATTTCAGCATCTGAAGACGTTCATTCTGATGCCATAGTTCTGATCCCTTGTGCTTGACGTCTGGACACTTACACTTCGCAGCTTTCTTGCCAGGCAAGATACCTTGCCAAATTGCTTTTAGTACTTTGCATGCTTATCATATTTTTTATATATTCATTATATATGTGTTTTCTTTCAGTCATAATTATATACTATATATATGTTGACACACACTTGACACATAGTATCATGGGAGGGGAGGACAATCAGTAGGCGTATGGGCTATATCCACTCTGGTAACCTGTAGTAACTAGCATATACTACGACAGTTGTGTCGCACTGGTCGCTACCCTCAAGGTATATCGATTTCTGGTGTCGCGATGGTCGCTACCCTCGAGGTATGACGGCTTCTGATGTTCATTGACCTGTGTGTGAGTTGTGAGATAAATAGAGTAGCCTACCTATGCCCATACGTCGAAAAGTTGTCCTCATTATGCATTCATATAGATTGTCTAATACAGCGTACTTATATATTTTCTGTCTATTATGCATGTTTTACTGTATTCAATTGGCATGCTTCTATGTATCTTGTTACGTCCCTCTGAGGACCTGGTCTCTTTCCAGGTGTAGACGATATTGACTATTCGTAGGAGCACAGATCAGGACTTGCTACTTATCTCTCTTTCGAGGAGGTCTTTTCCTCGAGTTTCATTGTTCATTAGATGTACTTATTTGGTTTCTCTTATATTCTAGTTTGGTAGTGGATTTGTCTCCACCCAACTACTTATTCTTATCAAGCATTTTATACTTGATTCAGTTATATAGTTGATTGGTTATTCATTTATATTTGATTCTGTGGATGAGATCTAGTTATGCCTGTGACTTATGACATAAATCTATACCACTTATGAATTGTTATTCATAATATAGCATACATATGTGTTATGGTTTTCATATATTGGAGTTGTCATATACATACGGCTGGCATGCTTACGTATTTCTTGTCCTGCATATTTTGGGACTGGGCCGTAACAAAGACCAAACCAATCTACGAATACCAAACACAAATGAAGACAAGTATATGGCGGTGACTACGTCACCTGAACAAATTCCAACCTTTATAACTCAGATGAAATTACAAGATTACATAAACTAATGTTGAAACCCTTTGCCCTAATAAGTTCAACCCCTTCACCAAACTCAAGAAGAAAAGCAGAATATTACAATTGAAATCACTCACCAACCCGTAGCAATCTCTCTAACCGAGGTTGACGATTCCTCAATTAGATCTCCTTCTTCCTTCTGTCTTGGATGACAAAGTCCTAATAGCAAAGCACATTTTTTTCTTAGATTTTCTGTGGACGAGCACCCCGAATCTCCAACTTGTGCTTCTCCTTTTTGCCTCCACCTTCCGCCCTATTTATAGGATGAGAAACCTATTTTAGGGTTAGAAAACTCTAAAAATAGCCAACCATACGATCTAGCCGTCCACTAGCATCCAACGGTCCAAAATATAACATAAAGTTCCAAAATCCGAGCAGTCGTCGCCGACACCGAACTCGGACCAAGTTTGGTTCAAAGATTCTGGAACACCACATCGAGTTTGGCCCAAACTCGGCCATGGACCGAGTTCGGACCGAACTCAGCCCCCTTCAGCAGACTTGATTCCCAACACTACGGCCATCCACGACTGCAGCACCCTCTTATTTATACCACACCACTATCACTACCATAACTTCCCGACCATCAACTCCGGTCATCATCTGTCCCCTGCGACGCCGAGAACTATTAAGACCACCGAGTACTTCAATCGAGGGGGGAAGTTCGGGTCTCAGTCGCTATAACCCATCTAGGCCGCCTCCGGGTTCCGCTAGAGCCATCCCGCGACTGATGCTCGATCGCATCTTGCGTGGGCAAGCCAACCACCACCCCGCCGGGGCGGAGCATCCATGGCAGTGTCAATCACTACTTCCCGTCCCGACCTCAACGCCTATAGAGCCGAGCACCTCCTCCACCCACTCTTCTTGGTACACATTACAATCATCACCCTTCGTCACCATCATTAGCGGCTCCTCCCTCTCAATTTTTTCCGTCAGCTCCACATGATCTCTAGTCGTTGGCCAACCCAGTGCATCCTCGCAACCCCAGCGCTTGCCCGAGTCAGACCCGGCCTCAGGACTATGGCATCCTCACCCGAACCATAAACTCCCCTGCGTCACTCACGAACCCAAGGCCTTGTGACATCCAATTCCACCCCTGCTCCCCGACCAGCGACTCCCTTACAGCCGGCCATAGTCGACCAGAGTTTGCCTCCTTCTCTCCTTGAGGCGACCACAAGGACTGTTCTTCTAGGTGTGGTCGATGATCTCGTCGGTCAGGCCTGACAGCGGTGCTAAGAACCACCCATCATTGCTAGGACCCGGCCCCGGCACTCGAGAAGAGGAAGAAGAAGAAACCATGGCATCAGCTCCAGCCCGCATAAAGAGGAAGGATCATTAGCAGCTGCTACAACAAAAAGTTAGGGCTCCTCTTGGAATCCAGGTATAGAAATTACCTTAATATTGTTGTATACGGTTGGGAAAAAAAACCAACTTCCCACTCCTTTCGGTTGAACAATTCAAACGGGAGAACCACTTCTCCTACTTTCTTGCCTCATTTCTAACCATACCCCATCATTCTTTGGTAGACATTCTCTTATATACACCCATGCTTCCGAATAAAAAATACTATAGGAATCCTACCTTTCAACTCTTCACCTCAACTCAGTCTCCTCTCTCCTTCGTGAAGAACGGAGCCAGTGCCTCGCCGAGCCTCGTGCCGTGCGAGCACCGACCACCTTCATCTCGACCACCTTTGGCTCAAGTTTCCATCCTATTATCTGGGTAAAGCTAAGTTTGGGTCGATCTTCCAAAGCCGTATGCGGTGACAGGAAGCCGGTAGGAAGGGGGTTTCACCACTAGGAGAATTCGAGAGGATGTGTGCACATAGACCTCGAATAAACTCTTAGGGAAGTGCTTCGTACGCAACTTTCCCGTAGACCGGTAAATATAACTCATTGTTATTTTGTTTTCATAAATCGAAGGTAATATTTTTCCAACAATCTAAGAGTTTATACGTTGGTCATTATCAGTCAATTTTCTGCCAAACAGTGAATATTTATTATGTTAAAATTAGTTTTATTTTGTTCTGTAGTATTCTTGCAGTAATAAAATGTTTTACACTGCAAACACCAGAAACTTTAACATTATAGTACTGGAGGTTGAGAATTGGATATTATAATATAACATATATTTTTAATTCTGTGCAGATACATAAAGAAAGAATATGTTTTCGGGCTTTGTATATTGAGTACATATAAAATAGTTGGTACAATACATATAAAATTTTGTTTGTGAGTTGAAAAATGATTATTTTATTTGTGTCATCTAGAGGACTTATGAGAAATGAATAAGAAAATAGGTGTTTGATGAGGTTTATGGTCTGAAAACTTCTGAAACTTTTGAATTTTGATTCAGTTGCATCTAGAGTCTATAATCACTACACCAAGTCATCAACGTCATCATCTTTAGTTCATTGGAGGTGATATTCTGTGATCAAAGATTTATATAATCTCCTATAGCAAGCAACTGGTATCATTTGTTCCTTCCATCTAGACTTCGTCTTAATTTGGAAGATCTCAGAAGGTTGTTCCTGATGCTGGCTTATTCAGAAGTTTATTTTAAATTGCAAGCCCAATAAGGTAGGACAACCTATTTTCTTCAGAGCCACCAGGCTCCATGCCAATAACACTTTAGTTTCTCAGCTGTGAATTTGTCAATTGATTCAATGATGGAAACAATGTCTTTCCTTAAAGCCTCCTACTTAGATGTTCTAATACTTTATCGAATTTTGGTTGGAAGTAGGTATTTCTTTTACTATATTGTGGTTCTTCCATAGTAGTATTGCACTCCTATACTGTTACATGTTTTGAACTTTTGTAGATAGCACAAGAAGTTTTGAGATTGGAAACTTATAGCTCAGTTATTTTCCTTCGGTTGTTGCAAATTGTTTGCTTTGAATTAGGAAAGCTATTGGTGATGCCTCGATGCCTCCAAGATAAAATATTTATTCTGGATGTCTCCTTAAATTAGTAACTATAGTTGTCTGGTTGTTTTTTGTTGTGTTATTATTATGTTTCAATTCCATACAGCTCTTGGTGATGCACATGTCATCGTAGGAACATTTATTGCTTTTAATCGACAAATACCCATCAGCTACATATCCAAGCCACATCTAATTTTCCTCTAGTCCGATCCTAGTTTAATGGCTTGATCCACTAACTTTATGGAAAATAGATTTCTAGCGGATGTCATAATAAAGAAGCATGTAAGTAGCAGTTGAAGAATAACATGTATAATTTTTTTTTGCTTGTCTGCTGTGATCATAATTATTCTTTTCGCCAATACTGTTTATATATACTAGAACACCTTGCTCAGTAAATAGTGTGGCTGAATTGACTGATTCAATTAATTTTGATTCACTTTAAATGATATCATTTTAGGACTACAGACATCGAGTTAGACTTTCAATACATGCAAATTTTAAGAAATTTGTATTATATGTTGGATTGGAGTTTTCCTTGAGAAGAGACCAAAAAGTTTATGCAGAATGTATGTTGATGCATACAATACATTACAAAAGTCAACAACTTCATCACCTTCACTATTTATGCTCAAAGAAAGCAAGTCAAGGCAATCTTTTGTTTGCTTGGAGCTTGTAAGAGATAACGGAATGATGATTTTGGCATTCCATTCAAGGCGGATGCAACCATTGCCAAACCTCAAGCATATAGTTAGATATAGTTCATAAGACCCATTTTCTACATTTTTTTTAACATAATGTTATCACCTGTATTAGTAGCAATATATCGGCATTTTCTTAACTATTAACATACTAAAATGGTATATATATATATATATATATATATATATATATATATATATATATATATATAACAAAACTTCTTGATGAGTTTATTTTGGTAATTCCGGTATAGTTTAGACCGCTTATTGTAGGTTCTTTTGTGTCCCTCGATGGTCCTGTCTGGTCCACAAGAGCAATGATAGACTCAACCCATTTCGTTTTGAAAGAGCATTAGTTTTAGGATGTTCTCAATGGACTTGCAAACATGTAACCTCTTGACTACACTTGTCAATTGTATTAGTTACTATGCATGATATGTTTAGATAAATCATTTTTGTTTATACATGGTTTAGTTGAGAAATATTCTTGCTTCAAATGAAGTAAGACCTATTATTCCTTTTGCTGATATGTTTTGGTTTTGGTGTGAAAAGCTTGATTGCTTGATAAATATTTGATTTGATTTTTACTGTTAAGTAGAACACTTTGTACAAATAGAAAAAGTTTTCATTTCTTTGTCCACTAGTTTAACACAATACATCTTTAATATTTTGACAAATATAAAAATACATGTTGTTTTTCAAATCTTGCATGATTGGAACTGTGCAAAAATCATTGTTGGAAAACTTCGTACATCATTTTAGCTACATTTTTTTTTGTTAATATACAAATTAACTTCTATTTTCTTGAAGACATGATTCATAACTTTTGGGAAAGGAGCAACATGTCAATGATGATGGCAATACAAATTTAATTTTTGTACTCACTTATTCTTAACATGATCTTTGTAATGTCATTTCTCCAAGTCGAAGCATTAGAGGTTATGACTTGTTATGAAAGGTGCAAACATATTAAGGGTAAAGTGTTGTTACTAAAGCCGAAATCAAGAAGTGCAAAATTGCTCCAATCATGTCGAAAGGTAAGTTTCATATTTACAATTCACATATTTTATTCTTTATGGAGATGTTGAATAATACCTTTTTCTTAATTGATTTACATGTTTAAAATGACCATAGTCACAATATTAGAATTTCTAGTCATGACAGAAATTAATATTATTCTGTCACAAGTTATATAGATTATGTTAGGCAAACATTGGTTTGCATACAATCTGTGACTTTATAATTCAATTTGACACATTCAAACAAGTTAACCAAAAGAAAATAGTTTAATGAAATTTTCTTTGAATCTAAGTCTTAAAGTAAAAATTAGTTTGGATAAATACCGAAAGGGTCCTTTTGTCAAAAATGGTGTAAAGATCCCTAAGCAACACGGTACTTAAGTGTCTTCGGACCACCGCTAGGTGGGAACCGACCCCTACAACTAATCCAAGTTGATCAAAACTTGATAGACTAATGATTTGTTAAGGTTGATTAGCAAAATTCATTTAAACTATTATTCTGGCTGTATAGACTGTCATATTGACTCAATACACAATTCTTGTAGAGCATTAGATTGTTACAATGAGTGATTAAGATGAATACTCTAGTGCCAAACCATCACAGTTTATTGGTTATTTCTTTAAGAGATAGGAGAGCTATGTGTTTTTTGCTCACTACCTTGGTGCTGATATCATCAATTGATTGAATCACATATATGTTAAATAATTCTGATGATACTAAGCCTGATCTAAATGCTTTATCTGAGTCATTAATTTTTTTAAATTGTGATAATCAATTTGCTTTAAGAAGTACTAAATCATGTTTCTGTGAGTTCTAAGATGAACATGTCCCTGCAGCTGCACATCAAGTCTTAAAGAGCCTAAAAGGCAAAAATATGGTTCTTGACTTTAAAAGTCACAAAAGAACTTTACAGATCTCTTGCCGAAGAGTCTGTTTACTCTTGACGAAGAGTATGTCTAGGACTTTGATCCTAGAATCATCGAGGGGGATGGGATTAAGCCCATAAGTAAGTCACCAGCAGTGGCAATCCAACCGAGTCTGAATGGAGATCCCAAAAATTCGGTTCAATGGGTAGAAACAAGCTGGACTTAGGTGACGTTTATGGATCACTGACCCGAGATTAAAATATTATTAAACTAATGTCCAAGTGGCTGTAGAAGGTGTACAATGATTTTCCATCCCTATGGTGACAGTGTTCTGGTGTGATCTGGTTAGGATGAGTTTTTAAACTCTTAATAGGTCCAAGCATTATTATGCAGGGTTGACTCCGATCACCAACCCTTTGAGGACTTACCTCTATGAGAGTCGTGAAGGCCGCGACTATGGGACAGGACGATCAGAGACAACTCTCATGAATATAGAAAAGCGTGCATGGCCAATCAAAAGCTCCGCCTTGATAGACCCAAGAACCTCTAGCGTACTATGTGTGCTATTTTCTGAATCTGGTTCAAGAAGTCTGATTCAAGGCATAGTCCATCAAGCACTTCTTCAGACAAATACAATAGTCACTAAGTGAGATTCAAGGTTATAGTCCATCTCATATATACATAGTATATACTTGTCCAGATAATCTCTATCTCTATTCTTATTCTTGTCATCTGTGTTTTTCGGAACTTGGTTTTTTGGGGGAATTGTTGTATATGGTTGGGGGAAAAAAAACCAACTTCCCACTCCTTTCGGTTGAACAATTCAAACGGGAGAACCACTTCTCCTACTTTCTTGCCTCATTTCTAACCACACCTCCTCATTCTTTGGTAGACATTCTCTTATATAAACCCATCTTCCGAATAAAAAAATACTATGGGCATCCTACCTTTCAACTCACCAAAGTATGGAAAATTAAAAGCTACTAGAAGCATATGCATGTACCTAGTCTTTTCAACTACTTAAAAGCTATCACTTGTATTTCTTTTTACTCTCAATACCTTAGGCCACATGGTCAAGAACTATCCTATCATTTGTATGCATATATTCGGCCCCAGTGGAAGACTACGCCCCTGAGTCAATGCATTATTGATTTGTTAGTCTAATAACATTAGTTAATATACAGTAACTAAGTAATATCTAATGTCACAATTTTAAAACATTAAAATCTTTAGTACAACTCACCAGAGTATGGAAAATTAAGTGATTTTGAAAAATAAATTTGAGGATAATCAAGATTCATTGGTTATAAGACTTCAATAGAAACCATCTCGATCATTACAAGAACAACTAGTATCTTCATAACTCAATTACGACATTCTAGCAAAGATCTGATAAGGAAAGCAATCCAAACAACTAACTAAGAGAAATGAACACTAGAGCATGATACTGGAATAAGAATACTAGTCTAGATCTCTACAGAAGTCACCTTATGATTCATCGTGCAAGAGCAGTCTTAACTATAGCATCATTCTGAAGTCCAGGAACGTGGAGCACAACAACTAAAAATGTTATCCAGTCAGGATGGAACGAGTACCACACTAACAACAGTTCTAATACTTGGTAGGAATTATAAGACATGACATAGTAATGTAATACATGATGAGATATGAAATACGATTTCAGAGCATGGCAAGTAGTAAGGAATAAGTAAACAGATACAATTATGCTAATATACAGTGATATGGAATGAAACAGGAAAGACTATATCTAGCTAAGTATTTTGAAGTACTATTTTTGATATATGATCAATCAACAATGATACTAACAATGTTTACAATAGTACGACTCAATCATACAATATATGATTGGCTATCCACAATGTCTACAATAGTACGGATCAATCATACATATATGATTGGCTATCCACAATGTCTACAATAATACAGCTCAATCATACGTATATGATTGGCTATCCACAATGTCTACGATAGTACGGCTAAATCATACATATATGATTAGCTATCAACAATGTCTACAATGTCTAAATGGTTGATCAATCTACTTAGTACTCCCCTGTCCTGACTAGTATAATGGATCCAACCATGCACTACAAGAAAAATGGTCTTTCTTGACGGTTTATTTATTGACGGTCGTGCAAAACCGTCAAAAATAGGGATTATCTTGACAGTTTTAGACATATGTCAAGAAAACAATCTTTTTTTTGTTAAGTATTAAAATTTGACCATATTCCTTGATGGTTTTAGATGAAGCGTCAAGAAAACCTATTGCATTACTTGACGGTTTGTTAATAACCGTCAAGTAATGCATGTGCAAAAAAATTATCGCGCATATATTTATCCGCCATTTTAGTAATTTTTTGAATTTTTTTTTGTTTGCAGCTCTATGTTGACGGTTCCGTGGTCAATTTAATCCCTGCTACTTCTATTCATTTTTTTATTCTCCCCGTGCCTCTCCTCTCTCCATCCTATCCATTTCTCCACATAGCTGGAGATCTGCTATCCTCCGCCACCTCCTGTCCCTCCTCCCCAAACTCTCCACTGAAACCCTAGCACCATCGACCTTCAAACCCTAGTCACAAACCCTAGATATTGTCGGCCCTGTCGCTCCTTGTGATGCCTTTAATAGCGCAACGTCTTCTCCGTCATCTGCAATTACCTGGCCGCCGCAACGACGCTCGTCCGCGGCTACCGCACCCGCGTCGAGTCCGAGATCGACACGGTGTGAAAGAGCTTCCTCTCGCTCACCGACTCCCTCCTCGTTCCCTCTGCCGCCTCCGGGGAGTCCATGTCTTCTTTTTGAAGATGAAGGCGGACTACTACAGCTACCTGGCTGCGTTCAAGGTTTCCAACTAGAGAAAGGAGGTCGCCGAGGCCACCAGGAGGCCTCCAAGGCTGCTCATGCGAATCATCGGCTTCTCCCCTACTCCAAATGCTCCCCCACACACGACATTCTCTAAGTTATGCCTCGATGAGCTTTCGTAGGCTGCCCCGCAACGACGACATGCAACCCACGACAATGTCGACACTTGGACCTACTAGTCTCAGGTTTGTTTCGAATATAAAGGATTGAGATCTATATTGACGGAGTTTTCTTTGTTTCAGATCAGGACCAAGATTTTCACTCGGATGCAGACTCATTTCTCCATCTCGTGGTAAGAATATCAAACCCTAGAGTTTTTCTTGATTTTAAATCAAGAAATGGTTCTCAAATTGATTGGTGTATTTATTTTGTGGGGGATTTAGCTGTAAACTTTGATCAAGATGAGAATATGGCTCCGATTGAGGACATGGATGGGAACGGAGGTAGCTTTCTGGTGCTCGATTGACAGAATTAGGGTTTTCTCTATTTGTGGTCAATTTCTTTCTATTTAGGGACTTCTGTAATGATCCTTGTTCCATAATATTAATTTTGGTTTAATTTCAGGAATATAAAGACGATTGCTTCATACTGTCACAAGTACTAAAGGGGAATGCATCGACTGTAGAATTGGGGTAAATTAATGAAGATCTTCTTTTGCTCTTAATCACCAATTAAGCAAATATTTTACGAATTGGGGTAAATTAACTGAAGGCCATTAGTTATGACCGTAGACTATTAATATATGCATCATACTTTGAAGTCCTAAATGAAGAAGTACCTGCTTTTCTATGTGAGGGCAACTGTGGTGTAAATATGAAGTAACTGCTACCAAGAGAAGTACCTGCTTTTTCTAAAAGATAATAGTATTTTTGAACATTTTTAGCTGTTTAAACTAGAAAGAAGAACAATAACTCAAATATTTGTTGAACATGTTCAGATGTTTAAACTAGAAAGACGAACAATAACTCAAATAATTGGTACAATTTTCGACGTCTTGTATACACATGATTATGAAGGATAAATACTTTGAGCAATATAACTAATAGAACGTATGATGTTAAATTTGAATCCTGAACAAAATGTAGCATATAGTATTTTGTTTGTAGAGACAATCTAAGGCAAGTTAGATTGTATTTCATTGTGACATTGTCTTTTGAAACTTTCCTATTAGAGTCCAGAAACTTTTTAAAACGTTTTTCTTCTTAGTGTTACATAGTAACAGAGCACATGACCTTTAACATAGCTGAATGGAAGAAAATGATCAAAGTTGTTAAACTTTCTCGAAGTTCGAGTTGTTTGAAAACTTAAAAAATGCTATTTGTTAAATATTTTGGAGGTGTTACTTCTTTTGCAATGCACTAGAAGATAGTCAGGGAATTAAAATTTAAGCTTGTCCAGAGTTTGTTGAAAGAGAGATATTTAGGCTCTAATTATACGTGGTACTTTTGTTATCAATTTTTATTCTTTTTTGGTTAATACCTGTTTATGGTTGAGTATTTCAAAAAAAAAAAGACCTCTCAGGAAATTCCTGTTTATAGCAATTATTATCCATGGGACCAGGCACATTTATTGGATTTATACAGTTTGAATCTGTTTACTAAGGTGAACTTTTACAGGGCGAGTGATCAGTGCCAGAGGAAGGAGGAAGACGATCAACGATGATGATCTGCTGTGGGCAATGGCTAAATTGGTGTTTGAGGACTACATCGAGCCACTAAAGTTATATCTAGCTGTGGGCGAGTGATCAGTTATATGGCGAGTGATCAGTGCCCCTCCCGCGAGCGTCGTGAGCGTCATTGCCATCGTCAATCATGAATTAGCAAGTCCTCTGGCATGTTTGGCCACCACCGTCATCATCTCAGGCAACATAGAAGAGCTTCATGGATCCATTTCTCTCTCCATCCCTCTCGTGGACACCTTTCATTAGGATTTTATTGCCAGCTTCCCCGAGAATGAATGCCGATACGCCATTTACGACTTTGATTTTGACACCAAGGAGAACTGCCAGAAAAGTAAGTTCTTCATAGTTTGGTAAGGAATTTTAGCTCCCTCGAGACTAATACAAATTCAGTGGGCCTGACATGACTCAAGCATCTACTTCTGCTCAATTTCTTGGTTATATTTATTATTATAAGGAAACTATCTGTTTGAATTAATGACTGAAAGAAAATTTCTTGTTTATATTAACAATTCTATTTGTGGATTATAACAAATGCTAGGTCTTCAAGTATGTGAACTCATCTTAGTTTGTCTTGCACATTCCCATGAGATAAAATATAGTAGTCTTTATTTTGGACTAGTAGTCACGGAATTATATCATTTGTTTATGTAATGTGTTATAATCTAGCTTTTTGTATCAAAGGTGTAGGAATATATAGAAGGAATAAAAAGACAAGGACAAGTTTCTTCAAATTACTGAAACAAAAATATAAAGAAGCAATGACCTGGTCTTGGACTCTTAGTTTAATTTGGCATTACTTAGTTGTTTTGGGTTATTATTACAATTATTCCTTGCACATCTGACTTAACCATAATGAATATGGTTTGAGACGATAAAGAAGGATATGATAATTTTCTACTTTCTTATATGTCTTGATATACTTACATTATTCTACTGTGTTTGAATTTTAATTTGAGAAGTTGGATTTTGCTTTTGTACCTATGCCTAGAATAATCCAGATAGTACTTAGGTGTGGACGAAATATCATTCTACCTAATATTATGATGTGGTTCTCAATTTTTAATTCTATAGAAAAAGAGTTGTCTATTTTTGAATCGTAAGAGCACTTGAATCGTAAGAGCACTTGAATAAATATTCATTAACATACATTTTTATGACCAGTTTCCCAAATATAAGAGGTTGTTTCATTATACATGCAACATGTTGTACGAATATTTCATCAATCTATAATTACTTCTTACATATGATTCTTTTTGCAGCCTATGAGTCAAATGAATATCCTCTTCTTGGATCACCATGATTACCTTATGTCGTATCTAGCACGTATCAGTGCACAGGGAGATATCTGTATATAAGCATCATGATGCACTCTCTTATTTCTAAGGAGTGATGGAACTTTTATGCCCCTGTTTATGCCAGGCTCATAGAAAGGGGCGACGAATAATATAGTACTCCTCCCTGCTAGTGTAGGCACCGATGAAGCATTATGGCAGATGACCATGGCTCATGTTTCTGTCAATGACTCAGGATACCATCAACTCATAAGTCATTGGCAAATTTCCTTTATTGTATAACAGTTTGCCCTGATAATTCTCCGTAAAATAAACAACTATTATTGAAATAAATTTGATATAACTATTCCACATATTGAAACCAATTTCAAGATATTATTGTCTAAATATATTGTTCAATATACTCCATCGGGTATGCCAAATCCCAACAAGATATTAACCTTGGGTAAGGAGGCAACAAAAGTTAATCTTTTCACTTTTCCTTTAGTTTCCCCATAACAAAATAATATTTAATCTATAACTTAAAAGTTTATGAATATTTATATCAGAACAAATGATTGAGTTCTCCAAGTGTGTTATATATAAACTGTTTCTAGTATAGTGAATACCTGATGTTAATTGTTTTACCTGATGAAAGGAGACCTGAAGTTAATTGTTTTAGCTGCAAAGTTTTATGTTTTTGATCTTCATAATCAAATTTAGTATAACATTATTAAATTGCTTTTCATTTATTCTAAAGAAGTCATCTTGTATTAATTTTCCATAATTTTTTATTTATGGGTAACTCTAATATGGAGGTTTTTATTTCTCACTAGCAGATACTTTTTTTTTGTATTAGCTACTATAAGCTTAGGAAAATCTATCAGAAATATAGGACAAATTTACCACAAACGTGTGGAACTCAATGGAACCATCTGGAATAATAGTTGAAACTTGTTGGAATGTTAAGGAAACTTATGGGGAACTCTTGACAGTTTCCATTTGTATTCTTTTCCAAGTAACAATTAATTTTGTTATGTATACTCTAGATATATCGTTGATTATTTTGTATTAGCTACTCATATGTCATCAACGTGAATTGAAGCCACTATACTGAAGTATCTCATTAGGTTCTTTTTTAGAAATTATTTCATTTTTCACCTAGTTTCCCTCTAGAGCTCATGGTATATTTATATCTTGCATTTTTCTTCAATTTTTGAAGGTATTTCCTACTTCCTTTACCCTTACTCCTGATATCATTTTCATGAATAGATTCTGTTTAGACCATGATTGTTAATGAAAAACCTGGACTGCAGTGGATTAAGGGATAAAGGGTGCTAATGAGTAGCAAGAGATGGATATGTAGCTGCAATCTTGATAGCATATGTTGCAGCATATGTAGCAGCATAGAAATTATCGTACATATTTCAGCTGCCAGAAACCTGATTCATATGTAGCAGCATAGAAATTATTGGAGGTAAGAAGCTTCTTATGTAATTTGGTTATCCAAGTTTGTTATTTTTCCTTTGGTATCATACGTATGTCGACTCTTCAAGTAGTCTAAAAAATCTTCTAATACCATGGTGCAAATGATATCCTAGTTGTAGTAGAGTATCATATACTCACAACTTTATTTCCTTGACGAGTAGCATGAATTTTATCTTTGATTGCTCAAAACAAGTAGATTTTAATGCTGCAGGAATCACTTTGGTTTTTAGTTGGATATTAGCAACTTGTCCTATAGAGGAGGGTTTGCATACCTAAGCTTTAAATTTATTATGCTCAAGAACTGCTTAGTACAAAAATCTCATTAGTAGTCCATAGTTGAGCTCTAATTAGGACATTGTTGATTCGATAATGCAAGCTCTAAAGTTGGTTCAGACGTTCTTGTTCCATCAACTAGAGAGAGAAATTCTTAGACTGTTGGCTGCCTTAGATAGCCGTATCCTGATCGAATTCATCAATAAACATCATAGGATGGGTTTGATGTTGTTGCTTGCTGCTTTCAAAATGCAGTAGCAACGAAAGCAGTCAATTACGGGTGACAGCTATCATAACTCCTCCAATTTTGATAGTATCACTGATAGTACCAGTACAGTTACTAGATACAGTTGTTCTGGCAACTTGGAGACTATAAATATTACTTGTAGCTTAGCTTTCTTTTATTTCTCACCTTAGTGCTTACTCCTTAGATGCCTGTATTCAAGCATATTTGCTTTATGTGGTGGAAAATGACTTATTCAGTTCTAGCTTTCATTGAAACAAGTCACTAGTTGACAATGTTTGCCCTTTGTTTTCAGTATCCTGAATTGCATAACACATTGTCTGTACTCTGTACACTATTGCATGATTGAATAGTCTTTTCATATGTTCTCTTGGTTAAAGTACATGTACTGTCATCAATGTTTATTTTAGAGTTTGTGACATAGTTTCTGTCTGTCTTCTTTCTATATTATATTGGTTACAAACACACAAAGAAAATAAAGAAGTGAGAGAGAAAATATCACCAGGTAACTTAGTTTTTTGTCACATTTAGTTTTTTTTCCTTATATGCCCAGAAAAAATAGGGACACCACTACTAATTTTCCTGGCATGACTTCTGCTACTAGGACAAAGCAAGATATTTCATTGCTTCATCAATATTAGCCAATTGAATTGAGCCTCGACTTTTATAAACAATTATATTATGAAGGAGTCTATTGTCGTTATCGGATAGTATCTATAACAGTACTGTCATGCCCCAGTCCCAAAATGTCAGGAACTAGGTCACGTGTCACTGGCCAGCTGACACGTCACTAAGGGTTTAATCCATTTTGAATGGACCCAAAGGAACGTGCTACGCTGTCCTAAAATACTACATGTAAAACACAGTCAAATCTATCTCATCCACAACAAAATGTCAGAAAAGCAAGTGCTGAATATATATAAAACTGAGTCTGATACAGTACACAACTGGCGAGAATACAAGCCTACTACAAAATCTGATAATAGCGCAGAAAAATCAGATAGACTAAGCAGTGTCTATCTGATGAAAACATCTCCATCTCCAGGTGGCAGGCCTCTAGGGTCAAGCATACTCTGAGGGTGTCTCCTTGAGCTCCTCCTCGGTAGCACATCTAGCCTCCTGATCAGGGCCGTACACAGTGGGGTAGAAAGCCTCGTCTAGATCTGGCAGGGAACCAGGTCCTCAGTGGGACATAACAAGATACAGAAAATGACATGCCATGTATGTAAATACTGAATAAAGAAAATAAATACAGGGTGCTAACCATCTAAGTTAAATACAAGTAAAGAACTTGTAGAACGCATGGGAATGCATGACTAGACATACGCTGACGTAATTCACCAATCGTGGTGACTGGCTAGTATATGTGTCGTATGCCCCCGGACTCACGGATAGCTCTGCAATCGACCATCTCCGAGGAGCATGGTACGAAGGTATAAATCATATATGGAGGGGGTGTCCCATACGTCTACTAGTTATCTTTCCCATCCCAATGAAACTAAATGTCAAGTCGTACTTTTCCTGAGTTATTCTAATCCGTGATGCGGGTCACACATACTTGTAGCTAATCAAATACGCAGCTCGCATCCCAATATGCATTGCAACCATGTTGCGTGTTCCCGTGATGGGGTCTAGGAGAATATTAAAATACTTTCACAGTTGTTGGTGAGTCTGTAATATTATGTTAAATGTCAACATATCAGCTGAATGTACCCAAGGCAGTCTCAGGTAATCATGGTATATGAAATTCAGAAACAAAACATATATCGATAATTGAAGTTAAACAATAACTTGGCAAGGTATACTTGCCTACTCCCTGATAGTGTTGATAACCTGTTCTCACAGTTAGGTTTGAGGTTGCTGGTGACAGGGGGTCACTGGCTGTGCTGAAGGTGGTTTCTGTTAAAACAGACAGGGTTCGTGAATATCATGGTTGTAATAATAAGTATATATATATATAGATATATATATAGTATGTATATATATAGATATAATATATATAGCAGTATCTATAGCATATAATGAACAGAAAAATGCAGGTATCTATAATAGTAGCAGGGTATATCCACTGATATATATATATAATAATAATCAGGGTATATCCACTGATATATAATATAATTAAATTGAAATAACAGTACAGAATTTTAAATATGCATATATAAATAGGCTGTAATATCCAGCACAGTATAATATATAATATCATATATATATATTGATATATGTAATTAATTGAAATGACATTGCAAGAATTGAAAATATATATATATGTATAAGCTGTATTATCCAGCTGAATATAATATATTACATATATATATATATATATATATATATATATATAGATATATATATACCTGCAGTGAATATAATATGTGCAGAAAATAAAATAAAGGAAAAATGCATAGTATACATAGTAATTATATAACATATAACATATTATATAAATATACCTATCATATAAATTTATATATACATATATTTATATATTATATATATATTCAAATAAAAACAGAAATAAATACATATATATACATATTAGTAATTATTACATAATATATTATATAGTATATATAAATATACATATACATATATGTACATATTTACATATATAAATATATATGTATAGAATAATAGATATATATACATATATTTAGTAAATATATAATAATAGTATATACAGTATAATATACTGTATAATAATATATATTTATAATATAATATATATATATAGATATACATATATACATATTAATATACATATATATATACATATATATACCTATAGGTATACATAGGAGTATATATATATAAATACGTATATACTAGGGTTTAGGATTATACCCTCTGACAGGTGGGCCCTAGGGGTTGTCGACGGCAGGAGGACGACGTCGGAGATGGCCGGAGGCGGCCGGAGGAGCGGGAACAGCAGCAGTAGCTGTTAGCAGCAGCAGCAGCAGCTGAGTGCGGGGGCTGCCGGCGGCGGAGGAGTGGCGGAGGTGGCCGGGCAGGGTGCGGGATCGACGGAGGAAGGAGGGGCGGTCAGGTTGGTGGTGGTGGCGGAGGTCCACGACGGCGGTGGCGGTGGCTGGAGGCGGCCGGAGGTGGAGGGGACAGTTAGGGTTAGGGGTGGCCGAGGGTGCTGCGGGGGCTCTGGCCGGCGGGGGAAGGGTCGTGGGGCTGTGAGGGGGTGGTCGTCGGAGAGAGGAGGTCGAGGCGGTTCGAATGGTAGGGGTGGTGGCTGAGCACGGTGGCGGAGGGTGGCGCAGGGGGTGGTTCGGGTGGTGGTGGCTGCTGTGGGCAGTGAGGGAGTGGGGAGGTTGCGGGGGCTCTCCACGGCGGAACAGGGTGGTTCAGGCGGCGGGGCTTGGCCGGAGGGGAGAGGGGGTCAGGGCGGAGGGTTGGTCGGAGTAGGGTGGCCGGAGGTGGCTGATGGAAGAGGCTGTGGAGTTTGAAAGGGAGGGGGTGAGGGTTTATATAGAGTTTGGCTTGATGGCATTTCTGTAAATAAGTGGAAATTCAGGGTTATATTGGTAATTTGATTTTTTGGATATTTCTACAGGATTTTTCTGGGTGTTTTGGGTGGGTCCCACACACCTATTGTCTAGCCAATAGGATTATGCCACCTTGCATGTAATTTTGCATAAAAATTCCTAACTTTTTATAAATTGCATAAAAGTCTAAAATTTGTATTTTGCGTAATTTTGCAATTTACTTGATTTTAAATACTGTTTCCCTGAAATACTGAATTGTACAGAAATAGGAGAAATAGCTGGGGAAAAAGTTTTGGACTGTGTGAGGTGAGTCTGGGCAGAGGCAGGGTCTGATTCTGCAGGTGATACGGGTCATCGTATTTATTATTTAATAAATACTGCGTATGGTGTTCACTAATTATTTAGAGGCAATTAGGGTCATAATTTTTCTACGGTGTCAATACGATAATTGTAATACAATTATAGTAGAAAATTATCGTATTTTTGGTTAGCAAAACAGGTGTCTACTGGTCCTCAAATCTCTAGGGTATAGAGATGGGTAAAGAGCAGAATTTAAATAGGAAATAAATACATACATTTGTAACGATATTTATGCGACTAAAACGAAGCACCAAACAAGGTTTCTGGAAGTTGCACAAAATACAGAAAAAGTAGTCTAACAAGTCTAGAGCAGGAATGTGAGATTTGTTTAGGGTTTAACAGCTAGTGTGATGCCCTGTGTAATAAACAGGTGCACAATCAATAGAATATATAATAAATAAAATTTTAAAAAGTTGCAATAATTCTAATTAGTCAAAACTAATCCTAAATTACTGAAATCTGGTCGAGGGAGTTTACAATCTACCCTCCTTAGAATATTTCGTCCTCGAAATAAAAACAAACATATAATGAGAATGAAAGATTTATTTAGGACAATAATGATTAAGAAAGATTGAAATATTGGACATACCCTGGTTTGGAGATAGATGGGGATAACGCTGTCGAATATCCTCTTCTCGTTCCCAGGTGGATTCACCTGGTGCATGATGTCTCCATGCAATACGAACGAGAGGAATAGTCTGGCCTCGCAACACTTTCTGGCTACGGTCCAAGATCTCTACAGGCTCCTCCTGGTACGATAAGCTTGGCCCGATGGTGATCTCTGAATAGTCCAGCACATGACTCGGGTCTGGAATGTACCTCCTCTGCTGAGATACGTGGAAGACGTCATGTACTCCCTCCAAGGTCTGAGGTAGAGCTAGCCTGTAAGCAACTTCTCCGACGCGATCTAGCACGTCGAAGGGTCCAATGTACCTTGGACTTAGCTTCCCTCTTCCTCCAAATCTGATAGTACCTTGAGTAGGTGAGATCTTCAAGAACACATGCTCTCCCACTTGGAACTCTAGGGGTCGGCGATGAATGTTGGCCCAGTGCTTCTGTCTGTCTTGTGCAGCTCGTAGGTGTCCCTGGATCTTCTTTACCTTCTCCACTGTACGAATGATTAGTTCTGGACCCAAGATCTGTCTCTCGCCAACATCGCTCCAGCATACTGGGGAACGACATTTTCTTCCATACAAAGCTTCAAAGGGAGCCATTTGAATGCTCGCTTGATAGCTGTTGTTGTAGGAAAATTCTACCAGGTGTAGATGATCTTCCCAGGATCCGCTGAAATCAAGCATGCAGGCTCTCAGCATATCTTCTAGGGTCTGGATAGTGCGCTCTGACTGGCCATCTGTCTGCGGATGATACGAGGTGCTGAACTTGAGGCGGGTACCAAGACTTTCTTGCATACTTCGCCAAAAGTAGGATGTAAACCTCGTATCCCGGTCAGATATTATGCTGACTGGTACTCCGTGCAGACGCACGATCTCCTTCATGTACATGTTCGCCAAGACTTCTATAGATTGTCCGACTCTGAAAGGTAGGAAATGAGCAGCCTTTGTGAGTCTATCTACGATTACCCATACAGCATTACGACCACTAGGACTTCTTGGAAAGTCCGTAACAAAGTCCATCGTAATGTGTTCCCATTTCCACTCAGGTATTGGGAGGGGTTGAAGTAAACCGGCAGACCTCTGATGCTCAGCCTTGACTTGCTGATACACTAGACATTTAGCCACAAAGTGTGCTATCTCCCGCTTCATTCCATGCCACCAGTAATATTGTCGCAGATCTCTGTACATCTTTGTGCCTCCTGGATGTATAGAGTATGTTGAGCTATGAGCTTCTGACATCAGCTCATTACGAAGTTCTCCATTTGGAACATAAAGACGATCACCACATCTTAGAGTCCCATCTTCGTGTATGCGACATCCTGTCTGAATTCCAGCTTCTGTTCTTTGTCGAAGCCTCTGAAATCTTGCATCTGTTGGTAGAGCAGCTTTGATTCTTTCGACCAATGTTGATTGTAGCTGGTAGTTTGATAATTGGCCGTCAATTCCTGGCATAATGACCTCTATTCCCAACTTTTCAAGATCTCTCAGTAGACCTGGTTGGGTGATCATAAAGAATGCCGAGGGTCTTCTGCTTAGAGCATCAGCTACCACATTAGCTTTCCCAGGATGGTACTGCAGATCGATCTCGAAATCCGTCATCACTTCGAGCCATCGTCTTTGCCTCAGATTTAAGTCTTTCTGAGTGTAGACATATTTCAGACTTTTGTGATCGGTGAAAATCTCCACTCGTTCGCCGTATAGATAATGTCTCCATAGCTTCAGGGCGAAGATGACTGCGGCAAGCTTCAGGTCGTGAGTGGGATAATTCTTCTCATGAGTCCTCAGCTGTCTTGAGACATAAGCTACAACCTTCCCATGTTGCATTAAGACACAACCAAATCCTTTTCCGGATGCATCGCTATATATGACGAAACCTCCGGATCCAGATGGTATAGTCAAGATGGGAGCTGTAGTCAGACGCTTCTTCAAGTCATCAAAAGCTGTCTGGCATTCTTCAGTCCATATGAACTCATGCTCCTTGCGGGTAAGACGGGTAATCGGTTCCGCGATTCTTGCAAAGTTTTCTACGAACCTCCGGTAATATCCGGCAAGTCCTAGAAAGCTTCTCATCTCTGAGACGTTGGTCGGTGTTGGCCATGTCTCCACAGATGAAATCTTTGCTGGATCCACTGAGATGCCTTCCCCTGTGATCACGTGTCCAAGAAAAGCGACACGATCAAGGAAGAATTCATACTTGCTCATCTTAACATAAAGGCTCTCTCGTCTCAGCGTCTCTAGCACCAGTCTCAAGTGCTCTTCATGCTCCTTGTGGCTCTTCGAATACACCAGAATGTCGTCGATGAAGACTACCACAAACTGGTCCAGATATTGGTGAAAGACTCGGTTCATCAGATTCATGAATACGGCAAGTGCATTAGTCAGTCCAAACGGCATCACCAGAAACTCGTAATGACCATAACGAGTTCTGAATGCTGTCTTTGGAATGTCTTCTCTCCGTACCTTGACCTGATGATAGCCTGATCTCAAGTCTATCTTCGAGAATACCACGGCTCCTGTTAGTTGATCGAACAGGTCGTCAATTCTCGACAAGGGGTACTTGTTTTTGATTGTCAGAGCGTTGAGGGCTCTATAATCAATGCACATGCGATATGTTCCGTCCTTCTTTGGTACAAACAGCACTGGTGCTCCCCAGGGTGATGCACTAGGTCGAACAAATCCCTTGATCTGTAATTCCTCCAGTTGAAGCTTCAGCTCGTCAAGCTCCTTCTTCGCCAGTCGGTATACATTGGAGGATACTGGTGCAGCTCCGGGTATTAGCTCAATAATGAACTCCACTTCTCTGTCAGGCGGTAGGCCGGGCAATTCTTCTGGAAATACGTCTACGAACTCTGCTACAACTGATGGAAGTGCTGTCTCCATCGCCATGTAAGCTCTAGGAGTCTGGCCTACTCCTTGCTCGATGGTTCCTCGGACATATTCGAACTCCGGATGATCTGGGGGTCTAAAGATGACACTTCCCTTTCGGCAGTCTAGGACAGCATTGTTCTGGCTTAGCCAGTCCATGCCTAAGACAACGTCGAAATTTGGCATTGGAAGTACTAAAAATCGCGCTCTTAGTCCTCTACTACAAATAACTACTGGGCATGTTTCAATAATGTTGGTAACTGGAACAATACCTCCTCCAGTAAGTATTTTCCAGCACTTGGGTAGCGGGGAAGTGGATAGCTTGTTCATGGCTACGAAACTACTGGATATGAAAGACAAAGTAGTCCCAGAATCGAATAATACAGTTGCAGGTAATGATGCAACTAAAATGGTACTTGTTATAGTTTCCCCTTCAGACTCTTCTGCAACTGCAGCTAACGCAAAGGCTTGTCCGTGCCTTTGCCCTCCAGGTTGTTGTCTGGCCTTGAACTGGGCCTCCTGAGTAGGCAAGGGTGCTCCTCGCTGATATCCTCCTGATGTGGAGGGTAGCATCTTCTGGGCTTGTGCTCCTGACTTCTGCCCTAGCTGAGGTGCTGCATCTCTGCGTTGTGGGCAGTCCTTGGCCATGTGTTGGCTAGCTCCACATAGCAGGCATAATCCGTTCTTCTTCCTGCAGTCTCTGATATAATGCCCCTTTTTGCCACAAAAGTGACAAATCGGGAGCTCCTTCTTCTGGTAAGGCCCCGTCGTCTGCTGAGCCTGATATTGGGGACGACGTATAGGTCCTCCTGCTCCTTGCTGGTTCTTGGCCGGGAAGATTGGATTCGGGCGTCTTGTTCCACGGCCAATTGCTTCTTGCACCCTTGCTTCTGTAAGAACCTCCTCGTAGGAGATCCTTGACTGCGCCGTCGTATATCTCTGGAGCTCTGGGGTGAGGCCACGGTGGAATCTCTTGGCCTTCTTCAGCTCATTCGGTATCAGCATGTCACCGAATCGACTCAGTCGGCAGAACTCTGCATCGTAGGCATCGACGGACATATTCCCTTGTTCTAGGTGTAGGAACTGAGAATATAGGGCATCTTGGACTGTTGCGGGAAAGTACTTGGCATTGAAGTGCTCCAAGAATTGTTCCCAAGTCTGGTCTTTGTCGACACTACGCTCTATAGATTTCCACCAGTGATGGGCATTGCCGAGAAGTTGGGCCCTCACGACAGTCATCCATAGGTCGGGGGTGAGTTGTGAGCCTTCTAACAGCATTTCGGTGTTGGAGATCCAGTCGGAAATCTCCTTTGGGGTTTCGCTGCCTTTAAAGGTCCTCGGGCTCATCTGGTGGAAACCTTTGATTGTGCCCACTGGTTGGACAGGTGCTGGTGCCGGGGCAGTGGTTCTCTCCAAGGCCGTCATCAAAGTCTGTCGCAGAGCTTCAGTCTGTTGCCACTGAGACTGTCTCAGGGCTTCAGTCTGTTGCTATTGGGTCTGCAACATAGTTTGGAGGAACTGGAACATTTGAGACTGTCCCTCAGGTTGTGGCATCAGAGCAGGAAAGGCTGGAGGTGGAGGTAAAGGTGTCTCCGCCTGTGGTGTTGGTGTTGTCTCCTGGCTAGAATTCTGGTGATTGTACGGGGTTCCTTGGACACTTGGCGAAGGGTCTGTTGCTTGGTCAGCCCCATTATTTGCAGGTTTTCCGAGTATGTCCATATTTCTGAAGAAAATTGAATAATTAGAAAACACAAAGGTGATAATGAATGATAATCAAGCAAGATGCAATCATAAAAATATTTAAGGATGGTGTCAGTGTGGATGAGACCTAGTGTTTCTATCCTATTGCAGGCTTGCTGGGCATGTCATCATACCACTAGCAATGAAAACTAGACCTGCATGGGCCACCACTAAAACCGTGTCACGCCCCAGTCCCAAAATGTCAGGAACTAGGCCACGTGTCACTGGCCAGCTGACACGTCACTAAGGATTTAATCCATTTTGAATGGACCCAAAGGAACGTGCTACGCTGTCCTAAAATACTACATGTAAAACACAGTCAAATCTATCTCATCCACAACAAAATGTCAGAAAAGCAAGTGCTGAATATATATAAAACTGAGTCTGATACAGTACACAACTGGCGAGAATACAAGCCTACTACAAAATCTGATAATAGCGCAGAAAAATCAGATAGACTAAGCAGTGTCTATCTGATGAAAACATCTCCATCTCCAGGTGGCAGGCCTCTAGGGTCAAGCATACTCTGAGGGTGTCTCCTCGAGCTCCTCCTCGGTAGCACATCTAGCCTCCTGATCAGGGCCGTACACAGTGGGGTAGAAAGCCTCGTCTAGATCTGGCAGGAAACCAGGTCCTCAGTGGGACATAACAAGATACAGAAAATGACATGCCATGTATGTAAATACTGAATAAAGAAAATAAATACAGGGTGCTAACCATCTAAGTGAAATGCAAGTAAAGAACTTGTAGAACGCATGGGAATGCATGGCTAGACATACGCTGACGTAATTCACCAATCGTGGTGACTGGCTAGTATATGTGTCGTATGCCCCCGGACTCACGGGTAGCTCTGCAATCGACCATCTCCGAGGAGCATGGTACGAAGGTATAAATCATATATGGAGGGGGTGTCCCATACGTCTACTAGTTATCTTTTCCATCCCAATGAAACTAAATGTCAAGTCGTACTTTTCCTGAGTTATTCTAATCCGTGATGCGGTCACACGTACTGGTAGCTAATCAAATACGCAGCTCGCATCCCAATATGCATTGCAACCATGTTGCGTGTTCCCGTGATGGGGTCTAGGAGAATATTAAAATACTCTCACAGTTGTTGGTGAGTCTGTAATATTATGTTAAATGTCAACATATCAGCTGAATGTACCCAAGGCAGTCTCAGATAATCATGGTATATGAAATTCAGAAACAAAACAGATATCGATAATTGAAGTTAAACAATAACTTGGCAAGGTATACTTGCCTACTCCCTGATAGTGTTGATAACCTGTTCTCACAGTCAGGTTTGAGGTTGCTGGTGACAGGGGGTCACTGGCTGTGCTGAAGGTAGTTTCTGTTAAAACAGACATGGTTCGTGAATATCATGGTTGTAATAATAAGTATATATATATATATATAGATATATATATAGTATGTATATATATAGATATAATATATATAGCAGTATCTATAGCATATAATGAACAGAAAAATGCAGGTATCTATAATAGTAGCAGGGTATATCCACTGATATATATATATAATAATAATCAGGATATATCCACTGATATATAATATAATTAAATTGAAATGTCAGTACAGAATTTTAAATATGCATATATAAATAGGCTGTAATATCCAGCACAATATAATATATAATATCATATATATATTGATATATGTAATTAATTGAAATGACATTGCAAGAATTGAAAATATATATATGTATAAGCTGTATTATCCAGCTGAATATAATATATTACATATAGATAATATATATATATATATATATATATATATATATATATATATATATATATATATATATATATATATATATATACCTGCAGTGAATATAATATGTGCAGAAAATAAAATAAAGGAAAAATGCATAGTATACATAGTAATTATATAATATATAACATATTATATAAATATACCTATCATATAAATTTATATATACATATATTTATATATTATATATATATATTCAAATAAAAACAGAAATAAATACATATATATACATATTAGTAATTATTACATAATATATTATATAGTATATATAAATATACATATACATATACATATATGTACATATTTACATATATAAATATATATGTATAGAATAATAGATATATATACATATATTTAGTAAATATATAATAATAGTATATACAGTATAATATACTGTATAATAATATATATTTATAATATAATATATATATATATATATATATATATATATATACACATATATACATATTAATATACATATATATATACATATATATACCTATAGGTATACATAGGAGTATCTATATATAAATACGTATATACTAGGGTTTAGGATTATACCCTCTGACAGGTGGGCCCTAGGGGTTGTCGACGGCAGGAGGACGACGGCGGAGATGGCCGGAGGCGGCCGGAGGAGCGGGAACAGCAGCAGTAGCTGTTAGCAGCAGCAGCAGCAGCATCTGAGTGCGGGGGCTGCCGGCGGCGGAGGAGTGGCGGAGGTGGCCGGGCAGGGTGCGAGATCGACGGATGAAGGAGGGGCGGTCAGGTTGGTGGTGGTGGCGGAGGTCCACGACGGCGGTGGCGGTGGCTGGAGGCGGCCGGAGGTGGAGGGGACAGTTAGGGTTAGGGGTGGCCGAGGGTGCTGCGGGGGCTCTGGCCGGCGGGGGAAGGGTCGTGGGGCGGTGAGGGGGTGGTCGTCGGAGAGAGGAGGTCGAGGCGGTTCGAATGGTAGGGGTGGTGGCTGAGCACGGTGGCGGAGGGTGGCGCAGGGGGTGGTTCGGGTGGTTGTGGCTGCTGTGGGCAGTGAGGGAGTGGGGAGGTTGCGGGGGCTCTCCACGGCGGAGCAGGGTGGTTCAGGCGGCGGGGCTTGGCCGGAGGGGAGAGGGGGTCAGGGCGGAGGGTTGGTCGGAGTAGGGTGGCCGGAGGTGGCTGAGGGAAGAGGCTGTGGAGTTTGAAAGGGAGGGGGTGAGGGTTTATATAGGGTTTGGCTTGATGGCATTTCTGTAAATAAGTGGAAATTCAGGGTTATATTGGTAATTTGATTTTTTGGATATTTCTACAGGATTTTTCTGGGTGTTTTGGGTGGGTCCCACACACCTATTGTCTAGCCAATAGGATTATGCCACCTTGCATGTAATTTTGCATAAAAACCCCTAACTTTTCATAAATTGCATAAAAGCCTAAAATTTGTATTTTGCGTAATTTCGCAATTTACCTGATTTTAAATACTGTTTTCCCGAAATACTGAATTGTACAGAAATGGGGGAAATAGTTGGGGAAAAAGTTTTGGACTGTGTGAGGTGTCTGGGCAGAGGCAGGGTCTGATTCTGCAGGTGATACGGGTCATCGTATTTATTATTTAATAAATACTGCGTATGGTGTTCACTAATTATTTAGAGGCAATTAGGGTCATAATTTTTCTACGGTGTCAATACGATAATTGTAATACAATTATAGTAGAAAATTATCGTATTTTTGGTTAGCAAAACAGGTGTCTACTGGTCCTCAAATCTCTAGGGTATAGAGATGGGTAAAGAGCAGAATTTAAATAGGAAATAAATACATACATTTGTAACGATATTTGTGCGACTAAAACGAAGCACCAAACAAGGTTTCTGAAAGTTGCACAAAATACAGAAAAAGTAGTCTAACAAGTCTAGAGCAGGAATGTGAGATTTGTTTAGGGTTTAACAGCTAGTGTGATGCCCTGTGTAATAAACAGGTGCACAATCAATAGAATATATAATAAATAAAATTTTAAAAAGTTACAATAATTCTAATTAGTCAAAACTAATCCTAAATTACTGAAATCTAGTCGAGGGAGTTTACTAGTACGTATCGACCAAGACATGCTAAGTCGTATCGATATCGACTGTATTGGATGGGTATCAACCGATAGTGCAAACTATGCCCCAGACCGCCTTAAAGCAGTCTTTGTAGGTGTTAAGGACTGCCCATACATACACTTTAGAACGGCTCACATATGTGGTTTTTTGTGTTCACACTAATACTTTTGGCGAGTATAAAAGGGGAATAACCGTATAAGTTAGTAAAAATTTGAAGATAGTAATTTTCTATGTTATTCATACAACTGTTTCTACAGAAATAATTATCAAAGTAAAATTGTACGTAATGAATTGACATTCAAGGAGGTAGAAATTTTATCAAGTTACGATTTCTTCCACCTTGTTAGCATTCACCTGCTCATTATCTCATTGCCCAAATTTGTATAGGAAGAGAGGTCTTCGCCCCCTAGCTTGTTACCCTCGTATACACCGCCAAAGTTTCCTAATTAATTCTTTGTTTGGTTGCTGCTTTTGTCATAAGGCCTCATGTGACTGCTTTGTGCCGCTTAGGCCTGTATACACTTTCTTTCCTAAAGTTATCTTTTCTTTCTTTCTTATTTTTTTATATTTTCTTTCTTTTGCTATTCTGTTAAGGGTGTTATACTCTCATGCTTGTTTCTTGGAAGCTATGTTGCAAGGGCACAAGATAGCTAGGTGTCATTAATTTTGCAATGTAGATGGCTACGTATGTACTTATTTGATATTTGGTGCAACTGGGATCAAAAGTTCCTCTTGCTAAACTCTAATATTGTAAGTTTGAAAGGTATTACTCTCTTGTGGTCTAAGTATGGCATACTTCCCATAAGAACATTTGAGAACTTACTATGACATTTTTATATTCATATCAAGTATCAACTACTATATTTTGTTCTTTCCCACAAGTATCATCACTAGTTGCATTCATGGACTCCTTGTGAGGCCATTACCTGGCATGGTTGGTTTGGTTCCATCTAGTTCAAAGGTATTTTAATTTTGATATTACTTTCAGTAAACTTATTACATACACTACTTGAAAAGACTATATGATGAATTCAATATCGTAACGATTGCTCAGCCTATAGTTGCTATGTAATTTTGCTTAAAAGAGAAAATTTTACACTACATTGTTTGTGTTGCAGAGAGATATGGCAACATAATAAGTTGGCATTCAAGAAGAAGATGGATGTGCACACAAAGCTTATGAGAAAATACAACCATATGCCATGTATTCTGGTTAATTTACTTGTATATATAGGTTTTGGATGTTTAAGACATTGTATAAAACCATAATTTTTTGTTTATTTGGATATATTATATGTGTGTTGTGTACAAACACATATTTGTTAATATAAAAATTATGTGTATTATTGTTCTTTGTCATTTACGATGTTCTGGATTATGTTGATATTATATGTGTGTGTTTGGTATCTGGCAAATGAAGCATATAATATATAATTATAAACATAATTTTGGTTAAAAAAAATTTAACTTTTCTTAACGGTTATAAAATGTCAACAAATATCTGACTTTTGCTACAAAACATCATTTCTTGATGGTTTTTAAACATCAAGAAAGATTTTTCTTGATGGTTTTTTCTAGTCATGAAAGAGTTTTCTTGACGGTTATTACCTGTCATGTAGGCAACAGTCAAGAAAAGTCCCTGCTTTTCTTGATAATTTTTTGGCTATGTTTTCTTGACGGTTTAAAACCATCTACTTGACGGTTTAAAACCGTCAAGATAAGTTAACCAAAAATTGCCAAGAAAAGCAGGGGCTTTTCTTGACTATGGCCTAGATGACAGATGCAAAACCGTCAATAAAAGTCTTTCTTGACGGGAAAAACCCCTCAAGAAAAGCCATTTTTCTTGTAGTGATGACACGTTGTGATACAACGAATCACAATGCGATGTCTAAATATGAGCACGATGATCAATGTCACGCCCCAGACCCAAAATACGTAGGACCAGGACACGTAAGCATGCCAGCCGTGTGAATATGGCACTCCAATATATGGAAATCATAATACACGTACGCTGTAATATGAATAACAATCACAAGTGGTAAATATATATGTCACAGGGCATAACTAAATCTCATCCACAGAAATCATATATATATGAATAACCAATATCTATAACTAGATCTCAATATAAAGTATCTACTGATGGTAGTCGGATGGAAACAAATCCACTACCGAACTAGAATATAAGATAAACACCATAAATGCAATATATGAATATCAACTAACAATCACAGGCTCGAAGAGAAGTCCTCATTGCAATATACGTAGCAAGTCCGGATCTGCGCTCCTGCGAATACTCATGAACAATACACCTGGAAAGGGATCAGGTCCTCAGAGGGACATAACAAGATACATAAAAGCATGCCATAAAGTAAATACTATGAAAACTCAAGGGTTACCTAACAATAACCCAAAATTAAGTAACCCTTGAGTTTTCATACCAATAACTCCGCAACTTTAGGTGGTTCCACTAGACTCTAAGTCAGACACAAGTCCTAACGTCAACACCTTCGTTGACTGCACCCGAGTCTCTCTCGGACACGCACAATTTAAATAATAAATATGCAGCTAACAATACATAATTTAAACAGTACAACAAGACAAGGTATACTTGTCTGGAACTCTGGTGTGCGCAAGCAATGCTCCGGAACCAGCAGTCAAGGTAGCACCGTCTCGGATGCCTACGAACAGATAACCCAAAATTATAAATCACTAAATTATACCACGCTTAATTAACTATGCTAACATAGTACATGTATACATACATAACACATATACATACATATATATATTAAATAAATTAGTAACATATATACATACATATACATTAAATAAATTAATAACATATATACATACATATACAATTATACATATAGACGTATTCACATATATACATTATACATATTATATACATTTAATAAGCATTTATACATAAATACATAAATATAAATACAATGATACCTTAATACGTACATAAATATATTTATACATCAGATACTATATATAAATACATTATATGAATACCATAATACATTAATATGTATATAAATACATTAATACATATATATTGACAATAATACTTTAGATATTATACATACAATAATACATTAAATATAAATACATTTATACATATATACATAAATATACACACACATAATACATATATATATATATATATATATATATATTACATTAATACCTTATATACATATATACATTAAATACACATATATACATAAGTACATAAATACGTATACGTATACAAATACAATACATATCATATATACATATATATACAAGTATCAATACGTAAACATATTTACATATATACATTAGGTATTATATACATAATACATTATACGTAAATACAAATATATATAATTATATTATATATTCATATATACATTAATACATTGGACATATACATTGTACATATATACCTATAAACAAACATATATACATATATATATTATATAATACATATATATATACATGAAATAATACATATGTATATATATATACGTTTATACATATTTATATACATATATACATAAATAGAGGGGGTATACCGTACTATGTCGTGTCTTGGGGGGGGTGTCCACCGTGTGCGTCGTCGCCGGCGAGGGGGGCGGAGCTCCGGCAGGGGAGGAGGAAACTCGACAGCAGCAGCAGCAGCAGCTACAGCAGTCGCAGCGTGCAGAAACTGGAGGTGGGGGACGGCCGAGGTGGGGGTCAGGGTGGCCGTAGTCTAGGGTGGCGGTGGTCGACTTTGGGTTGTGCGGGAGGTGGTGATGGTGGAGTGGGTGATGGTGATGCTGGAGTTGGCGATGGTGATGTTGTTGATGGGGGTGGCTGCTGGCGGTGCCCGAGGCGGAGGCAGCGGTCGTGGTGGTAGTGGCGGTGGTTTAGGTGGTAGTGGTGGTGATGGGGATGATGCTGGTGGCGGCATTGATGGGCTGAGGGAGGTGGTCGGGGAGGAGAAGGAGTCGAGGACGGAGGTGGCAGGTGGTGATGTTGGTGATGTTGGTGATGGGGGTGGCTGCTGGCGGCGAAGCAGCGGCTGGTGGTGGCGGTAGGGGGTGTCATCGACGAGGGAGGTCGGAGGGGGAGTGGGTTCTGGGGTGGTCGTTGCCGGAGATAGCGGAGGCGGCGGGCTGAGGGAGGAGTCGGGTGGTGAGGGTGAGAGGATGAAATTCGGCTAAGGTTTGGGGTTGGTTGATGAGAAAATAATTAAAGGGAGGAGGATGTTGAATTTATACACATGTAAGGGGGTTGGTTGACCTAGGAAAAGTTGACTTTGGTCAACATCCTCTTTGGTTGGGCCTTGGGCTCATATGAGGATGTTTGGGAGCTAGAATTTGCATTAATTAAATTGAAACGCTAGGTTCAATTGAGGGGCGATGTTGTGCTTTTGCACATTCCGAAAAATTATGAAAAAAATTATGTGGAAGGGGAAATTGGGTTTTCTTCATGCATTGTCCAATGGTGTGGACACCTCAATGCATTTTTGCATAAAAATGCCCAACAATTAGGAAAATTGCACAAAGATGGAAATTGGGTTTTAATTAATTAAATATCGCAAGGTGTTCTGGAATTAATTAGAAGTACATGGGATTAAAATTAGGTGGGACACATGTGTCATGGACATAGAGGATTTCTTGTAGAATATTAACAAAATTTGGGTTGCATAGAACGTTCAAGATTGTGTCTCCAATTGCGATTGGAACGCATAAGAGTACAAAGTCATATTTTATTTAGAATTAATTAATAACGTCTGCGACGAATGTTGTGCGACTAAAATGTAGCACAAGAAAGCATAATTATAAGTTACACAAAGGTCAGAATGGTAGGCGGGCATGTCTAGGACAAGATTGTGAAATTTGTAGATAGGCAATGGCTAGTGTAGTGCTCCAATTATCGAAGAAACGGTAGGGTGCGCTAAGCGATATAAAATATTGTATAATTAAATAAAATGCCGTGTTCTAATTCTAATTGGTTCAAACTAGCCCTAATTTCACTATCTAAGCCAAGTAGGCCTAATTTTGGGTGAAGGGGTTTACAATCTACCCAACTTGAAATAATTTCGTCCTCGAAATTAAAATAGGCTAGGGTCTTTCTATCTAATCTTATTTGGTCACAGTCTAAAATAATTTCTCCTCAAGTTTTAACAAGTGCGATTTCTATCCAACTTAGAATTTATCCATCTATCATCCAAGGCTATACATCTAAGAAAGCTATTCCTCCAATTCTTTAATCATGTTATTTAATCCTCAAAGTTTTAACACCAAACCTATCATCTATGATATGTCCTTAATCGACTATAAAAGGGAGTCACCAAGTCATATGATTAGCCTATAGGGTATATCTAGTACTTATCAGGGTATCAACTTATACCAAGCACGAGGTTTCGTCTTTTCGAAATAAGGAAAGACGGGAAACAATGATAAAGAGTTCAAGGCGAAGGTGATAGAATACAAGTACGGGGTTCAAGGAGATTAAAGAATTCAAAAAGAGGGTTGTCAGGGCAGTTGTGGATTGAAACCCTATTTTGGTAATTCTTATTCGCATGCTCGTATCGGTACAGTTATATAACTGATACGATATGCCCAGACATGTCTAGAGGCAAGTATATTCATCTACTACTATATATCTCAATCCACGTAAGGTAGTCATGCGAAGAGCGAACCAAGTGTACTATGGTTGTCCAGACCATAATACACTAATTCTGATTAGATATTTGTATCATTGTGTGGTTGATCAGGCCCTAATAACACAAATGTCATGAACAAGCTCGATAAAAGAATAAGCTTGCAAAACTAGGCTATAATAGCGGCATAAGTCAAGATAGTACAGAAAATATAATTACGCTAGATTATAATGAAAGATGGTGCATAATAATTCAAGTTCACAAAGAATTTGAGACTCTACAGTCTCTACAGTTTGAATAAACACTATCGTCTTACGCTAGTATACAGTTAATGTCATTCAGTTATACTTCATCAATGGGTCGAGAGGACTACGTGATACTATATGACGAGGCATACTACCCAACTTAAAATAATAAATTAATACGCTAATGCCTTAAGGAAAATGTAGGAATTCCCGTTAAGGTTTATAAGAAGAGGTCTTGGTACTTATTAGAGTACCCTATTATATATGTCATGGTCATCTTAAGTCTTAGTCATAGTGCTCATAGAACAGAAGGGTTAACATTAAGAATGGAAGCGTTAGGTGGCACGACAGAGGAACATAATTAGTCGTTGTACAAATCGCGAGCGCTACGGTCTCGGAGGAACGATTATGAAATTAAATAGAAGGACTCTGGATAACATCATGGTTTTCTAAGGGGAAGGTGGTATGCTAATCTCTGTGTTTGAGGTTTGATCGAGGAAAATATTCTAAGCATTGCTCTTGGCTTTCTAAAGTAATGCTTGCTAATCTTAAGATAAGAGTCTAAATGTATAGTTCTATAATACTATCTTACCATGAAAATCTAGGTTAGCCCTAATATTTAACCTTATGTTTCTATTGGTTCCTCAATACTAGGGTCAAACCTCATGGTCAACTTTCTAACTACTCTAGTAGTGTCTATACCACTCTCAAGTCTTCATACATATATCGAGGGGTAATGGTACATCAATCTATAGGTAAGGGGTGCTAGGGTTTCATTAGGTGTTCTAACTCAGGGATGTGTCATTATCCTAGTTGTACTCTTAATATGAAGGTTACCCTACTTATCATCTAACAACAGGGACTTCTATATTCTAGGAGAAGGCTATACTCTAGGAACTATTAGGGAAGCACATGAATCAAGCAGGATGCAGCTATTCAAATAGAACAGATTGGAAGAAAGGTGAATCATAGTCAATTATGGATGTGATCCTATACTTTAATCCTAGGTGCAGGCTTGCTCGGTACAGAAACGTAACCGAGACAACATGCTCTCGACCTACATGGGCCACTACTAAAAATATGTCACGCCCCAGTCCCAAAATACGTAGGACCAGGACACGTAAGCATGCCAGCCGTATGAATATGGCACTTCAATATATGGAAACCATAACACACGTACGCTGTAATATGAATAACAATCACAAGTGGTAAATATATATGTCATAGGACATAACTAAATCTCATCCACAGAAATCATATATATAAATGAATAACCAATATCTATAACTAGATCTCAATATAAAGTATCTACTGATGGTAGTCGGATGAAAACAAATCCACTACCGAACTAGAATATAAGATAAACACCATAAATGCAATATATGAATATCAACTAACAATCACGGGCTCGAAGAGAAGTCCTCATCGTAATATACGTAGCAAGTCCGGATCTGCGCTCCTGCGAATACTCATGAACAATATACCTGGAAAGGGACAAGGTCCTCAGAGGGACAAAACAAGATACATAAAAGCATGCCATAAAGTAAATACTGTGAAAACTCAAGGGTGACCTAACAAGCTAAGTTAAATACACTTTGAAGACAACCTTAGTACGTATGGGTAGGTAAAAAGTATAAAGCGTAGCGTCGAGCCAGAGGCTATGTATCTGGCATTAGCTGTAAACTGGATGCCAGATGTATATGCTGACTACATCACCGATCATGATAGCGCACAGCTAGTAACCTCTGCCGGATGTATCGACAAGCATATACTCCCATAACCGGGCAACACTGATCCCATACCCGGGCAACACTGAGGCTCACGGCCCCGCAGTTTACTCTGAAACCACGGCAACCAAATTGTCTGTCCCATACGCCTACTAATTGTCTTCCCCACCCAATGTCAATGTACAAGTCGCGAACACGACGTGGACATCTCATAATCTAATGCAAGTCTCTAAAGAAATGAACAACTAAGCTAAATACCGTCACACGTGCTGCTCACACCGATGGCCAGGCGAGAATGAGGCACGCGTCCCTACATGTACTCACTCTGTGACGTGTAATGATACGTGTCAAGGCCTGGGGAATCATACCAATAACTTCGCAACTTTAGGTGGTTCCACTAGACTCTAAGTCAGACACAAGTCCTAACGTCAACGCCTTCGTTGACTGCACCCGAGTCTCTCTCGGACACGCATAATTTAAATAATAAATATGCAGCTAATAATACAGAATTTAAACAGTACAACAAGGCAAGGTATACTTGCCTGGAACTCTGGTGTGCGCAAGCAATGCTCCGGAACAAGCAGTTATGGTAGCACCGTCTCGGATGTATACATACATAACACATATACATATATATACATTAAATAAATTAGTAACATATATAGATACATATACATTAAATAAATTAATAACATATAGACATACACATACAATTATGCATATAGACGTATTCACATATATACATTATACATAATATATACATTTAATAAACATTTATACATAAATACATAAATATAAATACAATGATACCTTAATACATACATAAATATATTTATACATCAGATACTATATATAAATACATTATATGAATACCATAATACATTAATATGTATATAAATACATTAATACATATATATTGACAATAATACATTAGATATTATACATACAATAATACATTAAATATAAATACATTTATACATATATACATAAATATACACACACATAATACATATATATATATATATAATACATTAATACCTTATATACATATATACATTAAATATACATATATACATAAGTACATAAATACGTATACAAATACAATACATATCATATATACATATATATACAAGTATCAATACGTAAACATATTTACATATATACATTAGGTATTATATACATAATACATTTTACGTAAATACAAACATATATAATTATATTATACATTCATATATACATTAATACATTAGACATATACATTGTACATATATACCTATAAACAAACATATATACATATATATTATATAGTACATATATATACATAAAATAATACATATGTATATATACATATACGTTTATACATATTTATATACATATATACATAAATAGAGGGGGTATACCGTACTGTGTCGTGTCTAGGGGGGTGTCCGCTGTGTGCGTCGTCGCCGGCGAGGGGGGCAGAGCTCCGACAGGGGAGGAGGAAACTCGACAGCAGCAACAGCAGCTACAACAATCGCAGCGTGCAGGAACTGCAGTAGCTCCGGCGGCGGGTTGCTGGAGGTGGGGGATGGCCGGGGTGAGGGGGTCAGGGTGGCCGTGGTTTAGGGTGGCGATGGTCGGCTATGGGTGGTGCTGGTGGTGGTGATGGTGGAGTGGGTGATGGTGATGCTAGAGTTGGCGATGGTGATGTTGTTGATGGGGGTGGTTGCTGGCTGTGCCCGAGGCGGAGGCGGCGGTCGTGGTGGTAGTGGCGGTGGTTTAGGTGGTAGTGGTGGTGATGGGGACGATGCTGGTGGCGGCGATGATGGGCTGAGGGAGGTGGCCGGGGAGAAGAAGGAGTTGGGGACGGAGGTGGCAGGTGGTGATGTTGGTGATGGGGGTGGCTGCTGGCGGCGGAGCAGCGGCTGGTGGTGGCAGCAGGGGGTGTCATCGATGAAGGAGGTCGGAGGGAGAGTGGGTTCCGGGGTGGTCGTTGCCGGAGATGGCGGAGGCGGCGGGCTGAGGGAGGAGTCGGGTGGTGAGGGTGAGAGGATGAAATTCGGCTAGGGTTTGGGTTTGGTTGATGAGAAAATAATTAAAGGGAGGAGGATGTTGAATTTATACACATGTAAGGGGGTTGGTTGACCTAGGAAAAGTTGACTTTGGTCAACATCCTCTTTGGTTGGGCCTTGGGCTCACATGAGGATCTTTGGGGGCTAGAATTTGCATTAATTAAATTGAAATGCTAGGTTCAATTGAGGGACGATGTTGTGCGTTTGCACATTCCAAAAAATTATGGAAAAAATTCTGTGAAAGGGGAAATTGGGTTTTCTTCATGTATTGTCCAATGGTGTTGACACCTCAATACTTTTTTGCATAAAAATGCCCAACAATTGGGAAATTGCACAAAGATGGAAATTATGTTTTAATTAATTAAATACCGTGCAAGGTGTTCCGGAATTAATTAGAAGTACATGGGATTAAAATTAGGTGGGGCACAAGTGTCATGGACATAGAGGATTCCGTGTAGAATATTAACAAAATTCGGGTTGCACAGAATGGTCAAGATTGTGTCTCCAATTGCGATTGGAACGCACAAGAGTACAAAGTCATATTTTATTTAGAATTAATTAATAACGTCTGTGACGAATGTTTTGCGACTAAAATATAGCACAAGAAAGCATAATTATAAGTTACACAAAGGTCAGAATGGTAGGCGGGCACGTCTAGGACAAGGTTGTGAAATTTGTAGATAGACAATGGCTAGTGTAGTTCTCCAATTATCGAAGCAACGGTAGGGTGCGCTAAGTGATATAAAATATTATATAATTAAATAAAATGTCGTGTTCTAATTCTAATTGGTTCAAACTAGCCCTAATTTCACTATCTAAGCCAAGTAGACCTAATTTTGGATGAGGAGGTTTACAATCAATGTCTACAATAAGATGTGATAAGTAACATATCATGACAAAAATCTATAACATACTAATCCGTGTAACAATTGTGTCAAGAATCAAGTAAGACATCACTAAATACATGTATTATAATAACTATCAAGTAAAGAAAACTATCAGAGAAAGTAATCGCCTGTGGTCCTGAGCTGACAATACCAGTCAATGTTCGAACTGGAGTCCAAGACCTATATATGAACCCTATGTCAAATAAGTGATTTGAAATCATAAATAAGCTTATCTAGCTCTATTTTAGGTTTTTAGGTTAATTGGATAACACTAGGTCAATACCTAATTTTGGGTTCACCAATACCTATTTGGTTGGCCTATGAAGTCATATTAGCTAATACCAAACTAATTCTAGATTTTTTAGGTCAATACCCTATAGGTATAGGTATTCTAGGTATCTCACACTATATATACTATATATAGACTCACATACTCTAATATCTCATAATACCTTAGCCTATTACCCAATACCCTACTATTACCTTGACCAATACCCATTATCTAGCCCGTATCCTAGACACTTACCCTGTATCCAAGTTACTACCCCAAACTATTCCCAATACCTTGGTTTCTTGGTATTCTTGATACCTTGATACACCCTAGGATACTCACTCTAACTTACCCTCACAATGATACATGGGTACTATGGCACTATGCTCTTATCTCACTTGCACTATTATTCCTCTTCCTCACATATAAATTATTACCTCACTCAAACATCACACTAACACTTCACTAGTCATCACTTACTAGTTCAATTATGCACTCACTAACTTGCCTTACTTACCCTCACACTTCACCACTCCTATTATTCTATGCATAGACTATGCACAGACCCAAGCTCCCTACACCTAGCTATTGCTATTGTACCTTAAGTATGCAGCTGTGCAGCAGCCAAGCTACACAGTCTGTAGTGATCAGCAGCAATACAACAATATCCTCTACAGTAGGTGCACTGGACTGTAGTAAGCATGCCTCATACTGCTGCCCAACTGTACTACAACAGCAATCCCGAGCCCCCTTAAAGCCTGCAGATAAGTCTGCACCCAACCCCTCAATTCAAATGCCTACAGACTGGAACATCAATCCCTCTTATCTGCCACCAACTAGATTGTTGCTGCTACTGCAGTTATCTTCTGCCCTTGTTGTTGCTGCAGCATCCTAATGCAGCAGCTGTTGCTAAGTCTTTGCAGAGCAGACCCGACAGAACCCCCTCTCTCCTACATACATGCATACTACACAAACATGCATCCAAGTTACTTCCCATAGGCACCAAGTATCACTTTTATGATAGTCCCACATCCACAAACACATAAACACCTATGATACCCATACACAAATATACACAAGCAAGCTCAACTATCCCCTTTTTACATGCATAAGACAAATAGATACCCATACTCTTAAATCACTCATGACACCTATATGATTCAATAAAGATCGCTATGATACACTCAAGTATCAACCAATCTATGGTATACCTATGATACCAAACACTAAACCATATAAAATACTACTATTATATGAAATAGGATATGAAGTAGTTAGAAGTAGTAGATCTAATGCAATATACATGAATTGACACAAATGAAGCACCAATACAAAGAAATTACCAAATCCTCCTACTAGAATCATAGCGTATCTTGATATGGATATTAAATATCCAATTGTGGACACTAGGACACAATCACAACCATAATATACTCCAAATTTTTTATAAGAACACCACACAAATACTTAGTGGACACAAATTTGTAATTCCACCAAATGGCCTAGAAAAAACTATGCATCAACTAGAAATAGATACTCTACCACCTAATTCTCCATCTATGGGGTTGGATATCACTATAGGTAGGTTCCTATAGGTTCAAATTAGAATTCTAATATAAAAATTGGTAGAAAAATAAATTTTACCTATTGGAAGTTAGATCCCAATGAACTCCACCAAATTAGATATAATAAGGGTAAAATGGACACGATCCTCCTAGCTAGGCTCCCCTCCAATGGCTTTCCTTATCCTTCAATGCTCTACGCCTCCATGGAAATGAGAATGAGTAGAAATTGAGTTGAATTAGAATATGAATTTGGGAGAAATTGGATTGACTTGAGAATAAGAAGCTTGGGGAGAAATAAGTAGTTAATTGAGTAAAATAAATGGAAATCTCCACCACTGTAGGGCCGACCACTAGGGGATTGGTTGAGGGTTGATGCAATATCAAGTTTTTCCCTATCCACTCTCTAATTAGTTTCTAGAAATGTCATGAATGAAATCTTTTTGGTTAGGATGAAATCTATTTAGTTATAGGAGTAAATCTATCTATTCTAGAAAAGAATATTCTATCCATGCCAACTAATACTAATAAATTCTAATTAGCCACTTAATTAACTATTACAAAATAATTAGCAACTAAATGAAAATGACAAAAATACTCCTATTCCTAATTTAGGTGGTTATAAATTTCGTAGAATGGTTCGACAATTTTTGTGAACGAAACATCTGTCTAGGAAGCCCCTTGAACTTTATTGGCTTTCATACTTATCTACCCCACTGTAGTGACCGACTAAAAGAACTTGTTGTTACACGTCCTTATATTTATTTTAATATTATTCGTATGTTTGCAATTTGTCGTTTGTACATGGTACTATACCAATCATGAGTCGGTTGTATTGATATTAAGTTTGATGACGATGACTTGGGGAAGATACTTAATATTCCTAATGAAGGTGAACCCCTAGTTGACATTACCAAATTCAAGTTTTAAAATGACATAACTCTTGAATTGTTTAAAAATTCGATATGTAAACCCAATCTTCGTCCACCCGGACGTCTCTGCCCTAAGTATCTGAATAACTGCTTTTATGAACTGCATCGCATGGTTTTCACTGTCATTATTCCTAAACCTACTTCAACAGATGAAATTACTATATTGAAGATGAATGTACTTTATTATTTGCACTTTGGTGTTCAATTCAGTCATCCTAAGACTATTATTGAGGTCATAGTTCGATGTCGCAAGAACAAGCTTAACCTACTTTATGCTATGTACTTGCCTATCATATTTGCGTATTTCTATATTCCGATGGATGACTATCCCTTCCTTTTTGAGATAGATTATCTTAGTAAAGTCCATAGGACTAAGCCTACTCTTTCTCTAGCTACCCCTCCTGCTGAAGGTGACTCATCTTCCCATGGTCATCCTGATATACCCTCTGCACCTCCTACACCTCTTGCACCTCCAGCTACACTAGACTCCATCTAGGCCATGCTTCAGGATCGTTTCCAATTGAAAGACAATCGTTACCGTGTATTGGACTACCGCAATACACTTCAGGCCTAGGCTATAATCCAACACATTGGCGGACATTCAGTTTGGTTTAGCTTAGCACCCAACCGGACCCTTTTCGAGTACTCGCAATCCTTCTCAATCTGGTTATCACATTGACGACCCCTATGTTCAGCGATACTTCAACCTAGCTGTATCCTACTATGATCCCAACCGTTCGACACAGACTGGTGATGATCAGTAGTTGTTGTAGTACTTCTGATGCTTAGACTTGGAGATGGATCTTGATGATGTTCTAGTTTACTTTACTATGTCTAGAAGCATGGAAAAATCCAAGTCCATGCCCCTGAATAGCTATGCATCAAAGAAATCAAAGCAACATGATTCAGTGAAGTTAGATCGCATGCGCCAAGAGTGCTATGCGGCATGAAGCTCATGCAACATTCAACCAAAGACAATAATTCTTTGTCTTTGCGATAGAGGTAGTGACCTTGAAAGCTTGCGACAAAGATAACATATTTAAAACTATGCAGCAAAGTTTTAGGCGCATACGTCATTCTGACACAGCATTAAAAGATGTGTTATTTCATAATCTGTGCAGGCGATAGTTATGCAAAAGACGTCAGTGCTTACATCAGCATAATAATTACTTTTGTCAGTATACATCTGTGAAGTGCCATATGTCTCCATGCGGCAGAGCCTTCATGCGGTAGTATACCCATGCGACAATAATTCTTCCTTTTTATTATACAGCTGGCAATGACAATTATGAAGATGAAGAGGCTATGCGCATTAAATGCATTAATGGGGCATATGTTACAATGACAGACCATATTAATTTGGGTTTTTGAATTATTTGTAATGCATGCCATATGTCAAGTCGACCGGATTATGCGCATATGTTCAGATCCATATTTTACGTCATATTTATTACAGAAGCCTATGCGATAGAGTCAAAAATAGTTACTTTTTATATTTAGGCGCATATGGTCATTACAGTGTGAATGGATATAAATAGCTGGACATGTGCTTCTCAAACCATCGAAGATAGAGTACTTTTGAGCTAATTTGATGCCCTTTTTGCTAGTGAGCCGAGAGTTAGCATTTTCTTCTTCCAATCTTTGTCTTAGGATAGTCAAAGGAGTAAAGAAGTCGATCGCAGACTTGATCTCCATCGACATATTTTCCCATAATCTTGTACTTAGAATTCCTTGTGTTAGGATTCTTTTAAACTAAAGTAATTTTCTCAATAAAAGTTAATATGACTTTTGTTAACGGAAACACTATATGTTCATATTATGATTAGTTTTTATTATGCTTTTAGTTTGGCTGTCATGCACTATATTGCTTTTATTATTATTAATTATGAGAAACTATGTTTTTATTATCTAGTTGTGTTTGGGTTCTACTTAATGAAATAATATTTACTGCTTATTTAAATTTTATACTTTTATATTCTATCTTGTGTGTTTCTACTTCACTTTTGTGTTTCATTATCTATGTTGCTTTACCTTTTACGGGGGATATATCCATTTTGACGAAGTGACCCCGTAGGAGACACACTGATACTTCAAGTTTCTAGATGAACAAAGATGATACTTTAAATATTTCCACTGATATTTTAAGTTACTAGATGAAAAAAGATGATACTTCAAAAGTTTCCAAATTCCTTTACACTCTTTTTGCGGGGGAGACATCGCTATTTGGAGCTATTACTACCTTTATTTCATATTGTCATATCAGTCGCTGTTTGTCAATTATCAAAATAAAGGAGATTGTTAGCCCATCTAGTCATTGTCAACCTGATTTCGATAATTAACTAAACGACGATTCGATACACTAAATATAGCACAACTGAAGATTGTACAAGAAGGACATCACTGCTCCAACTTCACATGAAGATTGCTACCATTGTGTTTAGTTATTTTATAATTTATTATGTATTTTTACACTTTATTTTTAGTCTATGACTTATGTAAATTCACCTTTTGGCAACTAGATGCACTCAAATCCAAATTCCACTCAAAATAATCCTACCTAAACCCAGATCAAACCAAAAATTCGAGAAAAATTCAAAACCCACTTCAAACCAAGTCAAATTAGCCTGAAACCAAACTAGGATCATTCTGGAAATAGGAAGACCGAAATCGGACCAAGTTCTGTCCGAACTCTGGCCGAACTCGGTCAACCTTAACTAGAAACCTTAGTCAGCCTCCTCTTTTGAATGGTCAGGCTCATAACGTTCAAATTTATGAACGTTTTGTCATGCCCCAGTCTTAAAATATATAGGATCAAGTTACATGAAAATGGTAAGCTACGCGTCAAGTGGACTCCAGCCCAACTCAAATACGTATAAGTTGTCTATACTAGAGCATTATTTCTAATATGACAAGTCTAATTATATCTCAATCCATATAATAATAAACATCAAGAATGAACAATATATTTTATGGTCTGTAGTCCACTAGAATATATGTTCGAATAGACTCTAAGGAATAACATGATTCTATCAAAAATAGGCTATATCAACAGAATAAGTCATATGAGAAATAAATATAATAATGGATAATAATGAATGTAAATATAATTTGATTAATTCCATCAATAATCTAAGACTCGTCCGGTGGAGACAAATCCACTACTAGTTGACCAAAATATAAAGACAAGAAAATAAAGACAAGAAAATAAAGCTAAGTCCATACAATAAACTAAGCAATAGTTGAGTCATCAAATGTGGTTATACCCTCATCTGGTGACTATCCGTAGGACTCCGAGTAATCCTGCAATTTGGAGAAAGGACCAGGTCCACAGTAGGACATAACAAGATACATAGATGCATGCCAAGTATATCAAAAGTATAGCATCTAAAATAGATAGGTAAAGGCAGGAAAATAACTAGAGCAAAACCTATACAATAGTCATATACGAAAGATAACAACTGTCACTACCACATTTCTAGATGGGATAATTTTGTTATTACACATTATTTTTATACAGTGTTATGTTTTATATATTGGGTTATTTATTTATTGGTTAGTGGACTAGCCTATTTATTGGACTTGACAAAAGTGGACCTAATTAGACTTGACATGACATTGAACCCGATATTGGACTAGAAATTTTAGACTCATTAAGTCATTTTGCTTTCATAATTAGAAGATTAGATTAACCTTCATTAGGAATAGAAGCTTCCATAATTAACCTTCCTATTTAAATATCCTTCATGACTAATTAGTTGGGGCAAATAGGACTTTTGGTATTGCTTGGGAGAGGAGTTTATGGCCGGCCACTTAAGGAGGAGTAATTCTCACTCCTCTCCATAATTTACTCCAAATTAGATCCCCAATTATTTTCTTCCCCAAATTGATTCATCCCTACACCAATTTTCCCTCAATCACTCTTATTCCCTTCTATTATCATTATTTAAGGAGCCTATGAGTTTGGATTTCAAGAAGCACTTGGAGAAGAATAATTTGGTTGAGATATTGTGTCCTAATTGTGTCTATTGAGCTTTGCATTGGAAATCCATATCGCAATAGGTATAACTCTGAATTTCCTCTTTAATTAGAATCTAAATATTGAATTTGACTATTAGGAACCCTTTCATGGCTAAAGACTACCCATAGGAAGAAGGACTAGGTTATTATAACCCATATTATGATTTTTACATTGAGTTTTATGTCCAATTTTGGAAAAATCTGAGATTGGTGCACCCAGTGTTTGTCATTAGGTCATTGGGTCTATTTAGAATTAGATTGAGTTTGTGAGGCTAGATACGTATCCACAATTAGATATGAGTAGGACGTATCATGATACTTTGTGATACGCTATGGTACGGGTTAGCAAATTGGGTATAATTAGGGTTTTGCCTATTTGGTGCCATTTCGTTATTAATTATATTATAAGTAGTTAGTATAATATTTGAGATACCATATTACATGTATTAGGAGTGAAGCGTAGAGATTTGGTTGGTGTGTCAATGTGTTCCAAGTGCATATCATAGATTATCTTGGATACTCATGCCAAGTGTTTGATTCAATGCTTTAGTGTGTGTATCATATATATATATATATATAGTGAATAAGTGTATATATGTGGGCTTGTTGTTGTTGTTGTTGTTACGTTATGTGTTATATGAGATGGTCAGGTTGTGTTACAGCTACTGTAGCTTATCACTAAGAGTACAGTTAATTGTGTGTGGGGGTGTTCAGTTTGATTGCAATACAGGCCAATTGCAAGCAGTGGAATTAGTGAATGAAGGGTGTTCTAGTCCAGGAATGGAGGGAATGGCAGTGAAGGGAACTTGATTAAGTATGTGTGGAACTCAAGTGCAGTGTGTACTATTATTGCAGTTGAGTGACAGAGTTATATTTATGTTGAATATTGTGTGTGTTATGATACCTGGTATTATAGCATGTGAGTGGCATATGTTATAACAATAGGATTGGAAGTTTTGTGTGTGTTGCAGATAAATTAGCAGTAGAGGGGCCTCTGGTTTGAGGGCATGTATATGTGCAGTGAAGGGTTCTGTGTTACAGCAGTCCCTACAAGTAGGGACTGCATTGGGTAGTTGTAAGGGGCATTCTATATGTCTGTAACTGTGTGCTAGTATGTGAGTTCAGTTGCAAGGGGATCTTAAGGACTGCAAGGGTGCATCCAGGTTGCAGGGTCAAAAGCTGCACTGGTGGCCTATGCAGATTACCTATGATTGGTAGCAGTGAAGTAGCATTGCTATAGTTTGAGTGTGTTTTAGTGTAAGGGTTGGAAGAGTGAGACTGATATGGGCAGTGCAAGTGTGAATTTGTGAAGTGTGGTGTTCAGGATATTGTATATGAGGGTTAGTGTATTTAAGATACATGAGTGTAGTCTTGGTTATTAAGAGAGGTAACAAGGTAAAGGGTAAGCTATAGGTAAGGTAAGATTAAGATAATGGTATCTAGGATATGATAACTAGTGTTAGTCATGGGATAAGTATAAGGTATTAGTTATATATAATGTGTATTAGCCTATAGTGTAAGGTAACCTAGATACTAGGGTATTAATAGGATACCTTGGGATAATAGAATATATGGGTATATATATATATATATATATATATATATATATATATATATATATATATATATATATAAAACTTAGTGATATTAACTAGTTAGTTGACACCAACAAGATATTGACCTAGAACCTAGGTATGGCATAGTACCATCTAGTACCCACTATTTAAGACTTGTAATCAACCTAGAAGCTAAGTATGGATCTAAAACCAAGGTAAATACCTAGTTTGACCTAGTTTGACTAGCATGACCTAAAAATGGCCTAAAAATCATATTTTCACTCATTTTAGCTTATTATTACTTCATTACACCCAAATGATATGATATTTCATATATAGGTCTGTGTGACACCAGCTCGGGTATCGAGTTATACCATTTTCTTAGGACCATGGACGAGTACATCTCTCTGTTATTTTTTATTATATGATATTGTATATATCACATGTTCTAGAACTGTAATACTTAATTCTGACACATTGTTACATGGACTGGTACTATATGGATCCTATCAGGAGATGTTATCACTTTATCGTGTACAAATGATACTACTTATATATATACTTTATCGTGTGCATCAGGTATTCCTTGGGCTCGTATTTATTCGTGTATTATATTCATGTATGTAACGTATCGTGATCGGATCCATGACCATTGGTTGGGGCGGGGGAGTAGAAGTTGGTTATGTGATCAATCACTAGTGTATTTGTGTACATGTCGATTATACACCTCATGTATAATCGAGTTACCTTAGTATAATCTTGTTCAACCTAAACTGATTACATAACAAACTTGTACTCTAAGGCACTTAGTCACTATTCTATTTTCTCTCACTTACAGTTCATTACATATTGCTTGTATTTCACTTTCCAGTATTTATCTGCTTATCTCGGGTATATTTTCATTTACTAGTTACTTGTACATCTTGTATTCTTTTCTATTACTTGTCATATATTCTCTACCATATATTTTAAACTGCTTTCAGAGTTTTGTACTTTGATCCAATCCTAACTGGATATATTTTTTAGATGAGTATTTAGAGGAGTTATGTCACACTTACTACGGGCCATAGAATGACGATCTAGTTGGGACAGCAACCTTAGAATAGGATAATATAGTGCCAACCACCGAGGAGACTCAACTAGTATAACAGATTTAGTTATTTACCCTATTGTACTAGATATGTCTCTATCTTAGATATTTGGCATGTTATATATATATTTGAGGCTATTTATGTTGTGGCTAGACTATTAGACTTGGATTTAAATTATATTTGTTACTCTATGACTCTATTTCTTCTATTCCATATTATGCCATTATCTTCCTCTAGTTTTATTGTGATTGAGCATTGCTTATCATATTGTCATATTGTCCTCCATTTTGGAGTTGAGATATCATGACAGGAATATTATATATATTGTGTGAGATGTGTATATAGTATTGTTGACCTAGACAATATTCTACAATCGATGTTGCAGCGTAGGCTAGACGTACCCACTTACTCGTACCCTCACATCGAGTGCAGATCGTGACACATTTTTATGATGGTCTATACAGGTCCATGTAGTAGTGCTCAGAGTTGGAGTATTACTACGAGCTTGCTTTAGGATATAGGATATAGGATGAGAGAAAATTCAATCACAACTAGGAAAATTTCCAATCTATTGATTTTGCTATCCTTATCAATCTAAATATTTGCTTTCTTTGAATATTACTTTTCTTCTTTTATGATATCGTATCTTGTGCCTTATTGATTCTTTTGCTTCGATCTGTCTTAAGGATACCGTCGAAGACCAGGTCACAGCGCTCCAGAGCAGCTTCAGGGAGGTCGAAGACTTCTCTACCTCCAACTCAGAGGGTTGCCCCACCATTTTAGGTGTGGGCCTCAGATGTTTTCGGTGGTCCTCCTCTACCAGTTCAGAGGGTCGTTTTAGTCGCTTTAGAGGGACTTCCACCGCCTCCAGCACCAATAGATGCCTCGCAGATGTTTGCGCTCTTCAGGAAGATGATGGAGGCCCAGAGGGCTGAGGCACAACATCTTCAGTCAGACTTGATACGACAGGGTCTCGAGTACATCCACTAGTTAGCACTAGTATCATGGAGAGAGTAGCGCTTGTTCAACCGTAGATTATATCGCCTCATCCCACCCAGCAGCAGCCGAAGCCAGGGACTATAGTAGATTTCAAGAGGATGCTACCTAAGTATTTCAAGGGCATAGAAGGTGTCACGCCCCAGTCCCAAAATATCGAGGGACTAGACACGTGGCAATGGCCAGCAGTACACACCGATGGACACACCCAATTTAATGGATCTATCGGGGCATACTTAAGCTGTAGTACATCAATAAATAGGTCCAATGATACAAGTCACAGTCTATTCTAATCTCATCCATAACAGATAATCACAGATCAAATGCCAGAATAATACAAATAAAATAAACTAACATATCTCAATAAAAGTGTCTCGGAGAACAATCCGAGAATAAGTCTGATACATCAACGCAATAGACTGGAAATAAAATAACTAGAAACAGAAATAAATGAGTATCTCAAGCCAATGCTCAGGAGAAGTCCTCTGGTATGATCTCGTCCTCGGATCCTGGTTCTGCTCCAATGTAGGCACCTGCTTCTGCTAATGCTAATGCTAATGCTCCAGTCCCGTATACCTCGGGATAGATCTCGTCAGCTAATCCTGGGGACATAATCCGGATCCAGGTCCTCAGGAGACATAGTAAGGTATAAAATAACTCAAGCCAAAATAAATATTAGTGTAGCAATAAATGAAACAATAGGGTAAATATATAACCAGCTAAGTGATATGCAAGTTGAGAGTTTTAGTCATACTTGGGCTGAGACTACTACAGGATCAGTGTCGGAGAAACCCATAGTAGTATTCTCTTGAAGGGCCAGTATATTACCAAAGCTTTGTGTCAGAGTCTAAGGCACTTCCATTAAAATATTATATATATAATCAGCCTTATGTATGGTAATTCTCTCCCCACCCAATGTAATCACACGTCTCATGTCCATGACACGCAGGATCAAAACTAATGCACCAAGTCATAATAAGATCTAAGAAAATAATATCTATGTCATGAAACCTGTATCCTATACAGAATCACCTTGAATAATTTAGGAAGATTCTGTCTCATGATTAGTGTCAGGTGTCCTGGGTATAACGTACTTGATATGACAAGTACGAGAATGTATAGGGTCACGATATCCATCTCTAGGTGACATTACACAACTCTGCGTAGAGTGTTGGCACCCGACTATTAATCGGACGCAAAGTAAAGTCACACGGTCCTAGGTCAAGCGTGTACAGCATATAAATAAGATAAAGAAATATGTAACAAGAACTGCAAGTTTTGGCAAGGTACACTTGCCTGGGGTTCTGGTTCCAACTGTAGCTCTGGTCTCAGTGTGGTTTGCAGGTACTACTCCTGTTGCTGAAATAAACATCACCATAAGATTCAGAAAATATTAAATAGCTAGAAATGCCTGTCCTTGAGTCCAATTTGGACACATGAGCAAAAATAACAGTTTCTGGTCAAAGCGAGGTCCACGTGTGGGCTGCTTTGCACCGAAAAATATGGCAAGGTCAAAGGTCTCCAAATTCGTCAAACTTAGTATCAACAAGTCAGGAACGATGATACGAACCCAACGGAACTTCCAGAATTGGATTCCGATGAGCCGATCAAAAAATCGCCCGTCAAGTGGAGCCACGGGGCCTGCGATACGCGATTTTGTCAACGTTCTCAGAATCGAACCAAACTTGGGTCACAGGACCAGCGTATTGCTACGAGTCCGATGGCACAAGTTTTGTCTCAATCTGACGTGTGTACACAAAGTTACAACGAGATTCAGAACAGCCCGATACGGGGCGTTGTCGACGGATACGCGTTGATTCCGGTGTGCACGCACATCCAAGTTAACTTCTGCGAAATCCTGTACGTCCGTATCAACGGCTCGCATGTTTCGGTAAAGACCACACGCGACCAAGTCGTCCCGTTTGGCGGGGCGCACTCAGTTCCGGCGTGAAATGGGGTATTATTTTTCCTGTTTATTGATCGCGGTTCGCGATCACCACAGGTTGCGACGCACCGAGTGGGTTGCACGGGCATCGAGGGGGTCACACAGTCTATGTATCACAACTGGCGGAACCAAAAATGGGTCAACGAGGAGAGAGAACGGGTTACCTGAATAGGGCTCCGTGGAACAAGGTTTTTCGTGTCCGGGTCACTGTGCTGTGTCCTGAGTCAGCCGTGTCCGGGTTACTGTTTCAGATATAGGGTTTTGGTTCTGTGGCCGGAGACTGCCGGAGCTGGCTGGGGCTGCCAATGGGGTAGACCGAGGACGGCGAGGCGGGGACGGCTCGTCGGCTCCGGGAGGGAGAGGGCGTCCGGAGAGAGGCGGCTGCGGGTCGTCGTGGAGGTCGGGCTCAGGGAAGTTTTGCGGGGTGTCATCGAGGGCTGGCTAGGGTAGAGGAGGGAGGCGGCGGGTCAGTTCGTCGAGAAAAGGAGGAGTAAGGTGGAGAGGTGGTGGAGATGGTGGAGGTAGTCGGGGACGAAGGCGGAGGAAGAAGAGGCGACTAGGGCACGGTAGCTGAGGGGCTCGGGGTTTGGGTGCTTGACGGTGGTGGCTAGGGTTCGTCATCGAGGACTGCGGGGGGGGGGGGAGCGGAGTAGAGGAGGGAAGGCGGTGGTGGGGCGAGTCCGGGCGGCCGAGGGGACTGGGCAGCGGAGCAGAGGAGGGAAGGCGGAGCGGGGCTACGGGGTGTGTCCGGGCGGAGGAGACGGCGAGGGGAGGTCGGGGATGAAGTCTGGAGGATTAGGGTTCTGGCAAGGCGGCGAGGGGATTAAATAGGCGGAGCTAGGCGGCTTAGCCTGGTCGAAACAGTAAAGGATTCTGAATCCAATTAGGGCTCCGATTAGGGTAACGGGTTTGGGTCCGCGGGTCGGGTTCAACATGAATCTGGCCCGACCCGCTAGTGTTTAAGTATGGGTTTGGGTAGGCGGGTTTCGGGTCGGGTTTAGATCCGACCCGACCCGCTAAGGGCTGGGTTTGGTTCAATTGAACCGGGTCTGGGTTGATTTAGTTTATTTTGGAAATAAACCGGGTTTATTTCAAGGTTTAATTCGGTTTAAAATTTAATTAATTTTTAGGGCTTTAAAAATGCTTCCGGAGTCCAATAAATTTTTGAAAAATTATCCTATGTCTCGTTTTTCATTTTACACCATAAATATTATTTTCATAATATTTTAATATTAATTAACATCCTTTACAAATCATTTAAATTCAAAATACCTAGGTTTTAATTACAGAAAAATCTCAAAAATTATAGAAAATTGTGAAAAATCTAAATTAAAAATTCTTGAAAAATCAGGTGGGTTACAATCTACCCCCCTTAAGAGGATTACGTCCTCGCAATCAAAGAATAATCGGTCAACAGAGATGACACGGTTGCAACCATTGTTCGAAGCACATCACGATCAAGGAGATTCAAGGATGAGAGTGTAAGAATAATACATAGGGAAAATTATTTCCCTAAGCAATGGAAGTTATGGAATTTCCGAATGAAGGAAATCTAGAAAATTACAGTTTTTAGAAAACCAGTTTATCATTTATAAAAGCATACTAGGTTATCACTTATGAAACCATATTAGGTTAACAATAATTAGCAAGTTAAAACTATCAGGTGAAGTCTAAGGTCACGAACCAACGGGCACGAAGTAAAATTATACTTAGAAGCAAAAATTATGAAAACTTACGCGCATTAGCTACTCCATGAATCTGCGCGTCCTCCAAAGTCATCGTGAAAGCTTGTCCTCGTCCTTGAGGTGGTGCCCTCTACGGTTGCTGGGCCTGCTGGAAGAGTGCTGGTTGAGGTGCCAAAGGTGGCCTTGGTTGATATCCTCCTGGTGCTGGTAGAGCTTGTTGGTTTGCCCTTGGTGTTCCTTCTCTATGCTCAGGGCAGTCCCTTACTGCATGCTGTCTGGATCAGCAACCTAAGCATAGTCCGAATTTACGTCTATACTCATTCTTATTATGGCCTATCTTGCCGCAGTAGTAACATGTAGGAAAAGTTAGGGATTTGGATACAGCTCCTTGTGGTGCTTGATGCAGATAAGGTTTCTTTGCAGCTTCTCCATATGGTACTCGGGCTGGTGCTGATGTGGAAGGTCGCTTCAGACTGGTCTCTCTTCTGGTGATGCGCTCCATGCGTCGGGCTACAGCAAGGACGTCTGAGTAGGATGTAGGTACAACGGATCCAATTAGTTTCTGTAGCTCAAAGTTTAGTCCGTCGAAGAACTTCTCGGCCTTCTCTTCTTCTGTCGGAATCAAGGTAGGGGCGAAGCCACTCAGACGAATGAATTCTACGTTATACTCTTCTACCGTTATAGTATCCTGAGTGAGGCGATTGAACTTGTCCCGCAGTTCTGATCGAGCGGTAGATGGAATGTACATCTCCTGAAAGAGTCTGGAGAACTCCTCCCAGGTGACTCGGTCTGGTCCGAGCCGGGTCTCCTCAGATAGCCACCAGTGATGTGCATTGTCCGTCAATTGTATTCTGACGACAGTCATCCAACGTTCTCGTGGAAGCTCAGCTGCTTCTAATTGATGTTGTATGTTGGTGAGCCACTCATGAACTTCTGTGGGATCCTCTTTGCCTGAGAAGGTACAGGGCTTCAGCTGGCGGAAATCGGTGATAGAGCTCGTCGGTTGCTGTCGAGTTGGTAGGTTGGCCTGCTCTAGTACATTTACTAGGCTGTTCCTCAAGTAATCCGCTTCGCGACGCTGAGCTTCTTGATAAATATGTTGTTGGGCTTGCATCATTGCGTAGATCATTTGGAATATCTGTTGCCCATCCATGACTTGTCCTGGTGGAAAAACATGCATCGGTGGAATGAACTGCGGAGGCGGCGGGATGTCATCACGCCAAAATCTAGAAGCTTGCTGATCTGCTTGGCTGCTTCGGTGAGTAGAGGGATCTCCACTCAATGGCGTTACTTCATCTTCTCCGTAGGTGGCTACCGCACCTATTGGTGTTCTTGCTGGAGTTTCGTCGTTTGCTCGTGAACCTATTACTCTGCATCCAAAAATAAACTATAAGAGGCGCACAGGAATCAAGGTAAGATGCTAGTCAAGAAATTAATTTGAATCCAATATAGATATCAAGAACGTTTCAAGCAAGTGGATGAGATCCTTAAAAACTTATCCTATTCTTACTGCAGGCTTGCTCGGTCCCTAAGTTGAAATTGAATAATTTAGTCGTTGACCTGCATGGGCCACCATAAAAACCATGTCACGCCCCAGTCCCAAAATACCGAGGGACTAGACACGTGGCAATGGCCAGCAGCACACACCAATGGACAAACCCAATTTAATGGATCCATCGGGGCATACTTAAGCTGTAGTACATCAATAAATAGGTCCAATGATACAAGTCACAGTCTATTCTAATCTCATCCACAACAGATAATCACAGATCAAATGCCAGAATAATACAAATAAAATAAACTGACATATCTCAATAAAAGTGTCTCGGAGAATAATCCGAGAATAAGTCTGATACATCAACGCAATAGACTGGAAATAAAATAACTAGAAACAGAAATAAATGAGTATCTCAAGCCAATACTCAGGAGAAGTCCTCTGGTATGATCTCGTCCTCGGATCCTGGTTCTGCTCTAATGTTGGCACATGCTTCTGCTAATGCTAATGCTCCGGTCCCGTATACCTCGGGATAGATCTCGTCAGCTAACCTGGGGACATAATCCGGATCCAGGTCCTCAGAGGACATAGCAAGGTACAAAATAATTCAAGCCAAAATAAATATCAGTGCAGCAATAAATGAAATAATAGGGTAAATATAACCCGCTAAGTTATATGCAAGTTGAGAGTTTTAGTCAAACTCGGGCTGAGACTACTACAGGATCAGTGTCGGATAAACCCATAGTAGTATTCTCTCGAAGGGCCAGTACGGTACCAAAGCTCTGTATCAGAGGCTAAGGAACTTTCATTAAAATATTATATATATATATAATCAGCCTTATGTATGGTAATTCTCTCCCCACCCAATGTAATCACACGTCTCATGTCCATGACACGTAGGATCAAAACTAATACACCAAGTCATAATAAGATCTAAGAAAATAATGTCTATGTCATGAAACCTGTATCCTATATAGAATCATCTTGAATATTTTCGGAAGATTCTGTCTCATGATTAGTGTCAGGTGTCCTGGGTATAACGTACTTGATATGGCAAGTACGAGAAAGTATAGGGTCACGATATCCATCTCTAGGTGACATTACACAACTCTGCGTACAGTGTTGGCACCCGACTATTAATCGGACGCAAAGTAAAGTCACACGGTCCTAGGTCAAGCATGTACAACATATAAATAAGACAACAAAATATGTAACAAGAACTGCAAGTTTTGGCAAAGTACACTTGCTTGGGGTTCTGGTTCCAACTGTAGCTCTGGTCTCAGTGTGATTTGCAGGTACTACTACTGTTACTGAAATAAACATCACCATCAGATTCAGAAAATATTAAATAGCTAGAAATGCCTGTTCTTGAGTCCAATTTGGACACAGGAGCAAAAATAACAGTTTCTGGTCAAAGCGGGGTCCACATGTGGGCTGCTTTGCACCAAAAAATGTGTCAGGGTCAAAGATCTCCAAATTCGTCAAACTTAGTGTCAACAAGTCAGAAACAATGATACGAACCCAACGGAACTTCCAGAATTGGATTTTGATGAGCCGATCACAAAATCGTCCGTCAAGTAGAGCCGCGGGGCCCACGATACGTAATTTTGTCAACGTTCTCAGAATCAAACCAAACTTGGGTCACAGGACCAGCGTATTGCTACGAGTCCGATGGCACAGTTTCGTCTCGATCTGACGTGTGTACACAAAGTTACAATGAGATTCAGAACAGGCCAATACGGAGCGTTGTCGGCGGATACGCGTTGATTCCGGTGTGCACGCACATCGAAGTTAACTTCTGCAAAATCTTGTATGTCCGTATCAATGGCGCGCACGTTTCGGTAAAGATCGCACGTGACCAAGTCGTCCCATTTGGCGGTGCGCACTCAGTTCTGGGGTGAAACGGGATATTATTTTTTCTGTTTATGGATCGCGGTTCGCGATCACCACAGGATGCGACGCACCGAGCGGGTTGCACGGACAAAAAGGGGGTCACACAGTCTACGCGTCACAACTGACGAAACCAAAAATGGGTCAACGAGGAGAGAGAACGGGTTACCTGAACAGGGCTCCGTGGAACGAGGTTCTTCGTGTCCGGGTCACTATGTTGTGTCATGAGTCAGCCGTGTCCGGGTTACTATTTCAGATCTAGGGTTTTGGTTCTTTGGCCGGAGACTGCCAGAGCTGGCCGGGGCTGCCATTGGGGTAGGCCGAGGACGGCGAGGCGGGGACGGCTCGTCGGCTCCGGAAGGGAGAGGGCGGCGGGAGAGAGGCGGCTGCTGGTCGTCGTGGAGGTCGGGCTCAGGGAAGTTTTGCGGGGTGTCGTCGAGGGCTGGCTAGGGTAGAGGAGGGAGGCGGCAGATCGTTTCGTCGAGAGGAGGAGGAGTAAGGCGGAGAGGTGGTGGAGATGGTGGAGGTAGTCGGGGACGAAGGCAGAGGAAGAAGAGGCGGCTAGGGCACGGTGGCTGAGGGGCTCGGGGTTTGGGGGCTCGACGGTGGCGGCTAGGGTTCGTCGTCGAGGACTGCGGGGGGGAGCGGAGTAGAGGAGGTAAGGCGGTGGTGGGGTGAGTCCGGGCGGCCGAGGGGACTGGGCAGCGGAGCAGAAGAGGGAAGGCGGAGGGGGCTGCGGGGTGTGTCCAGGCGGAAGAGACGGCGAGGGGAGGTCGGGGATGAAGTCTGGAGGATTAGGGTTCCGGCAAGGCGACGAGGGGATTAAATAGGCGGAGCTAGGCGGCTCAGCCTGGTCGGAACAGTAAAGGATTCTGAATCCGATTAGGGATCCGATTAGGGTAACGGGTTTGGGTCCGCGGGTCGGATTCAACATGAATCCGGCCCGACCCGCTAGTGTTTAAGTATGGGTTTGGGTAGGCGGGTTTCGGGTTGGATTTAGATCCGACCCGACCCGCTAAGGGCTGAGTTTGGTTCAATTAAACCAGGTCTGGGTTGGTTTGGTTTATTTTGGAAATAAACCGGATTTATTTCAGGGTTTAATTCGGTTTAAATTTTAATTAGTTTTTAGGGCTTTAAAAATGCTTCCGGAGTCCAATAAATTTCTGAAAAATTACCCTATGTCTAGTTTTTCATTTTACACCATAAAATATTATTTTCATAATATTTAATATTAATTAACATTATTTAAAAATTATTTAAATTCAAAATACCTAGGTTTTAATTACAGAAAAATTCCAAAATATTACAGAAAATTGTGAAAAATCTAAATTAAAATTCTTGAAAAATCAGGGGGGTTACAGAAGGGATTCTTTACGTAGATGATTGGTTAGAGGATATCGAAAGGATCTTGCGGTTAACGTCGATGTCAGAGAGCTTACAGGTTGAGGTGGTCGGTAGCTAGTTATTCGATATAGCCCTTACATGGTATCGTACAGAGCCGAGGATTGTGGCACCTGATTTGACTTAGGAAGCTTTCAAAGAGCTTTTTAATGAAAATTTCTTCCCTGATGTGGCTCTGAGTGCCTTGGAAAGCCAGTTTCAGAATATTGTCCAGGAGATATTTCGGGGGACAAGTATACAGCCGAGTTTTGTCGACTGAGCAGATTCGTGGAGGTACAGAACCCATTGGTGAGAGCGAGAAAGTTCAGGAAGGGTTTGATCATGAAGATCAAATCGCACACCATTGGGCATCATACCGCGATATTCGAGGAGATTCTGGCAGACGCTCAGATAGCAGAGGATGACTTGGAGCTTAAGTCCAAGAGGAGGAGAGATGTATCAGGTCAAACTAGCAGTAGTGTAGGTCCAGCTAAGTGACCCTATTTTCAGCAGTAGAGGACTTTTTAGCCATATTGCAAGTAGTTTCCTGCGCCGATCAGAACACTAGTACAGCAGGCACATCATATATAGAGGCCAGGCCAGCCGACTCCTAATTGCCCTTCCTGTAAGAAGCCAGGACACGGCTGGGATTCTTGTAGAATGAGGCTGGGTAGGTATTCATTTTTGGATTAGCGAATCACTAGTTGAGAGACTATCATCTTGCTCTAGCTCATCCAGCTCAGGACAGATCCCCAATTCAGAGAGCACCAACGAGGCCACCTGCGGGTCATCATAGAGGACCTCTATTACAGACATAGAAGTAGAGATTCACCCAGCACCAGCAGCAGCAGAGAGGGGGCACATCAGGGGCGAGCATTCGCCATGATGGTTGAAGAGACTGAGCATATTGGAGACATGATTTCAGGTTCAGTCCTTCTTGATTCTATTTCAGCATTTGCTTTATTTGATTTCGGTGCTTCCTATAGTTTTGTATCTGTATCTTTTGCTCTTAAGCATCATTTAGAGGCTGAATCCTTGGCTAGGACTTGCAAGATCATGACTGGGGGTGGCATTATCTTGGTCAGTAATATTTATAAGGATCAGAGAGTTATACTGGGAGGCCGGAAGTTGAGTTCGTACTTACTCGTAATGCCACTTTCGAGCTACGATATTATACTTGGGATGGATTGGTTGAATAGGAACCATGCTAGCATAGATTATCATGGCGGCAGGGTATTATTTCGACCGCCAGGAGAGCCAGAGTTTGAGATTGCCAGAGGAACAATAGAGTAGAACGAGGGTGCCATCTGTGGAGCCATGGTAGAAGAGAAGGAGATGGCACATTCGTTGATAGCATCGTTTATAGATGTTTTCCCAGAGTAGTTGTCGGGTTTACCGTCAGACCGAGATATTGAGTTCTCTATAGACTTGGTGCCAAGCGTAGAGCCAATATATCACTATGTTTATAGGGTCAACAACAACAAACTGACAGATTTGAAGAAGCAGGTGGACGAGTTATAGGATAAAGGCTTTATCAGATCCAATTCATCACAGTAGGGTGCTCCGGTATTGTTTATACCGAAGAAGGATGTGTCAGTACGCATGTGTATCAACTATAGGGCTCTGAATAACCTCACTAGTAAGAACAAATATTTGCTGCCAAGGATAGATAATCTCTTCGATCAGTTGAGCAGAGCGAAGGTATTTCGAAGATAGACTTGAGGTCAGGCTACCACCAAGTGAAAGTGAAAAAGGAGGATATTTTGAAGACAATATTTCATACTCGGTATGGCCATTTTGAGTTCATAGTGATATCGTTTGGGTTGACCAATGCCCCGGCGGTATTCATGAACCTGATAAATAAGGTGTTCCATCAGTACCTAGATAAGTTCATGGTGGTGTTCATTAATGATATTCTTGTGTATTCAAAGACGCCAGAGGAGCACAAGGAGAACCTGATCTGAGACACGTCTCACAGTATTCATATTCTATGCAGATACGTATTTTTTGTGCTATTTATTGCATTTTAGTTGGTTCTCGAGACAACTTAGAATTCTCAAAAATTGAAACTTTACTACCTGATCGGTATACCGACGGTATACTCCAGTATACCGACGGTATACCGATCCTGGAGATTTTTGTTTCATTTTTTGAGATTCCTATATATAATACTTAATTTTCTTTCTCTTCTCTTTTCTCTTTCTCTCTCTTCTCTTTCCCCTTCTCTCTTGAGCTTGGAGCTCGGTCTTGAGACATGGAGTGTGGTTTCTGAATCCCTTCGAGGTGGTGGTGTTTAGGATAATAAACGAGAAAAGATTTGATGAATGCAGAAAATGAGGTCTTGTGCGAAGACCCGCCCTTCTTTTATGTTTACAAACAAGATTGTACAAATTTGATCCTACACGAGGATGTCTAAGTACAATTTATTTAATCTGGGTGAATATTGCTATAGGTGTCTGATCTGCAGTGGATCACTTTAGCCCTTGGACCACACGATGTTGAAGAAGTGCCGTGGAAGACAGGTAGCAGCTTCAAAGGTTGCTAAAGAGGGTGGATGCCGGATGCCAAAGTCGTCAATCCCTTCTCTTTGCCTGAGCTCTAGATTCTTCTCTCTCTCTCTCTCTCTCTCTCTCTCTCGACCGTTGGATCTGGTACTGGATCTCTTGATTAGTTTTTAGAACTAACTTCTTCGACCCTCCAATTTGTCGACCTTCTTCCTCATTGATAGAGGTCTCTATTTATAGAGTTTTAGTGACAGTGACCACACAGTCGGCATAGAAATCGAGTAGTGGAAAGTACAGCACCCTTTTACACGATAGTTTAAAATAACCAATGCCTGCGTATAAATGATCTTTTGAGTGAGCATGTGATGCGCGTCCAACTAAGGGACAGAACGCGTATATCTGCTACGAAGATCACGGCGTAGAAGCCGCGTAGGTAGTTATCCCTTGTGTAGAAGAGGTTGGCGTAGAAACCAAATGACTGTCACCATGGCATAGAAGCCAAGTAGGCATAGAAGCCGAGCAGGCATAGAAGCCGAGCAGGCGTAGAAGCCGAGGGGTCATAGAGGCCGAGGAGGCGTAGAAGCCGAGTGGTCATAGAAGTCGAGTGGGCATAGAAGCCGAGCAGGCGTAGAAGCCGAGTGGGCATAGAAGCCGAGTGGGCATAGAGGCCGAGTGGGCATAGAAGCCGAGACGATGTGGACGTTTTAGCCGGAATTACAGCTCTTAGAGATATAATCAAATCTCTTGCATTAAATGCAGAGATCTGCCCCCATCTTGTGCATTAAATGCAAAGGCCTGTCTTTAAGATTTGCCATCATTCTGCTCATTAAATGCAGATACGCACCTCGAATCCTGTACGAAGAGTGACTACTGATGTGGCAGTCTGTTTACCTTTTGTGGAGCGTAAGAAGCTCACGTCTGCCTGTGTAAAACTGGACAGCGTATTCCCTTATATGCGTAAGAGTAGTTTACGCAAAGGGGATGCCACTAAACGACGGTTCAGTGATATTTAATCAAATCTCCTGCATTAAATACGGAGATCCGCCATTATCCTGCTCATTAAATAAGGAGGCGTGGTTTGAAGGTCTGCCACCCTTCTGTGCCTCAAGTGCAGAGACGTGCCTCAGGCATCTGTTAGTATTTGGCGCTTCAAATGCAGAGACGTGCCTCGAGAAACTGTCACCGCTCTGCGCATTAAATACAGAGACGTGCCTCGAGCCCTGTACGAAGTGTAGCTTTTTGACGTGGTAGGCTGTTTGTCTTACGCGGAGCATAAACAGCTCACATCTGCCTGTGTAAAACTGGACAGCGTATTCCTTCGTATGTGAAAAAGTGGTTTATGCAAAGGAAATGGCAGTAAATGACAGCCTGGGTTGCAGTGTCGCGCCATCATGATACCCGCCGCTTGGGTTGTCGTGCAGTACTCTTTGTCAGGAGTCCAGACGTCAGGTTCATTGCATGATCTGACAGGTTTATTTCGAAGAATACGAAGCGTTCCTCGTACACTTCAATGCTGCATTGAAAGCGGATGAGTTTTATGCCATATAGGCGATGTAGCACCTCTTTTACGCTGAAGCAGCCTGGTCACATTGCACTACGCGGATGGTCCTTGAGATTTATATTTTATGCTGTGCTCAGCGGAGAAGCTCTGTTGCATGTTGATGGCTCTGAGGTCCTCTTTTTATGCTGCCCTGTATGAACATGCTGTGCATAGCTATCCAGCGTATTTTTCTTGCTTCTACAAGACCCCCTTTAAAGCTTTTAAATTTCTCGTAATTTGAAATGCTTTGAATGAAGCATGAACCGTTCCTTGTAACTCGAAACGCTCTGAGTGGAGCCCAAAACGGTCAAGCCTGACACGTTCTTTCATGGCTGACTTTATGGCAAAGTTATTGGGGATCGGTGCTCTTTCTCGCCTATAAAAAGGCTGAGGAGTTCTCTTGTTCTTCCTACACTTCCCTCATCATACAGAGATGATGGCCGGAGTTCGTCGGGTCGACTTGAGGAAGAAGGAGATCATGCTCTTCCAGCATGTAAGGAGCCGAAAAAGACGGCATCTTTGAGCAAATGTCCTCTGCAACGATGGATCATGGAAGGATATCATAGCTTCCTTTGCTCGGGATAATCAGCAACTTTGTATGGTGGTTCTTCGGGAGAGAAGAAAGGTCGCATTTCGCCATGCCGCTTGCAAGCGGTACCTTCTTCCATTACCTTCGTGGCACGGGATGTAGGAAAGCAGAGTTATCCTGCTTTTCTTCTCTTGGCAGTATGGGTCTATACCCAGTTCTGCATCCTCCCGCCACTGACCCATATGTCAGTCAGTTTGCTGTTACTGACTGACTGCCGGAGAAGATGGACGAAGGATGCCGTCCATGCGAGAACCTGGCCGAAACAGATTCTGGGCGCGATCTTAAAATGAAAATAAGAAACCCTTCATAGACGGGATTTCCCTCATATGTAACCACGAAAATGGAGAAAAAACCCTTGTAGACTGGATTTCCTTCATATGTAATCATGATTTTAATAAGATCATCTTCTTCTTCATATGGTCATATTGCCATACTTTGCTGTAAAGTCTGAATATGTGTAGCTTCGACACGTCTGATTCTTTACGCTGACTCTGTGTAGAAAGAGCGCTAGGTCTTGTCCTATCTTTTACGCATAACTAAGGATACGCAGAAAGCCGCTTAGCAGTCGAGTGTTCGAACTGTCCTGCTGTTAGGAACCGCGTAGAATTCTGAACTTGTTCTTTACTTCTGATAAACAGAATTTTTTGTTCAGACCGTCGTCTTCAAGAATGATTTCTCGAAAATCCCTTGGAACAGGGTGAGAACTGGCTGTCAAACTGAGTCGCCGTCTTGATTTTGTAGATAAAATATTCAGACTTGATTCTGGACAAACTTTGAATCGACCCCTGAAGAAGAGTAATTTTCAATGTTGAACTCTGTATGCTTTGGGTACTTGGGGTATCTTGAGGTCAAGAAGGAGTATCTTCTGTATGAACTCCTGTAATTGACCGCCTTGAGAATCGTTCAGATGTACTGTACTGGCCTGTGCATCTTTCAGATGTGCTGAAAGTCGTGGAGCGTGAAATCATAAGTTTGTTGCCTCTGAGCGTAAAAAGCCACCGAGCGTGAAATCATAGACTTGTAGTTCCTGAGCGTGAAGTCGTAGGTTTGTAGCCTCTCAAGCATAAAAGCTACCGAACACAAAGGCATCCGGGCGTAAAACCATAGACTTGTAGCCATTGGAACGTAAAACCGTAGATTTGTAGCTGTCGAGCGTAGAAAACTTCTTGGTGCAGAACTGTAGATTTGTAGCTTCTGAAAAGAAAATCTTCCGAGCGTGAAGTCATGGATCTGTTGCCTCTGAGCGTAAAAAGCCACCGAGCGTGAGATCATAGATTTGTAGCTGCTGAGAGTGAAGTCGTAGGTTTGTAGCCTCTTGAGCATAAAAGCTATCGAGCACAAAGGCATCCGGGCGTAAAACTATAGACTTGTAGCCTATGAGCGTAAAACCGTAGATCTGTAGCTGTCGAGCATAAAAAGCCCCTTAGCGTAAGAACCGCGAATCTTCCTCGCACGAAAACTTTTCGAATTTGCTGACTGTCCACCTTCTCTGAGTGAATAGGCTGACGTAGTACCCAATCATAACCGAGTATTAATTTAGAGATTTGGTTCGGGATTCGAGGAGTCCATCCGAACTCTATATATATCCCAAGTTTCTGAGAGAAAAACTTTTCTTCCGTCTTCTGCGAAAGAAAGCCTTCGTCTGTTCGAGTTCTTCTTCGTTTCTTCTCCGAGATTTTAAAGTTTCCAGTAATGGCCTCAAAATAATCCTCCTCCACTAAGGGAAAGAAGGTTGATTCTTCTTCTCGTTCTTCTGCTCAAGTGAGAGCGTCTTCGGTCGGGCAAGGTGAACTTCCCTATGAGCGATGTATCCCGCCGATGAGCAGTGCACCCGGCCTAAAAGGTAGAGCATTTGGGATGAAGAAGAACGACCGAAAATCCTTCGCACACGTTATACGTGACCGTGCTAGGTCACCTCCTGTGCTGATAGCCTCTTTGAGGAAGATGATGCACAGAGACGTTTCATATTTTATGCCCATATTTCTAATGTGTCAGCGCAAAAACTCCATATTTTTGCAGTCCGGTGCACAAGCTTCGACTGTCGGAAGTTGGCGTATAAAATTTGAGTGTTACGCTTCTGGATGAAGATTCTGGCGTAATACCTCAATTTTATCAGTCTGGCGTAAAGCACAGACTGTTAATTTTTGGCGTGTGCTGCAAGATCTGTAATGTCTAGTTATAAGAACTGACGTATTTTTCTTACACTCTTGCAGTTAACTTGCATGTGTCTCCGCTAGCCGATGTGATGGGTTCTGCTGCAAGGATGCTGCACTCCAACTATCTCCGGGCCTCAGTATCCTGAAAGAAGGGAGATTCTGATATCGGCTCAGGGCGAGCGAATGCTGCTGAGCATGATCAACAGGGAGCCCTTGACGTATATAGACGGGGACCAATACATAAAGTCGGCCTTCCTCTTCGAGGACATGATTGACAAGCAGTCCCAAACGAAGCCCAAGAGAGAACTCTGGATTTTCCCTACCGGGATCTTGGTTTTGTATCTGCCCAAAATGCCGAGAGACTATCCCATCTCGGCTTTCTTTCACGCCACACATCCCAGGAAGATATCATGGACGCTGACTCCCGATCTTCACGGCAGGCCGGGGAAGATCTTTCATCTGAAAGGAGCTGACCAGGGGTCATTTGTTAGTCGTCCTTCCGGCAATATGACGGTGTTCAGGGGACTATACCCGGGCAGTGTCCCGAGTGAAGACAGCTTGGTGATCCAGCCGGTCCAATTACCGAATTTTTACAATAATTTTATGGGGCACGGGGGAGTATACCCTAAGGTGAACCCTCGGTACGGTGGGTGGATCACCCCTTCAAACCTTCGATGGGCTCGCTTAGCTGATTGGGCCTTGAAGCATTTTCGGACCGAGTTGGAGAACGTTGGTCTGTTTGCAGCTGTGAGTGCTACCAGTGTTGGGTTACCTCCTAACCCCAACCTGTTCCTGGTACTGATGGAGCAATATATTTCGCTCACCAGGACTTTCGCCACTCTACTGGGGGAGTTGGGATTGGCCCTCCATGAGATGGCAAAGATCTCGAGACTGCCGATGGGGGATACTCCATATGAAGAGTATGTTCCCACGAACCGGGAGCTGGGGGATTCGGACTCTCGGGTAGTGGAGGTCTATCAGGAGCTGATGTGCCACTACCTCGCCTGTACCACTTTTTATGATGAGCCCTCAGATTTGGCTCACATCAGTAAATGGACGTCCTACCTCTTCTTTCACCGGTCCAGGATTGCTAAGCCGGAGAAGGTATTGGAGGGCAAGGATCTGCCTGTGAATCCTCTGAGCGTGCTTAATGCTCAGGTAGTCGACGATCTCATAGTGGATGCTGGGGCTCCGGACTTGATCCTCGACGAAGGGATAGGACAGTATCCTGTAGGCACTAAGGCCTATAGTTATTTGAGGCACTGCCGCAGGCCTCTGTCCAGGGAAGTTCAACTGGATGGCTTCCTCTCCATATGGCTGCGCCGAGTGGTGGTACCTGGCGTCGCATCTGCGGACCTCATTCACCGTAACACGTTTGGCCTGCAGTGCGTCTGGTGTTCGGGGCAAGACTGGGCTTGCTCCCTGCCATGGTGTGTCGCATTCAAGCCGGCTTGAGGGCCATGACTGACGGGCTGCTCGCCGATGAGACTCGACGTGATAGCTTTCCCAGGATAGAATTACCATACCTGTATCTGATGGGATGGTTAATTCTTCATAACCCCAGGGTTATGTCTCCTGGCTCCGGTAGTAGTTCGGGGACTAGTTTCCTGTTGAACTACCAGAAGTCTTCCTGGAATGTGACCACGGTTCTAGACGGTCGGCGGGCGCTGGGCCTCAGTCACAGCTGGAAGCTCTTCTGCACTGTCCCCTCCGTACATCGCAATCAATCAGGGATTAGGCTTGAAGATTCCGGTAGAGAGAAGACCAATCTTTCTTCTGAAGATTTTAATTGGTTGGTCTGCATTAGACCTTCCCATATACTGTACAGGAGTGAAGACCATTGCTTCTTGGAGCCCTACCTGCCTAGTCGGTTTGCCAGACAGTTTGGGTATGATCAGTTGCACGTGGGCAACGCCGTCACCAGCTTCCGGTCCAGGGGTGGACTCATTGATGGAGCGAGAGGATGGCGATATTTCCTCATGGGTTACACTGGAACAATTTTTACCGTGCCGGTTATTACACTCTCCACGGAGCTGCGCATCCTGCACTCGTATGCCCAGTTCTATGTGGCAACGAACACCTTCCATCACAATTTTGACATACATGGAAGTTTTAGGGTGCCCTCCTCCAAGTCTGGGGGAAGAGTCGAAGTTCCCTCGGTCTCTTCCGAAGAGGGTGAGGAGTTTGTCAACCCAGATGAGCCTCTGGTGGCGGTATCGAGGGGTGACGTTCCTTTGTCTGCAGGCCCTTTGGTAATTTCTGGGAAGCGAAGGGCCCCTACTCCGAAGGAGACTTCCCCTCGTAAGGGCAAGAAGAAAATGATTAATTATCCTCTCCGGATCCTTGGTGTTGAGGCTCCTGGAAGTGAGCTTGCATCTCCCCCTGTTGGGGATGATTCTTTGATTGGGGGTTCCTCGCCTTTTAGAGAGGGACCCTCTAATGTTTCGGCTGGTGGTGCCGGAGAATCTCTGCTGGAGGCTGCCGTCGCTGCTACTGCTTCAGGTAGTGGAACGGGGTCACCTTCGGGGCTGAGAATACCTTTATGTGGCTTGGCATCGGGAGAGACTCCTGTCGTGTCTGCCAGTGCATCTGGCGAGATTCCAGCCGACGAGCCTCGATCGGAATTTGACGAGGACCTGGAAGAGCATTCGCCGGTGCTTCTTAGAGCACCCCCTTCTCTAGGTATAATAGCTTGCCTAGCATCATTAAGGAATGATTTAGCTGTACAGGCTGCAGATGCGACATATATGCCGTCGGCCACGGGTAAATATCGTCTTCACGCCTTTTCTTTTAGGAAAGTTAACATTATGCTGATATTAACTTCCTTTCGTCCTCCTTTTAGGCGAAAACCTCTTCGGGGAGGGCAGTGTAGATGCGCCCTTTGGCTCTGGCGACGTCACGAATGTGGTTGATTTTGAAGAGGAAGCATCTTCGGGTGCCGGCTCGCCAGTCGACGAGGTTCCGATATCTTAAGAGGAGGACGAGCCTGTCATTGCGAAAATGCCTCCTTTGAGTATTCTGGTATCTTCGTCCGGTGTTGGCGCTTCTTCTTTTGTCGCACCACCTGTTGAGGCGATGGCCGTGGCCACATCGTCTGAGGTTGTTCTCGGAGGGAGATTCTTTAATGTCGAGGCCACCCCCAGCGTCTAACCGGATCTAGCTGTGCTGATCGGGCAGTACATTGATATCTTCTACACCACTTTAAAAATGTTAATATCAAGGGTGTTGGCAAAGAATCTGAGCTTTGCATCGCTGAAGAGGTCCTCCCAGTCGGCGATAATGCCGATCCGAGAATTCGATGACACTGGGCTAGCTGAAACGCTGGAGGAGATAGTTAATAGTTTGGAGTAACTCATTAACGAATACTTGCAGCTAGCTCAAGGCAATATTGAAGATCTGGTCCAGGCTAGATACGACTCCATGACTGCGCAGCTTACCAAACAGATGGCAGGCATAAATAAATCCATCCAGACACATCAGCAGGAGATGGATGAAGGAAAAGTCGTCCTGGAGGTGACCATTGCTCTTCGGACGAAGTGCCAGGCCGAGCACGAAGGGAATGTAGCGAGGGTCCTCAGGCTGGAAACGAAACTCGCTCAGGCAAAAGAGTGGGATTCCCAGTCGTCGGAAGCTCTAGCTGTGGTGGATAGGCGATTGGGCGTAGCACAACAGAACTTGGCGCGTGCAGATGTCGCTCGTGCTGGTTTTCTTCGGGCTAGAGCCGAACTGTCCCTTATGAGCAATGACGAGGCACGACTGGAGCGGGCTCGCCATGATGTCTTGGAATCCAGGACTGAGAGGATGGCCGTATTGGCGCAGCAGCTTCGCGACCTGACCGCTCCCCCTAAATGATGTACTTTTGCTTTTGCTTTTTAATGTACTTCTGCTCCTTTTTTTTAGGAATAATAAAGAGGCTTTCATTTGACTTTGTGGACCCATCATTTCGGAATATAAATGACAGGTTTGGGATGAAAGTGATATCAGAGGTAATATGGACGTGATATACTCTCGGTAAGTTTTAGCAGGATACATCTATTCAGAGGTTATATAGACATGATAGAATACGATCCCACTAGTTTTGCTTTGGAAGTAGTTTTGTCAGAATAAGGTTTTCGCCATATTCCACTTGAGCAGAGGAGGTTAAGCATAGTACCTTTTCAGGAATTTGCCATTGATAGGAGCTATTAGCAGGTCTCCATTAGGCTGGGCTATTCTGTAAGCGCCGTTTGAGAACGTCGTCTCGATCACATAAGGGCCTTCCCATTTGGCCTAGAATTTGCCATTACTTCTATGAGTGAGAATCATTGGCCTTCTCACAGCTAAGACTAGCTCGTCGACTTTGAACACCCTTTCCTTCACTTTTTGATTAAAAGCCTTGAAAATGCGTGCTTGGTAGAGCGCGATGCGCTGTTGAGCTTGGAGGCATTTCTCGTACCCGAAGAGAAATTAAGAACACTTGGCTTGTTCATCAGTACCCGAAGAGGATTGATCCTGGAGATGATGTGAATGGTTTGGCCTGTGACATAGTGTCGCATCTTTTGGATAGCGAACATCAGAGCCAAGCATTCTTTCTCTACTGGATTGTACCGGTGTTCGGCTCCGACCATCATCCTGCTGAGGTAGTCGATAGCCTGCTCATGACCCATCTCGTTCTTTTGTGCAAGAAGAGCTCCCAGAGAATGATCTATTGTTCGAACATATATCACAAATGGTCTTCCCATGACATGAGGCACCAGAACTGGCGGACTGGTGAGGTAGCGCTTGATATCACCGAACGCTTGCTGACAGCCTTCATCCCATACGAAGGATACACCTTTCTTTATGATACGAGAAAATGGCTGACATCTCCCCGAGATGTTGGATATGAACCTCCGAATATAAGCCAGACGACCTTGAAATCCCCTGTGTTCCCTCAGATTGTGGGGCGGTCGCATTTCTAAGATGGCCTTGACTTTATCAGGGTCCACTTGAATGCCTTTGGCGGTAATAACAAATCCCAGAAATTTGCCACTGGATACACCCAGAAAGGACATTATAGGATTCATTTTGAGTTGATGTTGGCGCATCAATTCAAATACTGTCTTCAAGTCTTGGATGTGATGATCCTTGAGGCGGCTTTTGACAGCTACGTCATCCACGTAACACTCCACTGTCTTGCGTAAATGCTCATGGAATATGTTACTCATAGCCCGTTGGTACGTAGCCTCGGTATTCTTCAATCCGAAGGGCATGACCGTATAGCAATATACTCCCAGTGGTGTCCGAAAGGCAGTGTGCTTCTCGTCTTCAGGATGCATCTTGATTTGATTGTATCCTGAAAATCCGTCCATGAAAGACATACGTTCAAAACTGCTGGTATTGTCAATCATGACGTCTGTGATGGGAAGAGAAAACTCATCCTCGGGGCATGCTGCATTCAGATCTCGGAAATTGATGCAGACTCGTATTTTCCCATTTTTCTTCATGACCGGGACAACATTGGCAACCCAGTTGGGATGTTGTTCTTCTCGGATAAAGCCACAGGATATTAACTTCTTGACTTCAGCTTCAATAGCGTCCATCATATCCGGGCGGAACCGGCGTTGGTGTTGCTTCATAGGCTTCGAATCAGGCAATATGTTGAGCCTATGAGTAGCTACCCTTGGATCAAGGCCTGGCATGTCCTCATAATTCCACGCAAAGACGTCGATATATTCTTTTATCAGCTGGATAACTTCTTTCCTTTCTGCTTCGAAAAGATTGTTACTGATAAATATCGGCTTTGGCGAAAGTTCGTCCCCAACGTTAATCTGGATAACTTTGTCTTCAGTGGGAGGTTCTCTTTGCTCGAAGCTGAACTCCCGTTGTGTATCCATTTGCTGAGCCCAAGCGTCATTCTCAAACGGTTCAGATTCTTGTTCGTCTGATTCGAAGGAATCCGTTACTACCATATTTGCTGATAATGTTCACTCGAGAGCATGAGATGAGTCGGAGGGCGCTGAGCCGTTTTGAGAGAAGGAAAAGATATCCTCGCTTGACTCAGGAGCTGCGAGGGAGGTGGTATACCCTAACCCGAAACGAGTTCGTTGATAGTAGGGATTGCCGTACAGCGGCATTCGTCTGCCTTTCTCGTAGTTGAGACCCGGTTCCAGCTTCAAGTTATAATCCATATTTTGTATGATCTTTAGAGCTTGCGGGCTGTATCTGTGAACCTGTATTTTACCGGCATCGTCGTCGGAAGAATCCTCTTGCACCGTCAGTTCATTGCGTATGCGGCCGAAGACTATCGAATGCTGACTGCTGCAAGTAGGCGGGACAATGAAGATAGAATCCTCATACGGTCCGTATGTCATTGTGACATTGGATGATGATGCCATTTCCCATATATATGGATGATAGGAATCTATAGCTTCCAAGAATTTTTGCGCTATAGGTTTTATATCGTCGTAGGGGGAGGATTCCTGATTCAGAATTTGGGCATCAATATACTGGAAAAGAGGATGTTTATTATCATCTGAAACTCCGTTCCTGGTTGCATTTACATCACTCGACTGTTTGCTGCACCGGAGGTTGATGACCAAGGATGGAGACTTCTGGTTCAAAGTGATCACTAGAGGATCACCCGCTTTTCCTGATCTGGTCTCGTTCAGGTGGATCATCGTAGGCTCTATGGCTTTTAGACGAGTAGTCCATCCTTTTACCTTAATTGACAGAGGTTGCTTGGTAGAGAGTTGCTCTGGCTCCTTGTGGGATTCCTTCTCTGCTTCGGTTGACACCTCTTCCGTGTAGTCTTGAGAGTATAATACGACATCGGAGTAGTAGGATTCTACTCCTTTGAACGGGTTTAGGTCAGCAATCTCTGTTTGCACTGTTCCTCGGGCGTCTATATATTTGAAGCATTGGTGTAGAGTTGAAGGAACGATGCTATGGTCGTGGATCCAAGGTCTACCCAGCAAAATGTTGTAGGACACCTCTGAATCTGTAACCTCCGATTTCCAATTTCTGAAATAATTAGATTTTTAAATTATTTTAAAAATATCAAGTTTATAAAATATTTCCTCTTTGAAAATTTTTATTTGATTTTGAACAGTGTTGATTTTAGAGGATAATTTAAAATCTTTTTATAAAAATCATCTTTCTTAAATATCGATGTATTACAAAATAAATAAATAAATAATGATATATATATATTTCTCTAGTCAAATGTTTATTGGCTTGAAATCAAAAATTATTTATTTGATAAAATTATTGAAGGACTAGTTGTTCATAATAAATTTTTTATATCCATTTTTGAAATAGTAAATAAATAAATTTCATATTTTCTAGGGTTTTCAAATATGGGTTGTTTAGTAGCTAATTTAATCAGTTAGCCTTGGAAGCCCTTAAAAATATTTTTCTTAAATTATAATATTTTCTATTAATTTTTATAAGGTTACCATCTTCCAATTTCACCTTCATTTTTCCCACATGAAAACTCGTTTATTTATTATCCTGGCCATTCATTATTGGGCCAATCCTCACCTTTTAGCCCACAACTCTCTCTCCCTATTTAAGTCCCTCATCACCATTCCCAAGAAACCCTAATCTCCAATTTATTAGCTAGCCCCCACAATTCCCAAAGCCAAAGCCACCACCATTTTTGTGTGCTCGTGTCCGTGTGTCCAGCATCACCGTGTCAGCCGTGATGGCCTCTGGTCCGACCCCGGGTGTCCCACCGTATCCATTCATTTTCTGTGTCCAGATTTACAACATTACAACCAGATTTTCGTGTCCAACACACCCGGACACATCCACCTCCACCACAGCAAACACCCAACCCATTACCACATACATCATTCCTCGTCGTGTCCGACACATGGGCATGATCACAGAACATCTACAGAGCAACCATCTGTTGTGTCCGACACTTCACCACCAACCCCAAATCAATCGACACAGGAAATATTTCAAACCCTAGATCTAATCTCTATTCCGGTCGCTCGAGTCGACCACCGCCAGGACCTTGACCGATCTCCGCGGTCGGTTGCATCAGCTCCGGCACCCTGCAGCCGTAGCCGATCCCGCTTCCGACCGGGACCCCCACGTCGCCGACCGTGCACCGCTGTCGTGCCCATCAAGATCCGACGCTTTCCAGCCGCTCCCGCCCCATCTGAGCCGCCGATGCTGTCCCCGAGCCGTCGTTCCAGTCGAGCTCCTCCAGTCGTCCACCGCATCCCTCCAACCGCTCCTTCGCGTCGATCCGGCGGACTTCCCCGCGCCGGCGATGGAAAATCCCTCCCTCAATGTGAGCTCTCCCCCTTTCGTTTGATCCAGAGTCTAGATTCGTTGGTTTATGCAAATTGCATAAACAAACATTTGTGTGTAAACAGAGGTGAAGGAACCTGTTTTTTCAGAGAAGTAGTCAGCTTATGCACAAATGTCTTGGGGCATCTAATTCAAAAGAAGGGCAATGAATGGTTCAGTAATCAACCTAGACAAAAGAAGATCTATCTGCAGGTTCTTTCCCATTTTCTTCACTTTGAAAAAGAAGGCGTATTTCATTTAATGATTATGCAACTGCAAATTGGTTAGTTTATGCAATTGGTTAGTTATGCAATTAGGTTAATATATGATTAGTTAATTAATTTGTTAATCAGGAATTTAAATCATAATCAGTAGTTAGTTTATTTAATCAGTGAGTAATTAATCAGTGAATTAATTTAACCAATTAGTTAAATTATATTAGTTAGTGAGTTAATTTCATTAGTAATATAATTTTATTAGTTTAGTTAATTAGAATTTAATTAGTTTTATTGTTTATGAAATTAGTTATTTTTATGTGTAAATTTAGTTATGTATTATATATATAGGGATTTTGTTATATTAATATGAAAAGGTTTTTGATTATGCAAAAGTAATAATTTCTGGGTTATATTGTTAATTAAAAATATAGTTTCAAGAAATAGAAATTAGTTCAAAATTTGTTTATTGGACTAGTAACCGATTTTTACTATAGATATAAAAATATATTGGCTTTTACCAAGTTCTAAATTTTATAAATAAACTTTTAATTGAAATTACTGTTCAAAATAATTTCGAAATGATTTTCATATACTAAGGTGTTACCTTAATAAACGATCAACGACCCTTTCGCTTATTAGCCTGGAGTCCTTATCTCGGTTTTCGTGTCGAACTCCGATCTTGGACTTCTTTATATAGTTTCTAGCTATTTGGACTGCTCCGGATCCATTGGAACTAACTGCTACTTCATTTGGGATCACCTTGAGAAGTGTGGTATTATATACATTTCCTTCATTAGTTAAATATGTATAAAATATATTTGATTGACATATATATATATATATACAAATATGTATTTTGGTATAAAATATATAATGTTTAGTATATGTATATATTTTGTATATATATGTACTTAATATATTTTCAAATAGGTATAATTAGTATAAGTGCGTACATATATATCTTGTACATACAATTAATGTATTGTATTTGTATTTATTGTGATGTACTAGTATTAGTATATATTTTTAATAATAACATTGACAATATATATATATATATTTTAAAAATATATTGTTAGCAGATGTATGAGTATACATATATAATGTTCAACTAGTATAAATCAGATATGTATTTAAAGGGCATATATATATTGTAAATACATTTAAATTGGTGCATGAATATTGTAAGTATTAATAAGTGTAATGTGTATTATATACGTAGCCCTACTAGATGACCCTAGTTGACTAGAGCCATGCTTGGCAGAGCCCCTGAGTTCATGTATTTGTGATGTGTTAGTGTAGCACTTGATGCAAATGTTGTATTTGATATATTTTAGGACTGTTGGTTCCTCCAGACGATACTCTGGGACAGGACATTAGTTTTACCAGCTAAGGACCCAAGGCGAGTACATTCTCTGATTAGTTTCTAATTTATGATATCTCCTATGTTCACTGTATCTAGTGTAAATATCCATGTTCTTGACACGTTGGTTACACGGATTGGTATACACGGATCTCGTCATGAGATGTTATTCCTTATTCATGGTGTAGCTTGTACAAGACTTGTTTCATTGATATCTTGTGCATGTACAGACACTGATTTCCGGGGAGATTTGCTACCTCCCTAGGGAATCTCGTGCCATAGCGTACCATGATTTGATCTACTATACCAGTCGGGGGTTTGGGGAGTATTTTAGTGTAGATATGTGATCATACCCAACTTTTCATGCATCATAGCTCACCCCACATCTCACGTCGGGTGCGGCCTGACCATCTCCGTGCCTCATAGCTGTTACGTGTGATTAGCCTGACCTCTCCATGCATCATAGCTAACCAACGGTTAGCCTGACCTTCGTGAATCATAGCTAATCACATGTAACCAGCCTGATCAAGTTCCCAAGCCGATCACATATTAAAGCTAGTACTCACACACTTAGTCGTAGGTTTCTTGCTCTTTGACATATTGTTCTTTTCCTGTATTTACTTACAGTATTTCCAGTATTTCTCTCATTGTACATTTCTCGTACCTATACATGCATCTGGTATGTTTCCATCTAGAACTGCCACATAGTTTATGTCATTTATATAGAACTGCTATTTAGAGATGTACTTTGCTCCTTCCTGACTGAAAAATATTTTTCCAGACTGTGACCTTAGTAGACTGGTTTCTGACACATTTGGGGGATTGGATGTTACTGATTGCAGGTATGATTATTATGTCATTAGACTTGTGCTGTATTCTTTTATTTTCTTCATTTTCTATCGTGCTGTAGTTGTGATTGAGTATTTCTAGATTTATTTTATGATATCCACGCCTCCTTATGGAGTTGGATACTAACGTGAGTTTGATTAGATAGTTACATGACCTAGACAGCGTTCTACCGCCGATGCTGCGGCGTAGGCTGGACGTACCCACGCACTCGTGCCCCTAAACCGGGTGGGGGTCGTGACACGTTTTCAGTGGTGGCCCATGCAGGTCAGACTTCGCTAGTTGTGCGATGTCGTAGTAGTGCGACGTCATAGTTGTACTACTGCGTGCCTGCTATTGAATATAGGACATAGGATACTAGGATGAGAGAGTATACTCAATCATAAATTATTTGAGAGATTCCTGGGACGACCCTTGAGAATCTCATTATAAATTCCAATTTAAATCCTTCCCCCTTGTTCCCGTCTGCTCTCGCTTGTTGTTATTGAACTTGATCCTTATTGAGCAGTTATTAAATTAAATTCTTGGCATCATTGTTGAGTTTGATTCTTGTTGACCAGTTGTTAACTTTAATTCTTGGTATCGTTGTTGAGTTGATTTCAAATTGAGATGAATTTTTTTACGGACTAGAATTTATGGTATCATCTGATGACATATATTGATGAGGACAGTGAGGAAGGTAAAACGTCTACTTTGGTTATGGAACCTAGAATTTATCGCAGCCATATTAGCTGTCGTGACGAGAACGTAGGAACCTAACTTGGATGTACATACTTTAGTTATGAGATTTAGAGTTTCTCGCAGCCATACCGGTTGGCGTGGCGAGTGTTCTAGATGACATGATTATAGGGTTGTATACCTTAGTTACGAAACCTGTCGTTTATCGCATCTATGCTTACTGGCGTGGCGAGGATTCTGAGTGTCATGATTTCGGATAGACGTGTATGATTATCAGGTTGTATCTTAAATTGGTTCTTAAAATATCATCTCAAGACTTATCTAATTCTGTTGTTCCGGGACTTTGTTCCATCGCTTCTTTTCTTTACTAGCAGTAAAGATACCTTCCGTCCTAGATCCAATTCCTTTTTGAGCTTATTTTCTTTGAGGATTCCTTGTTAGTATGATAATTAGTAACTTGCAATTTTGGTTGTGTCTTGTATTAGTTTGACTGAGTGTTGCTTGTGAGTTTGTAAGTATTTCCTAGTTGGACATATGAGCAGTAGGATTTAACTTAGAGTTAGCCCTTAGCATAGTACCTTGTAACAATGGTTCTAGGAGAAGTGTCATTAGAGACTGAGAGTTAAGGAGAGTATAGAGTATCAGTGATAGTTCTCAGAGTTAGTATCAGAGCCAATTACCCGTCCTGGATAATCATGATTATGTAATTGAGTGATCTATGTAAACGATTAAGTATCCAGGAATTGTGTTAAGGACTTATGGAGCATGATGTTCAATTTGATGAATGATATTGGAAATGTTAAAGGTAAAGAAATGTATATGCATAAAGGGTTTAATGAGATGTCATAAGTAGAGAAATATCAGGATTAGTAATGAAAGTTGTGAAGTATATAACAAATTAGTTTAACAGGCTGTAAAAGGATTAAGAGATATGCTTATACATCAATCGAGATATAGAACCATATGCCTGCCCATGAGAGTAAAAAAAAAAAACATGAGTATTATAGAAGGTACAGGTAAACATGAGTTCTAATGAGCTTGATGAGATGATTCATTAATGAAGCTAGTAATATAATACCAAGGGTGCTAATGATTCTATATCGAGGATTAGTCAAGAATAACGTTAATAACAGTAAGCACTCTGTGTGATGATAATTGGATGATATACCAGTTGACATAATTGAAATCATGAAAGAAAATACAGGTGATGATAACTTTGATCAATGGAGATAATGGTACAAGTGATTCAGGCAGTACAATTTTAGTACACAGTTATAGACACTAGATGCATTGAGTGCACCTCGAGTATCAGAGACCGTGAGCACTGATATGTACATTGTGGAGTTATAAATTAAAAGGTGGGAATAAGATTTTATTTTTAGAATAATTGAGGAGTTGAGATTATGCCATTAAATTTTTGAGGATTTCAAATATGAATTCAATAAACATGGTTAAGACTACTAAGATTTTAGAAGTGATTAAATTTTGTTTCGATGTTGAGTATCTAATTTTGAGGAGGTATATACAATTCATTTTAAGTTGATCGAGAAGTTAAACCTTGACGATTATTTTGAGGATTAATTTTATGGTAGATGAGAGATATGAATATTAATATATGAGTAGATGATATACATGTTTAAGGATCTGATAACTTGACCAGGATTGAGATGGCACCGCAGACTGACTTGGGTGTCCATCTAAAGATGTATTGGGAAGAGCAGTACTTAGTATGGTATTACACTTGGTGTGCACTGGAGTGATGAGAACAAATAGTATGGACAATTGTAGTAGGAACGAGAACTGACAGAGAATGTGGTACTAAAGAGATAGAGGTATCAAACTTAGATGCATTATTGAGCCATGGTTATATTATAGGTTCTTGGTATCAGATTTTGGTATTAATAGACAAGTGTGTGCAATATTGATATATTCATAGATCTTGTGGATAAATGACTAGTTGATATGGGTGCCAGTGTACAGGAATAGGAAATTAGTTAGTGAATGTGCTAGAGTTAAGTGTTTGTTAGAGATAGCAGATACCGCAAGTAATATGTTAGCAGGTTCTTTCTTTCCCTCCTAATGATTCCTTCTTCCATCTTTCGATTGATTGTTTTTCCTAATACTGTAGTTCGTATTCATGATTTTCTTGTTAAAATATAACTAGTAGTACACCTTAACAGAGACTGAAATACCATGACAAAAGACACACGACCTATATATTTTCTTAAATTGCATGGCTGTAGGTAGAGTTTTCTTAAACCATGATCAGTGGGGTTTTGACCATAGCAAAGATCTGTGACGAGGTTATGACTGACAAAAAGAGACAAGAGGATAAAATGTGTGGATGAACATTAAATTAAATAAAGAATTAAGGGGTTGTTATAACAGAGTTGATGGATCATTGATTTTGCGAAAATCGAGGTTTGATTGAAATTCGAGGATAAACATTAACTTAAATGGAGAGTTAAGAAATTTACAGGGCAAAATTGAGGATTTATAAATTTTAGGAAGGTCTTGATATGATTAAATTGATTATTAAAATTGGAGAAAATTGGAGAGATTATCATTTATCTATTTGATTGCAAGATAAATTTTTTTTTTATAGTTATATTATGAATGTTGCATTGAAGATTCTAAAAGTATCGCATCGTCGAGTATTTGAGGAAAAAAAAAAAGAAAAAAAAGAGAAAATCAGGAAATAAATCGTTAATGGAATAGTGTCAAATTCTATTCTCGGGAGGGGGATTATATTTGAATAAGCATCAATTGAATTTGGCTTAGAGGAGTAAGATGAATGATGGATTAGTGTTTAAAAATTTAAATTTGGGATACAAATTTTAAAAAAAAAAATGTTATAAATATGCATTGGTTGGATTTCAATTGGAGGATTGGATATTAAAATCCTGGAGTATTTAGATACGAACTTAAAATTCGGAAGAAAATTATAACAAAAAGGGGAATTTGATTTTTTAAACTTGAAGATTTTCAGGAATATGATGTTATAGAATTTTTGAAAGGGTTGGAAAATAACAACATGGAATTACTTCAGGATTATTTGGTTGAAATTTAAATTTTGATAGAAATAATATGACGAGTAAAGACAATTACTGAGGATCCTAAATTTCGAGGACGAAATTTTTCTAAGGTGGATAGACTTGTAACCTCCGATTTCCAATTTCCGAAATAATTAGATTTTTAAATTATTTTAAAAATATCAAGTTTATAAAATATTTCCTCCTTGAAAATTTTTATTTGATTTTGAACAGTGTTGATTTTAGAGGGTAATTTAAAATCTTTTTATAAAAATCATCTTTCTTAAATGTCGATGTATTACAAAATAAATAAATAAATAATGATATATATATATTTCTCTAGTCAAATGTTTATTGGCTTGAAATCAAAAATTATTTATTTGATAAAATTATTGAAGGACTAGTTGTTCATAATAAAATTTTTATATCCATTTTTGAAATAGTAAATAAATGAATTTCAGATTTTCTAGGGTTTTCAAATATGGGTTGTTTAGTAGCTAATTTAATCAGTTAGCCTTGGAAGCCCTTAAAAATATTTTTCTTAAATTATAATATTTTCTATTAATTTTTATAAGGTTACCATCTTCCAATTTCACCTTCATTTTTTCCACATGAAAACTCGTTTATTTATTATCCTGGCCATTCATTATTGGGCCAATCCTCACCTTTTAGCCCACAACTCTCTCTCCCTATTTAAGTCCCTCATCACCATTCCCAAGAAACCCTAATCTCCAATTTATTAGCTAGCCCCCACAATTCCCAAAGCCAAAGCCACCACCATTTTTGTGTGCTCGTGTCCGTGTGTCCAGCATCACCGTGTCAGCCGTGATGGCCTCGGGTCCGACCCCGGGTGTCCCACCGTATCCATTCATTTTCTGTGTCCAGATTTACAACATTACAACCAGATTTTCGTGTCCAACACACCCGGACATATCCACCTCCACCACAGCAAACACCCAACCCATTACCACATACATCATTCCTCGTCGTGTCCGACACATGGGCATGATCACAGAACATCTACAGAGCAACCATCTGTTGTGTCCGACACTTCACCACCAACCCCAAATCAATCGACACAGGAAATATTTCAAACCCTAGATCTAATCTCTATTCCGGTCGCTCGAGTCGACCACCGCCAGGACCTTGACCGATCTCCGCGGTCGGTTGCATCAGCTCCGGCACCCTGCAGCCGTAGCCGATCCCGCTTCCGACCGGGACCCCCACGTCGCCGACCGTGCACCGCTGTCGTGCCCATCAAGATCCGACGCTTTCCAGCCGCTCCCGCTCCATCTGAGCCGCCGATGCTGTCCCCGAGCCGTCGTTCCAGTCGAGCTCCTCCAGCCGTCCACCGCATCCCTCCAACCGCTCCTTCGCGTCGATCCGGCGGACTTCCCCGCGCCGGCGACGGAAAATCCCCCCCCCAATGTGAGCTCTCCCCCTTTCGTTTGATCCAGAGTCTGGATTCGTTGGTTTATGCAAATTGCATAAACAAACATTTGTGTGTAAACAGAGGTGAAGGAACCTGTTTCTTCAGAGAAGTAGTCAGCTTATGCACAAATGTCTTGGGGCATCTAATTCAAAAGAAGGGCAATGAATGGTTCAGTAATCAACCTAGACAAAAGAAGATATATCTGCAGGTTCTTTCCCATTTTCTTCACTTTGAAAAAGAAGGCGTATTTCATTTAATGATTATGCAACTGCAAATTGGTTAGTTTATGCAATTGGTTAGTTATGCAATTAGGTTAATATATGATTAGTTAATTAATTTGTTAATCAGGAATTTAAATCATAATCAGTAGTTAGTTTATTTAATCAGTGAATTAATTTAACCAATTAGTTAAATTATATTAGTTAGTGAGTTAATTTCATTAGTAATATAATTTTATTAGTTTAGTTAATTAGAATTTAATTAGTTTTATTGTTTATGAAATTAGTTATTTTTATGTGTAAATTTAGTTATGTATTATATATATAGGGATTTTGTTATATTAATATGAAAAGGTTTTTGATTATGCAAAAGTAATAATTTCTGGGTTATATTGTTAATTAAAAATATAGTTTCAAGAAATAGAAATTAGTTCAAAATTTGTTTATTGGACTAGTAACCGATTTTTACTATAGATATAAAAATATATTGGCTTTTACCAAGTTCTAAATTTTATAAATAAACTTTTAATTGAAATTACTGTTCAAAATAATTTCGAAATGATTTTCATATACTAAGGTGTTACCTTAATAAACAATCAACGACCCTTTCTCTTATTAGCCTGGAGTCCTTATCTCGGTTTTCGTGCCGAACTCCGATCTTGGACTTCTTTATATAGTTTCTAGCTATTTGGACTGCTCCGGATCCATTGGAACTAACTGCTACTTCATTTGGGATCACCTTGAGAAGTGTGGCATTATATACTTTTCCTTCATTAGTTAAATATGTATAAAATATATTTGATTGACATATATATATATATATACAAATATGTATTTTGGTATAAAATATATAATGCTTAGTATATGTATATATTTTGTATATATATGTACTTAATATATTTTCAAATAGGTATAATTAGTATAAGTGCGTACATATATATCTTGTACATACAATTAATGTATTGTATTTGTATTTATTGTGATGTACTAGTATTAGTATATATTTTTAATAATAACATTGACAATATATATATATATATTTTAAAAATGTATTGTTAGCAGATGTATGAGTATACATATATAATATTCAACTAGTATAAATCAGATATGTATTTAAAGGGCATATATATATTGTAAATACATTTAAATTGGTGCATGAATATTGTAAGTATTAATAAGTGTAATGTGTATTATATACGTAGCCCTACTAGATGACCCTAGTTGACTAGAGCCATGCCTGGCAGAGCCCCTGAGTTCATGTATTTGTGATGTGTTAGTGTAGCACCTGATGCAAATGTTGTATTTGATATATTTTAGGACTGTTGGTTCCTCCAGACGATACTCTGGGACAGGACATTGGTTTTACCAGCTAAGGACCCAAGGCGAGTACATTCTCTGATTAGTTTCTAATTTATGATATCTCCTATGTTCACTGTATCTAGTGTAAATATCCATGTTCTTGACACGTTGGTTACACGGATTGGTATACACGGATCTCGTCATGAGATGTTATTCCTTATTCATGGTGTAGCTTGTACAAGACTTGTTTCATTGATATCTTGTGCATGTACAGACACTGATTTCCGGGGAGATTTGCTACCTCCCTAGGGAATCTCGTGCCATAGCGTACCATGATTTGATCTACTATACCAGTCGGGGGTTTGGGGAGTATTTTAGTGTAGATATGTGATCATACCCAATTTTTCATGCATCATAGCTCACCCCACATCTCACGTCGGGTGCGGCCTGACCATCTCCGTGCCTCATAGCTGTTACGTGTGATTAGCCTGACCTCTCCATGCATCATAGCTAACCAACGGTTAGCCTGACCTTCGTGAATCATAGCTAATCACATGTAACCAGCCTGATCAAGTTCCCAAGCCGATCACATATTAAAGCTAGTACTCACACACTTAGTCGTAGGTTTCTTGCTCTTTGACATATTGTTCTTTTCCTGTATTTACTTACAGTATTTCCAGTATTTCTCTCATTGTACATTTCTCGTACCTATACATGCATCTGGTATGTTTCCATCTAGAACTGCCACATAGTTTATGTCATTTATATAGAACTGCTATTTAGAGATATACTTTGCTCCTTCCTGACTGGAAAATATTTTTCCAGACTGTGACCTTAGTAGACTGGTTTCTGACACATTTGGGGGATTGGATGTTACTGATTGCAGGTATGATTATTGTGTCATTAGACTTGTGCTGTATTCTTTTATTTTCTTCATTTCCTATCGTGCTGTAGTTGTGATTGAGTATTTCTAGATTTATTTTATGATATCCATGCCTCCTTATGGAGTTGGATACTAACGTGAGTTTGATTAGATAGTTACATGACCTAGACAGCGTTCTACCGCCGATGCTGCGGCGTAGGCTGGACGTACCCACGCACTCGTGCCCCTAAACCGGGTGGGGGTCGTGACAGAATCGATGACATAATATGTAGCCACAGACCTGAGGTTGCTGATCTGGATCCTCAGGCGAATCTTTCCAAACGACTTACTTCTTCCGGCGTTGAACCCCACGATCGTAGTGGTGGTATAAGCCAATTCGCTGGTAGGAATCCTCAGCGGTCTGAGCAGACTATGAGGAATGATGCTGATCGACGATCCTGGATCTATGTGTATCCGGTCGACCTCCATGGAACCGATGTACCCGGTGTAATAGAGGGGTCTGTCATGACTGTTATGTTTTAACAACATGTCGTCTTGAGTGAAAGTGATGTTTGGGATTACCTCCATCACACTGTGGCATTGAGGATATGCCACGGGTTCTTCGTCAGGGGACTTGAGCTGGGTCAAGTATGCATCCGCCTGCATCAATGCTTCGCTCAGGGCTTGACGAGTGTCCTGAGAGAGCCTGAGTAGCTCAAAGATGGACAACCTGGCTGGTGTATTAGCCAGTTGGGCCAGGATGTCGAAGTTGTATGGCTTCTCTAAACCTTTATTTTGAATGTTTTTCATAGGTTTATCAAAGCGCACTTCTTTTTGCTTCTCTTTGTCCGTCGAAGTTGGTCTTGAAGGACCGGCCTCTGGTACGACGGATTCCGGTTCTGAAGGTTTGGCCGCTGAAGCGTCTGCCGATACATCTTCCTGGCTGGCTCCATAGTCCTGGAGGTAGGCTTTCCCTGAGCGGGTTCCAGTAGCCAAGACCTCGTCTTCTGATGCCGAGTGTACCGTAATCATGTGACACGGTTTGTACTTTGAGTTCTTTTTAGACTTAGCTTTAGCAGCTTGAGTCTCTTTCTCGATTTCTGGCACCAGATCTGGATGAACCCACATAGTCTCGCCTCGCTGGGTAGTTAGTAATAGCAGGTCATAATTTTGACCTCTAGCTGGAAGGAGATTAATGATGCTCATCGTCGTCCGGGAAATAGGCGTAATACCGTCCGGGATTTCTTGGGGAGGCAGATTGCCAAATTGTAGGGAGATCATGTTGGCAGTGACCGTCTTCTCGTTGTTGCGCAGAGTGATGGCCTTGGCATCGATCAGCTCCTGGATCTTCCTTTTTAGTATATAACATGCCTTGGTGGGGTGGTGTATGTACCTATGGAATATGCAGTACTTGGGGTTGTTGGTACTGCCGGCCTCATTGGACCGTCTTACTTCGGGAAGGGTAATCTTGCCGCTTTTGACGAAACATTCGAATATGCTTGGAATATCGTCATCGTCAAAAGAGTACACCTCGATGGGCCTGGAAGTCCCGTGCTTCGTCTGCGTGGTAGCCACCGTCTTTTGCCTGGACGTGTTGATTGCCAGAACTTATTTACCCTTGGAACCCCGAGGATGGTCGATGTTGGAGGATGACCTCTTGCCTTTATCAGAGGCCGAGATCATGATGCCATTATCGCGCGCCTTCTGACTATTGTCCTCTGCGGCTACCGCTGAGATGATGAACGAGGGCCAATCACGGAACTAATATGGTCCTGTAAACACCGAGATCACGGGAAGAAGGTTCTTCCTACAGATATCGACCAACGCCGAGTCTGGGACTCCTGGAGGCATTTGCAGAGTGGTTTGACAAAAATGTTCGATGAAAGTGCGAACATTCTCCTTTTCCTTCTGTCTGACTTCGATGAGAGAGGACATAGACATGTCCATTCCTCCCTCGTAGAATCGCATGAAAAATAAAGCCTTGAAATCTTCAAAGGAAGTAATGCAGTTGTCCGCCAGACTTCGGTACCACTGGTAAGCTACTCCCGAGAGACAGCGTTAGAACACCCGAATGAGGAGGGCGTCGTTCCCTTGTAACAACACTGTCATCATGCTGAAGTAGTTCATGTATTGACTTGGTGATATTTTTCCCTCGAACATAGCCATAGTCTGTGGTGTGTATCTAGGAGGGAAATGGACCTCTTCCCAGATGGCTGGGTAAGGTTGGTTGATTCCCAATTTCTTGAGCTGATTTTTGTGCTTCAGGGCATCAAATTGGGCTTTCAACTCTCGTACTGCCTGCATCGGATCTTCAGTCGGTGGCGGAACTACGGAGTGATGAGGAGTTGATTACATCGCGACCCCGGTGGGAGGTAATACGTTCTCCGAGTGAGGAAGCGGAGGAACTGCTGACTCCTGATCTAGAGCAGGCTCTTGGACCGTGTTGGATGGTGGTAAGTCCACCCCCATGTGTATCTGAGTTGGAGGAGCCGATGCTGGCGCCATGGCAGCTGCGTGTTGAGTTAGCATTATCTGATGCATGTTCTCCATCATGGATTATATTTTCTTCAGAGACGTCTCTAGTATAGTGATGTGCTGCTCAGTGTTCCCGGACGGGGAAGCTTCCTCGTATTTATCTCCAATGGCATAAACTCCTCTCTCCCTGGGTGTCATTGAAAGATTAGTATATGTCTCTGTAGAAGTTGACTCTATACTTTCGGTGTCTGATTCGGGAGACTGGCGACCCCTGGCATCAGAATCAGAAGAGTACGAAGCTGGCTGTTGCGACCTCGAATAAGTGTTTTGGAACACTCCAGCTTTGGTGTTCCTAAGGAGCATGTTGAATCTCCTTCGGCTCAGAGTTCTAGAGGGATGACGTCTTGAGCCTGACCCTCCTCTAGGTACGTGTGAAGCCATGTTCACAGATGCATGCGTGGGCTCTTCTTCCTGGAAAGATGGAGAGTAGCTCAACCGGTCGAAAACCGACCATTTTGCTTCAGAACAGCAACAATTAATTAAAATCCTATGACTATTACAATAGTGCTCGCTAGGAGGCGTAATAGACATGCTGGAAGATCCCCTCTCCCTGCGCTTCTGGATCAGATAATTGCGCAGGTCAGTAGGAGCTATGATCGCTTGTTCCTTTGCGCGTGAAGTTGAGTAGTCCGTCGCATGCTTTCCCTTGCGTAGATTGCAGGGGTCATCTGCTTTTCCCCAGAAGACAGATGCATTTTTATGCGCAGAACGCTGAGGCATCATTAGAAATTTTGTCTATTCCGCCAGGGACGGAAGACTAAAATTTACGCGTAGGGCGCGGTTTAGGCTCCTGGACTAGCGCTGAGGCATTGTCAGAAGTTTCGTCTGTTCCGCCAGGGACGGAAGACTGAAATTTAGGCGTAGAGTGCGGATTATACTTCTGGGTTAGCACTGAGGCTTTGCCAAAAGTTTTGTCGGTCCTGACAGAGACAGGCGACTGAATTTTATGCGGAAGGCGTGGATTATACTTCTGGGTTAGCGCTGAGGCTTTGCCAGAAGTTTTGTCGGTCCTGCCAGAGACAGGCGACTGAATTTTATGCGCAAGGCGCGGAGGAAGCAAAGCTACAACCTCATTAGTCGGAGAGATCGGAGAGATCGGAGAGTCCACAGGAATGGTAGAGGATGTCTTGGGCATCCAGACCTTGCGCAGCTTCCTGTTGCTTTGGACGGAGAGGGAGTGAGAGCTACCCCCTGCTCGAAGCATGTCTTCATAGGCTGACTGGTCGAACTGGACGACCAGTGTCTTCTTCACGGATCCCATGGATACCGTATCGTGTTGAGCAATAGCTTCCTCATCAGAAGAGAAAGATGTCCCCAGCAGAGTCGCCATCTTGTTTAGGATAATAAACGAGAAAAGATTTGATGAATGCAGAAAATGAGGTCTTGTGCGAAGACCCGCCCTTCTTTTTTGTTTACAAACAAGATTGTACAAATTTGATCCTACACGAGGAAGTCTAAGTATAATTTATTTAATCTGGGTGAATATTGCTATAGGTATCTGATCTGCAGTCGATCACTTTAGCCCTTGGACCACACGATGTTGAAGAAGTGTCGTGGAAGACAGGTAGCAGCATCGAAGGTTGCTAAAGAGGGTGGATGCCCGATGCCAAAGTCGTCGATCCCTTCTTTTTGACTGAGCTCTGGATTCTCCTCTCTCTCTCTCTCTCTCTCAACCGTTGGATCTGGTACTGGATGGGCGGTGTTCGTCGAGGGTTCGACGAGGGAGGACTAGGCGGAGGTGGTGCGGGTTAATGGCAGATGCGGGGAGTCGGGAGAGAACAGAGGGAGGAGAAAGTTCTGGTATGCAGCTGTGGTGATGAGGGATCGAGGTCAGGGAGGAGCTGCTCCGCTGGAGTCGGGTGCTACGGGCGGAGGAGGATGAGAGAGACGGTGTGGCGGCGGCTAGGCACGAACGTCAAGGGGTTTTAAGGGGGCCGGAATAGTATTTCCGGATAGGTTTAGGATTAGGGCTCAGGCCGGGTTTCGGGTTCGGGTCGGGTTCGATTCGGATCCGACCCGACCCGTTAAGGCTGGGTTTGGTTCGGTTCGGTTTGGGTTGGTTTGGTTTGGTTTAATTCCAATTAAACCGGGTTCAGTCAGGGTTTTATTAGGTTTAGTTATACATTGGTTTTTAGGGCTTTAAAAATATTTTCGGAGTCCAATAAATTCACAAAAAATTACCTTATGTCCAGTTTTCTATTTTACACCATAAAAATATTATTTCCATAATATTTTAATATTAATTAAAATTATTTAAAAATCTTTTAATCACAAAATACCTTAGTTTTAATTCCAGAAAATACAGAAAATTAAGAGAAAATATTTTTAAAAAAATTCTTAAAATCAGGGTTATGACAATCTATCCCCCTTAAGAGGATTGCGTCCTTGCAATCGAAGAATAAACTACTAAAGGAAAGAATTATAGGAATTACAAGAATGCTTAGGGTATACCTGCATCCGCGAATAAGTGAGGATAACGCTGGCGCATAATATCCTCTCGTTCCCAGGTCGATTCGCCAGGAGAGTGATATTTCCAGGCTACACGTACCAGTCTAATTGTCTGTCCTTGCAAGGTCTTCTCACTGATGTCGAGTATGCCAACTGGTTGTTCTTCATATCTCAAGCTAGGGCCTACTGTGATCTCAGAATGATCGACTACATGACTTGGATCAGTCACGTACCTTCTCAACTGTGAGACATGGAATACGTCATGCACTCCCTCTAAGGATGAAGGTAACGCAAGATGATAAGCCACCTCACCAATGCGCTCCAGAGTATCAAATGGCCCGATATACCTTGGGCTCAACTTGCCTCTGCTCCCAAATCTAATAGTACCTCGAGTAGGCAAAATTCTCAAGAATACGTGCTCTCCTTCTTTGAACTCTAGGGGACGCCTGTGCGTATCAGCCCAATGCTTCTGTCTGTCCTGAGCTGCACGAAGATGATTCTAAATTTATTTTACCTTCCCATTGTCTGTATTACCAATTCTAGACCCAATATTTGACGCTCACCAACGTCACTCCAACATATTGGTGATCTACACTTTCTACCGTACAATGCCTCGAATGGTGCCATCTGAATGCTGGCCTGATAACTGTTGTTGTAGGAGAACTCCACTAAGTACAAATGATCTTTCCAAGATCCTCCAAAGTCTAGCATACACGACCGCAGCATATCTTCCAAGATCTGAATCGTGCGCTCCGATTGACCATCTGTCTGTGGATGGTAAGCTGTGCTAAATTTGAGTCTGGTGCCAAGACTCTCTTGCATGCTTCGCCAAAAATAAGATGTAAATCTTGAATCTCGATCCGATATAATACTAACCGGCACTCCATGTAATCTTACTATTTGTCGTATATACATGTCGGCTAGTACCTCTGTGGACTGTCCAACTCTAAATGGCAAAAAATATGCCGATTTAGTGAGTCGATCCACGATAACCCATACCACATCTCTTCCGCTAGGACTCCTTGGAAATCCTGTGACAAAATCCATAGTGATATGTTCCTACTTCCATTCTGGTATAGGAAGCGGCTGTAACATACCTGCAGTCCTTTGGTGCTCAGCCTTTACTTGCTGACATACTAAACATTTTGCCACAAATCTTACAATCTTCCTTTTCATTCCATGCCACCAATAATACTGCCTCAAATCTCGGTACATCTTGGTTCCTCCTGGGTGAACAGAGTACATGGAGCTGTATGCTTCAGTCATTAATTCCTGTCTCAATTCTCTATTTGGAACATACAAGCGATTTCTACACCTTAATATCCCATCTTCATGTATGCGAAGTCCTGTCTGCATGCCTACTTCTGTCTCCTCTTTAAGTCTTCAAAATCTAGCATCAGTGGGCAATGCCTCTTTAATCCACTCCATAAGTGACGACTTAACTTCGAGATTAGCCAACAAACCACTCTGTCCTGGTAAAACAACCTCTATCTGAAGCTCCTGTAGATCTCTCAATAGCTCAGGCTGCATCGTCAAGAAATAAGTCGTGGGCTTCCGGATGAGTGCATCTGCTACGACATTCGCCTTTCCCGGGTGATACTGCAGATCTATATCAAAGTCTACCATCAACTCAAGCCAACGTCTCTGTCTCATGTTGAGCTCCTTCTGAGTATATACATACTTCAGACTCTTGTGATTAGTAAAGATGTCTACCTTCTCTCCATAAAGATAGTACCTCCAAATCTTCAGTGCAAATATAACTGCTGCTAGCTCAAGATCGTGCGTGGGGTAGTTCTTCTCATGGACCTTCAACTGTCTTGATGCGTAAGCTATAACTTTGCCATGTTGCATCAAAATACATCCTAGTCCACTACCTGACGCATCACTATAAACAACAAAATCTTCTGACCCTGAAGGAAGAGTCAAGACAGGTGCTGTTGTCAATCTTCTCTTCAATTCTTCAAAGGCCTTCTGGCAGTCTTCTGTCCATGTAAACTCCTGGTCCTTACGTGTCAACTTTGTCATAGGCTCCGCAATCCTTGAGAAATTTTCTACAAACCTCTGGTAATATCTAGCAAGTCAGAGAAAACTTCTCACTTCTGCAATTGATGTGGGTGTAGGCCAAGTTTTTATTGCAGCAACCTTCTCCGGATCAACTGAAAGTCCTTATCCTGAGATGATATATCCCAAGAAAGACACTTTATCCATACAAAACTCACACTTACTGAGTTTGGCATACAACTTCTCCTGTCTCAATGTCTCTAACACAATTCTGAGATGCTCCTCGTGCTCTTCGTGGCTCTTGGAATATACTAGAATATCATCAATAAACACAACCACAAATTTATCCAAGTACTGATGAAAAAATATGTTCATCAAACTCATAAACACAGCTGGCGCATTGGTTAAACCAAACGACATTACTAAGAATTCATAATGTCCATACTTAGTCCTGAAGGCTGTCTTCGGTATATCCTCCTTTCTTACTTTAATCTGGTGATAGCCGGATCTAAGGTCAATCTTCGAGAATACCCTAGCACCACTCAATTGATCGAATAGATCATCAATGCGTGGTAAGGGATACCTGTTCTTAATGGTCACAACATTCAATGCCCTGTAGTCAATGCACAACCGTACTGTTCCATCCTTCTTCGGTACAAATAATATGGGTGCTCCCCAAGGTGAAACACTGGGTCGAATAAAGTCCTTCTCCAGAAGATCATCAACTTGTTCCTTCAACTCCACTAACTCCTTAGGTGCTAGCCGATATACTGATGAAGTAACAGGCTCTGCTCCTGGAGTTAAGTCTATTGTGAATTCTATTTCTCGATCAGGCGGTAAACCTGGAAGATCATCAGGAAATACATCCACAAACTCTGATATGACTCTTGGGTAACCTGTCTCCCCTTCTAAAGATAGTACCCTAAGAGTAGGCTGAACTCCTTGCTCTACAACTCCCCGAAGAAACTCAAATTCTGGATGTCCAGGCGGTCTAAATATAACCCGTCCAAGTCGGCAATCAAGAGTCGTATGGTACTGACTTAACCAGTCCATACCAAGTACAACATCATAATCCGGCATGGAAAATATCAGAAATTGAGATCGTATCTCTCTTCCACAGACTACTACGGAACATGATCTACAGACATCACTAACTAAAATAATTCTACCTTCCGTAAGAATTCTTTCAGTCTTCGGAAGGGGTGCGGTAGCTACTCTATTGGTGGCTACAAATCTAGCTGCTATAAATGAATGCGATGCTCCAGAATCAAATAAAGCTACAGCTGGTAATGAAGCTACTAAAATAGTACCTGCGATAACCTCTTCTGCAGTAGCTTCCTTCTCAACAGCCAATGTAAATGCCTGTCCTCGTCCCTGAGCTGGACCGCTCTGCTGCTGAGCTAGCTGAAATAGAGCTGTCTGTGGTGCCAATGGTGGTCTCTGCTGATATCCTCCTGGAGCTGGTGGTCTGGCTCCTCCAACTCCTTTCTGCGGTGCTTCCACTGCTGGATAAGCTGGCCTTGGTGCAGGTAAAGTTAGTCTCGGTGCTCCCTCTCTGTGCTCAGTGCAGTCTCTGGATAGATGCTGGTTGGATCTGCAAGCCAGGCATAGTCCCAACTTGCATCTGCATTCTCTCTCAATGTGACCTACCTTACCGCAGTGGTGACAAGTAGGAAGATATATAGCCCTGTGTGCTGCTATCTCTGGTATACTCCTCTGGGATCGTTTTGCAGAATCCCCCTGTGATGTCCTGGATGGTGCTGATATGATTGGCCTCTTCAGATTTGACTCCCTTCTAGTAACACGCTCCATGCGTCGTGCTGTTGCAAGGACGACGGTATACGAGGTAGGTGCAACAAATTCTATCAACCTCTGGAGCTCGAACTTGAGCCCGTCAAAGAACTTCTCTGCCGTCTCTTCTTCTGTCTAAATCAAGGTTGGGGCGAAGCGACTCAGACGAATAAATTTTGCGTTGTATTCTTTCACTGACATATTGCCTTGGATAAGGTGGTTGAACTTGTCTCTGAGTTCCGACCGTGCAACTGCTGGAATATACATCTCTTGGAAGAGTCTGGAGAACTCTTCCCAAGTGACTCGGTCCTGTCCGAGCCTCCTCTCTTCTGATATCCACTAATGATGTGCATTTTCAGTCAACTGCATCCTGACCGCAGTCATCCATTTCTCCCTTGGAAGTTCATCTGCTTCCAACTGGTGCTGTATGTTCGTGAGCCATTCGTGAACTTCAGTTGGCCCCTCATTGCCAGAAAAGGTATGAGGCTTGAGCTGGCAAAAATCAGTGATAGATCCCGTCGCTGGTCGCCTAGATGGTGGGTTTGCCTGCTCCAATACGGATACTAGGCTGGTTCTCAAATACTCTGCCTCATGACGCTGAGCCTCTTGCTGAACCTGCTGTTGGGCTTGTATCATAGCATAAATCATCTGAAATATCTGCTGCCCGTCTATGGCTTGCCCTGGTGGAAAGACAGGTATCTGTGGAGTAAACTATGTCGGAGGTGGGATGTCATCACGCCGGAACCTTAGATTAGGCTGGCTGGCTTGATTTCCTTGAGATGATTGTCCTCCATTCCCTGGTGTCACTCCGTCGACATAGGTAACCACAACATTATGTGGTGTATCCAAGGGATTCTTATCTCCGTTCCTGGGATCCATTACTCTGTAACCAAAAGATAAACTATAAGAACGCTCAGAGGAATCAACACAAGATGCAAATCAAGTAATTAGTTCGAGTTCGATATAGAGTTCAAAAATGGTTCAAACTATGGATAACAACTTATCCTATCCTTAGGGCAGGCTTGTTCGGTCCCTAAGTTGAAACCGAATAATTTAGTCGAAGACCTGCATGGGCTACCACAAAAACCATGTCACGCCCCAGTCCCAAAATACCGAGGGACTAGACACGTGGCAATGGCCAGCAACACACACTGATAGACAAACCCAATTTAATAGATCCATCAGGGCGTACTTAAGCTGTAAAATAAAGTCTATGATAACATGGCACAACTAATCTCATCCATACAAGATAAAATATGATCCATAGATATAAGAAATATAAATTATCAACCAGTCTCAACAAAGTGCTTCGGGGAATAACCCGATAAAATCTGATACAATGGTTCAACAGACCAAAATATAAATGACTGAATAAAGTAAATACTGAGCATGAAACATAGATGCTCAGGAAAAGTCTTCAGCTAACTCCTCGTCCTCGGGTGTCGGTACAGCTCCTGTATCAGCTCCTGCTGCTGTCCCGTAGACCTCGGGATAGATCTCGTCTGCAAATCCTGGGGACATAATCTGGATCCAGGTCCTCAGGGGACATAGCAAGGTACAAGATAATATAAGCCAAAATAAATGCAGTACAACAAATAATGAAATAAATAGGGTAAGTAGGTAACCATATATGTGAAATGCAAGTGAGAGCATCACTAGTACTTAGGCTGAGCCACTACAAGCTCTATGTCGGGGAGCCGGTAGCAGTAATAACGAGTAATATGTCTAGCTTTGCTGGAGAGTCTATGACCTCACAATAGTAGTAGATATATATAAAACAGCCTGTAGCCTGTGTGTCTCTCCCCACCCAATGTAACCACATGTCTCATGTCCACAATGTCTCATGTACATGTCACGCGCGATCATAGCTAATGCAACAAGTCATATAATATCTATGAATGTAATGTCTATGTCAAATCCTGCAACCTATACAGAATCACCATGAATATCTCAGGAAGATTCTGTCTCATGAATAGTGTCAAGTGTCCTAGGTTATGGTTTACTTGATAAGACAAGTACGAGAATGTAAAGGGTGACGAATGTCCATCTCTAGGTGACGTTACACAACTCTGCGTACAGTGTTGGCACCTGACTAATAATCGGACGCTAAGTAAGTCACACGGTCCTAGGTTTAGCATGCACAACAGTATAAATGAATCAAGAAAAATATGTAACAAAACTGCAAGTTTTGGCAAGGTACACTTGCTTGGGGTTTGATTACCAACAGCTGTCCCTGTATCAGTGGATCCTACAGGTACTCCTCCAAAAGCTTTAATAAACATCACCAACAGTCTCAGAAAATATCAAATAGCAAGAAACGTCTGTCCTCAAGTCCAATTTAGACACAGGAGCAAAAATGACAGTTTCTGGTCAAAGCGGGGTCAACATGTGGGCCGCTTTGCACCAAAAAATGTGTCATGATCAAAGGTTTCCAAATTTGTCCAACTTAGTATCAACAAGTCAGGAACGATGATACGAACCCAACGAAACTTCCAGAACTGGATTCCGATGCGCCGATCACAAAATCGCCCGTCAAGTAGAGCCACGGGGCCCACGATACGCAATTTTGTCAACGTTCTCAGAATTGAACCAAACTTGGATCACAGGACCAGCGTATTACTATAAGTCCGATGGCACAAGTTTTGTCTCGATCCGACGTGTGTACACAAAGTTACAACATTTTCCAGAACAAGCAGATACGGGGTATTATCGGCGGATACGCGTTGATTCCGGTGTGCACGCACATCCGAATCAACTTCTGCGAAATCTCGCACGTCCGTATCAACGGCACGCACGTTTCGGTAAAGACCGCGTGCGACCAAGTCGTCCCGTTTGGTGGGGCGCACTCTGTTTCGGGGTAAAACAGGACATTAGTTTTCCTGTTTTTGGATCGCGGTTTGCGATCACCACAGGACGCGACGCACCGAGCGGGTTGCACGGGCATCGAGAGGGTTACACAGTCTACACGACATAACTGACGGAACAAAAAACAGAATAACGAGGAGAGAGAACGGGTTACCTGAACAGGGCTTCATGAAACGAGAATTTCTCGTGTCCGGGTGACTGTTTCGTGTCCTGTCCGAGTCTGCTGTATCCGGAGCTAGGGTGGCTGTGTCCGGCCCGCTGTGTCCGTGCTAGGGCGGCTGTGTCTGGGCTGGGAGAGGGCGGCCGGGCTAGGGTGTTGCTGGGGGTCGACGAGGTCCGGTCGAGGGGGTTCGATGGGGGAGCGGCGGAGTCGTGGTGGTACCGGTGGTGGGAGATGAAGGAGATGGGGGTTCGGGGTGGCTAGGGCTCAGGCGGCCTTGGTCGAGTCCGGGCGACGAGGGGGCTGGGCAGCGGAGGATGGAGAAGGGAAGGCTGGGGAGGGGATGGTCGAGGCGGAGGAGTTGGGGACGGGCGGTGTTCGTCGAGGGTTCGACGAGGGAGGACTAGGCGGAGGTGGTGTGGGTCAATGGCGGATGCGGGGAGTCGGGGGAGAACGGAGGGAGGAGAAAGTTCTGGTAGGCAGCTGTGGTGATGAGGGATCGAGGTCAGGGAGGACCTGCTCTGCCAGAGTCGGGTGCTGCGGGCGGGGGAGGATGAGAGAGAGGGTGCGGCGGCGGCTAGGCACGAACGTCGAGGGGTTTTATAAGGGGGCCGGAATAGTATTTTCGGATAGGTTTAGGATTAGGGTTCAGGCCGGGTTTTGGGTTCGGGCCGGGTTCGATTAGGATCCGACCCGACCCGTTAAGGCTGGGTTTGGTTCGGTTCGGTTTGGGTCGATTTGGTTTGGTTTAATTCCAATTTAACCGGGTTCAGTCAGGGTTTAATTAGGTTTAGTTATACATTGGTTTTTAGGGCTTTAAAATGTTTTCGGAGTCCAATAAATTCACAGAAAATTATCCTATGTCCAGTTTTCCATTTTATACCATAAAATATTATTTCCATAATATTTTAATATTAATTAACATGATTTAAAAATCTTTTAATCATAAAATACCTTAGTTTTAATTCCAGAAAATACAGAAAATTAAAAGAAAATATTTTTAAAAAAATTCTGAAAATCAGGGTTATGACAGCAGAGGGGACCAGCACCTGGAGGGCAGGGTCGAGCATTCTTGCTATCGATGGCAGAGGCTTTTGCAGCAGGAGAGGTAGTAGTAGGTACCATTCTCGTTCACTTTCATTCAGCTTCAGCTTTATTTGATTCTGGTGTATCGTATTCATTTATATCTACATGATTTATGATACGAGTTGGATTGGAGTTCAAGTCCTTACCTGTAAGGTTGAATATACTTATTGGTAACGGTCTTGTGGGAGTAGATAGAGTATATCCCTCGTATAGAGTTATAGTATACGGGAGAGATTTTCCCGCAAGGTTGATAGAGTTTCCTATGGGCGATTATGATATCATCCTTGGGATGGATTGGTTTAGTGCGAGACACACGATGATAGATTGCCAAAGTGGCAAGGTTATCTTTCGTGTACCTGGTGGAGAGGAGCTCTCATTCTTGAGAGGTGTAGTAGAGTCGTCGGAGGTTACATTGATGATGGCAGAGGCCGAGGAGGCACAGTTTCCCAGGGTAGTTTGTGAGTTTCCTGACATATTTTTCGATGAGCTACTAGGTATACCACCAGTTAATGATATATAGTTCTACATTGATTTGATCCCATAAGCAGAGCCAGTTTCAGAGAGAGTTTACAGGATGTCACCATCTGAGTTGGAGATCTTGTACCGGATTATTGAGGATTTGAGAGCCAATGGATTCATTAGACCTAGTACATCACCTTGGGGGCCCCATTACTTCTTGTTAAGAAGAATGATGGTTCATCGTATTTAGTTATTGATTATAGAATACTAAATATGACAACCATTAAGAACAAGTATCCCTTGTCCTGGATAGATGACTTATTTGATCAGCTCAGTATGGCAGTTATGTTTTCTAAGATCGATTTGTGGTTTGCGTACCATCATACCAGAGTCATAGAGCAGGACATACCCAAGACGGCGTTCAGATCTTGATATGGTCATTGGGAGTTCCTAGTTATGCCATTTGGAGTGACCAATGCACCAACTATATTCATGTCTCTCATGAATAACATCTTCATGCCTTACCTAGACCAGTTTGTGATAGTGTTTATTGATGATATCTTGGTCTATAGTCAGAGTGAGAAAGAGCATGAGCAGCATCTTCGCGTAGTTCTTCAGATTCTTCGAGAGCAGCAGCTATACGCGAAGTTCAGCAAGTGTGAGTTCTGGCTTGATTGTATATCATTATTGGGTCATATTATTTCTAGTAGAGGAGTTGAGGTAGATCCCAAGAAGGTAGAGGCTATTGAGAGTTGGCCAGTATCCTATAAAGTTTTAGATGTACGCAATTTTCTGGGTGTAGCAGGCTACTACAGGCAGTTTGTGGTAGACTTTGCGAGGATCTTCGCACCCTTGACATGGCTGACGTGTAAGGATGTATGCTTTGAGTGATCAGATGCTTGTCAATCTTCTTTCGAGAAGCTCAAGCGAAGTTTGATTTCGGATCCTATCCTGACACTACTAGTGGGGCTAGGTGGGTTGTTAGTTTATTGTGATGCTTTAGGAGTGGGACTAGGATGTGTCCTTACGCAGCATGGTAGAGTAATATCTTATACGTCTCGGCAGCTTCGAGACTATGAAAAGAGTTATTTGATGCATGATCTTGAGTTGGCAGCAGCAGTGTTTGCACTTAAGCTCTGGAGGTATTACCTATATGGTGACCGAGTGGAGATCTTCATAGATCATAAGAGATTAAGGTATGTGTTCACGCATAATGAGCTCAATATGGATAGAGGAGATAGCTCGAGTTATTGATGAACTATGATGTTGACCTTCAATATCATCCAGGGAAGGCTAATGTCGTAGCCGACACATTGAGCAGGAGAGGAGGAGCTTACTTCTTGACGGAGCAGTATCATATTTTGGATAATTTAAAGGAGATGGGTATCGAGGTAGTATTACTTAGTGATACCAGTTTGATGGTGAGTCTACAGGTTCAGTCTTCATAGTTGAGAGAATAAAAGTAAAGTAAGCTGGTGATATCAGGTTTTAGCGGCTCAGATCAGAGTGTGAGTCAGGACGCAGACAAGAGTTAAGCATTCATGAGGATGGGACCCTCAGGTTTAGATGTCGACTTTGTGTTCCTAGAGAAGATATCCGACAAGAGATCAGGTCAGAGGCCCACAGTTCTCAGTACTCAGTGCATCTAGGAGGGACGAAGATGTATCGGGATATTCCTCAGCTCTTCTGGTGGAATGGTATGAAGAGAGAGATAGCTCAGTTTATTTCTCGGTGCTTAGTCTGTCAACAGTTCAAGGCTAAGCATCAGAGACCGGCTGGACTACTTCAGCCATTACCAATTTGGTATTAGAAGTGGGACCATATTACTATGAACTTTGTGACCGATCTTCCTAGATCCCTGTCTGGCAGAGACATATATGGGTTATAATAGATTGACTCATAAAGATTACTGACTTTCTTTCTTTCAGAGTAGGCTATTCTACAGAGCAGCTAGCTGAGATATACATGAGGCAGATAGTCAGATTGCATGGTGTGCCAGTTAGCATAGTCTCAGATATAGATTTGCGATTCATGTCTTATTTCTGGTAGAGTCTAGGTACTAGGTTGAAGTTCAGTTTAGCCTAACATCCACAGACATACGGGCAGTCGAAGCTTACTATTCAGACTTTGGCGGATATTCTTCGAGCTTGTATACTTGACTTCGATGGGTCTAGGGAGGATCACTTGTATCTAGTAGATTTCTTCTATAATAACAACTTCTAGGCAAGCATTCATATGGCAACCTTCGAGGCTTTGAATAGTAGGAGATGCAGATCACCGCTAGCTTGGGATAACATTGGCGAGAGACAGATGCTTGGTCCAGAGATGATTTTCCAGTCTGTTGGAGTGATCAGGCCGATCAGAGAGCATCTCAGAGTGGCCCAGGATCGCCAGCGTCATTGGACGGATCAGCACCGTCATCATCTAGAGTTCTTTATCGACGACCATGTATTTCTGAGGATTTTGCCTACCCGTAGAGTTATCAGATTTGGAATGTGGGGAAAGCTTAGTCCTAGATTTATATTCCCGTTCGACATTCTTGAGTTAGTTGGAGAAGTATCATATCGTCTAGCTCTTCCACCATCGCTTCATGGGATACATGATATTTTTCACATATATCAGTTGCGTCAATATATTCTAGACCCGAGTCATATCCTAGATCATTCTGAGTTGGTCGTTGGTATTGACCTATCGTATGAGGAGAGGCCGGTGTCTATTATGGACCAGAGGGAGAAGGTTCTCAAGAACCCGACTATCCGATTAGTTTATGTTGCTTGGGGGCATCACTCACTGGGCAAAACAACGTGGGAGCGTGAGGATGATATGCATACTCGTTATCCATTTCTCTTTGACTCGGGAGGTATACTTGTTCGTATACATGAAATTTTTCTAAGGAGGGAAGAGTTGTTAGACTCGTCTCACAGTATTCGTATTATATGCGGATACGTATTTTTTGTGCTATTTATTGCATTTTAGTTGGTTCTCGAGGCAGCTCAAAATTCTCAAAAATTAAAATTTTACTACCTGATCGGTATATCGACGGTATACTCTAATATACCGACAGTATACCGATCCTGGAGATATTTGTTTCACTTTTTGAGATTCCTATATATAGTACTAGATTTTTATTCCTTTCTCTTTCTCCCTCTTTTCTTCCCCCTTCTCTCTTGAGCTTGGAGCTTGGTCTTAAAACCTGAAGTATGGTTTCCGAAATCCTTCGAGGTGGTGGACTAGAATACTTAGGCTGGAAGCTCGCTTTAGGCAAGTATATGTTGCCGATTTCGTGAACTTCTTTTACTTTTTGTCATTTTCTTTCTCGGAGCTTTGGTTGTTGCTTTTTAGCTTAGACTTGTGTTTCTATTTTTTTCTCCTCGTGATTTCTAGTCCTTTGACCGTGTCAATTTTGAATTCTGGTAAAATTATGTCCCATCCCATTGTGGTAACTCGGTAACAGAGATGCTACCAGAGTTTTAGTCCATATTATGATATGAGAATTACCCTTGACTTGACTTCTTGTTAGACTTGGTTTTGGTAACTTTCGGGGTTAGACTTGGGTCCCAAAAATTAGATTCTGACGTTGGGCCTATTTTTTGTCAGGAAATGGCATACCGACGATATACTACAGTGTACCGATAGTATACCAATTTTGATTTCTAGATATTTTTGTGAACCTTATCGGCATACCGACGGTATACTATAGTATACCAACAATATATCGATCATGCCGACACTTTAGAATATTTGTCTTGGCCGGTATACCGATGGTACACTGGACAATAGCGACGATATACGAATTTTTGGAACTTTTTTTTCCAGAAGCTTTCTCGCCTACTAGGAACGACATACCGACGGTATACCAGTTTGTTGAAATCCAGAAATTGCTATATTTTTCCTATATCTTGACCGGTATACCGACGGTGTACTGGACTATACCGACGATATACTGATCATATTTTTTCTTTAGAAATTCTTGATTTTTGAGTTTTTGTTTGTTTCTCCTAGATTTTGTTTGGACACATGATTGAATTGACCTGTCGAGACTTGAACTTACATGGCTTCAGATGACTTGACTTGGCTTTACTTGGTTTTACCCGGCTTGCCCAGCTACACGTGACATGATTGACTGGACTTGACTTAACATAATTATACATGGCTTCATCGGACATGGCCTGGCTTGGTTTTACTTGGCTTCATCTGGATTGACATAACTTTATATGTTTGTACATGGTTTCACTTGGCTTTACCTGGCTTCACTTGGTTTCACGTAGCTTGGTTGTTGTCGTGGCTTACATGAGTCTGTTTGTGTAGTGTATATTAAAACTGGATTATATTACTATTAGAACTTGATTTGTCTATATCATATCTAAGATGGATTTGGGGAAACGCTTCACCTGAATTCATACAAGAAACTGCTAGGGGTTAAATAACTAGATATTCACTTAGTATATGGCTAGGAATTTTCTTAGATTGTATGCAGTCCCGGTTATTCATATTGTTATCCTGAGGGTTATTCATATTGTTATCCTGAGGAATATCTAGTAGTTTATATTATGGCATATCTTGAGGAGTATCCAGTTGGTTGTGTGTATGGAAATCCCGAATGGACTGTAGGGGCATGCAATCAGAAGGAACTCTAGCATCGCGTTTCATTATAAAGTTAGTAATTAAGGGTTATGATAACCCTAGTTAGATAAAGTATCAAGCCCTACTTACATGAATTGCCGTGATTGATGGATGACGGTTAGTCTAGGCTTTTTATGATCACACATTTACTTCTGCACTTGGTATTCCTTATTGCTTATCTGTTCAGGATATGTCTCATTGTAGGATTACAATATTTATTTCATCCATAGATTATTTACTTTCAGTATTTACTTTCAGTATTTGTATTTTATGTGTTGTTGGTTTAAGTTCCTAGATTGGCTTCCTTTATGGTACTTTCTATTTTGGGGTCTGACCCTGCTGGTTTTGTATGGCCAGATCTAGTAGCAGCACCAGAGGATCTTCCGTATCTTTCAAAGGATGGTGACCACCCAGAGCACCAGACCGCTTGAGTGGGTTTTCTTACTTCCATATTCTGTTGTATATTTTTCTTTTATTGGCATTTAGCCACCGAGCACGTGTTTAGCTCATGTTTTAGATTGATCTGTTAGCCTACGGGCATTTGCATGATTTGCATATATTAGGTTTGATCATGTATGACATAGACTCTAGCTAGTTTACTCGTTTTGTATTTACTAGCATCATGATAATCTGTATATTATAGTTTGGGACAATTTACTATTTTATTTCAGATGATCTTACATCTTTTTATTATTCCTGTTGTTCCTATGATTGAGACACTAGGGTTGTTGGACCTAGGCTTGACTGTTGGATTGTAGTTGTGACCCCTCATGTCTTACAGCTTCATCGTATATACAGAGTACCAGAGTGCTCTAAATATACGAAGCTAGCATTGTTAGTCCCAATTTCCAGTATTCTGGTTCTGGGGTATTGACACCTGAGGATAGCTCTAGAGACTCTCACGAAGGAGAAACTTTATAGAAAGCTTTCAAAGTATGAGTTCTTCCTTGACAAGGTTGAATTTCTTAGCCATTTGGTGATAGTAGACGGGATCTCAATTGACCTAAAAAAGATCGTGGCAGTGGAGTTGTGGGCTACTCAGAGTACAGTGACAGAGATTAGGAGTTTTTTGGGGCTGATAGGTTATTACAAGAGGTTTGTACAGGACTTCTCTAGGATTGCAGAGCCAATAACTAGGCTGACCAGAAAGGATGTGAATTTGGTCTGGATAGAGCAGTGTCAAGCCACTTTTAATGAGCTGAAGAAGAGATTGAAGACAGCTCCAGTGTTAACAATTTCATCAGGGTCAGGTGGATTCACTCTCTATAGTGATGCTTCAGGGAAGGATTTGGGTTGTATTCTGCAGCAAAATAGGAAGGTTATTGCCTATGCTTCCAAGAAATTACTTCCTCATGAGAAGAACTACCCTACCCACGATTTGGAGTTGGCAGCGGCCATTTTTGCTCTAAAGCTATGAAAATACTATATGTGCGGAGAGCGTATGGAGATCTTTACAGACTACACAAGTTTGAAGTACATGTTTATAAAGAAAGAGTTAAACATGAGACATCGGCGGTGGTTGGAGCTGATGAAAGACTAACATATCATTGCAGTATCATCCAGAAAAGTCCAACGTAGTCGTTGATGCCTTGAACAAGTATCCAGTGGCTATGTACTTGACGACAGATAGATACTAGTTGGCCAATCATGAGAGATTGGTCATTGTGGTGCTAGTTTCTGGTATCGAGATACATATGTGGGGATTCCAGATATAACAGGAGCTGATGCACAGGGTCAGAGCTACGCAGTATGATGATGAGACCCTGAGGACTATTATGGCATAGATTTAGATGGGGTTATCGGAGGACTTTACCATTTCTGATGATGGATCATTGCGGTACGGTAGCAAATTATGTGTACCGAGTGGGGAGTTGTACGAGGAGGTTCTTTAGGAGTCATATCGCTCTCAGTACTTTATGTAACCAGGTGCCAACAAGATGTATAGAGACTTGAGGGAGTATGTATGGGGGTATGGTATGAAGTGGGAGGTGGCGCGCATCGTATCAAAGTGTTTAGTGTGCTAGAAGGTAAAGGAAAAGAGGCAGAGGCCAGGTGGTTTAATTCGGCCTTTACCTATTATAGAGTAGAAGTAGGAGCATATGACCAGGGATTTTGTTTTGGGAATTCTGTGTTCTCCAGAAGAAAAAGGCACAATTTCGGTCATTGTAGACATATTGACCAAATCGGCCAACTTTTTGCCATTTAAAGTGGGTACATCTACGAAGAAACTGGCGGAGATGTATGTGTGACAGATATTCAGATTGCATGGATTTTCTGTGAGCTGTCACGACCCGCACCCAGAATTTGGGCATGAGTCGTGGGTACGTCCAGCCTGTGCCGCAGCATCGGCGGTAGAACGCTGTCTAGGTCTCAATAATACTAAACATAACTCACAACCTGTCAATGATATCAACTCTATAAGGAGGACAATAAAATAAACATCTCTCAATAGCTCATAATGTATACTCAATCACAACAACTATAAGAAATAAATGGCACGATAAAAGATAAGAAGTACTGATATAAGTCAAGCACAATGACTCAAATAGAGATAAACTATAGTCTAGCTGTCCAACATAAATAGTCTCAACAAGTCTCAAAATAAACTCGACATAAGTCTCAATATAAGTCTCAACATAAACTCAAATACAAAAAATAATAACTGTCTAAATAGCTGCAGGTAGTGTCTCCTCTAAGGGGACGGACTCTTCTAAGCTCTCTGGTATGTAGTCTGCATCTATACCTAGTCCATAATGTGTAGGACAGAAGTCCTCAAGATCCTCTGGAAAAATATATCCAGTCAGGAGTGGAGCGAAGTACAAGCAGTAACAGCAGTTCCATGTATATTGACAAAAACTATAACACAGTGTAAAAAAATATAAGATGGATATAAATACTGGAAATAAGAAATACTGGAAATAATAAAATACTGGAACTAAGGAAATATTGGAGAACATATCATCATTAATGGTACAACTAGCAATGAACAGAAATACAAGTGCATGCTAGAACAATGAACTGGAAATACATGAATAGAGTATCTAGCTAAGTGTGTGAAACATTAGTCTATCATGTGATTGGCTTGGGACAAATCAGGCTTTTTATATATGATTAGCTATGATTCATGTAAGGTCAGGCTAACAATTTGGCTAGCTATGATGCAAGCAATAGTCCGGCTAATCATATATAACAGGCTATGAGGCATGTAATGGTCAGGCTGCACCCGACGTGAGGTATGGGGTAAGCTATGATGCATGTAGAGAGGGGTATGATCACATAATCTACTAATATTTCCCCGTCCCCAGCTAGTACGAAGGATTCCAATCATGACTTCTCGTGACAGGTCTGATGATGCTAACCCATGTATACATAGTGTCTGAATCATGTACGCTATACAACTAGAATCATAGAGAAGATCAACATAATAAAAGCTGTCAGAGAATGTACTCGCCTGTGGTCCTGAGCTGGCAATAACAATATCCTATTTCTGAAGTCTTGTCTGAACAATCCAATGATCATATATATATATATTATAATAATATAGCATCAGCCGTTACACTAGCATACACATAAACATAATTACTCTGAACTCAGAGACTATGCTAGGGGTGATACTTGTCATCTAGCAGGGTCAAGCGTGCGTCTAAATGCACGGGTGTCATGTCCTCAATTGTTGTGCATAATCAGACAGTAACTGGTACTAACACATGTCTAGCCAGTATGTTAGTGTACACAAGGCAGACAGTTCACTAACACCTAGAGTCATACAAATACATATAAATACAGGACACCCATAATTATCACTTATGGTCATACAATATCTATAATACTGCTATACATAGTACTAGCAATCAATTTCCACATAATATATATATACTAAATAGTTATTAAACACACACGCACGCACATGAAACTAGTTTTTAGATTTACTTGCATAGTGCCTTGAAATCAACCAAACTTTCATAAAGCAAGATGCTATTCCTAAATAATATTCATACATGCACACACACACAATCAAGAAGGAAGGGAAAGTCGAACCTGCGCGTTAGCATGCACGTGCACAAGGTCGAGGGGGGCTGCTGCGGGTTGTTGAGGAGAGGTTGTTGCTGTCGGAGTCGTCGAGGAGAGGTTAAGGCGATCGAGGTCAGGGTTGCTCGAGTCGTGCTGGTGGCGAGCGGTGCAGTAGTGATGAAGTGCTCGGCAGTGATGGGTCGCTGTCGGAGGGAAGAACTCAGGCGAGGATGAGTCGTTACGCGACTGTGGTGTCGACAAGGTGGTGGCGGTGAAGTTCAGGCAGGGTGATGGTAATGTTGACGCTGATGATGATGTCGACGATATCCGCGGGCCGGGCGTGGTCGAGTCCGGAGATGGCATGGCCGGGGTAGTCGGGTACGGGGACTGTCGTCGGGGTCATCCACTGTACGATGGTGGCTGATGGGTTGACGAGTCGGTCGAAGGAGGTGACCGTAGGTCCGTGTGAAGTCGATGGCGGTTCAGCGAGCTCGGCGGTGATGGCGGTCGTGTGGATGATGGAGACGGTGATGTTGGTGGTGGCGTTGGTGGAGTTCGACCGGGGAAAGAATTGATGGGTCGGTGCTCCACTGGTGCTCAGGCGGTTGGGGGTGACCGGGGTCGAAGGTTTGCTCAGGCGGGGGATCGGGGTCCGACGGTTCAGCGGTGAAGGGGTCCGGCGGTGAGGGAGATGGTGAGGGTTATGATGAGGTTGAAGTCGGCTAGGGTTTTGAATGTTTTGATGGTGATATAAATAATAGGAAAAAGTGTATATATATATGGGAAGAAAATAGGGTTTGATATTGACCTAGGAAGTTGGGCCGCCCAAGTGCGCCTAGGGATATGGGGTTTGCTTTCTACATGTAGGAATTTGAAGGGCTATGATTGGGTTGTTTGGATGGATGGCTAAGATTGGTGAGGGGGAAATGTTGAGTGTTGCACACTCCAAAAATTATGAAAAAATTTATATGTGACCGGTCAAAGAAGGAAGGGAAGATTTTTTATATGTTTGGTCCAATGGAAAGTGGACACCTCACTGCACTTTTACATAAAAGTCCCCAATAATTAGAAAATTGCACAAATATAGGAATTTGGATTAAATGAGAGAAAATACCATATTTGGTGTAATGTAATGGGTAAAAAGGGTGTGTGTAGTGTTTAGTATGAACCTTGAGGGTGTGCATGGGGGTTTGGCTTGGTGTTCGGTCTAGTTTTGGGTTAAGTTGGGTCCTAACACTAATTTAATTAAAATTAATATAAATGGTGTTCTTAAAATAATAGAAGTACATATGGTTAAAATTAGGTGGGACACAAGTGTCATGGACATACAAGACTCAGAATAGAATATTATCCTAATTTGGGTTGCACAAAATGGGTCAAGATTGTATTTCCAATTTTGATTGGAACGCACAACGATGCAAAGTTAGATTTATTTGGAAATACAATTAAATATTTGTGACAAATATTATGTGGCTAAAATAAAGCACAATAGAGCATATTTATAAGTTACACAAAGGTCAGAATGGAAGACTGGCACGTCTAGGACAAGGGTGTAAAATTTGTTGGAAGATAAAAGCTAGTGTAGTGCTCTAAATATTGAAGCAACGGTAAGGTACAATAATCAAATAAAATAACAAATAATAAATTATAATCCCCAACTTTTGATTCCCCAAAATGCTAATTAAAATCCATAACCCTATAATTTGGTCAGAGGTTCTACTAGTGGGTTTCTAGGTCCAGTCCACTAACACATACACTAAAGAACACTATATATATATATATATATATATATATATATATATATATATATATATATATATATCATGTAATATATTAACACATTAAATTAAATAAATAAAAAGATGAAAATACCCCTATTCTGGAATGTGGAAGTGACAAGTCTACCCTCCTTAAAAAATTTCGTCCTCGAAATTGAAATAAAATAACACAAGACAAACAATCAGACAAAGAATTATACCTTAAGTCTCAAAGAGATATGGATACTGCTCGCGCATTTCGTCCTCTCTCTCCCAGGTTGACTCGCCTGGAGAGTGATGTCTCCATACAACACGAACCAAGGGAATGGTCTGGTTCCGCAATACCTTCTCTCTACGATCCAAGATCTCTATGAGTTATTTGGGATAGCTGAGAGTCGGTCCAACCTCGATCTCCGAGTGATCTAGTACGTGACTAGGATCCGCCATGTACCGTCTCAACTGTGATACATGGAACACGTCATGCACTCCTTCTAGTATAGGCGACAAATCCAGTCAATAGGCCACTACACCGACCCTTACAAGAATACCGAAGGGTCCGATGTATCATGGACTAAGCTTTCTATCTCTACCAAAATAAATCGTGCCCCATGTTGGAGAAATCCGTAGGAACGCCAGATCGTCAACTTAGAACAAATAATCTTAACAAGTAATCTAAAACAAAATAATCATAAACCAAAATAACAAAACCTATACCTGAAACTCTAGGGGTCTACGGTGGCTATCGGCCCAATGTCGATGTCTGTGCTGCATAACTCGCAGTCTGTCTCTGATGAGTTTTACCTTTTCTGCTACATCCATGACCATTTTTGGCCCTAACAAAGCTCTCTCTCCGAAATCATCCCAAGATAACGGTGTATGGCATCTCCATCCATATAGAGCCTCAAATGGTGATATCTCAATGCTGGCCTAGTAGCTGTTGTTATAAGCAAACTCTACTAGGTGCAGATGATCCTTCCAAGAACCTCTGAGATCCAAAATATAAGTGCGTAGCATATCTTCGAGAGTCTGAATAGTCCTTTCAGACTGACCGTCTGTCTGGGGGTGATATACGGTACTGAACTTGAGCTGAGTGCCAAGCTAGCCTGCAAACTCCTCCAGAAATAGGAAGTGAAACGACTATTCCAATCTGAGACGATGCTCATAAGAATCCCATATAATCTAACAATCTGCCGCACGTATATCTCTGTTAGCCTCTCTGTCGATGTACCCACTTTGAACGGTAAGAAGTGGGCTAATTTGGTCAATCTATCTACGATGACCCAAATCGCGTCCTTTTCTCCTGGAAAACGTGGAAGCCCTGAAATGAAGTCCATAGTTACATGCTCCTACTTCCATTCTGGAATGGGTAAAGGTTGAAACAATCCTCCTGTCCTTTGTCGATCTGCCTTTACCTGCTAGCACACTAAACACCTGGATACAAAGCGTGCTACCTCGCGCTTTATACCATACCACCATATGTGCTCCCTCAAATCTTGATACATCTTATTGGCACCAGGATGCATCGAGTACTGAGAGCGATGTGCCTCATGCAAAACCTCTTCATGCAGATCTTCACTTGGCACACACATCCTCGTGCCGTGTCGTAAAGATCCATCATCCGCAATAGTAAAGTCGTTTGTCAATCCTGTCCGAACATGTGCCCTGATACTCCTTAGAGTCTCATCATCATAATGTGCAGCTCTAATTCTATCCATCAGCTCTAATTGTATCTACAATCCCCACATCTGAATCTTAATACCTGGAACTAGCACTTCAATTCCCAAGCTCTCAAGATCGGCCAATAAATGTCTATCTGTAGTCAAGTACATAGCCATCAGATACCTGCTCAAGACATCGGCGACTACGTTGGCCTTTCTTAGGTGGTACTATAATAAGATATCGAATCCTTTCATCAACTCCAACCACCTCCTCTGCCTCATGTTCAGCTCTTTTTGTGTAAATACGTACTTCAAGCTCTTGTGGTCCGTGAAGATCTCAACACGCTCTCCGTACAGGTAGCGTTTCTACAGCTTTAGAGCGAAGATTACTGCTGCCAACTCCAAATCATGGGTGGGGTAGTTCTTTTTATGAGGGCATAATTGCCTTGAAGCATAGGCAATTACTTTTTCGTGTTGCTGAAGAACGCAACCCAAACCTTTTCCTGAAGCATCACTGTAGATAGTGAATCCGCTTGTCCCTGATGGCCACGTCAAAATGGGAGCTGTCGTCAATCTCTTCTTCAGCTCATAAAACGCGGCCTGACAATCCTTCGTCCAGACAAAATCTACATCTTTCTTGGTCAGCCTAGTCATTGGCTCTGCAATCTTGGAGAAGTCTTGTACAAATCTCCTGTAGTATCCTGCTAACCCGAGAAAGCTCCTGATCTCAGCTACCAAGCTAGGGGCAGCCCATGATTCTACTACTTCGATCTTCTTTAGGTTAACTGAAATTATGTCACCTATAACTATATGTCCAAGGAATTCAACCTTATCAAGAAAAAACTTGCACTTTGAAAGCTTCCCATACAGCTCCTCTTTTCTGAGAGTCTCCAAAACCATCCTCAGGTGCTCTTCGTTCTCCTCTGGGTCTTCGAATACACAAGAATGTCGTCGATGAATACCACTACAAACTTGTCAAGGTACTGGTGGAACACCTTGTTCATCAAGTTCATAAATACTGCTGGTGCATTGGTTAAACCAAATAGCATTACCATGAATTCAAACTGGCCATATCTGGTCCAAAAAACTGTCTTCGGTATGTCTTATCTCTTCACCTTCACCTGGTGATAGACTGACCTCAAGTCTATCTTTAAAAATACCTTCGCTCCGCTCAACTGATCGAGAAGGTCATCTATCCTCGACAGCGAATATTTGTTCTTGATAGTGAGGTTGTTCAGAGCTCTATAATCGATACACATGCGTATCGTGCCATCCTTCTTTGGTACAAACAATAACGGAGCTCCCTATGGTGATGAACTGGATCTAATAAAGCCTTTGTCCTGCAGCTTCTTAACTTGCTTCTTTAGTTCTACCAGTTTATTATTTTTGACTCTATAGACGTGTTGTGAAATAGGCTCTGTACCTGGTACCAAGTCTATAGAGAATTCAACATCTCTGTCTGGTGGCAAGCCTGGCAACTCCTCTGGAAATATATCCAGGAACTCCGCTATCAGAGGATGTGGTAACTCCTCTTCTTCCTTCCTAGCTTTGAAAAAAGTACCTCTGTTCTGCTTCACTGCTCCTCTGGCAACCTTAAACTTTGGCTCTCCTGGTGGTTAAAATATTACTCTACCTCCGTGATAATCTATAATAGCATGATGCCTACTCAACCAGTCCATTCCGAGTACAATATCGTATTCCGGAAGTGGCATGACGAGTAAGCTCACACTCAACTTTTGGCCTCCCAATGATACTCTCCGGTCCTTGCAATAATCACGGACTAGGATAATGCCTCCTCCAGTCATGATCTTGCAAGTCCTATCTAATGGTTCCGTCTTTAAAATATGCTTAAGGGCATAAGATACAGATACGAAACTATGAGAAGCGACAGAATCAAATAATGCAAGTGCTGGAATAAAATTGAGAGAAACTGAACCTGAAATCATATCTCCAGCTGGCTCGGCCTCCTCAATCATCATGGCGTATGCTCGTTCCTGGGATGTACCTCTCTGCTGCTGCTGGTGTTGAGCAAACCTCTGCTGCTGTGGTTGAAGTGGAGGTCCCCTCTTCTGGCCTCCCGGTTGTAGAAGCATAAAAAATACGCTGGGGAATTATATGCGTAAAAGCCCCAAACATACATGAAGCTCGAATAAAATAGAAGCTTCAGAACTATACGCGTAAAACATGACTTCAGAACTGCCCGCGTAAAGCAGCGCTTCAAGCCTGTTTTGGCGTAAAAGGTTGCTACACCTCCCTCCGGCGTAAACTATGCCTGCTTTTAATACAGCGTAAAGTTGTACGAGGAACTCTTCGTATTCCTCGAATGAACCTGTCAGACAAAATAGTGAACCTGACTCCTGACAAAGAGTACTGCACGACGATCGAAAGGACGACTGTAATAATGATTCTGTACAGAGCCCAGATTGTCGTTTAGTGGCATATCCTGGATACAAGTCATTTTTACGCACTCAAGGAATACGCTGCCTATTTTACACAGGTAGAAATAAGCCTTTATGCTCAAGCTGAGATAAAACCAAACGCCACGTCAAAAGCTGTTCTTCGTACAGAACTCGAGGCACGTCTCTGTAGTTAATGTGCGAGATGGAGGCAGATCTCTGCATTTAATGCACGAGATTTGGTTCTACTTTTAATGACTGGGAGAGCTAAAATTAGGGCTAATATGTTCACGTCACTATCCCTACATATTACGCCAACCAGGCTATTTTCAACTATAGGAGCATGCCGTATGCTATCTCCTTGAAATACGCCAACTCAGGCTATATTTGCAAGGTACCTGATAAGGCTATTTGGCCCAGAATACGCTCAAGACCTCAGTCAGAAAGGATAATTGGCTAGTTTACGCTGGTTACCTATTACCTATGCAGTATCAAGCTTTACGTAGAATTTGGCTTTTACGCCAATAAGACAGCTACTTAGATTTTATGCCAACAAGACAGCTATTTGGCTTTTATGCCAACAAGATAACTATTTGGCTTTTACGCCAACGAGACAGTTATTTGGCTTTTATGCCAACCATCTTTACGCGAGGGGTAGTTACCTACATGGCTTGCATGTCGTGGTCTTCAAAAAGCAGTTATACGTGTCACCTCATAAAGGGACACGCGTCACACGTGGATTCAGGAGATCATTCAGACGTGGGTAGCAGTTATTATAACCGCCGCATAAAAGGTGCAACTCTCTCCACTAATTGGCTTCTACACCGACTGATCAGTTACTGTGACTGATCTCTATAAATAGAGACTTTCGGTCACAGGAGAAGGGGTCAAGGTCGAGAGATCGAAAAAAGGTCGAAAGAGAGGAGATAAGAGAGAGAGCATATACATAGAGTGTTGATTGACAACTTTGGCAACGAGAGTTCAATCCCTCCTGTAATCTTTTAAGATTCTTCTTCTTATACAGCACTTCTTCGTCATCATGTGGTCCAAGGGACAAAGTGATCGACCGCAGATCAAACTCCTATAGCAATATTTCCCCAGAATCAATTTTTTTTGTATTTTACATCCTCGTATAGGATTAATTGTACTTCTTTTTCTTGTTTGTTAACAAAGAAAGGGTTTCGTTTAAACCTAGTTTTATTTCGTCTGTTTATCATCAAACACAAGATGGCGACTCTGCTGGGGACTACTTTCTCATCTGACGAGAAAGCTATTGCTCAACACGATGCTGTATCCGTCGGATCAACGAAGAAGACGTTTGTCGTCTAATTCGACCAATCGGCTTATGAAGATATGCTTCGCGTAGGGGGTAGCTCTCATTCCCTCTCTGTCCAGGACAACAGGAAGCTGCGTAAAGTATGGATGGCCCAGACATCCCTACCCTTCCTGCAGGCTCTCTCCCTCCGACCAGGGGTCAAAATTATGACCTGGTACCCCTAACTACCAATTATGGTGAGATCATGTGGGTTCACCCTGATCTGGTGTCAAAAATTGAGGAAGAGACTCAAGCTGCTAAAGCTAAGTCTAAAAAGAACTCAAGATGCAAACTATGCCATATGGTTGCAATATCCCCGACATCAGAAGAAGAGGCTTTGGCAACCGGAACTCGGTCAGGCAAAACCTACCTCAAGGACTATGGAGAGAACCAGGGGGAATCAACGGCAGACACTTCAGATGGCAAACCTCCAGAGCCTGAACCTGTTATACCAGAGGCAGGTCCTTCTAGACCAACTTCGGTGGACAAGGGCAAGCAAAAAGTTTGTTTTGATAAACCTTTGAAGAATATTCAAAACAAAGGTTTAGAAAAACTATATAACTTCAATATCTTGGCCCAGTTGGCTAATACACCAGCCAGATTGTCCATTTTCGAGCTTCTTAGGCTATCCAAAGACACTCGTCAAGCCTTGAGTGAAGCATTAATGCAGGCGGATATATGCTTGACTCAGCTCAAATCCCCTGATAAAGAGCCTGTGGCATGTCCTCAATGCCATAGTATGATGGAAGTGGTCCCTAATATCACTTTTACTCAAGAGGACATGTTGTTGAAATATAACAAGCATGACAGGCCTCTTTATTACACTGGATACGTCGGCTCCATGGAGGTAGACCAGATTCACATAGATCCGGGATCGTCAATCAATATTATCCCTCACAGTCTGTTAAGATCGTTGAGAATCCCTACAAGCGAACTGGCTTACACTACCACCACAATCGTGGGCTTTAATGCCAGGAAGAGCAAACCATTGGGGAAGATTCGTCTGAGGATCCAGATTGGTGACCTTAGATCAGTGGCTACATGCTACATCATTGATTCAGAGGTGTCTTACAATATTCTGTTGGGCAGACCTTGGATCTACGATCACAATATTGTTCCTTCCACTCTACATCAATGCTTTAAATATGTAGATGCCCAAGGGACAGTGAAAATAGAGTTTGCGGATCTCAATCCTTTTAAAGGAGTTGAATCCTACTATTCTGATGCCATGTTGTACACCCAATACTACATGAAGGAGGTGTCAAGCAAGATGGAAGAGGAATCCTACCAGGAGCCAGGAAAGCCATCTGTAGAGCAACCTTTGTCAATCCAAGTGAAAGGGCGGACCACCCGTCCGAAGGTCATGAAACACATGGCTATCCACTTGAGCAGAACCAAATCGGGAGAAGGAAGTGATCCTCTAGTGATCACTCTGAACCAGAAGCCCCCACCTTTGGTCATCAACCTTAGGTGCAACAAGCAGCCGACTGATGTAAATACAACCAGGAACGTGGTTTCTGACGATAATAAAGATTCTCTTTTCCAGTATACTGACGCTCAATTTCCAAATCAGGAATTCTCCCCCCATAACAATATAGAACCTATAGCACAAAAATTCTTGGAAGCTATAGACTCCTATTATCCGTATGTGTGGGAAGTAGCATCAACATCTAATATCATCACGATATATAGGCCACATGAAGATTCTATCTTTATTGTCCCACCTACTCGCAACGATCAGCATCCAATAGTCTTCGGTCACATGCGGAATAAACTAATTGTACAAGAAGATTCTCACGAATCTGATGCTGGAAAAATGCAAGTTCACAGATATAGCCCACAAGCTTTGAAGATTATGCAAAGCATGGGTTATGACTTGAAGTTGGAGCCAGTCCTCAACTATGGGAAAGGCAGACGAATATCGTTACATGGTGATCCCTACTGTCAACGAACTCATTTTGGGTTAGGGTATACCACACATCTTGCAACTTTTAATGACTCTGAGCCAAGTGAGGAGACCATTTCCTCTTTTCAAGATGATTTGTCATCCTCTGATTCAAAAGATGAACTCGAACAGGTATTATCAGTAAATATAGTGTTGACAGATTCTCTCAAAATAGAGGGACAAGAATCTGAACCATTTGAAGATAAATCCTGGTCTCAGCAAATAGATACACAATGGGAACTCCGGTTCGAGCAAAGAGAACCACCCACTGAAGATAAAGTTATCCAAGTCGATGTTGGGGATGAATTTTCACCAAAGCCGATATTTATCAGTAACAATCTTTCTGAAGAAGAAAGGGAAGAAATAATCCAGTTGATAAAAGAATATATCGATGTCTTTGCGTAGAATTATGAGGATATGCCAGGTCTTGATCCTAAAGTGGCTACCCATAAACTCAACATACGGCCTAATTCGAAGCCTGTAAAGCAACACCAACGCCGGTTCTGCCCAGATATGATGGATGCCATTGAAGCTGAAATCTAGAAGCTAATAGCCTGTGGGTTCATCCGGGAAGAATAATATCCTGATTGGATCGCCAATGTTGTCCCGGTCATGAAGAAAAATAGAAAAGTGCGTGTTTGCATCGATTTTTGAGATCTGAATGCGGCCAGCCCTAAAGATGAGTTCCCTCTTTCCATTATAGACGTCATGATCGATAATACATACGATTTTGAGCTCATGTCTTTCATGGACGGATTTTCAGGATACAATCAGATTAAGATAAATCCTGAAGATAAGAAGCATACTGCCTTTCGGACACCATTGGAGGTATATTTCTATACGGTTATGCCTTTCGGATTGAAGAATGCCGGAGCTACATATCAGTGAGCTATGAGTAACATATTCTATGAGCACTTAAGCAAAACAGTAGAATGTTACATAGACGATATTGTTGTCAAAAGCCACCTCAAGGATAATCACATCCAAGACTTGAAGACAGTATTCGAGTTGATGCGCCAACATCAACTCAAAATGAATCCTATAAAATCCTTTCTCGGTGTGTCCAGTGGCAAATTTCTAGGATTTGTCATTACCGCTAAAGGCATTCAAGTTGACACTGATAAAGTAAAGGCTATCCTAGAAATGCGACAGCCCCATAATCTGAGAGAACTCAGGGGATTTCAAGGTCGTCTGGCTTATATCAGGAGATTCATATCCAACCTCTCTGGGAGATGTCAGCCTTTTTCTTGCCTGATAAAGAAAAGTGTGTCATTCGTATGGGACGAAGCCTGTCAGCAAGCGTTTAATGACATCAAACGCTATCTCACTAATCCTCCAGTTCTGGTGCCTCCCATCATAGGAAGACCATTTTCGCTGTATGTTCGAGCAATGGATCATTCTTTAGGGGCTCTCCTCGCACAGAAGAACAATGAGGGTCATGAACAGGCTATTTACTATCTAAGCAGGATGATGGTCGGAGCTGAACACCGGTACAATCCAGTAGAAAAAAAATGCTTGGCCCTAATGTTCGCCATTCAGAAGACGCGATATTACGTCATGGACCAGACTATTCATATCATCTCCAGAATCAATCCTATACGGGTATTGATGAATAAGCCGAGTGTTCTTAATTCCCGACTCGTGACTTGGGCGATGTTATTAACACCGTATGATATGGTGTATGTCCCTCAGAAGTCCATCAAAGGTCAAGCCTTGGCTGATTTCTTAGCTGCTCATCCAATTCCGAAAACCTCCAAACTATACGAGAATATTCCCGATGAAGTTGCAGAATGTAATTCCGTAATAGAAGGTGATACATGACAGCTATTCTTTGATGGTGCATCCAGGACCGGTTCCAGGGGAAACATGGTTTCATGAGTAGGAATTATCCTGGTGACTCCTGATAAACTCGTCATCTATCGAGCATATTCTTTTAGCGAACCCTGATCTAATAATGTGGCAGAGTATAATGCTCTACTAATCGGGCTTCAAGTCGCTAAAGAATTGGATGTTGAATACCTGGAAGCTTTTGGTGATTCTTAGCTGATCATCAATCAGGTCAGAGAAATATATGAAGTCCGCAATGTTTAGGATAATAAACGAGAAAAGATTTGAGGAATGCGGGAAAACGAGGTCTTGTACGAAGACCCGCCCTTCTTTTATGTTTACAAACAAGATTATACAAATTTGATCCTACACGAGGATGTCTAAGTATAATTTATTTAATCTGGGTGAATATTGCTATAGGTGTCTGATCTGCAGTCGATCACTTTAGCCCTTGGACCACACGATGTTGAAGAAGTGCCGTGGAAGACAGGTAGCAGCTTCGAAGGTTGCTAAAGAGGGTGGATGCCCGATGCCAAAGTCGTCGATCCCTTCTCTTTGCCTGAGCTCTGGATTCTCCTCTCTCTCTCTCTCTCGACCGTTGGATCTGGTACTGGATCTCTTGATCAGTTTTTAGACCTAACTTCTTCGACCCTCCAATTTGTCGACCTTGTTCCTCATTGATAGAGGTCTCTATTTATAGAGTTTTAGTGACAGTGACCACACAGTCGGCGTAGAAACCGAGTAGTGGAAAGTATAACACCCTTTTATACGAAGGTTTAAAATAACCAATGCCTGCGTATAAATGACCTTTTGAATGAGCATGTGACGCGTGTCCAACTAAGGGACAGAACGCGTATATCTGCTACAAAGATCACGACGTAGAAGCCACGTAGGTAGTTATCCCTTGTATAGAAGAGGTTGGCGTATAAGCCAAATGACTGTCACCATGGCATAGAAGCCAAGTAGGCATAGAAGCCAAGTAGGCATAGAAGCCGAGCAGGCGTAGAAGCTGAGTGGTCATAGAGGCCGAGGAGGCGTAGAAGCCGAGTGGCATAGAAGCCGAGCAGGCATATAAGCTGAGTGGGCATAGAAGCCGAGTGGGCATAGAAGTCGAGCAGGCGTAGAAGCCGAGTGGGCATAGAAGCCGAGCAGGCATAGAAGCCAAGTGGGCGTAGAAGCCGAGTGGGCATAGAAGCCGAGTGGGCATAGAAGCCGAGCAGGCGTAGAAGCCGAGTGGGCATAGAAGCCGAGCAGGCGTAGAAGCCGAGATGATGTAGACGTTTTAGCCGAAATTATGGCTCTTGGAGATATAACCAAATCTCTTGCATTAAATACAGAGATCTGCCCCTATCTTGCGCATTAAATACAGAGACTTGTCTTTAAGATTTGCCATTATTCTGCTCATTAAATGCATATACGCGCCTGGAATCCTGTACGAAGAGTGACTGCTGATGTGGCGGTCTGCTTGCCTTCTGCAGAGTGTAAGAAGCTCACATCTGCCTGTGTAAAACTGGACAGCGTATTCCCTTATATGCGTAAGAGTAGTTTACGCAAAGGGGATGCCACTAAACGACGGTTTGGTGACATTTAATCAAATCTCCTACATTAAATGCGGAGATTCACCATTATCCTGCTCATTAAATAAGGAGGCATAGTTTGAAGGTCTGCCACCCTTCTGTGCCTCAAGTGCAGAGACGGGCCTCAGGCATCTGTCAGTATTCGGTGCTTCAAATGCAGAGACGTGCCTCGAGAAACTGTCACCGCTCTGCGCATTAAATGTAGAGACGTGCCTCGAGCCCTGTACGAGGTGCAGCTTTTGACATGGCAGGCTGTTTGTCTTCTGCAGAGCGTAAACAGCTCACATCTGCCTGTGTAAAACAAGGCGGCGTATTCCTTCGTATGTGAAAAAGTGGTTTACGCAAAGGAAATAGTAGTAAATGACAGCCTGGGTTACAGTATCGCGCCATCATGATACCCGTCACGCAGTACTCTTTGTTAGGAGTGCAGACGTCAGGTTCATTGTATGCTCTAACAGGTTCATTTTGAAGAAGACGAAACGTTCCTCGTACACTTCAATGCTGTATTAAAAGCGGTTGGGTTTTACGCCATGAAGGCGATGTAGCACCTCTTTTACGCTAAAGCAGCCTGGATATATTGCACTACGCAGATGGTCCTTGAGCCTATATTTTACGCTGTGCTCAGCAGAAAAGCTCTGTTGCATGTCTTGATGGCTCTGAGGTCCTCTATTTATGCTGCCCTGCACGAACGTGCTGCGTATAGCTATCAGCGTATTTTTTATGCTTCTACAAGACCCCCTTCAAAGTTTTTAAATTCTTCGTAATTTGAAACGCTTTGAATGAAGCATGAACCGTTCCTCGTAACTCAAAAAGCTCTGAGTGGAGCCTGAAACGGTCAAGCCTGACACATTCTTTCATGGCTGACTTTATGGCAGAGTTATTGGGGATCGGTGCTCTCTCTTGCCTATAAAAAGGCTGAGGAGTTCTCCTGTTCTTCCCATACTTCCTTCACCATACAGAGATGATGGCCGGAGTTCGTCGTGTTGACTTGAGAAAGAAGGAGATCATGCTCTTCCAGCATGTAAGGAGCCAAAAAAGATGGCATCTTCGAGCAAATATCCTTTGCAACGATGGATCATGGAAGGATATCATAGCCTTCTTTGCTCGGGATAATCAACAACTTTGTATGGTGGTTCTTCGGGAGAGAAGAAGGGTCATGTTTGACCAGGCAGCTTGCAAGTAGTGCCTTCTCCCGTTACCTCCGTGGCGCGGGATGTAGGCAAACAGATTTACTCTGCTTTCCTTCTGTTGGAGGATGGGTCTATGCCCAGTTTTGTATCCTTGCTCCACTGATCATCTTCTTATTCATCGACTGTGGATGTCGATGAACTGCCATGGAAGAAGAGGAAGATCTTCACCAATGCGAGAACCTGGCAGAACAGATTTTGGGTGTGATCTTCAGACGACGATGAGGAAGCCCTTTGTAGACGGGATTTCCCTCATATGTAGTCATGAAAAATAAAGAAAACCCTTGTAGACTGGATTTCCCTCATGTAATCATGCTTTTAATTTTAATAAGATCGTCTTTCTTCTTTGCATATGATCATGTTGTCATACTTTGCTTTGAAGTTTGAATATGTGTAGCTTCGACACGTCTGATTCTTTACGCTGACTCTGTGTAGAAAGAGCGCTAGGTCCTGTCCTGTCTTTTATGCATAACTAAGGATGCACAGAAAGCCGCTTAGCAGTCGAGTGTTCGAAGTGTCCTGCTGTTAGGAACCGCGTAAAATTCTGAACTGTTCTTTACTTCTGATAAACATAATTTTTGTTCAGACCGTCGTCTTCAAGAGTGATTTCTCGAAAATCCCTTGGAACAGGGCAAGAAATGGCTGTCAAGAACTGAGCTGCCATCTTGAATTTGCAGACAAAATATTCAAACTTGATTCTGGATGAACTTCGAATCGACCCATAAAGAAGAGTAATTTTTAATGTTGAACTCTGTATGCTTCGGGTACTTAGGATATCTTGAGGTCAAGAAGGAGTATCTTCTGTGTAAACTCCTGTAATTGACCGCTTTGAGAATCGTTCAGATTACTGTACTGGCCTGTGCATCTTTCAGATGTGCGAAAAGTCGTGGAGCGTGAAATCATAAGTTCGTTGCCGCTAAGCGTAAAAAGCCACCGAGCATAAAATCATAGACTTGTAGTTCCTGAGCGTGAAGTCGTAGGTTTGTAGCCTCTTGAGCATAAAAGCTACCGAGCACAAAGGCATCCGGACGTAAAACCATAGACTTGTAGCCATTAGAACGTAAAACCGTAGATTTGTAGCTGTCGAGCGTAGAAAACTCCTTGGTGCAGAACTGTAGATTTGTAGCTTCTGAAAAGAAAATCTTCCGAGCGTGAAGTCATGGATCTGTTGCCTCTGAGCGTAAAAAAGCCACCGAGCGTGAGATCATAGATTTGTAGCTGCTGAGCGTGAAGTCGTAGGTTTGTAGCCTCTCGAGCGTAAAAGCTACCGAGCACAAAGGCATCCGGGCGTAAAACTATAGACTTGTAGCCTGTGAGCGTAAAACCGTAGATCTGTAGCTGTCGAGCGTAGAAAGCCCCTTAGCGTAAAAACCACGTATCTTCCTCGTGCAAAAACTTTTCGAATTCGCTGACTGTCCGCCTTCTCTGAGTGATAGGCTGACGTAGTACCCAATCATAACCAGATTATTAATTAGGATATTTGGTTCAGGATTCGAGGAGTCCATCTGAACTCTATATATACCCCAAGTTTCTGAGAGAAATTTTTTTTATCCGTCTTCTGCGAAAGAAAGCCTTCGTCTATTCGAGTTCTTCTTCGTTTTTTCTCCGAGATTTCGAAGTTTCCAGTAATGGCCTCGAAACAATCTTCCTCCACTAAGGGAAAGAAGGTTGATTCTTCTCCTCGTTCTTCTGCTCAAGTGAGAGCGTCTTCGGTCGGGCAAGGCAAACTTTCTTCTGAGCGAAGTATCCCGCCGACGAGTAGTGCACCCGGCCTAAAAGGTAGAGCATTTGGGATGAAGAAGAACGACCAAAAATCCTTCGCACACGTTGTACGTGACCGCGCTAGGTCGTCTCCTATGTTGATAGCCTCTTTGAGGAAGATGATGCACAGAGATATTTCATATTTTACGCCCATATTTCTAATGTATCAGCGCAAAAACTCCATATTTTCGTAGTCCGGCGTAAAAGCTTTGACTGTCGAAAGTTGGCGTATAAAATTTGAGTGTTACGCTTCTGGATGAAGATTCTGGCGTAATACCTCAATTTTATCAGTCTGGCGTAAAGCACAGACTGTTGTTTTTTGGCGTAGGCTGTAAGATCTGTAATGTCTAGTTATAGGAACTGACGTGTTTTTCTTGTACTCTTGCAGTTAACTTGTATGTGTCTCCGCTAGCCGATGTGATGGGTTCTGCTGCCGGGATGCTGCACTCCAACTATCTGGAGGATCTGTCACACGTGACATTTACTATCTCAGGGCCGCAGTATCCTGAAGGAAGGAAGATTCTGATATAGGCTCAGGGCAAGCGAATGCTGCTGAGCATGATCAACGAGGAGCCCCTGACGTACGTAGATGGGGACTAATACATAAAGCCGGCCTTCCTTTTCGGGGACATGATTGATAAGCAGTCCCAGACGAAGCCCAAGAGAGAACTCTGGGTTTTCCCTGCCGGGAGCCTGGTTTTGTATCTGCCTAAGATACCGAGAGACTATCCCATCTCGGATTTCTTTCATGCCACACATCCCAGAAAGATGTTGTGGACGCTGACTTTCGATCTTCACGGTAGGCGGGGGAAGATCTTTCATCTGAAAGGAGATGACCAGGGGTCATTTGTTAGCCGTCCTTCCGACAATATAACGGTGTTCAGGGGACTGTACTCGGGCAGTATCCCGAGTGAAGACAGCTTGGTGATCTAGCTGGTCCAGTTATCGACCTTCTACAATGATTTTATGGGGCACGGGGGAGTATACCCTAAGGTGAACCCTCGGTGCGGTGGGTGGATCACCCCTTCAAACCTTCGATCTCGCTTAGTTGATTGGGCCCTGAAGTATTTTCAGACCGAGTTGGAGAACATTGGTCTATTTGCAGCTGTGAGTGCTACCAGTGTTGGATTACCTCCTAACCCTAACCTGTTCCTGGCACTAATGGAGCGATATAATTTGCTCACCGGGACTTTCGCCACTCCACTGGGGGAGTTGGGATTGGCCCTCTATGAGATGGCAGAGATCTCGAGACTGCCGATGGGGGATACTCCATATGAAGAGTATGTTCCTATGAACCGGGAGTTGGGGGATTCAGACCCTCGGGTAGTGGAAGTGTATCAGGAGCTGATGTGCCACTACCTCGCTTGCACCATTTTTTATGATGAGCCCTCAGATTTGGCTCACATCAGCAAATGGACGTCCTACCTCTTCTTTCACCGGTCCAGGACTGCTAAGCCAGAGAAGGTGTTGGAGGGCAAGGATCTGCCTGTGAATCCTCTGAGCGCGCTTAATGCTCAGGTAGTCGACGATCTCATAGTGGACGCTGGGGCTCCGAACTTGATCCTCGATGAAGGGATCAGACAGTATCCTGTAGGCACTAAGGCCTATAGTTATTTGAGGAGCTACCGCAGGCCTCTGTCCAGGGAAGCTCAACTGGCTGGCTTCCTCTCCATATAGCTACGCCGAGTGGTGGTACCTGGCGTCGCATCTACGGACCGCATTCACCGCAATACGCTATGGCCTGCAGTGCGTCTGGTTTTTGGGGCAAGACTGGGCTTGCTCCCTGCCATGGTGTGCCGTATTCAAGCTGGCCTGAGGGCCATGACTGATGGGCTGCTCGCCGATGATGCTCGGCGTGATAGCTTTCCCCGGGTAGAATTACCATACCTATTTCTGATGGGATGATTAATTCTTCATAACCCCCGGGTTATGTCTCCCGGCTCCGACAGTAGTTCGGGGACTAGTTTCTTGTTGAACTACAAGAAGTCTTCCTGGAATGTGACCACGGTTCTAGACTATCGACGGGCGCTGGGCTTCAACCACAGTTGGAAGTTTTCTGCACTGTCCCTTCCGTATATCGCAATCAATCGGGGATTAGGCTTGAAGATTCCGGTAGAGAGAAGACCAATCTTTCTCCTGAAACTTTTAATTGGTTGGTCTGCATTAGACCTTCCCATCTACTGTACATGAGTGAAGACCATTGCTTCTTAGAGCCCTACTTGCCTAGTCGGTTTGCCAGGCAGTTTGGGTATGATCAGTTGTACGTGGACAACGCCGTCACCAGCTTCTGGTCCAGGGATGGACTCATTGATGGAGCTAGAGGATGGCGATATTTCCTCATGGGCTGCACTGGAGCAATTTTTACTGTGCCAGTCATCACACTCTCCACGGAGCTGCGCATCCTGCACTCGTATGCCCAGTTCTATGTGGCAACGGACACCTTCCATCGCGATTTTGACATGCATAGAAGTTTTAGGGTGCCCTCTTCCAAGTCTGGGCGAAGAGTCGAAGTCCTTTCAGTTTTTTTTGACGAGGGTGAGGAGTTCGTCAATCCAGATGAGCCTCTGGTGGCGGTATCGAGGGGTGAAGTTCCTCTGCCTGCAGGCCCTTTGGTAATTTCTGGGAAGCGAAGGGCCCCTACTCCGAAGGAGACTTCCCCTTGCAAGAGGAAGAAGAAGATGGTTAATCGTCCTATCTGGATCTTTGGTGTTGAGGCTCCTGGAAGTGAGCTTGCATCTCCCCATGTTGGGGATGATTATTTGATTGGGGGTTTCTCGCATTTTAGAGAGGGACCCTCTAATGTTCCGGCTAGTAGTGCCGGAGAATCTCTGCTGGAGGCTGCCGTCGCTGCTACTGCTTCAGGTAGTGGAACGAGGTCTCCTTCGGGGCTGAGAATACCTTTATGCGGCTCGGCCTCGGGAGAGACCCCTGCCGTGCCTGTCAGCGCACCTGGCGAGATTCCAGCTGATGAGCCTCGGTTGGAATTTGACAAGGACTTGGAAGACTATTTGCCAGTGTCAGTTAGCAGACCCCTTTCTCTAGGTATGACAGCTTACTTAGCATCATTAAGAAATGATTTAGCTATACAGGCTGCAGATGCGACATATATGCCGTCGGCCATGGGTAAATGTCGTCTTCACGCCATTTCTTTTAGGAAAGTTAACATTATGCTGATATTAACTTCCTTTCGTCCTCCTTTCAGGGGAAGACCTCTTCGGGGAGGGCAGTGTAGATGCGTCCTTTGGCTCTGGCCGCGACACGAAGGTGGCTGATTTTGAAGAGGAAGCATCTTCGGGTGCCGGCTCGCCTGTCGACGAGGTTCCGATATCTCAAGAGGAGGATGAGCCTGTCATTGCGACTACGCCTCCTTTGAGTATGCTGGTCACTTCGTCCGGTGTTGGCGCTTCTTCTTTTATCGCACCACCTGTTGAGGCGACGGCCGTGGCAACATCGTCTGCGGTTGTCCTTGGAGGGGGATTCGCCAATGTCGAGGCCACCCCCAGCGTCCAACCGGATCTAGCTGTGCTGATCGGGCAGTACACTGATATCTTCTACACCACTTTAAAAATGTTAATATCAAGGGTGTTGGTGAAGAATCTGAGCTTTGCGTCGCTGAAGAGGTCCTCCTAGTCGACGATAATGCCGATTCGAGAATTTGACGATACTGGGCTAGCTGAAACGCTGGAGGAGATAGTTAATGGTTTGGAGCAACACATTAACGAATACTTGCAGCTAGCTCAAAGCAATGTTGAAGATCTGGTCCAGGCTAGATACGACTCCATGACTGTACGGCTTGCTAAACAGATGGCAGGCGTCAATAAATCCATCCAGACACATCAGCAGGAAATGGATAAAGAAAAAGTCATCCTGGAGGAGACCATTGCTCTTCGAACGAAATGCCAGGCCGAGCACGAAGGGAATGTAGTAAGGGTCCTCAGGCTGGAAACGAAACTCGCTAAGGCGAAAGAGTGGGCTTCTCAGTCGTCGGAAGTTCTAGTTGTGGTGGATAGCCGATTGGGCGTAGCACAACAGAACTTGGCACGTGCAGATGCCGCTCGTGCTGGTTTTCTTTGGGCTAGAGCCGAACTGTCCCTCATGAGCAATGACGAGGCACGACTGGAGCGGGCTCGCCATGATGTCTTGGATTCCAGGACTGAGAGGATGGCCGCACTGGCGCAGCAGCTTCGCGACCTGACCGCTCCCCCTAAATGATGTACTTTTGCTTTTGCTTTTCAATGTACTTCTGCTCCTTTTTGGGAATAATAAAGAGGCTTTTATCGGACTTTGTGGACCCATTATTTCGGAATGTAAATGACAGATTTGGGGTGAAAGTGATATCAGAGGTAATATGGACGTGATATACTCTCGGTAAGTTTTAGCAGGATACATCTATTCAGAGGTTATATGGACATGATAGAATACGATCCCACTAGTTTCGCTTTGGAAGTAGTTTTGTCAGAATGAGGTTTTTGCCATATTCCACTTGAGGAGAGGAGGTTAAGCATAGTACCTTTTCAGGAATTTGCCATTGATAGGAGCCATTAGCAGGTCTCCATTAGGCTGGGCTAACTTGTAAGCGTCGTTTGAGAACGTCGTCTCGATCACATAAGGGCCTTCCCATTTGGGCTGGAATTTGCCCTTACTTCTGTGAGTAAGGATCATCAGCCTTCTCACGGCTAAAACTAGCTCGCCGACTTTGAACACCCTTTCCTTCACTTTTTGATTAAAAGCCCTGGAAATACGTGCTTGGTAGAGCGTGATGCGCTATTGAGCTTGGAGGCGTTTCTCGTCTAATCCTTCTAGCTCTTGAAGCCTTAACAGGTCATTCTTTTCTTGAGTTAACTCATTAGCCACGGCTATTCTGAGTGACGGAATTTGGATCTCGATGGGGAGAACTGCTTCGCTCCCGTAGACTAATGAGAATGGGGTGCAACCTGTCGGTGCCCGTACCGTTGTGCTGTATGCCCAGAGACATTCTCCCAACTTCTCATTCCAATCCCTTTTGTTCGAAGAGACGAACTTCTTCAAGAGCTTGATAATGGTTTTATTGAAAGCTTCCGCCAAACCATTAGCAGCAGGATTATATGCCGTAGAGGCGACATTCTGTATCCGATTTTTATCGCAAAATTGATGAAACGCTTGGCTGATGAACTGTGGTCCATTGTCATGGATTATCCTACGGGGTATCCCGAAGCGATAAATGACATGATGCTTGATGAAGCTGATCACATTAGATGCCTTCACCTCAGCAAAAGGGATCGCTTCTGCCCATTTGGAGAAATAATCCATGATGGCCAGTATGAACTGGTGACCTCTGTAAGAAGACGGGTGAATAGGACCAATGATATCCATACCCCATGCTTCGAAAGGCCAGGACGCAACCGTAGGATATAGATATTCGGGAGGTTGATGGATAAAGTCTGCATGGACCTGACAGGCTCTGCATTGTCTTGCATACTTTATTGCGTCTGTGATCATAGTAGGCCAGTAATAGCCCATTCTCCTAATGCGATCATGTAGCTTAGGACCGGGTTGATGCGCTCCGTATACGCCGTTGTGGGCTTCACGGATAATCTGCTGTGCTTCATCACCAGAGAGACATCGTAATAATAGTCCGTCATATGACCGACGATATAGACATTGTGACGATGCGTCAAAATAGAAGCGTAATGATCGTCTTTTAACGGATACCGCTTCGTTAGGATCCTCTGGCAAGATACCGTATGCTACGAAGTCTATAAAGGGACTTCTCTAGTCTCTCCTGGGAGGATCTGTGTCCATCGCATAGCTGCATTCGATGTGAAAGTTGTTTTTCACACAGAATAAGTCTCTGTTAAGAAGGATTACCGAATTCTGCCTTCTTATAGGGGTAGCTAAATCTGCAGCTAGACTGGCTAGGGCATCAGCTTCCAGATTCTGAGATCGAGGTACATGCTCTAGGAAGAAACCTTTGAACGTTATGGCTATCTCGACCGTTGTTCTGTGATAGGGGATGAGGTCTGGATTTCGGACTTCATATATTCCTCTGACTTGATTGACGATCAGCAGAGAATCACCGAAAGCTTCCAGAGATTTGACGCCCAATTCCTTAGCGACTTGGAGGCCGATTAGTAGAGCGTTGTACTCTGCCACATTGTTGAAACAGGGCTCGCTAAGATAATATGCTCGGTAGATGACGAGCTTATCAGGAGTAACCAGGATAATTCCTACTCCCGAGACCACGTTTCCTCTGGGACCAGTTCTGGAGGCACCATCGAAGAATAGTTGCCATGCATTACTCTCCTTTGCGGAATTACATTCTGCAACTTCGTCGGGAATGTCCTCGTACAGCTTAGAGGCCTCCGGGATTGGATGAGCAGCTAGGAAGTCAGCCAGTGCTTGGCCCTTGACGGATTTCTGGGGGACGTACACCATGTTATACGGTGTTAATAACATCGCCCAAGTTGCGAGTCGGGAATTAAGAACACTTGGCTTGTTCATCAGTACCCGAAGAGGATTGATCCTGGAGATAATGTGAATGGTTTGGCCTGTGACATAGTGTCGCGTCTTCTGGATAGCGAACATCAGAGCCAAGCATTTTTTCTCTACTGGATTGTACCGGTGTTCGGCTCCGACCATCATCCTGCTGAGGTAGTAGATAGCCTGCTCGTGACCCATCTCGTTCTTTTGTGCGAGAAGAGCTCCCAGAGAATGATTCATCGCTCGAACATACAGCACGAATGGTCTTCCCATGACAGGAGGCACCAGAACTAGCGGACTGGTGAGGTAGCGCTTGATATCACCGAACGCTTGCTGACAGGTTTCGTCCCATACGAAGGATACACCTTTCTTCATGAGACAAGAAAATGGCTGACATCTCCCCGAGAGGTTGGAAATGAATCTCTGGATATAAGCCAGACGACCTTGAAATCCCCTGAGTTCCCTCAGATTGTGGGGAGGTCGCATTTCTAAGATGGCCTTGACTTTATCAGGGTCCACTTGAATGCCTTTGGCGGTAATGACAAATCCCAAAATTTGCCACTAGGTACACCCAGAAAGGACTTTGTAGGATTTATTTTGAGTTAATGTTGGCGCATCAATTCAAATACTGTCTTTAAGTCTTGGATGTGATGATCCTTGAGGCAGCTTTTGACAGCTACGTCGTCCACGTAACACTCCACTGTCTTGCGTAAATGCTCATGGAATATGTTACTCATAGACCGTTGGTACGTAGCCCCGACATTCTTCAATCCGAAGGGCATGACCGTATAGCAATATACTCCCAGTGGTGTCCGGAAGGCAGTGTGCTTCTCGTCTTCAGGATGCATCTTGATCTGATTGTATCCTGAAAATCCTTTCATGAAAGACATACGTTCAAAACTGCTAGTATTGTCAATTATGACGTCTGTGATGGGAAGAGGAAACTCATCCTTGGGACAAGCTGCGTTCAGATCTCGGAAATCGATGCAGACTCGTATTTTTCCATTTTTCTTCATTACCGGGACAACATTGGCGACCCAGTCAGGATGTTGTTCTTCTCGGATGAAGCCACAGGCTATTAACTTCTTGACTTCAGCTTCAATGGCGTCCATCATATCCGGGCGGAACTGACATTGGTGTTGCTTCACAGGCTTCGACTCGGGCAATATGTTGAGCCTATGAGTAGCTACCTTTGGATCAAGGTACTGCAAAAGAGGATGTTTATTATCATCTGAAACTCCGTTCCCGGTTGTATTTACATCACTCGGCTGTTTGCTGCGCCGGAGGTTGATAACCAAGGATAGAGGCTTCTGGTTCAAAGTGATCACTAGAGGATTACCCCCTTTTCCTGATTTGGTCTCATTCAGGTGGATCATTGTAGGCTCTATGGCTTTTGGACGAGTAGTCCGTCCTTTCCCCTTGATTAACAGAGGTTGCTTGGCAGAGGGTTGCTTTGGCTCCCGATGGGATTCCTTCTCTGCTTCGGCTGACACCTCTTCCGTGCAGTCTTGAGAGTACAACACGGCATCAGAGTAGTAGGATTCTACTCCTTTGAACGGGTTCAGGTCAGCAATCTCCATTTGCACTGTTTCTCGGGCGTCTACATATTTGAAGCATTGGTGTAGAGTCGAAGGAACGATGCTGTGGTCGTGGATCCAAGGTCTACCCAGCAAAATGTTGTAGGACACCTCTGAATCGATGACGTAATATGTAGCCACAGATCTGAGGTTGCCAATCTGGATCCTCAGGCGAATCTTCTCCAACGGTTTACTTCTTCCGACGTTGAACTCCACGATCGTAGTGGTGGTGTAAGCCAATTCGCTGGTAGGAATCCTCAGCGGTCTGAGCAGACTATGATGAATGATGCTGATCGACAATCCCGGATCTATGTGTATCCGGTCGACCTCCATGGAACCGATGTACCCAGTGTAATAGAGGGGTCTGTCATGCCTGTTATGTTTTAACAGTATGTCATCTTGAGTGAAAGTGATATTTGGGATCACCTCTATCACACTGTGGCATTGAGGACATACCACGGGTTCTTCGGTAGGGGACTTGAGCTGGGTCAAGTATGTATCCGCCTGCATTAATGCTTCACTTAGGGCTTGACGAGTGTCCTGAGGGAGCCTGAGTAGCTCGAAGATGGACAGCCTGGCTGGTGTATTAGCCAGTTGGGCCAGGATGTCGAAGTTGTATGGCTTCTCTAAACCTCTGTTTTGAATATTTTTCATAGGTTTATCAAAGCGCACCTCTTTTTGCTTCTCTTTGTCCGCCGAAGTTGGTCTTGAAGGACCGGCCTCTGGTACGACGGATTTCGGTTCTGAAGGTTTGGCCGCTGAAGCGTCTGCCGATACATCTTCCTGGCTGGCTCCATAGTCCTGGAGGTAGGTTTTCCCTGAGCGGCTTCCAGTAGCCAAGACCTCGTCTTCTGATGCCGAGTGTACCATAATCATGTGACACGGTTTGTGCTTTGAGTTCTTTTTAGACTTAGCTTTAGCAGCTTGAGTCTCTTTCTCGATTTTTGGCACCAGATCTGGATGAACCCACATAGTCTCGCCTAGCTGGGTAGTTAGTGGTAGCAGGTCGCAATTTTGACCTCTAGCTGGAGGGAGATTAATGATGCTCATCGTCATCCGGAAAATAGGCGTAACACCGTCCGAGATTTCTTGGGGAGGCAGATTGCCAAATTATAGGGAGATCATGTTGGCAGTGACCGTCTTCTCGCTGTTACGCAGAGTGATGGCCTTGGCATCGATCAGCTCCTGGATCTTCCTTTTCAGTATATAACACGCCTTGGTGGGGTGGTGTATGTACCTATGGAAGATGCAGTACTTGGGGTTGTTAGTACTGCTGGCCTCATTGGGCCGTCTTACTTCGGGAAGGGTAATCTTGCCGCTTTTGACGAGATATTCGAATATGCTTGGAATATCGTCGTCGTCAAAAGAGTACACCTCGATGGGCCTGGAAGTCCCAGGCTTCGTCTGCGTGGTAGCCACCGTCTTTTGCCTGGACGTGTTGATTGCCAGAGCTTCTTTACCCTTGGAACCCCGAGAATGGTCGATGTTGGAGGATGACCTCTTGCCTTTATCAGAGGCCGAGATCATGATGCCATTATCGCGTGCCTTCTGACTATTGTCCTCCGCGGCTACCGCTGAGATAATGAACGAGGGCCAATCACGGAACTGATATGGTCCTGTGAACACCGAGATCACGGGGAGGAGGTTCTTCCTGCAGATGTCGTCCAATGCCGAGTCTGGGACTCCTGGAGGCATTTGCAAAGTGGCTTGACGAAAACGTTCGATGAAAGTGCGAACATTCTCTTTTTTCTTCTGCTTGCCTTCGATGAGAGAGGACATAGACATGTCCATCCCTCCTTCGTAGAATCGCATGAAGAATAACGCCTTGAAGTCTTCAAAGGAAGTAATGCAGTTGTCCGCCAGACTTCGGTACCACTGGTAAGCTACCCCCGAGAGACAGCCTTTGAACACCCGAGTGAGAAGGGCGTCCTTCCCTTATAACAACACTGTCATCATGCTGAAGTAGTTCATGTATTGACTCGGTGATGTTTTTCCCTCGAACAAAACCATAGTCTGTGGTTTGTATCTAGGAGGGAAAGGGACCTCTTCCCAGATAGCTGGGTAAGGTTGGTTGATTTCCAGTTTCTTGAGCTGATCTTTGTGCTTCAGGGCATCAAATTGGGCTTTCAACTCCCGTACTGCCTGCATCGGGTCTTCAGCCGGTGGCGGGACCACGGAGTGATGAGGAGTTGATTTCATCATAACCCCGGTGGAAGGTAATACGTTCTTCGAGTGAGGAAGCGGAGGAACTGCTGACTCTTGATCTAGAGCAGGCTCTTGGATCATGTTAGATGGTGGTAAGTCCACCCCCACACATATCTGAGTTGGAGGAGCTGATGCTGGAGCCATGGCAGCTGCATGTTGTATTAGCATCATCTGGTGCATGTTCTCCATCATGGATTGCATTTCTTTCAGAGACGTCTCTAGTATAGTGATGCGCTGCTTAGTGTTCCCGGATGGGGAAACCTCCTCGTGTTCATCTCCAATGGCATAAACTCCCATCTTCCTGGGTGTCATTGAAAGATTAGTATAGGTCTCTGTAGAAGTTGACTCTATACTTTTGGCGTCTGATTCGGGAGACTGGCGGCCCCCGACATCGGAATCAGAAGAGTACGAAGCTGGTTGTTGCAACCTCGAATGAGTGTTTTGGAACACCCTAGCTTCTATTTTCCTGAGAAGCATGTTGAATCTTCTTTGGCTCGGAGTTCTAGAGGGATGACGTCTTGAGCCTGACCCTCCTCTAGGTACGTGTGAAGCCATGTTCACAGATGCATGCGTGGGCTCTTCTTCCTGGAAAGATGGAGAGTAGCTCAACCGGTCGAAAACTGACCATTTTGCTTCAGAACAGCAACAATTAATTACAATCTTATGACTATTACAATAGTGCTCGCTAGGAGGCGTAATAGACATGCTGGAAGATCCCCTCTCCCTGCGCTTCTGGATCAGATAATTGCGCAGGTCAGTAGGAGCTACAGAAGAAGATGATCGCTTGTTCTTTTGCTGGCGTAAAGGTCGTGAAGTTGAGTAGCCCGCCGCATGCTTTCCCTTGCATAGATTGCAGGGATCATCTGCTTTTCCCCGGAAGACAGATGCACTTTTACGCGCGGAGCACGTTTGTGATTCCTGATTTGGCGCTGAGACATCATCAGAAATTTTGTCCATTCTGCCAGGGACGGGAGACTAAAATTTACGCGTAGAGCGCGGTTTAGGCTCCTGGACTAACGCTGAGGCATTGTCAGAAGTTTTGTCTGTTCCGCCAGGGATGGGAGACTGAATTTTATGCGCAGAGCGCGAATTATACTTCTGGGTTAGCGCTGAGGCTTTGCCAGAAGTTTTGTCCGTCCTGCCAGAGACAGGCGACTGAATTTTACGCACAAGGCGCGGATTATACTTCTGGGTTAGCACTGAGGCTTTGCCAGAAATTTTGTCGGTCCTGCCAGAGATAGGCGACTGAATTTTACGCGCAAGGCGCGGATTATACTTCTGGGTTAGCGCTGAGGCTTTGCCAGAAGTTTTGTCGGTCCTACCAGAGACATACGACTGAATTTTACGCGCAAGGCGCGGAGGGAGCAAATCTACAACCTCATTGGTCGGAGAGATCAGAGAGTCCACAGGAATGGCAGAGGATGTCTTGGGAATCCAGACCTTGCGCAGCTTCCTGTTGCTTTGGACGGAGAGGGAGTGAGAGCTACCCCCTACTCGAAGCATGTCTTCGTAGGCAGACTAGTCAAACTGGACGACCAGTGTCTTCTTTACGGATCCTACGGATACCGTATCGTGTTGAGCAATAGCTTCCTCATCAGAAGAGAAAGATATCCCCAGTAGAGTCGCCATATTGTTTAGGATAATAAACGAGAAAAGATTTGATGAATGCGGGAAAACGAGGTCTTGTGCGAAGACCCGCCCTTCTTTTATATTTACAAACAAGATTGTACAAATTTGATCCTACACGAGGATGTCTAAGTACAATTTATTTAATCTGGGTGAATATTGCTATAGGTGTCTGATCTGCAGCCGATCACTTTAGCCCTTGGACCACACGATGTTGAAGAAGTGCCGTGGAAGACAGGTAGCAGCTTCGAAGGTTGCTAAAGAGGGTGGATGTCCGATGCCAAAGTCGTCGATCCCTTCTCTTTGCCTGAGCTCTGGATTCTCCTCTCTCTCTCTCTCTCTCTCGACCATTGGATCTGGTACTGGATCTCTTGATCAATTTTCAGACCTAACTTCTTCGACCCTCCAATTTGTTGACCTTGTTCCTCATTGATAGAGGTCTCTATTTATAAAGTTTTAGTGACAGTGACCACACAGTCGGCATAGAAACCGAGTAGTGGAAAGTACAGCACCCTTTTATACGATGGTTTAAAATAACCAATACCTGCGTATAAATGAACTTTTGAGTGAGCATGTGATGCGCGTCCAACTAAGGGACAGAACGCATATATCTGCTACGAAGATCACGGCGTAGAAGCCACGTATGTAGTTATCCCTTGTGTAGAAGAGGTTGGCGTATAAGCCAAATGACTGTCACCATGGCATAGAAGCCAAGTAGGCATAGAAGCCGAGTTGGCATAGAAGCCAAGTAGGCATAGAAGCTGAGCAGACGTAGAAGTCGAGTGATCATAGAGGCCGAGGAGGCGTAAAAGCTGAGTGGGCATAGAAGCCGAGCAGGCGTAGAAGCCGAGTGGGCATAGAAGCCGAGTGGGCATAGAAGCCGAGCAGGCGTAGAAGCCGAGTGGGCATAGAAGCCGAGTAGGCATAGAAGCCGAGTAGGCGTAGAGGCCGAGTGGGCATAGAAGTCGAGTGGGCATAGAAGCCGAACAGGCGTAGAAGCCGAGTGGGCATAGAAGCCGAGCAGGCATAGAAGCCGAGACGATATGGACGTTTTAGCCTAATTATGGCTCTTGGAGATATAATCAAATCTCTTGCATTAAATGCAGAGATCTGCCCCCATCCTGCACATTAAATGCAGAGACTTGTCTTTAAGATTTGCCATTATTCTGCTCATTAAATACAGATACACGCCTCGAATCCTCTACGAAGAGTGACTGCTGATGTGGCGGTCTGTTTGCCTTCTGCGGAGCGTAAGAAGCTTATGTCTGCCTGTGTAAAACTGGACAGCGTATTCCCTTATATGCGCAAGAGTAGTTTACGCAAAGGGGATGCCACTAAATGACGGTTCGGTGACATTTAATCAAATCTCCTGCATTAAATACAGAGATCCGCCATTATCCTGCTCATTAAATGAGGAGGCATATTTTGATGGTCTGCCACCCTTCAGTGCCTCAAGTGCAGAGACGTGCCTCAGGCATCTGTCAGTATTCGGCGCTTCAAATGCAGAGACGTGCCTCGAGAAACTGTCACCGCTCTGCGTATTAAATATAGAGACGTGCCTCGAGCCCTGTACGAGGTGCAGCTTTTGACGTGGAAGGCTGTTTGTCTTCCGCAGAGCGTAAACAGCTCACATCTTCCTGTGTAAAACAAGGCGGCGTATTCCTTTGTATGTGAAAAAGTGGTTTACGCAAAGGAAATGACAGTAAATGACAGTCTGGGTTGCAGTGTCATGCCATCATGATACCCGTCGCTTGGGTAGTCGTGCAGTACTCTTTGTTAGGAGTGCAGATGTCAGGTTTATTGTAAGCTCTGATAGGTTCATTTCAAAGAACACGAAGCGTTCCTCGTACACTTTAATGCTGTATTGAAAGCGGATAGATTTTACGCCATGAAGGCGATGTAGCACCTCTTTTATGCTGTAGCAGCCTAGACATATTATACTACACGGATGGTCCTTGAGCCTATATTTTACGCTGTGCTCAGCGAAAAATCTCTGTTGCATGTCTTGATGGCTCTGAGGTCCTCTGTTTATGCTACCCTGCACGAACGTGCTGCGTATAGCTATCAGCATATTTTTTATGCTTCTACACGCAATCCAGACCTCATTCCTTATCACCAAGCAACGATCGAGATTGCCATGTATTTTAAAGGATTCTTTCTAGAGCACGTGCCTTAATCTCAAAATTTGGAAGCTGATGCTCTGGCCAGCCTAGCTGCAGATCTAGCTATTCCTATAAGAAGGCAGTATTCGGTGATCCTTCTTAACAAAGATTTATTCTGTGTGAAAAATAATTTTCACATAGAACGCAGCTACGCTGTAAACACGGTTTCTCCTAAAAGAGACTGGAGAAGTCCTTTTATAGACTTTGTGTCATACGAAATCTTACCAGAGGATCCTAAAGAAGCCGTATCTATCAAAAGACGATCATTACGCTTCTATTTTGATGCTTCTTCACAAAGTCTATATCGTCGAATATACGATGGACTGCTATTACGATGTCTCTCTGACGATAATGCAAAATGGGTTATCCGAGAAGCTCATGACGGTGTATATGGAGCACATCAACCCGGTCCTAAGTTACATGATCGTATCAAGAGGATGGGCTACTACTGGCCTACTATGATCGCAGATGCAGTAAAATATGCAAAACAATGCAAAGCCTATCAGGTTCATGCAGATTTTATACATCAGCCTTCTGAGTATTTACATCCTACGATTGCATCATGGTCCTTTGAAGCATGGGTTATAGATATCATTGGTTCTATTCACCCGTCAACTTCTAGCGGACATCGGTTCATATTGTCTATCACGGATTATTTCTTTAAATGGGCGGTGGCGATCCCTCTTGCTGAGGTGAAGACATCCAACGTGATAAGCTTTATCAAGCACCATATAATTTATCGCTTTGGGATACCCCGAAGGATAATTTATGATAACGGGTCTCAATTCATCAGCCAAGCATTTCATCAATTTTGTGATAAGAATCAGATATAGAATATGGCCTCGACGGCTTATAATCCTGCTGCTAATGGTTTGGCGGAAGCCTTCAACAAAACCATCATCAAAATCTTGAAAAAGTTTGTCTCTTCGAACAAAAGAGATTAGAATGAGAAGCTGGGAGAATATCTCTAGGCATATCGCACAACGGTACGAACACCAACAGGTTGTACCCCATTTTTATTAGTTTATGGGTGTGAAGCAGTTCTCCCCATTGAAATCCAAATTCTATCACTCAGAATAGTAGTGGCTAATGAGTTGACTCAGGAAAATAATGATCACTTAAGGCTTCAAGATCTAGAAGGATTAGACGAGAAATGCCTTCAAGCTCAACAGCGCATTGCGTTCTATCAAGCACGCATTTCCAGAGGTTTTAACCAAAAAGTGAAGGAAAGAGTATTCAAAGTTGGTGAGCTAGTTTTAGCTGTAAAGAGGCCAATAATCATTACACACAAAACTAAGGGCAAGTTTCAGCCCAAATGGGAGGGCCCTTATATGATTGAAACCAAGTTCTCAAATGGCGCTTACAGATTAGCCAAGCCTAATAGAGATTTAATAATGGCTCCTATCAACGAAAAATTCCTGAAGAAGTAGTATGCTTAATCTCCCTTGCTTAAATGGAGTATGATGAAGATCTCATTCTGACGATACTACAAACAAAGATTAGTTGGATCATATTCTATCATGTTATTATGACCTATAAATAGATATGTTTGACTAATTTGAAACTTCAAAACCTATCATGTCAATATTACCTCTGATAGTGTTTTGTATACAAATTTAGTTAGAGCACATTCTATCATGTCCATATAACCTCTGAATAGATATATCCAACTGAAACTTACCGAAAGTATATCACGTCCATATTACCTCTGATATCACTTTCATCTTAGCCTATCATTTATATTCAAAAGTGATAGGTCCACAAAATCAGAAAAAAATATCTTTATTATCTCTAGGAATAGCAAAATTACAGAAGAAGCAAAAAGGTACATCATTGAGGAGGAGCAGTTAAATCCCTAATCTGTCGCGCCAAAGCAGCCATCCTCTCATGCTTGGAGTTCAAAATATGGTTGCGAGCCCGTTCCAGCCTTGCCTCATCGTCGTTCAAGCGAGATAGTTCGGACCAGCATCAACAAAACCGACGCGGATGGCACCCGCACGCGTCAAGTTCTGCTAAGCTATCTCCACTTGGCCCTTAAATACATCACGAGCTGCCGATGTTTTGAGAAGCCTCTCCCTTGCCTGAGCGAGTTCAGCTTCCAAATCTCGAATCCTCGCTTCATCTCCCTCATATTCGGCCTGGCACTTAGCTAGCTGAGGAATAAAATCCACCAAGACAGCCTGCTCTTTATCCATCTCTTGCTGTTGTTCCTGGATGGATTTGTTTAGAGTTTCTATTTGCTCAACAAGTTCTGCAGTTAAGGAGTCATACTCAGCTTGAACTAGATCGTCGATGCTGCCTCAGAATAGTTGCAAATACTCGTTAATGGGTTGTTCTAAACCATTAACTATTTGCTCTAGCGCATCAGCTCTTTCAGCATCACTAAAATTTCTAATCAGCACTATAGGGAGATTGGAGGACATCTTCAGAGTATCGAAACCTAGGTTCTTCTCCAGCACCATCGATATCAACTCTTTCAAAGTAAGATAGAATATGCTAGTGTATTGATCCACTAGCATAGCAAAGCTCGAATGGATGCTGGGAGTGGCCACAATATCAGTAAGTCTTCCTCCATAAATGACTGCAGAGGAGGTCACCATGGTTGTTACTTCAACAGATGGCACGACAAAAGAAGGGACACCAACAACAGTTGAAGTTGCTGGTATACTCAACGAAGGAGGCACGGACGAGATGGTGGGTTCATCCTCCCCTGATGTTATTTGAACTCCCATTGGCGGGATGACACCCGTGAATGTTGCGGATGAGAGATCAGTAGTTTCAAAGCACGCTTCTTCGATGTCGATCACCACCGTTTCATTAAATGGATTCGCAACAAAGTCAGAAGTTGCTCACCACCGTTTCCTCTCAAGACCTTGGGCTATTTATAGAGTTTGAATAATTCTTTGAATCCCTAACCAAATCCGATATTTAATATTTGGTTATGATTTGGGACCACGTCAGCCTATTATTTGGGAAAAAAAAGACGGACAGACAGTGGATCCAGAATTTATGTGCAGAGCAGATCTATGATTTTATGCTAAGGAGCTTTTATGCTCAGAGACTACAAATCTACAATTTTACGCTCAGAGGCTATAAATCTATGGTTTTATGCTCAGATGCTTTTACGCTCAGGAGCTTTTATGCTCGAGAGGCTACAAACCAACGATTTTATGCTCAGAGGCTACAAATCTATGATTTCACGCTCGGAAGCTTTTTACGCTCAGAGGCTACAAATCTACGATTCTACGCTCGAAAGCTACAGACGGCCAATTACAAGGGTTTACGCAAAAGATGCTCCTTTTTGGCTACAAAACATTCTAAGTACCTGAAACATACAGAGTTTAGCATTAAAGATGACTCTTTTTCTTGGGCCATTTGGAAGTTCATCCAAAGTCCAGTCAGAATATTTTACAAAAGTTCAAGTATGGCTTGGTCGACAGACATTTCTCGCCCTTTTTCAAGGGATTTTTTGGGAAACCATTCTTGAAGATGATGGTCTGAACAAGAATTCTTCGTATCAGAGAAGTAACAGTTCAGAATTCTACGCCACTCCTCGTCCAAAACAGCATAACAATTTGGATCTTCAACTTAAATGCTAAGGAGCTTTCTACGCGTCTTCTGCTACGCGTAAAAGATGGGACGAGATCAGATACTCTTTTATCGGAGTCGGCTTAAAATTATTAAGACGTGCCGAAGCTGTACACTATTCAGACTTCCTCACAGCAAATATGGCAAATCATCATATGCATAAAAGAAGACAATTCTATTAATCATGATTACATATGATAGAAATCCAGTTTATAAAGGATTTTCATCTTCATGATTACATATGATAGAAATTCTTTTTTTACAAAGGGTTTCTCATTTTCATTTAAGATCACACCAAGAATCTGTTGTGCCAGGTTCTCATATTGGTGTAAATCTTTTTTTTGTCTTCTACAGCAGTTAATCGGCTTCCGCAGCCGATTAACAAGAAAATAATTAATAGCGAGAGAATACAGAATTGGGCATGTATCAATTACGCAAGCCCATCCTCCATACGCCATGGCAGGCATGCCCTAAAAATTATGTTAGGAGTTCATACCCAACATAATACTGGAAGACAGGCCAAACTGCCTATCCTCGTCCAGCGCCATAATGGGAGATAATACAGCTTGCAAGCTGTGTAGCCAAATGAGACCCTTCCTCTCTCCTGGATGAATCGTCATATAAAATTGCTGATTATCCTGAGCAAAGGAAGCTATAATATCCTTCCATGATCCATCTTTGCAGAGGATATTTGCTCGAAGATGCCTCTTTTTATGGCTCCTTACATGCTGGAAGAACATGATCTTCTTCTTCCTCAAGTCAATCCAACGAAGCTCGGTAACCATCTCTTTATGGCGAAAGAAGTGTGGGAAAAATAGATTAACTCATTCGCCTTTATATAGGCAGAGGAGAACACACCAAATCCCAACAAACTCCTAAAAATTTGTCGAGAAATCAGCCTCGCGAAACGAGTCAAACTTGACTGTTTCATGTTTCATTCAAAGTATTTCAAATTACGAGGAATTTGAAAACTTTGAAGGGGGTCTTGTAGAAGCATGAAAATACGCTTGGGAATCATACGCGTAAAACCCTCAACATGCAGGAAGCCCGCGTAAAACAGAGCTCCAGCACTGGGTGTCATAAAATATTACGTTAGAGCCATTGGCGTATAGCAGAGCTTCAATGCTGTTCAGCATAAAATATAGCTCCAAAACAACCCGCGTAAAGCAGTCCTTCCAAACTGCTTCAGCATAAAAAGGTTGCTACATCGCCACTTCGGCATAAAACCTGTCTGCTTTTAGTGCAGCAGGAAGTTGTACGAGGAACTCTTCGTATTCCTCGAATGAACCTGTCAGTTGAAGCAGTGAACCTGACTCCTAACAAAGAGTACTATACGAATATCAAGAGGACGGCTATGATAATTCTGCACAGAGCCCCAGACTGTCGTCTAGTGACATAACCCTTGATATAAGACATCGTTTACGCATTCACGGAATACACTGCCTATTCTATACAGGCAGAGATGAGCTTTACGCTCAAGATAAGACGAAACCAACCGCCACATAAAAAGCTGTTCTTCGTATAGAACTCGAGGCACGTCTCTGCAGTTAATGCACGAGAAAGGGGCAGATCTCTGCATTTAATGCACGAGATTTGGTTCTACTTTTAATGACTAGGTGAGCTATAATTAGGGCTAATACGTCCACATCACCATCCCCACACATTACGCCAACCAGGCTATTTTTAGCTATAGGAGTATGCCGTATGCTATCTCCTCGAAATACGCTAACCTGGCTATTTTTAATTATAGGAGTACGCCGTATGCTATCTCCTCAAAATATGCCAACTCAGGCTATATTTGCAAAGCATCAAGCTTTACGCAGAATTTGGCTTCTACGCCAACATGACAGCTACTTGGCTTCTACGCTAATATGACATCTATTTGGCTTCTACGCCAACTTGACAACTATTCGGCTTCTACGTCTACTCGACTTTTACGCCATCAGAACAACTATTTGGCTTTTACGCCAACGAGACAATTATTTGGCTTTTATGCAAACCATCTCTACGCAAGGGGCAGTTATCTACGTGGCTTGCATGCCGTGATCTTCGATGAGCGATTATACATATTACCTCATAATGGGACACACGTCGCACGCCAATTCAGGAGATCATTCATACGTAGGTAGCAGTTATTATAACCGCCGCGTAAAAGGTGCAGCTCTCTCCGCTGTTCGGTTTTTACGCCGACTGCGACCAAATTTTATAAATAGAGACCTCCGGCCACGGAGGTCCAAGATCGGAGAAAAAAAGCAAGGGTCAAATATAGAGGTCAATGTCAAGAGAGCACATATAGAGAGCTTTGGCAACGAGAGTTCAATCTCTCCTGCAGTCTTTGAAGCTTCTTTTTCGTCTTCTACAGCACTTCTTCGTCATCGTGTGGTCCAAGGGACAAATTGATCGACCGCATATCAGACTCCTATAGTAATATTTTTCCATAATCAAATTTTTGTACTTAACATCCTCGTATAGGATTAATTGTACTTCTTTTTTTTGTTTATAAACAAAGAGAGGGTTTCGTATAAGTTTTAATTTTTTTCGTTTATTATCAAACAATCATGTTATCGGCTTAGGACAGATCAGGCTTGTTACATATGATTGGCTATGATTCATGTAAGGTCAGGCTAACCATCCGACTAGCTATAATGCAAGCAATAGTCAGGCTAATATATATTTCTGGCTATGAGGCATATAATGGTCAGACTGCACCCGACGTGAGGTGTGGGGTGAGCTATGATGCATGTAGAGTGGGGTATGATCACATAATCTACTAATATTTCTCCACTCCTGCTAGCACAAAGGATTCCAATCACGACTCCTCGTGACAGGTTTCGATGATGCTAATCCGTGTATACATAGTATCAGAATCATGTACGCTATACAACTAGAATCATAGAGATGATCAACATAATGAAAACTGTCAAAGAATGTACTCGCTTGTGGTCCTGAGCTGGTAATACCAATATCCTATTTCTAAAGTCTTGTCTGAACAATCCAACGATCATATATATATATTATAATAATAATATAGCATCAGTCGTTACACTAGCATACACACAAACATAATTACTCTGAACTCAGAGACTATGCTAGGGGTGATACTTGTCATCTAGCAGGGTCAAGTGTGCGTCTAAATGCACGGGTGTTATATCCTCAATTGATGTGCATAATCAGACAGTAACTGGTACTAACACATGTCTAGCCAGCACATTAGTGTATACAAGACAGACAGTTCACTAACACCTAGAGTCATGCAAATATATATAAATATGGGACACCCATAATTATTACTTATAGTCATACAATATCTATAATACTGCTATACATAGTACTAGCAATCAATTTCCACATAATATATATATACTAAATAGTTATTAAACACACACGCACGCACACGCAACTAGTTTTTGGGTTTACTTGCATAGTGCTTTGAAATCAACCAAACTTTCATGAAGCAAGATGCTAATCCTAAATAATATTCACACATGCATACACACACAATCAGGAAGAAAGGGCAAGTCGAACCTGCGCGTTAGCGTGCACGTGCACGAGGTCGAGGGAGGCTGCTACGGGGTATCGAAGAGAGGTTACTGCTGTCGGAGTCATCAAGGAGAGGTTCAGGCGATCGGGGTCAGGGCTGCTCGAGTCGTGCTGGTGACGAGCGGTGCAGCCGGGGAGAAGTGCTCAGCAGTGATGGGTCGTTGCTGTCGGAGGGAAGAACTCAGGCGAGGATGAGTCGTTGGGCAGCTGTGGTATCGACGAGGTAGTGGCGGTGAAGTTCAGGCGGGGTGATGGTGATGTTGACGATGATGATGATATCGACGATGTCCGCGGGCCGGGCGTGGTCGAGTCCGGAGATGGTGTGGCCGGGGTAGATGGGTACAGGAACTGTCGTTGGGGTCGTCCGCTTCATGGCGGTGGCTGATGAGGTGACGAGTCGGTCGAGGGAGGTGACCGCGGGTCTGTGGGAAGTCGGTGGCGGTTTAGCGGGCTCGGCGGTCAAGACGGTCGGGTGGATGATGGAGACGGTGATGTTGGTGGTGGCGTTAGTGGAGTTTGATCGGTGAAAAAGGTGATGGGTCGGTGCTCCGCGGGTGCTCAGGCGGTTAGGGGTGACCGGGGTCGAAGGGTTGCTCAGGCGGGGGATCAGGGTCTGGCGGTTCTATGGTGAGGGGGTCCCGCGGTGAGGTAGATGGTAAGGGTAATGATGAGATTGATGTCAGCTAGGGTTTTGAATATTTTGATGGTGATATAAATAATAGGAAAAAGTATATATATATATATATATATGGGGAGAAAATAGGGTTTGATGTTGACCTAGGAAGTTAGGCCGCCCAAGTCTTCTAGGGATGTGGGGTTTGCTTTATACATGTAGGAATTTGAAGGGTTAGGATTGGGTTGTTTGGATGGATGGGGGAAATGTTGAGTGTTGCACATTCCAAAAATTATGGAAAAATTCATATATGATCGGTCAAAGAAGGAAAGGAAGATTCTTCATGTGTTTGGTCCAATGGAAAGTGGATACCTCACTACACTTTTGCATAAATGTCTCCAACAATTAGAAAATTGCACAAAGGTGGGAATTTGAATTAAATATGGGAAAACACCATGTTTGGTGTGATATAATGGGTAAAAAGGGTGTGTGTGGTGTTTAGTATGAACCTTAAGGGTGTGCATGGGAGTTTGGCTTAGTGTTGGGTCTAGTTTTGGGTTAAGTTGGGTCCTTACACTAATTTAATTAAAATTAATGTAAATGGTGTTCTTAAAATAATTGGAAGTACATATGGTTAAAATTAGGTGGGACACAAGTGTCATAGACGTAGAAGACTCAGAATAGAATATTATCCTAATCTGGGTTGCACAAAATGGGCCAAGATTGTGTCTCCAATTTCGATTGGAACATACAATAATGCAAAGTTGGATTTATTTGAAAATACAATTAAATGTTTACGACGAATATTGTGCGGCTAAAATAAAGCACAATAGAGCATATTTAAAAGTTACACAAATGTCAGAATGGAAGACTGGCACGTCTAGGACAAAGGTGTAAAATTTGTTGGAAGACAAAAGCTAGTGTAGTGCTCCAAATATCGAAGCAACGGTAAGGTACAACAATCAAATAAAATCATAAATAATAAATTATAATCCCCAACATTTTATTCCCCAAAATGCTAATTAAAATCCATAACCCTAAAATTTGGTCAGAGGTTCTACTAGTAGGTTTCTAGGTCCAGTCCACTAACCCATACACTAAAGAACACTATATATATATATATATATATATATATATATCATGCAATATATTAACACATTAAATTAAATAAATAAAAAGACGAAAATACCCCTATTCTGGAATGTGGTAGTGATAAGCTGGCACAGTAGAACCAGAAATGGGACATATCGAGCAACCAGCCCCTGAAATACCCGTACCCCCCAGCAATACCAATATTATAGTATTACTTTATACCCCGACATTACTGGAGATCCTCCAGGGAATGATAGCTACGCAGCAATACCAGGTGGCGGTGCAACAATATCAGCAGTTTCAACAGCAAGAACATAATGTCTTATTGAATCAGGGTTTGCAGACGACCCTGAAAAGAGCTGGAATAATTAATTTGGGGGCATCGGTTGGATTTTGCCGACTTAACCTAAGATACTTCTTTGGCACAGAGGATGCCATCACAGCAGATGCCTGGTTACATATTATTGAGGTCATTATGGCAGCAGCAAGGGTTCCAGCTGATGAACAAGTTGATCAAGTTTGATTGCAGCTTCAAGACCTTGCCCGTGACTGGTGGGCGTCAGTAGAGGTTGGTTTGAGGCATCTCATCTCTTGGAATAGTTTCAGGGCTCGGTTCAGGGCTAAATATTTTGGAGTCATAGCGTAGTATGAGCTCCAACATAGATTTATTGTTCTCAAGCAGGCCGATAGAATAGTGGATGGATATGCAGCCGAGTAGATTCGCTCCAACTATGGTGGCTACAGAGTCGGATAGAGCAATAAGGTTCCAGCAAGGACTTCATCTGGAGATTTTACAACTGGCAGAGGGGCACGACTACCAAACTTATGAAGAGGTACTGATAGCAGCTCGGAGGCACGAGCTTACCATACAAAGGTTATCGGCAAGGACAGGAGGCCAGAAGAGGTCTCATACTCAGAGTGGAGGAGGAGGTAGAGGAGTACCTCGGATGTCAGCACCATCACCTGGCATTCCCATCCATGATTCAGCACCAAGGAGGGCGGCAGTTTCAACGGTGACAGTATCGGCTCGACAGCAACCGAGACAACAACAACAACAACAACAATGCTAGGGAACACCAGTGGGTTACACTTACTGTGGCAAGGGAGGCCATACTAGAGATGTATATAGGACAACCAATGGGTTGTGTATGAGGTGTGGCAGTCCAGATCATCGGATTGGTAATTGCCGGATAATGTAGAGGCTAGGAGGGCCAATCCAACAATTACCAGCACTGCCAGCACCATGGACAGTCCAACAGAGAGGACCAGCAATAGCAGTAAGGCCATTAGCTCTGCGTCTGTTACTGACACAAGATGAGATATACCAGCAGCAGCAGGGCCAACAGAGGCCACAACAGCGTCACCAAGGGAGACACCAGCGAGGAGCACAACAGGGCCAAGGGCAGGCATTCACCTTGTCTTTGGATGAGGCTTTAGCATCGGGCGACGTGGTGGCATGTAGCATTTCATCGTATCCTTTCCTGTTGTAACATTGTTTGATTTAGGCATATCTTATTCCTTTGTATCCTCATGATTCACGACACATATTGGATTAGAGTTCGAGGAATTGCCAGAGAGGTTGAATATACTCACTGGTAATGTGCTCATAGGAGTTAGTAGAATATGTTTAGCATGTCCGGTCTGTCACGCCCCAGTCCCAAAATGACGAGGGACCGGACGCGTGATAATGGCCAGCAGTACGCACCGATGGACAAACCCAATTTAATGGATCCATCAGGGCATACTTAAGCTGTAATATAACAATAAGCATGTCCAATGATACATGTCACAGTCTATCTAATCTCATCCACAACAGAATATCACAGATCAAAGCCGGAGTAAATATAAATAAAAATAAACTAACAAGTCTCAATAAAAGTGTCTCGGAGAACAATCCGAGTACAAGTCTGGTACATAAATGAAATAGACTGGAAATGTAATAACTATAAACTGAATAAATGAGTATCTCAAGCCAATACTCAAGAGAAGTCCTCTGGTACGATCTCGTCCTCAGATCCTGGTTCTGCTCCAATATAGGAACCTGTTCCTGCTAATGCCAATGCTCCGGTCCCGTAAACCTCGGGGTAGATCTCATCTGCAATATCTGGGGACATAATCCGGATCCAGGTCCTCAGGGGACAACAAGGTACAGAAAATACATGCCAAAATAAATGCAGTACAGCAATAAATGAACAATAGGGTGAATAAATAACCATCTAGTGATATGCAAATGAGAACATTATTCCATACTCGGGCTGAGACTACTACAGGATCAGTGTCGGAGAACCCAATAGCAGTATTTTTCTCGAAGGGCCAGAACTGGTGCCATAGCTCTGTGTCAGAGACTAAGACACATCCAGATGTCAATATATAATATGATCAGCCTTTCATATGGTAATACTCTCCCCACCCAATGTAATCACACGTCTCATGTCCATGATGCACCATGTCCATGTCACGCACAATCATCTCTAATGCAATAAGTCATCTAATATCTAGGAATACAATGTCCATGTCCTGTATCCTATACAGAAACACCACGAATATCTTGGGAAGATCCTGTCTCATGAGTAGTGTCAAGTGTCCTGAGTCCAGCGTACTTGGTAAGACAAGTACGATAATATATAGTGTCACGAATATCCATCTCTAGATGACCGTACCCAACACTGCGTACAGTGTCGGCACCCGACTGATAATCGGACGCTAAGTACGTCACACGGCCCTAGGTTGAGCATGCACAACAATATAATGAAGCAAAGAAAATATGTGACAATACTGCAAAGTTTGGCAAGGTACACTTGCCTGGGGTCCTGGCTCCAACTGTAGCTCTGGTCTCAGTGTGATCTGCAGGTACTACTCCGGTTGCTGAAATAAACATCACCATTAGATTCAGAAAATATCAAATAGCTAAAAATGCCTGTCCTTGAGTCCAATTTGGAGACAAGGGCAAAAACGACATTTCCGGGTCAACGCGGGGTCCACATGTGGGCCACCTTGCACCGAAAAGCGTGTCAGGGTCAAAGGTCTCCAAATTCGTCAAACTTAGTGTTTACAAGTCAGGAATGATGATACGAACCCAACGGAACTTCCAGAATTGGATTCCGATGAGCCGGTCACAAAATCGCCTGTCAAGTGGAGCATGTGGGGCCCACGACACGCGATTTCGTCAACGTTCTCAGAATTGAACCAAACTTGGCTCACAGGACCAGCGTATTGCTACGAGTCCGATGGCGCAAGTTTCATCTCGATCCGACGTGTGTACACAAAGTTACAGCGTGTTCCAGAATCGACGGATACGGGGCGGTGTCGGCGGATACGCGTTGATTCCGGTGTGCACGCACATCCAAATCAACTTCTGCGAAATCCTACACGTCCGTATCAACGTCGCGCACGTTTTGGTAAAGACCGCGTGCGACCAAGTCGTCCCGTTTGGCGGGGCGTACTCGGTTCCGGGGTGAAACAGGGCGTTGGTTTTCCTGTTTTTGGATCGCGGTGTGCGATCACCACAGGACGCGATGCCCCGAGCGGTTTGTCCGGGCACCGAGAGGGTCATACAGGCTACGCGATACAATTTACGGAATCGAATTCCGAGCTACGAGTCAAAAGTTACGGTTACCTGAAGTAGGTCCCAGAAAACTGAATCCTCCGTGTCCTGAGTTGTGTCCGACACGAGATTCACTGTGTCCGAGTACTGTTAGGGTTTACTGTGTTCTGAGAACCCTGTGTCCGTGTCCTGCTGTGTCCACAGTTAGGGTTCTGGGCTTCTGTGTCCTGCTGTGTCGAGTCCTCGCCGGAGAGGGTGGTGCTGCAGCGGCTGACCGGATCTCGGCGTCGGAGGCGGCTGATGGAGCAGTATGGAGCGTCGGTCGGGGACGTCGAGGGTCTGGGAGGAGGCGGGGCGCTGAGGTGCGGGTGTTGTCGGCGGGGAGTCACAGCGGCGAGGGCGGAGGAGTTGGCCGGAGTAGGGTTAGGGTTCCGGCGTCGGATCTGAGAAGAGGGTGAAGGAAGTTGCAGCGGGCGGCAGGCTTGGGGAGGTGCTGGTGGGGATGGGTTCGTCGGGGTCAGGCGGTGCGACGGCGGAGGGGGTAAGTGGGCTGGACGGAGGAGCCGGAGGCGGCGGAGGGACGGTCGACGAGAGTGGCTGTGGGTTGGCGGAGGCTAGGGCGGTGATGGTGCTGGGCTCTGCGGTGAAGGGGGAGATGACTGGGGGGGCGGCGGAGTCGAGGGTTCAGCGGGTGGCCGAGGAAGAGGACGGCGCCGGAGCTGGGGGAAGGCGGCGGAGAATTTAGGGTTTGCGGCGACGGCACAGAAGTCGAGGCGTCCTTTTATAGGCGCGCCGCCGCGGAGTCGAGGCTGAGGAGAGTTAGGGTTCGGTGGATGCGGGTCCGGGTCGGGCGGGTCGATGGTTGGGCAGACCCGATCCGACCCGTTAAGGTCAGGGTCCGGTCCGGTTTGGTTGGACCGGGTTCAGCCCGGTTCAGCCCGGTTTGAACCCGGTTCAACACGGTTTATTTTGGGTTTAAATAGGGTTTAATTTATTAATAGTTTTAAGGCTTTTAAATGGGTTTCCGGAGTCCAATAAATTCACCGAAAATTACCCTATATCTGGTTTTCTATTTTACACCATAAAATATTATTTCCATAATATTTTAATATTAATTAACAATAAATAAAAATCACTTAATTATCAAAGCCTAGGTTTTAATTATAGAAAAATCCCGGTAAATTCCAGAAAATTGAGAAAAAGCCAATTTAAAAATTCTTGAAAATCAGGGGGCTTACAATCTACCCCCTTAAGAGGATTGCGTCCTCGCAATCAAAAGAATAACCGGTCAATAGAGATGACACGATTGTAAATATTGTTTGAAGCACTTTACGATCAAGGAGATTCAAGGATGAGAGTGTAAGGATAATACATAGGAAAAATCAATTCCCTAAGCATTAAAAGTTATACAATTTTTCGGATGAAGGAAATCTAGAAGGCTACAATTTAGAAAACTAGGTTATCACTTAAGAACATACTAGGTTATCAATTATAAAACATTCTAGGTTATCAATTATAAAACATTCTAGGTTATTAAGCAATCTCAAAATTACTAGGTGAAGGCTAGGGTCACGAACCAATATGCAAAACTAGAACAATACAAGAAACAGAAACTATAAAAACTTACGCGCATTAGCTACTCCATGAATTTGCGCATCCTCCAAAGTCATCGCATAAGCTTGTCCGCGTCCTTGAAGGGGTGCCCTCTGTTGTTGCTGGACCTGCTGGAAGGGTGCTGGTCGAGGTGCCAAGGGTGGCCTTGGGTGATATCCTTCTGGTGCTGGTAGAGCTTGTTGGTTTGTTCTTGGTGCTCCTTCTTTACGCTCAGGGCAGTCTCTCACTGCATGCTGTCTGGATCCACAACCTAAGCATAGTCCTAACCTGCGTCGGCATTCCCTGGCGTGATGGCCTGCTTTGCCACAGTAGTGACAAGTAGAGAGGACTATTACTTGTGGTGTAGATGCGTTCTGCTGTTGCTGTAGATGAGGTCTCTTTGCAGCTTCTTCTTGTGGTGCTCTGGCTGGTGCTGAGGTGGAAGTCCGCTTCAAACTGGTCTCTCTCCTGGTGACGCGCTCCAAGCGTCGGGCTGCAGCAAGGACGTCCGAGTAAGATGTGGGCGCAATGGATCCAATTAGTTTCTGTAGCTCGAAGTTTAGTCCATCGAAGAACTTCTCGGCCTTCTCTTCTTCTATCGGAATCAAGGTAGGGGCGAAGCGACTCAGACGAATAAATTCCGCATTGTACTCTTCCACTGTCATATTGCCTTGAATAAGGCGGTTGAACTTGTCTCTGAGTTCTGATCGAGCGGTAGCTGGAATGTACATCTCTTGGAAGAGTCTGGAGAACTCCTCCCAAGTGACTTGGTCTGGTCCGAGCCGTGTCTCCTCAGATAGCCACCAGTGATGTGCATTATCCGTCAACTGCATTCTGACGGCAGTCATCCAACGTTCCTTTGGTAGCTCTGCTGCTTCTAATTGATGTCGTATGTTGGTAAGCCACTCATGAACTTCAGTAGGTTCCTCCTTGCCTGAGAAGGTGCGGGGCTTCAGCTGGCGGAAGTCGGTGATAGAGCCCGTCGGTTGTCGGCGAGTTGGTAGGTTGGCCTGATCCAATGCATTTACTATGCTGTTCCTCAAGTAATCTGCTTCACGACGTTGAGCTTCTTGATAATTATGCTGTTGGGCCTGCATCATTGCGTAGATCATTTGGAACATCTGCTGCCCGTCCATAGGCTGTCCTGGTGGGAATACAGGCATTGGTGGAATGAACTGCGGAGGCGGTGGGATATCGTCACGCCGGGATCTAGAGGCATGCTGATCTGCTTGGCTGCCTTGGTGAGTAGAGGGATCTCCACTCAACGGTGTCACTTCATCTTCTCCGTAGGTGGCTACCGCACCTATTGGTGTGTTTGCTGGAGTTTCGTCGTTTTCTCTTGAATCCATTACTCTGCATCAAAATAAACTATAAGAGGCGTACTGGAATCAAGGCATGATGCAAGAAAATTTAATTCGAATACAATATAGATATCAAGAACGTTTCAAGCATGTGGATGAGATCCTAAAACTTATTCTATTCTTATTGCAGGCTTGCTCGGTCCCTAAGTTGAAACCGAACAATTTAGTCGTGGACCTGCATGGGCCACCACAAAAACCATGTCACGCCCCAGTCCCAAAATGACGAGGGACCGGACGCGTGATAATGGCCAGCAGTACGCACCGATGGACAAACCCAATTTAATGGATCCATCAGGGCATACTTAAGCTGTAATATAACAATAAGCAGGTCCAATGATACATGTCACAGTCTATCTAATCTCATCCACAACAGAATATCACAGATCAAAGCCGGAGTAAATATAAATAAAAATAAACTAACAAGTCTCAATAAAAGTGTCTCGGAGAATAATCCGAGTACAAGTCTGGTACATAAATGAAATAGACTGGAAATGAAATAACTATAAACTGAATAAATGAGTATCTCAAGCCAATACTCAAGAGAAGTCCTCTGGTACGATCTCGTCCTCAGATCCTGGTTCTGCTCCAATGTAGGCACCTGTTCCTGCTAATGCCAATGCTCCGGTCCCGTAAACCTCGGGGTAGATCTCGTCTGCAATATCTGGGGACATAATCCGAATCCAGGTCCTCAGGGGACAGCAAGGTACAGAAAATACAAGCCAAAATAAATGCAGTGCAGCAATAAATGAACAATAGGGTGAATAAATAACCATCTAGTGATATGCAAATGAGAACATTATTCCATACTCGGGCTGAGACTACTACAGGATCAGTGTCGGAGAACCCAATAGCAGTATTTTTCTCGAAGGGCTAGAACTGGTGCCATAGCTCTGTGTCAGAGACTAAGACACATCCAGATATCAATATATAATATGATCAGCCTTTCATATGGTAATAGTCTCCCCACCCAATGTAATCACACGTCTCATGTCCATGATGCACCATGTCCATGTCACGCACAATCATCTCTAATGCAACAAGTCATCTAATATCTAGGAATACAATGTCCATGTCCTGTATCCTATACAGAAACACAACGAATATCTCGGGAAGATCCTGTCTCATGAGTAGTGTCAAGTGTCCTGAGTCCAGCGTACTTGGTAAGACAAGTACGATAATATATAGTGTCACGAATATCCATCTCTAGATGACCGTACCCAACACTGCGTACAGTGTCGGCACCCGACTGATAATCGGACGCTAAGTACGTCACACGGCCCTAGGTTGAGCATGCACAACAATATAATAAAGCAAGGAAAATATGTGACAATACTGCAAAGTTTGGCAAGGTACACTTGCCTGGGGTCCTGGCTCCAACTGTAGCTCTGGTCTCAGTGTGATCTGCAGGTACTACTCCGGTTGCTGAAATAAACATCACCATTAGATTCAGAAATATCAAATAGCTAAAAACGCCTGTCCTTGAGTCCAATTTGGAGACAAGGGCAAAGACGACATTTCCGGGTCAACGCGGGGTCCACATGTGGGCCACCTTGCACCGAAAAGCGTGTTAGGGTCAAAGGTCTCCAAATTCGTCAAACTCAGTGTCTACAAGTCAGGAACGATGATACGAACCCAACGGAACTTCCAGAATTGGATTCCGATGAGCCGGTAACAAAATCGCCTGTCAAGTGGAGCATGTGGGGCCCACGACACGCGATTTCGTCAACGTTCTCAGAATCGAACCAAACTTGGCTCACAGGACCAGCGTATTGCTACGAGTCCGATGGCGCAAGTTTTGTCTCGATCCGACGTGTGTACACAAAGTTACAGCGTGTTCCAGAATCGACGGATACGGGGCGGTGTCGGCGGATACGCGTTGATTCCGGTGTGCACGCACATCCAAATCAACTTCTGCGAAATCCTACACGTCCGTATCAACGTCGCGCACGTTTTGGTAAAGACCGCGTGCGACCAAGTCGTCCCGTTTGGCGGGGCGTACTCGGTTCCGGGGTGAAACAGGGCATTGGTTTTCCTGTTTTTGGATCGCGGTGTGCGATCACCACAGGACGTGATGCCCCGAGCGGTTTGTCCGGGCACCGAGAGGGTCATACAGGCTACGCGATACAATTTACGGAATCGAATTCCGAGCTACGAGTCAAAAGTTACGGTTACCTGAAGTAGGTCCCAGAAAACCGAATCCTCCGTGTCCTGAGTTGTGTCCGACACGAGATTCACTGTGTCCGAGTACTGTTAGGGTTTACTGTGTTCTGAGAACCCTGTGTCCGTGTCCTCGCTGTGTCCGCAGTTAGGGTTCTGGGCTTCTGTGTCCTGCTGTGTCGAGTCCTCGCCGGAGAGGGTGGTGCTGCAGCGGCTGACCGAATCTCGGCGTCGGAGGAGGCTGATGGAGCAGTATGGAGCGTCGGTCGGGGACGTCGAGGGTCTGGGAGGAGGCGTGGCGCTGAGGTGCGGGTGTTGTCGGCGGGGAGTCACAGCGGCGAGGGCGGAGGAGTTGGCCGGAGTAGGGTTAGGGTTCCGGCGTCGGGTCTGAGAAGAGGGTGAAGGAAGTTGCAGCGGGCGGCAGGCTTGGGGAGGTGCTGGTGGGGATGGGTTCGTCGGGGTCAGGCGGTGCGACGGCGGAGGGGGTAAGTGGGCTGGACGGAGGAGCCGGAGGCGGCGGAGGGACGGTCGACGAGAGTGGCTGTGGGTTGGCGGAGGCTAGGGCGGTGATGGTGCTGGGCTCTGCGGTGAAGGGGGAGATGACTGGGGGGGCGGCGGAGTCGAGGGTTCAGCGGGTGGCCGAGGAAGAGGACGGCGCCGGAGCTGGGGGAAGGCGGCGGAGAATTTAGGGTTTGTGGCGGCGGCACAGAAGTCGAGGCATCATTTTATAGGCGCGCCGCCGCGGAGTCGAGGCTGAGGAGAGTTAGGGTTCGGTGGATGCGGGTCCGGGTCGGGCGGGTCGATGGTTGGGCAGACCCGATCCGACCCGTTAAGGTCAGGGTTCGGTCCGGTTTGGTTGGACTGGGTTCAGCCCGGTTCAGCCCGGTTTGAACCCGGTTCAACACGGTTTATTTTGGGTTTAAATAGGGTTTAATTTATTAATAGTTTTAAGGCTTTTAAATGGGTTTTCGGAGTCCAATAAATTCACCGAAAATTATCCTATGTCTGGTTTTCCATTTTACACCATAAAATATTATTTCCATAATATTTTAATATTAATTAACAATAAATAAAAATCATTTAATTATCAAAGCCTAGGTTTTAATTATAGAAAAATCCCGGTAAATTCCAGAAAATTGAGAAAAAGCCAATTTAAAAATTCCTGAAAATCAGGGGGCTTACACGGTCGTAGGTGCGGATGTTTACTACCAACACGGTTGATCGAGTTCTCTATAGATAACTTTGACATTATCTTAAGCATGGACTTGCTGAGAGACAGTCATGCTACGATACATTGCCATAAGGGTAAGGTATTATTTAGTATCCCGACCACGAAAGGTTTTACCTTCGACAGATCTGTGGAAGACCAACATGAAAAGAGGATCATAGCGACATTGTTAGTAGAAGAACAACTCCCTGAGATAGTTAAGGAATTCTTAGATGTCTTTCCAGAAGAACCACCAGGGTTACCCCCAGTAAGAGATGTTGAGTTTTATATAGAATTGATCCCTGGGGCAGGGCCAATATCTTGTAAAGTTTACCAAATGGCACCATCAGAGCTAGACATACTATACCAACATATAGAGGAACTAAAGTCAAAGAAGTTTATTCGAGCCAGTGGATTACCTTGGGGAGCGCCAGTGGTTCTAGTAAAGAAGAAGGATAGGTCATCACAGTTATGTATCGACTACAGACAGTTGAACGCTGTAACAGTGAAGAACAAGTATCCATTTCCAAGAAATGATAATTTGTTTGATTAGCTGAGTAAAGCCAAGGTTTTCTCTAAGATCGATCTTCGATCAGGGTATCATCAAGTAAGAGTTCAGGAGCAAGACATACCCAAGATAGCATTTAGGTCATGATATGGGTATTATAAATTCTTATTTATGCCATTCGGACTAACTAATGCTCCAGCGATATTTATGGATTTGATGAACCATATTTTTATGTCATACCTAGATCAGTTCGTGGTGGTTTTCATAGATAACATTCTTGTTTATTCCAATAGCGAAGAGGAACATGAGGGGCATATTCAGAAGGTCTTACAGATTCTAAGGGAACACCAATTATACGCAAAGCTCAACAAGTATGAGTTTTGGTTGGGTCACGTGTCATTCTTAGGTCACATCATCTCTGGAGCAGGAGTCGTAGTAGATCCGAAGAAGGTTGAGGCCGTAGAGAGTTGGCCAGTTCCTAAGACAGTAGATGAAGTGAGTAGTTTCTTGGGATTGGCAGGATACTACAGAAGGTTCATAGCAGACTTTACAAGAATTTTAGCATTGCTGACTCGATTAACGTACAATGAGGCTAAGTTCGACTGGTCAGTAGAGTGCCAGACATCATTTGAAGAATTAAAGAAAAGATTGATTTTAGCTCAGATTCTCACGCTTCCAGTAGGTTCTGGAGGGTTCATAGTATATTGTGATGCGTCAGGCAAAGGACTTTGGTGTGTATTGATGCAACACAGAAGAGTGATAGCTTATGCATCGCGGTAGCTTCAAGATTACAAGAAAAATTATCCGAATCATGATTTAGAGTTGGCGGGGGTAGTATTTGCACTTAAGTTATGGAGGCATTACTTGTGTGGTGATCAGGTAGAAATATTTACAGATCACAAGAGCTTAAAATATGTATTCATCCAGAAGGACTTTAACATGAGGCAGAGGAGGTGGCTAGAATTGATAAAGGACTATGATGTGGAACTTCAGTACCATCCAGGGCAAGGCAAATATAGTAGCGGATGCTTTTAGCAGGAGAGGTAGTACATTTATGTTGACATCACAGCGGTATATCTTAGAAGATCTTCGAGAATAAGGGTTTGAGATAGTACTTCCACAAGACGTAGGAGTATTGGCTAGTTTATATGTGCAATATACCATTATAGACAGGATTAAGGCAGCTCATGCAGAGGATCCGAAAGTTCAGAAGCTTCAGACGAAATATAAATCTGGTCTCAGGAAATAGTTGACTATTCATGAAGATGGAACTCTTAGGTTCAGAAACCGTCTATGTGTACCAAGTGGAGATATCCGGCAAGAAGTAATGATCGAGGCACACAGTTTCCAGTATTCAATTCATCTAGGAGATACCAAGATGTATCAAGACATCAAATAACATTTCTGGTGGAATGGGATGAAAAGGAAGATAGAATAATTCATTTCTCGGTGTTTGGTATGTCAGCAAGTAAAGGCCGACCAGCAGGATTATTGCAGACGCTTCCTATTTAAGAGTAGAAATGGGAACATATCACGATGGACTTTGTGACTGGTTTACCTAGATCTCTGACTGGTCATAATACAATTTGGATAAAAGTAGATAATCTCACAAAAGTATCTTACTTTCTTTCCTTCTGAGTGGGGCAATCCATAGAGCAGTTAGCAAAAATGTACATACGACAGATAATAAGACAGCACGGTATCCCAGTGAGTATCGTATCAGATCGAGACACTTGATTCACTTTAAATTTTTGGAAAAGTTTACACCAGAGTTTGGGAACTAAGTTAAGATTTAGTACCGCTCACCACCCTCAAACAGATGGACAATCAGAGAGAACCATCCAGACAATGAAGGATATATTATGAGATTATACTTTGGACTTTGGTGGGTCTTGGGAAGATCGAATACATCTCGTCGAGTTCTCGTATAACAATAGTTATCAGGCCAGCATCGAGATGGCACCCTTCGAAGCGTTGTATGGAAGAAAGTGTAGGTCATCATTGGCATGGGATGACGTTGGTGAGTGGAAGATATTAGGCCTTGAAATGATCACGCAGACAGTAGAAGTTGTCAAGCAAATCAGAGAGCAACTTCGGGTTGCGCAAGATAGGCATCAGCATTGGGAAGATCAACATCGTAGGCTATTAGAGTTTTGTGTCGGCGATCACGTATTCTTGTGAATTTCTTCAACCAGTAGAGTTATTAGATTTGGAATTCGTGGGAAGCTTAGTTCGCGATACGTTGGTCCGTTAATATTCTCGAGCGGGTAAGTGATGTTGCATATTATCTTGCCCTTCCGCCTTTGTTACGTGAGGTACACGATATATTTTATGTATCTCAGTTGCGTAGGTATGTCATAGATCTGAGTCATATCCTTGACCATTCCAAGCTAGTCGTTGGTACCGACTTGTCTTACGATAAGCAGCATGTATCCATTTTAGACCGAAGGGAGAAGGTGCTCAAAAATTGGACTATTCATCTTGTCTGAGTTGCTTGGGGTCATCACACTTTTGGAGAATCGATGTGGGAGCACGAGGATGATATCAGGTCTCGGTATCCATGCCTATTTAACTCGGAAGGTATATTTATTCTTATGCCTTCGTATCTCGAATCTCGTGATTCATTTATCCATGCTATATGACATTGTTTCTTCATATGATTGAATTTGATTACATGATCTTATAGTTAGTATAGTGCTTATTATGATTTATCTAGTTAGCCTTGGATTTGAATTCCACGGATAAAAAAAAATTTATGTGGGTAGAGATATCACTCCCCATTCCCGAAATACATAATTTGGGATATATTTATTTCTTGCTTGTATTTATTCCAGTTTAGAGTATTTCTTGCTCACATGATTAATAGGTTGCATGCATGGAGACTAGATCCATTCTTTGGTTTAGCATGGTTCATGGTTTATTTGTGGGTTAGTTTATTCATAAATTTGAACCCATGGTCTAAACCTTAAACCCTAGCTATATAAGCTAACTTGTTTCTCTCTCTTCCCCCATTCTTTATTTCTCCTTTTTTTTTTAGGCAATTACACCTTGCACTACATGGAAAAACATTTTTATTTTCGTTTCTTGTTCTTTTCTTGTATTTTATTTATCTATTATATTCTTATGATGATTCTGACCGCTTTTAATACTTGGAGTTCTTGGTTTTGATGGATAGATTTGCTTAGATCTACTTTTCTAACTTAGGGTTTTATGGGCTTCTTGAGTTTTTAGTATTTTTGATCTACTAAAACATATTATTTTCAAAAAAATAGTTTTTGGGAAGGATGAAGCACTTCATTTTGAATGTTTTGGTTTTTGGTTCACTGAATTCTGAGTTAAAATATAGTTTTTATGAAGGAAACAAATTTTAGATTTTGGAGTTTTTTTTACCATAGCCAAACCTGTTATTGGAGAATACGAAGTCTTCATGCGGCCAACTAGCTATGTGACTGAGAGTTATATGCGGCCCGAGAGGGTTATGCGGCCAGAGCTCTTGCCGTATATTGACCAGCATGAGTCCATCTTGTTGGACGCATGACTATCGTCGCACAAGTGTCCTTGAACACTTGTGTTCACTCGCTGAACGAATGAGAATTTTCTAAAGTCCAAAACACTCCATGCGGCATCGAACCCCATGTGACACCGATACTTATGCGGCAAGCAGAGTATGCGGCCACCATTCTTGGACGCATGACTCTGAAACTGTGTCACATTTTTTTATGGCTTTGTCTTTTTTTCCAGACACACTTTATGTCACATCACACTTTATGTCACATCACTGACACTTTATTTAATCCCCGTTGCCTCATCACTTATCCCGAGGAGTAGACTTAGCCCTAGCTCCATGCGACATGACTCTTTGTGGCATGACTCCATGTGGCCAGGATTGTCATGCGGCCTGACTTCTCATGCGGCCTTGATCCTTCTGCACGCATGCGACCCATTGCACACGTTTTATTGGACTAGTTTTGGTTGAATGTTCCTTTGGACTTTATGAGTTGTATGTGTGACTTTGATGATCCCAAAAGTATTAGACATAACTATGCATCATGACCCGACCACTTGTATCCGTGTTGATACACTTACTACGTGCTATGTGTTCCTATGTGCTAAGTGTTCCTACACAATTATATTACATGTTTACACTGTAGTGTACCTATGCACTACGTGACATGTGATATGACTCAATCTCTAGCATGGATATAAGAGTTAGTCAATGACCAAGCGTGGCTAAGGTCGGTTGATTGTTGCATCACGCTGGGATAAATCAAAATTTAACTATCAAAGTAGATTCGTCTCTAGCGTGGCCGTACTATGGTACTTCATATAAAGGAAATACCATGTGACCATATAATGAGATTTCAGTTAACATTAGGGATAATTAGGCAACTAAACTTGTAGAGCATTGGAAGAGAATGGAATCTTGAGATCGTGCCTAACTAGCCACCTCTAGTCATCTAAATTGGGGTGTGCAGGCTAGTCCCCATGGATATTATTTAAATCCTTGTTAGTGGATGGCAATATTCGACTCTTATATGATACTATGTATTTTATGCGATCTTAGCACGGTGGCCTTACGAGGGACCAGTGCATACTATTATGTGCTATACGGCGATTTGTTGCTCAGCTAACCCTGCTAGTACCTGGTTCGATCTGAGGATTTTTATATACATAATATCTCTAGGATAACCCAGACTCCATCTAGTAAGCCATACAAGTGATTGGCCGATTATGTAACTGAGTGTGTTTGAGTATTTTATCTGCTGTCAAATAGTCTAGGGACATGGACTATCATGGTGCGATGGTTTAACCCTTGTCCTTGTTTGGTTGTAGGATTATATTATTGTGTCACGATAGGCTATGAACCAAAACTATGGGATAGAACTATATATATATATATATTTCATAACTTGGTTTTATTTTCTGCATTTGTACTTCTATTGTGGTACTTGTTATTTGGAGTCTAATCCCACTAGTTTTGTATGGCCAGGTTTAGAGCCAGCATTCGAAGATCAAGCGTACTTCCCCCTGAACAATGACGCACACCAAACGGATGGCCATTAAGGGAAATAAGTGGGTTTCTTTTTCCCTACTCGTTATTTCATATTTTACTCATTTTAGGCCTTTAATGTCACGACCCGCACCCGTAATTTGGGCATGAGTCATGGATACGTCCAGCCTACGCCGCAGCATCGGCGGTAGAACATTGTCTAGGTCTCAAGACTACTAAATATAACTCATAAAAGAACCTGTCAATGATCTCAACTCCATAAGGAGGACAATAACTAATGTATTTGATTATCTATTCATAAGATACTCAATCATAATAACTATAGGAAAGTAGTTGGCATGAAAAGAGGTAAAACATAAGAAAGTTTGGACATAAGTCTAGCACACAACCCAAATACAACAATAATCTAGAGTCTAGCTATCCCAACATAAATAATCTCCTGCTGGCTCGGCCTCCTGCTGGCTCGGATTGGGATAGTCGCTTCACATCCCACTTTGGTAGAGTTTGCAGGCTAGCTTGGGCACCAAGCTCAAGTTTACTACCGCATATCACCCCAAACAGTCGGGCAGTTGGAGCGGACTATTCAGACTCTCGAGGATATGCTTCGTACTTATGTTTTGGATTTCGGAGGCTCTTGGGAGGATCACCTTCACCTGGTAGAGTTTTTTTACAAAAATAATTACTAGGCTATTATTGAGATATCATCATTTGAGGCTTTATATGGACGGAGATGTCGCACTCCTTTGTCTTGGGAATATGTTGGTGAGAAAACTTTGTTGGGGCCAGGAATGATTGTTAATGTAGCTGAGAAGGTAAAGCTCATTAGAGATAGACTTCGACTGGCACAGGACAGACAGCGATAATGGGCCGATAGCCACCGATGACCCTTGGAGTTTTGAGGTATAGGTTTTATTTGTGATTGCTTATGATTGTTTTGTCTTAGATTGTGTGTTAAGGTTGTATTTTGTTCTAGGTTGGCGATATGGTGTTCTTACGAATTTCTTCGACTAGGGGCACGATTCGGTTTGGTGGAGGCAGAAAGCTTAGTCCACGGTACATCGAACCCTTCGGTATTCTTCTAAGGGTCAGTGCAGTGGCCTACAGACTAGACTTTTTGCCTGCACTAGAGTGAGTTTATGATATATACCACGTGTCACAGCTGAGACGGTACATGGTAGATCCTAGTCACGTATTAGATCACTCGAAGATCTACGTAGGTTCGACTCTTAGCTATCTAGAACAACCTATGAAGATTATGCATCGCAGGAAGAAGGTGCTGCAAAACTAGACGATTTCCTAGGACGCGTCGCATGGTGAAATTACTCTCCGGAAGAGTCTACCTGGGAGAGGGAAGCCGAGATGCTCGAGCGGTACCCTTATCTTTTTAAGCCGTGAGGTAATCTTTCTTTCTTGCTATAATTGCTTGTTATAGTACTAGTTTCTTCCTTAAATTTTGAGGACAAAATGTTTCTAAGGAGGATAGACTTGTCACTACCACATTTCTAGATAGGGATTATTTTATCATTACATATTATTTTTATATATTAATATATTTTATAAATTATGTTATTTATTTATTGGTTAGTGGACTAGCCTATTTATTGGACTTGACACTAGTGAACCTATCTAGACTTGACATGACATTGATCCCAACATTGGACTAGACATTTTAGACTAATTAAGTCATTTTCCTTTCATTAAATTAGAATATTAGATTAACCTTCATTAGGAATAGAAGCTTCCATAATTAATCTTCCTAATTAAATACCCTTCATGAATAATTAGTGGGGGCAAATAGGACTTTTGGTATTGCTTGGGAGAGGGGTTTATGGTTGGCCACTTAAAGGGGGAGTAATTCTCTATCCTCTCAATAATTCACTCCAAATTAGATCACCAATTGTGTTCTTCCCCAAATTGATTCATCCATCCACCAATTTCTCCTCAAATCACTCCCATTCCCTTCTATTCTTATCATCTAAGGAGCCTAAGAGCTTGATTGCATGGAGCACTTGGAGAAAAAGGATTTGGTTGGGAGCTTGTGTCCTAATTGTGTCCATAGAGCTTTGCATTAGGAATCCATCTCCAATAGGTATAACTCTGAATTTCCTCTTTATTATACTTTAAATATTGTATTTGACCATTAGAAACCCTTCTATGGTTAAAGACTACCCATAGGAAGAAGAACTAGGTTCAATGACCCCTATTATGATTTTTACATTAAGTTTTGTGTCCAATTTGAAGAAAATCTGAGATTGGTGCACCAAGTGTTTATCATTAGGTCATTGGGTCTATTTAGACTTAGATTGAGTGTGTGATGCTAGCTACATGTCCACAATTGGATACGAGTATGACGTATGATGATACTTTGTGATACTCTATGATACGGGTTGACAAATTGGGTATAATTGGGGGGTTTTCCTATTTGGTGTCATTTCTTCATTCATTGTATTATAAATAGTTAGCATAATATTTGAGATACCATATTACATGTATTAGGAGTGAACCGTACAGATTTGGTTGGTGTGTCAATGTGTTTCAAGTGTGTATCATAGAGTATTTTGGAAATGCAAGCAAAGTATTTGATTCAATGCTTTATTGTGTGTATCATATATATATATATATATATATATATAAGTGTATATATATGTTATTGTTGTTGTTGCTGTTGTTGTTGTTGTTGCGTTATGTATTATGTGAGATGGTCAGGTTGTACTACAACTACTGTAGCTTATCACTTATAGTACAGTTAACTGTGTGTGGGGGTGTTCAGCTTGATTATAATGCAGGCCAATTGCAGATAATGGAATTAGTGAATACAGTGTATTGTAGTCCAGGAATGGAGGGAGTGGCAATGAGGGGAATTTAGTTCAGTGTGTACGGAACTCGAGTACAGTGTGTACTAATATTGCAGTTGAGTGAGAGAGTTGTATTTGTGTTGAGTATTGTATGTGTGTTATGATACCTGGTATTATAGCATGTGAGTAGCATATGGTATAACAATAGGATTTGAAGTTTTGTATGTATTGTAGATAAATTAGCAGTAGAGGGGGCTCGGGTTTGAGGGCATATATATATGCAGTGAAGGGTTCTGTGTTAGAGAAGTCCCTACAAGTAGGGAATGAATTGGGTTGTTGTAAGGGGTATTCTAGATATTTATAACTGTGTGCTACTTTGTGAGTTCAGTTGCAAGGGAAGATTAAGGACTGCAATGGTGCATCAGTATGCAAGGGCAATAATTGCACTAGTGTCCTATGCAGATTATCTACTATTGGTAGCAGTGAAGTAGCACTGCTATAGTTTGAGTGTGCATCAGTGTAAGGGTTAGAAGAGTGAGACTGATATGGGCAGTGCAAGTATGAATTTATGAAGTATGGAGTTTAGGATATTGTGTATGAGGGTTAGTGTATCTAAGATACATGAGTGTAGTCCTGGTTATTAAAAGGGATAACAAGGCAAAGGGTAAGCTATAGGTAAGGTAAGATTAAGATAATAGTATCTAGGATCTGATAACTAGTATTAATTATGGGATAAGTATAAGTTATTACTTATATATAATGGGTATTAGCCAATAGTGTAAGGTAACCTAGATACTAGGGTATTAATAGGATACCATGGGATAATATAGTATATGAGTATGTATATATATATATATATAAAACTTAGTGATATTAACTACTTAGTTGACACCAACAAGATATTGACCTAGAACCTAGGTATGACACAGTACCATCTAGTACCCACTAGTTTAGACTTGTAATCAACATAGAAGCTAGGTTTGGACCTAAAACCAAGATAAACACCTAGTTTGACCTAGTTTGACAAGAAATGGCCTAGAAATCATATTTTTGACTCATTTTTATCTTATTATCACTTTATTACACCCAAATGATATAATATTTTATATATAGGTATGTGTGATACCAGCTCGGACACCGAGTTATACCATTTGCTCAGGACCACAAGATAGTACATCTCTCTGTTAGTTTTTATTTTATGATAGTGTATATATCGCATGTTCTTGAACTATTATATTTGATTCTAATACGTTGTTACACGGACTGGTACTATATGGATCATATCAGGAGATTTTATCCCTTTATCGTGTACAATAGATACTCCTAATACATGTACTTTATCGTGTGCATTGGATTTTCCTTGTGCTCATGTTTATTCGTGTACTCTGTTTACTTATATTATATTCATGTACGTAACGTGTCGTAATCGGATCCATGAGCATTGGTTGGAACGGGGGAGTAAAAGTTGGTTATGTGATCAAGCCCTAGTGTATTTGTGTACATGTCGATTATATACCTCACGTATAATCAAGTTACCTTATGTAATACCCCTAATCCTAAAAAAATCATATATACCCTTTTTATTTATTAATTATTAATTTAATTGTTGTAATTAGTGGCAAAATAGGAGAATAGATTTTTAATAATTTTTATTTTAAGTGTTCGGGCACTTAGAGGATTTATGGGACCATTAGGAATTTTTTGGAATTTATTTCATGTAAGAGACCCCTAGAGCAGTTGCTAGCCTAACGGTGTACATTATTCTAATCTATAAATTTTCTTATGAGTATATATATATATATATATATACATACAAATATATATATGTATATATATATTTAAGAAGAAAAAGGAAAAAAAGAAAAGAAAAGAAAAGAAATAATAATTAACTAATATTAATAATAAACTAATAATAATATAACTATTACTAACAACAAGTTCCAACTTAAAAGACTTACAACCAAACACCATTCCAACTTAAAGCAAAAGCACAGCAAACTAGCAACGTAAAGCAAAAATTTCCAAACGTAGCAAAAAAAAACCTTCCCTTAAGCATTCCCACAAAATCCACAGACCCGACCCCTTGCCCACGTTGACCGAACCATTCTCTCTCTCCCTTTCAAATTCATATATATATATATATATATATATATATATATATATATATATATATATATATTATTTCTCTAAACCCTAAACCTAAAACCTCCAGACCCTCCTCTTCTCATCTAGACCTAGAGAGAGCCGTCACCGCAGCCGGAGAACCCCGCCAGGCCGTCCAAACAAATCCCGACGACCCGACCCCGCGCACTGCAAATTCCCACTCGAGGTACCTTTGTTCCGGAGTTGCTTCCCGTCGACTCGCTCAACCAAACGTTGTTCCGTCTTCACCGGTATGCTCACCCCTTAACCCTCTCCCATATCTGTATGATAGCAGACCTCGAAGAACGTGTACCCATAGGCAAAAATAGCGCCCAAGTTGGCACAAACAGACCCAATTCTGAGATCACAGAAAACTGCGGTGACCACCCATGTTGCCGAGTTCGTATCTCCCACCACAGAGATCCGAATTCGATGATTCTTTTTGGTATGTGTAGAACACTTGACCTAGTTTATTTTATGTTAAATAACCCTAGATTATTAACTATTGTGGACAGAATTAAATTTGTCACAAAACCTTGCGAACCCACTTTTTCCTGATTTCCAAAAGTTGAGAAACGGAGTGCGCCCCACCAAACGGGACCGCTCTGCCGTGTACCAAGTGTATCGAATGGTGCACGCAGCATAACCGGACACATAAAAATTTGTGGAAACTGATTCGGACGCGTGTGCGCGCCGGAATCAGCCCATATCCGCAGACACACCCCGTGTCACAACTTTTATGGAAGTCGTACGCATTTTGTGCACGTTTGTCAGATTGTGACAAAACTTGTGCCACTGGACTCGAGATAACGCGCTAGTCCTGTGACCCAATTTTCACGTAATTCTGAGACGGTTGACCAGATCACCAATTGGCGGGCCCCACAGTTGACTTTTTGGACGAAATTGTGTTCTGCTCATCGGAATCCACATTTGGCCATACCGTTGGGTTCGTATTGACATTTAGAGTTGTTTGACCTATAATTTGTCCCATTTAGAGACTGTTACCCTTGGCATACTTTTTGGTGCAAAGTAGGCCACATGTGGACCCCGCTTTGACCCAAAATTATCGTTTTGCCCCTGTGTCCAAATTGGACGAAAGGGAAGTACTTTTTAGCTATTTTGCTTATTCTGGGAACGTTGGTGATGTTTATTTCAGCATCCGGAGATGTCCATTCTTTGGTCGTAACTTCTGACTCTTGGAGTTGACATCGGGACATTATATTTTTGTAGCTTTCTTGCCAGGCAAGATACCTTACCAAATTGCTTACAGTATTTTGCATGCTTAGTATATTTCTTTATATTTATTGTATTTTTGTTTATTTATTGCATGTGTAGTTTCTTTCAGTCATACTATATATTAGATATGTTGACATACACATGACACCTAGTATCATGAGAGGACAATCATTAGGCGTATGGGCTTTTAACCACTATGGTAAACCGTAGTATATAGCTCGCACTACGGGCGTGTATCGCGCTGGTTGCTACCCCCGCGGTATGTCGATTTTTGGAGTCTCGCTGGTCACTACCCCCGCGGTATGTCAATTTCTGATGTTCATTAACGTGTGTGTGAGTTATGAGGTAGATCGAGTAGCCTACCCTTGCCCATACGTCAAAAAGTTGTCCTCATTTGCATTCATATAGATTGTCTTGTATATCGTACTTATTTATTTTTAAATTATATGCATGTTTACTGTATTCAAGTTGGCTCGTTTTTCTGTATCTTGTTACGTCCCTCTGAGGACCTGGTCCTCTGTCAGGTGTATCTGCTCTTGAGTATTTGCAGAAGTACGGGCCTGGACCTGACGCATTACTTTCTGCCGAGGAGGTCTTACCTTCTGAGCATCGTTGATTATCTAGCGATGGATTCTTTTAGCTGATACACTTTTGTCTTCACATTATTTTATATTGGAGATTTTATACTCCTCTCTCATTTTAGTTTTGGATATAGTCCTTGGTAGTGGATTTGTCTCCACCCGACTATTATTTTGGATATTTCAGACTCCTTATTCTAGTTTAGTATTTCTTTTCTATGACTTGTTGTGTGGATGAGATTAGCATATCTGTGACTTGTGACATTATATATACTACATGTGAGTTTATATTCATATTACAGCGTACGTATGGTTATGGTTTCCATATATTAGAGTTGCCATATCCATGCGGCTGGCATGCTTACGTTTCCTAGTCCTACGTATTTTTGGGACTGGAACGTGACATATTTTTGTGGTGGCCCATGCAGGTCGAGAGCATATTGTCTCGGTTACGTTATTGTACCGAACAAGCCTGCACCTAGGAATAGAGTATAGGATCTCATCCACAATAGACTATGATTCGCTCTTCTTCGAATCCATTCTGTCTGAATAATTGCATCCTGCTTGATTCCTGTACTCCCCTAATAGTTCTTTGAGTATAGCCTTCTCTTAGAATATAGGAACCCCTGTTATTAGGATGATAATTATGGTAGCACACCTATTAAAAATACAACGAGAATATAGACATACCACTAAGTTTAGAATATCTAATGAACCCTAGAATTCCTTATCTATAGATTGGTTTACCATTACCCCTTGATGTATTATGAGGACTTGTGAGTAGCATAGATACTACTAGAGTTAGTTAGAAGTTCTACCATAATGTTTGACCCTAGTATTGAGGAACCAATAGAAAACCAAAAATTTGAAAATTAGGACTGAACCTAACCTTCATAGTTAGATAAGTATTGGAGAACTATAAACTTAGATTATTGTCTTATTAGTAGCAGACAGTACCTTAGGAAGCCAAGAGCAATGAATATAACATTTCTCTTGATCATAACTCGAACATAGCAACTAGCATACCACTCCTCCTTAGAAAACCACGATGCTATCTAGAGTCCCTATTTTAATTTTATATATTGTTCCTCTGTGACCTTAGCGTTCGCTAATTGCACGACGACTAAATTTTGTTCCTGTATTCTTCATCTTTCAACTCGTGCCATCAGACACTTCTGATTATAGACTAAGTGATTTTATTATATGTTAGGATATATATAGCTTGCTAGGATTTTGGTTGTTACTCTTAAATTTTTTGAATTATGTGCTTAGTAGTTAGAACTTGATGGTTTAAGCTATTCTTGTAGATTGAGACCTGGTGCTTATCCCTTAGTTTTAAAATTGCGTAACATGTACCCCCACCTCGATACGAGTTAGATCCTTTCTCCTTGACGGCCAGTAACTCTTCTATTCTTACTATTGACACTCGCACTAAGACTAAGACTTAGGACGACCATGACTTATGTATTGAAAGAGGATACCCTAATAAGTACCAAGACCCCCTTCTCGTAGACCTTAACAGGAGTTTCTACGGTATCCTTAAGACAATTACGGTATTAGTTTATTGTTATAAGTTGGGTAGTATACCTCACAACCTAGTATCACGTAGTCTTTTGCCCTATTATTGAAGTGTGATTGAACAACATTAACTGTATGCTAGCTTAGGACGACAGTATTTTTTTTTCCAGACTGTAGAACTTAGAGACTATACCCCTACTTTGTCGACTATCGACTTAGACAAGGAATTAGTATGACAACTGTAGAGATTATGGAGTCTTATCTTTTGTGAACTTGAATTGTTATGTACCTTCTTTCATCATAATCCAGCGTATTTATGTTTGCTGTACTACCTTGACTTATGCTGCTATTGTAGCCTAGTTTTTGCAAGCTTATTCTTTTATCAAGCTTGCTCATGGCATATGTATTATTGGGTTCACACAATGATACAATTGCCTAATCAGAATCGGTGTATTAAGGTCTAGCTAACCTTAGTGCGCTTGGTTCGCTCTTCGCATGACTACTTTACGTGGATTGAGATAGTAGACGGATATACTTGCCCTAGACATGTCTGACACATCGTATCGGTTACATAACTATACTGATGCGAGCATGTAAATAGGAAATTACCAAAAAAATAGGATTTCAATCCACAACTGTCCTGACAACTCTCTTTCCGAATTCCTTAATCTCTTTGAACCTCGTACTTGCATTCTGTCACCTTTACCTTGAATTCTTTATTACTGCTCTCCGTCTTCCCTTATTTCGGAAAGGCGAAACCTCGTGCTGGTATAAGTTGACACTGATAGTACTAGATATACCCCATAAGGCTAATTATATGACTTAGTGACCCTATTTTATAATTGATTAAGGGCATATCATAAGTGATCTATTTGGTGTTAAAACTTTGAGGATTGAATAATATGATTAAATAATTTGAGGAATAGTTTTCCTAGATGTATAGTCTTAGGTGATAGATGGATGAATTTTAAGTTTGGTAGATTGTGAACCCCTCACCCAAAATTAGACCTACTTGGCTTAGATAGTGAGACTAAGGCTAGATTGAATCCAGTTAGAAATAGAACATAATATTATTTTTATTTTATTTTGCAATAATTATATCACTTAGCGCCACTTATCGTGCTCCGATAATTGGAGCACTACACTAGTCATTGCCTTACTATAAATTCTACACCCTTATCCTAGACGTGCCCATCATCCAATTCCCATCTTTGTGCAATTTTTTTAATTGTTGGGTGCTTTATGCAAAAGAGTATTTTAGTGTCCACATCATTGGACATGACACATGAAGAAACCTAATTTTTTTTTGCTCATGTGGATTTTTCCATGATTTTTTAGGGATGTGCAACGTGCAACATCGCCCCTCCTTTAAACCTAGTCTTACATTTTAAACAATATAAATTTTATACCATCCTTGACATTCTATCGTGGCTTAATTTTAATTTCGAGAACAAAATTTTTATAAGTTGGGTAGAATGTAAAACCCCTAATCCTAAAAAAATCATATATACCCTTTTTATTTATTAATTATTAATTTAATTATAGTAATTAGTGGCTAAATAGGAGAAATAGATTTTTAATAATTTTTATTTTAAGTGTTCGGGCACTTAGAGGATTTATGGGACCATTAGGAATTTTTTGAAATTTATTTCATTTAGGAGACCCCTTGAGCAGTTGCTAGCCTAACGGTGTGCATTATTCTAATCTATAAATTTTGTTATGAGTATATATATATATATATATATATATATATATATATATATATATATATATATACAAATATATATATATATATATGTATATATATATTTAAGAAGAAAAAGGAAAAAAAGAAAAGAAAAGAAAAGAAATAATAATTAACTAATATTAATAATAAACTAATAATAATATAACTATTACTAATAACAAGTTCCAACTTAAAAAACTTACAACCAAACACCATTCCAACTTAAAGCAAAAGCACAGCAAACTAGCAACGTAAAGCAAAAATTCCCAAACGTAGCAAAAAAAACCTTCCCTTAAGCATTCCCACAAAACCCACAGACCCGACCCCTTGCCCACGTTGACCGAACCATTCTCTCTCTCCCTTTCAAATTCATATGTATATATATATATATATATATATATATATATATATATATATATATATTATTTCTCTAAACCCTAAACCTAAAACCTCCAGACACTCCTCTTCTCATCTAGACCTAGAGAGAGCCATCACCACAGCCGGAGAACCCCGCCAGGCCGTCCAAACAAATCCCGATGGCCCGACCCTGCGCACTACAGATTCCCACTCGAGGTACCTTTGTTCCGGAGTTGCCCGTCGACTCGCTCAACCAAACACCGTTCTGTCTTTACCGGTATGCTCTCCACTTAACCCTCTCCCATATCTGTATGATAGCAGACCTCGAACAACGTGTACCCATAGACGAAAATAGCGCCCAAGTTGGCACAAACAGACCCACTTCTGATATTGCAGAAAACTGCGGTGACCACCCATGTTGCCGAATTCGTATCTCCTACCACAGAGATCCGAATTCGATGATTCTTTTTGGTATGTGTAGAATACTTGACCTAGTTTATTTTCTGTTAAATAATCCTAGATTATTAACTATTGTGGACAGAATTAAATTCATCACAAAACCCCACGAACCCACTTTTTCCAGATTTCCAAAAGTTGGAAAACAGAGCGCGCCCCGCCAAACGGGACCGCCCCACCGTGTACCAAGTGTACCAAACGGTGCACGCAGCATAACCGAACATGTAAAAATTTGTGAAAACTGATTCGGAGGCGTGTACGCGCCGAAATTAGCCCGTATCCACGGACACATCCCGTGTCGCAACTTTTGTGGAAGTCGCACGCATTTTGTGCACGCTAGTCAGATTGCGACGAAACTTGTGCCACTGGACTCGGGATAACGAGCTGGTCCTGTGACCCAATTTTCATGCAATTCTGAGACGGTTGACCAGATTGCCAATTGGCGGGCCCCACAATTGACTTTTTGGACGAAATTGTGTTCGGCTCATCGGAATCCATATTTGGACATACCGTTGGCTTCGTATTGATATTTAGAGTTATTTGACCTATAATTTGTCCCATTTAGAGACTGTTACCCTTGGCACACTTTTCGGTGCAAAGTAGGCCATATGTGGAACCCACTTTGACCCTAAATTACCGTTTTGCCCCTGTGTCCAAATTGGACGAAAGGGAGTACTTTTTAGCTATTTTGCTTATTCTGGGAACGTTAGTAATATTTATTTTAGCATCCGGAGACGTTCATTCTGTGGCCGTAGCTTCTGACTCTTGAAGTTGACATCGGGATATTATATTTTTGCAGCTTTCTTGCCAGGCAAGATACCTTGCCAAATTGCTTACAGTATTTTGCATGCTTAGTATATTTCTTTATATTTATTATATTTCTGTTTATTTATTACATGTGTAGTTTCTTTCAGTCATACTATATATTAGATATGTTGACACACACATGGCACCCAGTATCATGAGAGGACAATTATTAGGCGTATGGGCTTTTAACCACTCTGGTAAACCGTAGTATATAGCTCGCACTACGGGCGTGTGTCGTGCTGGTCTCTACCCCCGTGGTATGTCAATTTTTGGAGTCTCACTGGTCACTACCCCCGCGGCATATCGATTTCTGATGTCTATTGACGTGTGTGTGAGTTGTGAGGTAGATCGAGTACCCTACCCTTGCCCATACGTCAAAAAGTTGTCCTCATTTGCATTCATATAGATTGTCTTGTACAGCGTACTTATTTATTTTCAAATTATATGCATGTTTACTGTATTCAAGTTGGCTCATTTTTCTGTATCTTGTTACGTCCCTCTGAGGACCTGGTCCTCTGTCAGGTGTATCTGCTCTTGAGTATTTACAGGAGTACGGGCCTGGACCTGACGCATTACTTTCTGCCGAGGAGGTCTTACCTTCTGAGCATCGTTGATTATCTAGCGATGGATTCTTTTAGCTGATACACTTCTGTCTTCACATTATTTTATATTGGAGATTTTATACTCCTCTCTCATTTTAGTTTTGGATATAGTCCTTGGTAGTGGATTTGTCTCCACCCGACTATTATTTTGGATATTTCAGACTCCTTATTCTAGTTTAGTATTTCTTTTCTATGACTTGTTGTGTGGATGAGATTAGCATATCTGTGACTTGTGACATTATATATACCACATTTGAGTTTATATTCATATTACAGCGTACGTATGGTTATGGTTTCCATATATTGGAGTTGCCATATCCATGCGGCTGGCATGCTTACGTGTCCTAGTCCTACGTATTTTTGGGACTGGGGCGTGACACCTTAGTATAATCGTGTTCAACCTAAATCGATCACATAACAAACTTGTACTCTAAGGCACTTAGTCAGTATTCTATTCTCTCACTTGCAGTTTATTCCATATTGCTTGTATTTTACTTTCCAATATTTATCTGCTTTTATCAGTTATATTTCCATTTTTTAGTTACTTGTACATCATGTATTCTTTTCTATTACTTGTCATATATTCTCTATCATGTATTTGAAACTGCTTTCAGAGTTTTATACTTTGCTCCAATCCTGACTAGATATATTTTTCAGATAATTATTTAGAGGAGTTGTGCCCCACTTACTACGGGCCACAGGATGATGATTCGGCTAGGGCAACACCCTTAGAATAGGATGATCTAGTACCAGCCACCGAGGAGACTCGGCTAGTATAGCAATTTAGCTATTGACCCTATTGTACTCGATATGTCTCCAGCTTAGATATTTGGTATGTTATATATATTTTTGAGACTATTTGTGTTATGGCTAGACTATTAGACTTGGATTTAGATTATATTTGTGACTTTGTGACTCTATTTCTTCTATTCTATATCATGTCATTATCTTTCTCTAGTTTTATTGTGATTGAGTATTGATTATCATATTGCCATATTGTCCTCCATTTTGGAGTTGGGATATTAGGATAGGTACATTTTATATATTGTGTGTGATGTGTAGATAGTATTATTGACCTAGATAACGTTCTACCGTCTATGCTGCGGTGTAGGCTGAACGTACCCACGTACTCTTACCCTTACATCGGGTGTGGGTCATGACAATAACTAACTATACATGAACTACAAATACACTGAGATACAAATATTATAGCTCGCAAGTAAACCACAGATAAGAGAACACTCACCCGACCTTAGTGGCCACATGATATCAAATAATTTGACCTCACAGGCCACAAGGTTACAAAATAGATAACCCGACCTTAGAGGCTACAGGGTCACAGATAACGAAAATAGGGGAAGAAAATAGTCAATGTGTTTATAATTGTTCTCGCGCGTCTAACACTCACGTAGGTCTATACAATCCATTGCTATCCAAACTAATACTTGGTCTATGAAAAATGTTTCTAATCAAGTAATATCAAGAATAAATTCTAAGGCTAGCATCATGTGAATCTATAAATATAGTTCATATAATAAGTAAATCAAATTTAAACATGCTATATGAAGTTGAAAAACTTGGCAAGGTATACTTGCCTATTATGTCCATACAGAGTTGTGATCCCAAAGTTTAACCAAGATCTATCTATGAACCAACAATCTATGACCATCATGAATATCTACCAAGTCCAAAGAACATACAACTAAATATCATACACAAATATAATTACAAACAACCACTACTAACTAGGAAAGTGGGATTAATCTAAGCCATCTATCATCTATGTCATATAAGCCATTTATTAGTAATAACATCTTGAACTAAGTCAAATTTGTTATCTCTATGTACCATCCATAGTAAGTGGACAAATTTGTTATTTGTACTCAGGAATCTCGAGTACGCAATGGGTAACGGATCCTTAAAAAACTTTTATGAAGACAAAAGGTTCTTGTCTATATTACCTAGGAACTATGAGCCATTCTTCCCACTAAAAGAAGATAGTCACATCCATATTACCTCTGACTCATCTCTTTATTGTTATCCCCACAAAAAAAATTCATACAAAGTGAGTAGTTCACGTCCATATCATATCTGAACTACAAGCTATCCGAGAAAGCAGTCACGTCCATATTACCTCTGACTCATTTTCTTCGCTCTCTCCATAAAATACTCTGCCATGATCATGCTCAGCTACAAATATATGTGCTTGACTCTCAGTTCTACATCAAAGTATCTCCACCATCGCAGATGATGTCTCCATCGAACCTCCTTAATAGAATCAATCTAACCTATCATGTACATATTACCTCTGATAGGGCTTAGTGTTATCATTGTTATGATGTTATACTACATCCATATTACGTCTGGTATAATACTCACAAGATATTTACAGCAAGAAGAAAAGTTCCAAATAGGAAATAAGGAAAAAAATTTATTAATATTCAAGATCATGAATACATATGAAAGTCTATTACATTCAAGGATTTTTATTAATATTCAAGGTCATGGGTACATGTAAAAAGAAAAGTACCTATCTGGATTGTTTCTGGTACTAACACATATGAAGCCAATAGCTCAATATATTATAGGTCATCACTTCAGCAAGACTCTGCAATGCATGACACAGGGTGGGAAAAGAATTTATATTGATGGATAGCAAGCGAGCTTGCAACTCAGAGCTGAGCCGCTACAAACCCAACTCTATCATATGAAAGGATGCGACTAAAAATCCCGGTTAGGATAACTAGCCCCGTCGTTGCCACTCAAATGGGCTGTGTAAATACCCTAATTTTTTTAGAATTAAATTTTAGAATTTTAATTATTGGTATTATGAATTATTGAGATTAAGGGAGAATTTTTCTATATTTTTAGCTATTTATAATAAATATATATTCATGGATTAATATTTATGTCTATTTAATTAATTATTAATATAGTGCAAAAAATATATTTTTGGGTGTACAACTATTATTAGAGTATTGTATAATTTTTTAGAATTTATTGAGGTCCAAAACTATTTTTATATGGCTATATAGGCTTATACATATATTTGGTTATTTATTTTAACCCAAACCAACCTAAACCAACCCAAACCAAACCAAACCAAACCAACCCAAACCAAACTAACCCGGATCCTAAACTAGACCCGAATCCGCACCCAAACCAGGTAACCCACTACCCGTCCCACTACAGTAACCCTTGTACCTCTCTGATTCCTCTCCCCGATAAACGGTCGCCCGACCCATCCCCTTCCTATCCTAGTAACCCCCTTCACACACCCCCTATATATACATTACCACCATCAGAGCAACCACCCACATCCCCTCTACCACCCCGACCATCGCCGACCGTCGACAATCGTCGGACCGTCGCGCTCCACCTCCACGAACAGCCGCTCCGACTTCATGATCAACAGCACACAGCGATGTACCCATCTTCTCTCCTATATTTCTTCCTGCACAGTAGACCTAACAATGACCCGTCGAATCCTATATGAAGACCATATGACCCCCTAGAACCCTGTGTAATTAGTTTAATATATCGTATCCTGTGTCGATCGTAAATTGTGACACAAAATAAGGAAAAAAAACTTATTTTTAGGAAAAGAAATTGTTCCAAGTACATGTGTTTGAGTCCCGTTATCTTCATAATAGTACACGATACTAAAATTCTATTTAAATAGTAATTTAGACAACATTACCGAGTTTTAATCACTTTAATTAGTTTATTTTAATTTGATGTATGTTGTGATTTATTTACTGTTGAAATCTGTCAAAAACTTGGTTTCTTAAACCCAAATTTTCTCGAAATAGGGTATGTCCCGCTAAACGAAATGACTTCATCGTATGTAAATTGCACCAAAATACGCGTATCGTCAACGCAGATGTGTGAGATTTTACGGAACTTGATTTGGATGTGCGTGTATACCGGAATCAACGTGTATCTATTGAAAAGCTCCGTATCGGCCTGTTCAGACACTCATCATAATTTTGTGTGTGTTTGTCATTTCGCAACAAAACTTAGGCTATCGAATTCATAGTGTTACGCTGGTCCTGTGACCCAAGTTTGGTTCAATTCTGAGAACATTGACGAAACACTGTTTCGTGGGCCCCACGATTCCACTTGACAGGCGATTTCATTATCGGCCCATCAAAATCAAGTTTTGGATATTCTATTGGGTTCATATCATTGTTCTGAACTTGTAGACACTAAGTTTGATAAATTTAGAGAACTTTAACTTTGGCACATTTTTCGGTGTGGAGTGGGCCACATGTAGACCCCACTTTGACCAAAAACTGTCAATTTTGCCCCTGTGTCCAAATTGGACTTATGGATAGTCAATCGTAGCTATTTCAAGTATTCTGAGAGCAATTATGATATTTATTTCAGTATCTATAGGCGTACCTAGAGATTTTACTGTTACAGGAATAATTGATGGAGTTCAGAGCCCAGGCAAGTATACCTTGCCAACTTGCAGAAGATCCTGTGCTATTATTTGCTTATATTCTTTCTATATACTTCTATGATGTACCGGTTTAACCTAGAACCGTGAGATATTGCTTAGCGTCCGACCAAGATTCGGGTGTCGACGCCGTACGCGGAGTCGTATAATGTCACTTAGAGAGTTGATACCACTATCCTATATTTTTACGTGCTTGCTTTACCAAGTACGTCATACCATAGGATACTTGACACTATTCATGTGACAGAATCTTTCCTGAGTTATTCATGGTGATTCTGAATAGGCTTACAGGATTCGTGATATGAGACTTCTATATACATAGATATCATTATGACTCGTTGTACTAGCTAGAGGTTATAATCTTGTGTATTATAGACATGAGACATTGTGGACATGAAACGTAAGATTACATTGGGTGGGGAGAGACACACATGCTACAGACTGATTATATATATATATATATATATATATATATATATATATATATATATATATATATATATATATATATATACTTTACTATTGGAGGTGCTTTATTCTCTGTACCAGAGCTTGGCCCATTACGTGATATTCTTGCTGCTACGGGCTCCCCGACACAGAGCTTGTAGTGGTCTCAACCTAAGTACTAGTGATGCTCTCATTTATATTTCATATAGCCGATTACATAGCTTGGCCTGAGGATCTATTTTTATATAGTGTATTTTATTTGCCTTGAGTGTTTATTGTACCTTGCTATGTCCCCTGAGGATCTGGATCCGGATTATGTCCCCAGTTACAGCAGATAAGGATTATCCCAAGATATACGGGATGTGAGCTGACACTGGAGCAGTACTGGTACCAGAGGACGAGGTTGTGCCAGAGGATTACTTCTGAGTATTCAGTTATTTACTCAGTTATCTATGCTTATTGTTATTTCATATCTTGACTCATGGACATATGTATTGATGTTATTCTCTTTTCTCTATTGTATCGAGTTGTTCCCCGAGATACTATTTACTTGGACTGGTTGATGGACTATTTTCTTTATCTATTATCTTGACTGATTTATCATATTGACTTGTTTTTACTTTATGTGGATGAGATTAGAATTATACTAAGATTGATGGTGTAGACTTGCATTTATATTTATTACAGCTTAAGTGCACTCTAACGGGTCCATTAAATTGGATTTGCCTATTAGAGTTGTGCTACTGGCCATTGCCACGTGGCTAGTCCCTCGGTATTTTGGGCTGGTGCGTGACATAATTTTTGTGGTGGCCTATGCAGGTCTACGACTATATTGCTTCGGTTTTAACTAAGGAACCGAGCAAGCCTGTAAATTAGGATAGGATAATTTATAGGATCTCATCCACATGTTGACACGTTCTTGACCTCTATATCGACTTCAAAATAATTTCTTGACTTGCATCATGCCTTGATTCCTCTATGCGCCTCTCATAGTTTACTTTGTATGCAGAGTAATGGATCCACGAGCCAGCGACGAGACTCCCGCGGGTATACCACAAGGTGTTGTGATCACCTACGACGATGGAGTGATGCCATTAAGTGGAGATCCTTCCACTCAACAAAGTAATCAAACAGATCAGCATGCCTCGAGCTTCCGGCGAGACAATATTCCACTACCGCCGCAGTTGACTCCACCGATGCCCATTTTTCTATGAGGACAACCTACGGACGGATAGCAGATATTCCAAATATTCTACACAATGATGCAAGCACAACAGCAAGTTTATCAAGAGGCCTAGCAATACCAGACGGAGAACTTGAGGAACTGCTTAGTGACAGCACTGGAGCAAGCAAACCCACCAGCTAGACGGTCATCGACGGGATCTATCACTGATTTCTGCCAGCTGAAGCCCCGTACCTTTTCAGGCAAGGAGGAGCCCACTGAAGTTCATGAGTAGCTCACAAAGACTCAGCACCAATTAGAAGCAGCTGAGCTTCCGAGGGAGCGTTGGATGACTGCCGTTAGGATACAGTTGACGGGCAATGCACATCACTGGTAGCTATCTGAGGAGAGACGGCTCGGACTGGACCGAGTCACTTGGGAGGAGTTCTCTAGATTTTTTTAGGATATGTACATTCCAGCCATTGCTAGAGCGGAACTTAGGGATAAGTTTAAATGCCTCACTCAAGGCAACATAATGGTAGAAGAGTACAATACAAAATTCATCCGTTTGAGTTGCTTCGCCCCTACACTGATCCCGACAGAAGAAAAGAAGGCGAAAAAGTTCTTTGACGGACTTATCTTTGAGCTATAGAGATTAATCGGCTCCGTTGTACCTACTTCTTATACGGATATCCTTGTTGTAGCCCAACGCATAGAGTGCATTACCAGAAGAGAGTCCAGCCTAAAACGGCCGTTTATATCAGCACCAGCCAGAGCACCACAGGAAGAAGCTGCAAAGAGACAGCACATGCACCAGCCACCCAGAGCAACTCCACAGACACTGCCTAAATGTCAATATTATGGCAAGCGATGTCATTACGAAAGCGACTGTAGATGCAAGTTGGGATTATGCTTGATTTGCAGATTCAACCAAAATTCAGCCAAGGATTGCCCTGAGCAACGAGAGGGAGCACCGATGGTAAACCGATAAGCTTTACCAGCACCGGGAGGATATCAGCCGAGGCCACCCTTGGCACCACATGCAGCACTCTTCCAACAAGCCCAGCAACAGTAGAGGGCACCACTACAAGGACGTGGACAGGCTTTTGTGATGACAGTGGAAGAGGCACAGGCTCAAGGAGTAGCGAATATGAGTAATATTTAGTTTTATCATATCTAGCTATAGTAACGAATATTCCTAGTAATACTTTAGCATGTGCATGTTAGTTCCATTCCCTAGCCTATACTTAGTATTATGTTAGCATAAACTTGTTGGTCTAGAGTAGTAATATGTAAGTGGTACCCAAGTTTTCAGAAGCTGTAGTTGATCTTCGCTCTAACCAGACTCCTTTACTCTTGAGTTACTAATCTCTCATTGCCTAGGAAAAAATTTTTATTTCTTCCCTACGTGTTCTGCTTGAACAAAATCCTCACCCTTCCTCTCAAATTTTTTTCTTGTTCATGGTCCCTTATCCTTTGTGTCGTGCTTCAACAAACATGTCTTGCAACCGCGTCATCTCTTCTGGAGAAATCTTTCCTGGCCGGTTATATTTTATTTTCTTAATTGCGAGGATGCAATTTTTTTAAGTTGGGTAGATTGTAAACACCCTATTTTTTAGAATTAAACTTTATAATTTTAATTATTGATATTATGAATTAATGAGATTAAGGGAGAATTTTTCTGTATTTTTAGCTAATTATAATAAATATATATTTATGGATAAATATTTATGTCTATTTAATTAATTATTAATATAGTGCATAAAATATATTTTTGCGTGTACAACTATTATTAGAGTATTGTATAATTGTTTTGTAATTTATTGAGGTTCAAATTTATTTTTAGATGGCTATATAGGCATATACATATATTTGGTTATTTATTTTAACCCAAACCAACCTAAACCAACCCAAACCAAACCAAACCAAACCAAACTAACCCGGATCCTAAACTAGACCCAAACCCATACCCAAACCCGGTAACCCACTACCCGTCCCACTATAGTAACCCCCGCACCCCTCCAATTCCCCTCCCCGATAACCGGCCGCCCAACCCATCCCCTTCCTCTCCCAGTAACCCCCTTCATACCCCCCTATATATACATTACCACCATCAGAGCAACCACCAGCATATCATCTACCACCCCGACCATCGCCGACTGCCGATGACTGTCGAACCACCGTGCTCCACCGCCACGAACAGCGACTCCGACTTCATGATCAATAACACACAGCGAGGTACCCTTCTTCTCTCCCACGTTTCTTTCTGCACAGTAGACCTAACAGTGACCCGTCGAATCCTATATGAATACCACATGACCCCTTTGAACCCTGTATAATTAGTTTAATATATCGTGTCCGATGTCGATCGTAAATCGCGACACAAAACATAGAAAATTGACTTATTTTTAGGGACAAAAACTGTTCCAAGTACGCATGTTTGAGTCCCGTTATCTTCATAATGGCACGCGATACAAAAATTCTACTTGAACAGTAATTTATACAACATAACCGAGTTTTAATCTCTTCAATTAGTTTATTTTAATTCGATGTATGCTATAATTTATTTACTGTTGAAATCTGCAGAAAACTTAGTTTCTTAAACCCAAATTTTTATGAAACTGGGTACATCCTGCTAAACGAGATGACTTTATTGTGTGCGAATTACAATGAAAGGCGCGTATCATCAACGTGGACATATGGGATGTCATGCCCCGATCACCCGCAGGCTAATCGGCCTCCCCGCTGGAAATTGAATCACCGATCCAGCGCTCCCGTGGGACGATCGCTTGACCCATCTGTGTGTGATATCGCACGAGCATAAGCCGTGCCCGTGTAAGGCCGTGGTTCATGCTGGTGGTAAGAGGTCTAAGTCACAGAGTCGCAAAGATTGTCCGAGTGTAGTAGAATATAAACGTATAAGCGATTGGTAACAAGTTCACAGAGTTGTCAATAGCGGAAGCATTGAATAACACAAGTATAGAAGTAACACAAAATCTTTATTAATTTGTACAAGTGTTACAGGCGGCGCTAGGCCGAGATTACAAGTCACTCAAGCCTCTATCTCTGAAATAATAAAAGCGTGCCAAGTGGCTTATATTTGTGGAATGATACATAGGCGATGTTCCAACATTATGTCTTGTATATGTGCTTCATTTCTGGATGCAACGCTCCAAGGCTCCAGAGTGAACTTCACGCCTTAGCACGCACGAAGGGCATCTGTACTGAACGAGGTTCTCCCGCACCCTGCAAATAATCTGGTGGGTTATGAGTACATGAATACACTGGTGGGGAGGCTACTCGCCCGCTCGACAAATCTAAACACATTCAATAGGTTCCGTGCACCATCTATTTAGTTATCTTTCTAGTTTTGCCTTAGGATCAGTTTTATGGCAAATATGAATAGTCTAACTCATGTGGCAGTACATCATACGATAAAGGAGGAAACACGGCGAGACTTACCAACTTACCGTTTGTCATTCCCTATCTAAGGCAAACATAATTATTTCAAGCACAAGCACATATATATATATTAAATCAAGGGACAACATATGCAAACACGAGTGTCGTGAGCGAGGTTATGTTTTGGGTGCATGATTTACACAAATTATAAGGCATTTACAAAAAATGTTGAAGTGTTCCATATGTACAAGTTATCCTCAAGATCGTTCAGGTAATTCAGATATTCTTGACGCGATGCAATGACTCGCACGCGGATTGCCGCTAAGCGAGGATGACTTATCTATATGAACAGGAGGTCGCTGGCATAGCCATAAAAGGACGAGTTATAGTCTCGGGATGGTTAGATGCGTGAGGTCAGGAGTCGCTACACATCACCTTCGCCCGGGACAATATGGAGTACGACGCGAGGCCAAGGGGGGGCGTTCACTCCATGCTGCCCACAAACAGGCGACTATCAGAAAGTTTCGTCTGGATCATATCGGTTTCGGTACCCCGACGACCGTCCGCAGGAACTTGAACAATCAATACCTTGTGCATAAGTTGTCTGCGACATGCAAGTCTTGGGTCATTCCAATTTTACACAACTTGACATGATAATCCTTGATTCTTGTTCTGAATCGAGCAATTTGCTCCATGAGCTATGCTTCTTTGCTTGACATAATTCTCGTTCAGAGGTAAACTTGATATGATTATCATTCAGACATAAACTTGACATGATTCTAGTTCAGTGTACAACTTGCCTTGATGCATTCCCCTGGTGCGAGGACTGCCTTAGCGACCTAACTGTCCTTGATACTTGCAGGTTCATTTGCACAGAAGAGCTATTTGATAGTCTTCTGGTTAACTCAGATGCATGGATGATACACGATAGTATTACATGACTGTGGCATAATTTGTGTTACAAGCACTGGATCGAGGCAACATTACAAGTTAACTTATAAGCAGGCAAGCATGCATTCATACGAAAAAACATTTATGTTGGGCTCGGGCCCGAAGGTAAGCCGAGAAGTGAAACCGCAAAGGGACTTTCCGAGCGATATGATCTAGGGTCATGCAGTGTAGCAAGTGAACAGTGCACTACAGAGTATACCAATATCGTTCTACTCGAGGCATAGTGGAGTCTAGTTGTACAAGGAAAAGGTAGCATGCGAGGGTCTAATTATAAGCAATATTTCATTTTCATGTTCTAACACAAGCAATACAAGTTGGGATTATTGTCTTAGCTAGGTGCGTTGTATTCTTATTAGCATGCAGGGGGTGATTCACCTAGCGACTAGCATGAAACATCCATATTTTAAGTGTGATGGCTAAGCAAAGACAAGTTCATCGTATCCACCCACCTTAGCGATGATTCGTCTCGGTCGAGCGATACTCCGAGCGAGCCTCTCAAAGCCTAAACCGAAACTCCTGTAGGGACAAGTCAGGAAATCCTTTTGCCTCAAACGAGTATTCTCGCTGAAGCAAAGTGGGTCGAGATGTTGTACTTTTGCCGTTTCAATCGGCAGTCTGCTTGTGCGAAATGGGTCATTACATTATACACCACTCAAAAAAAGTCTCATCCTCGAGACTTCCTAAGCGCAGGCCATTCTATCGCATTATAGAATCTTATCCCAAGCGTAGCAATCGGTACCACTAGATCCATTTTTGAACACAATCTCCTACTCGTTCCTTACGTCGTGTTACGTGTATGTTGAGTCGGTCTCATTTGCACCTTAGCACGGGATATATTGCTTAACGCATGGTCCATTTCAATTCATCTGAATAATGATCTAAGGCTGAGGTAACTTATATAAGTCGTTATACTTGTTATACGGATATTCAATTACACTAGCATCGAGATCAACATATCGCGAGTCTGGATCATGCACATATTCAAAGTGCCCCTCAAACATATGCATGTCAACCAACTTAGCGATAGCGAAGTCTTAGCACTCGAGTTTCATATCTCATTGAGTCTTGGATTGTGCACACGTTCAAGGCGTTCCTCAAACATATACATTCAACCAAACTTAGAGATAATAAAAATCGGACAATCTACTTGCAAAAATCTCAAGGGTTCTCGTTTTGTGAATCATAAGGTTTCTTCCGATAGGGCCAATCAATTCAAGCCATTTTGCATTCCAACCAAACCAAGTATTTGTACTACCATTAAGTACGATCTATTCGATACCGACTAGTATTCATCCGTTCAGGTCAAACATAGCACACATTACCGTTCCCAGTCTAACCCTAAGTCTTATTGCCCCATTTCTATAGCTTGTTCAAGCAATATGATAAAGTCGGTAACACGGTTTTCATTCACTTGGCACAGGGTTGTCTGCCTAATTACTAGGTCAGCTTACAAGGTCATAGGTAAAAGTTCAAAGACGCGATTCATCTTGCAAATTCGTCGCACGATGCTCACCCTAATTTCTTAGGGTCAAACTATTGTTCATTTGTATGGGATATTCTACCCAAGCTCCTTTCACTCAGATTTCTAAACATCGAGTACAGATTTTCCTACTCTTATAGCACGTTCGTTTGTACAAGGCTTGAGTTTGTTCAGTAAAATTCTTGATATATCCAAGTTGTAGGACAAGCCTAGTGATTTGCATAGTCTATCCCTCCAAATATGTTTTAATAAAATCCCTATCCATTCCAAGTCTACCAAGCCAAGATTTGATTCTAAATCTTTAGATTATAATTTTAAGTCATCCAACCTTATTCACGTATTCGTTCACGAAACCATCAAGCATGATTTGTTTCAGATTCTAGGCTAACTTATTCATGAAACTTTTTTCATTCATATGCATTTCCAAATTCGTCTTATCGTATCGAACCAAAAGTCAAGACGATCCATTAGTTGTCACACTCCGGTCTCCTGTAAGTTCGATCACACTCATTGGGCGTAAGATCACCACGCCAATGCTCCCGCTGGATAATCGTCCTAATCCGGGCGTGACACATGCACGAGCATAGAGTTACGCTCGTACAAGACAAGAACGTTTGAACATTATGGTTAATTCCGGCATGATTAAGACACCTTATAATTTCACTTTTGCGCCATCCAAGTTATATAATTTCTATCAAGTCAAATCTGTTCATGCAGTGATTATAATTCGTCTAGCAAAATTATCTAACTTCAATATTACCGTTCGGTAATCCATAGTCTACTTCTAGCAATCCTCAAACAACTAGGTTTCAAGTATTCAAGCCCAAGTCCATTCCATGTCGATACGTTCCATTCATCTAGTTCGTTTAGAATAATCACCGAACATGTTCCCGTGAGTTCGATTATCCCCGCCGTACATGAAATTACCATGTCGGCGCTCCCGCAGGATAATCGTTCCCGTTGGGACTGATTTTGAATGTTATCGGTTCGAACTTTATTTCAAGATCGTTCTTACAAACTCCAAGCCAAATCCATTATCGTGTATCTCTTTCATCGAACCAAGATATTTATTTCTGGGCTAACTTCTATTTAACTGTATTCAAGTTTAATCCATTTGTTTCAATCCGAAATCGCTTGCACAATTTTTAAGTTTCCAGCAAGTTTTTCTAACCGAGATATCGATTTTTTTTATTTTCATGAATCCCGATTCGATATGAGCCTTATCATTTGTTTCGAGAAATTCCTTAATTCGTTCGGTCCAACTATCGCACGAGACCTATGAATCCATTTGGGCATTTCTAAATGATCCATACGCCACTTGTAATTGAGTCATCCAATTAAATCCTCAATCTATTTGTATCTTTCGATACGAAATACCGTTCGAGCTATTTTCCAAAATCCAAACATGATTCTCAATATTCGCCTAAGCGATAAATCCGAGAATATTTCTATTGGTTAGCATTCTAAGTCTGACTTGTCTCATTCCTGAATGATATCTTATTCTCGTTGCAACTAGCTTGCACCAAAGGGTCTTGGCGCGCGATACTCTACACAACTTAGCCGAAAGGCTGTGTGCAAAGTTAACCGTTTGGATAATATTTGATTCCGTACACTAACCAGTTAGACAAGTACGTATAGGTGTTCGGGTTCGTACATATCATGTAAATCTAGCACGAGTTTAATCCCAAAGGGTCTAGCACAGGTCGACACAAAGGCCTTAGCATCACAATTTTGTACAAGCAATCACATTATTTACATGTATATTTGAAAGTATTTAGACTCATTGTTGGAACATTCCGTCGGTACATTGAGAGAGAGTGTGTGCACATAACCCATGAACGAGCTTTCGAAACTGAGAAAATTGGAACAAAGTCCAAGCTCTGATACCAATCTGTCACGCCCCGATCTTTAACAGGCTAATCGACCGTCCTTATTGGAAATTGAATCACCGATCCAGCGCTCTCGCAGGACGATGGCTTGACCCATTTGGACGTGATATCGCACAAGCGTAAGCCGCGCCCGTGCAAGGTTGTGGTTCATGCTGGCGGTAAGTGGTCTAAGCCACATAGTCACACAGATTGTCCGAGTACAGCAAAAAATAAACGTATAAGCGATTGGTAACAAGTTCACAGAGTCATCAATAGCAGAAGCATTGAATAACACAAGTATAGAAGTAAAGCAAACACTTTATTGATTTGTACAAGTGTTACAGGCGGCGTTAGGCGGAGATTATAAGTCGCTCAAGCCTCTCTCTCTGAAACAGTAAAACCGTGTCAAGTAGCTTACATTTGTGGAATGATACATAGGCGATGTTCCTATATTATGTCTTGTATATGTGCTTCAGTTCCGGATGCAATGCTCCAAGGTTCCAGAGTGAATTCCACGCCTTAGCACGCACGAAGGAGGCATCCGCACCGAACGAGGTTCTCCCGTACCCTAGAAATAATCTGGTGGGTTATTAGTACATGAATGCACTAGTAGGGAGGCTACTCGCCTGCTCGATAAATCCAAATACGTTTAATAGGTTCCGTTCACCATCTATTTAGTTATCTTTCTAGTTTTACCTTAGGATCAGTTTTATGGCAAAGATGATGTAAATCCCCTCGACCAAATTTAGGTCTACCTGGCCTAGATAGAGAGACTAGGGTTAGTTTGGAGCCAATTAGAATTAGAATATAGTGTTTTAGATTATTGTGCAATATTTGTATCACTTTGTGCACCGTACCGTTGCTTCGATATTTGGAGCACTACACTAGCTTTTGCCTTCAAACTAATTTTATACACTTTTTTTAGACGTGCCAGCTTTTTATTCTGACATTTGTGTAACTCATAAATACCCTCTCTTATGCTTTATTTTAGTCGCAAAATATTCGTTATAAACGTCTATTTTTTTAAATCCAAATAAATACAACTTTGCATTTTTGTCCGTTCCAATCAAAATTGGAGACACAACCTTGACCCATTTTGTGTAACCCAATTTATGACAATATTCTATTCTGAGTCTTCTACGTCCATGATACTTGTGTCCTATCCAATTTTAATCCCATATACTTCCAATTAATTAAAAAATACCACTTACACTAATTTTAATTAAATTGGTGTAAGGACCCAACCTAACCCAAAATTGGACTCAACACCAATCTAAACCCCCACTCACACCCTCAAGATTTATACTAAATACCACACACCCTTTTAACCCACTATATCACACCAAACATGGTATTTTTCCTTATCCAATCTCAAACCCCATTGTTTGTGCAATTTCCTAATTGTTAGGGACTTTTGTGCAAAAAGGCAATGAGGTGTCCACTTTCCATTGGAGCCAAGCCATGAAGAAATCTCCTCCTTCATTGTTGATTGGTCTATCCTATTTTTTCCCTCCATTTGGTTATACTACAAGCAACTTTTTTCCCCTACATCTCCACCCTCCATTCAAACCTACATCATCCTAGCCACTCATTCTTCATATAGAAGTTTCCTCTATCCCTAGGAAAAGCTTACAGCTGGCCCTAACCCCAATTCATTATCCCCCTCTCTCTTTCCTACATAAACACCTACTTTCTTTCTATCTAAAATAACCCACAGCCAACACCATTATCCTAACCGAAACCCTAAAGCAATTCTACTCCCCTTCTTCCCCGGCCACCTTCCTCTTCCAACTCCGACCGCCTCCTCCTCCGAGCATCCTCCACCGCTACAACACTGCATGTCTCCCTCGACCCCGACCAACCCGCCACCACCAACAGCCGCCTCCGCCTCAGCCACCACGACAGCAGTCCCCGACCTCTTCTTCATCCACGACGTCTTCTTCTTCTTCCACCGACGACCCTTCTCCTACGATCACTCTGCCACCGCAACCATCTCTACCACTCCCATCACCGTCGTCACCACCGCACCATCATCACCATTACCGTCGTCACCACCTCACCATCACCGCCTCACTATCATCACCATCACTGGCACACCACCATCTCCACCACTTTCATCACCATCACCACCCGACATCCCTCTTCGCCCATCTCTACCACCACAGCGGCTATCTCCACCACTTCCAATATCATCATCACCATCACCAGTCCCCACGACCAGCCTCTCCTCCGCCCATCTCCACCACTCCCATCACCGTCGCCATCACCAATACCACCATTACCAACACCACTATCACCAACACCATCACCAGCACCATCATCCCAACCCCGACCCTCGTCGGTAACCACCACCACCTTAGCCACCATTATACCACAGCCATCCTGCCACCGCCAGCAACCCGCCACCGCGACCAAGCCGTTGCTATTGCCGTTGCTGCTGCCAGTACTGCTACGCGCTGCTGTGGCCGGAGCACCACCCGCTGCTGCCACTGTAGCCGCCGCTGCTACTGTGCACCGCGGGAGACCGGCCCCCTCGTGTAGCGGATGTGCATCACCCCTCCCGGCCACGATCACAACTAGGTTTGCATTGCCCTTCTCTTTCTTCATGTATTATTGCATGGACCCATGTGTAGTATGAACCCTAGTGTAATGTGTATATGTGTGCATGTTTTAGAATAATGTTGGTGTTAGTAAATACCTCATAGAAAATGTGGTTATTTAATATGGTATACTTGTGTTGACCTAGGTATTTAGACTAAAAATTGACATTGTGCACGTTACCCTGTTAGCTAGGACTTATGTTTTGTGTTATACGTTATTTAGAATTATAACGTATCTTGGTAACTCGTTGTTGTAGAAGCATGAAAAAAATGCTTGGAAGATCTACGCAGCGTCTTGATACAGAGCAGCGTAAGCAGAGGCCTTCAGAGCCATCCAGCGTAATACAGGGTTCTTCATCGCCTCCATGGCGTAAAACCTAGCCGCTCTCAAAGCAGCGTTAAAGCGTACGAGGAACGCTTCGTATTCCCGAAAAGAAACTGTCCAGTCAAGCAGTAAACCTGACCTTTGACTCCTGACAAAAAGTGCTGCACAGCTACCCAAATGACGGCTGGGAATGGGGGCAGGCCCCTCGGGACGCGCTCCATAGTATGATGGCGGATCTCAGCATTTAATGCAGGGGATTTGGTTAAAATATCACCAAACCGGTGCATACTAAAAACCCCCGGCATAAACCGCTCTTTCGCGTGCAAAGAGAACACGCTGCCTTGTTTTACACAGGCAAACATGGGCTGTTTTACGCTCCGCAGAAGACAAACCACCTGCCACGTCAAAAAGCTGCACTTCGTACAGGGCTCGAGGCACGTCTCTCCGCCAAAACGCACAGAGCGATGACAGTGTCCCCTCAAGGCACGTCCCTTCGTCAAAACGCACAGAGCAGTGACAGTTTTCCCTCAAGGCACGTCCCTCCGTCAAAATGCACGGAGCAGTGACAGTTTCCCCTCAAGGCACGTCTCCGCATTTAATGCACAGAATGATGAAGATTTGATCTCCAAAAGCCGTAATTCCGGCTGAAGACGTCCACATCAGCACCCTGGCACGGTACGCAGCGGCTTCTACGCCCATTCAGGATCTGTGCTCCTACGGCTTCCGCGCCCCCTCAGTCTCTACGACTGCTCGGCTTCCATGCCTGTTCGGCTTCTATGCCTGCTCGGCTTCCACGCCTACTCGGCTTCTATGCCTGTTCGGCTTCTATGCCTGCTCGGCTTCCACGCCTACTCGGCTTCTATGCCTGTTCGGCTTCTATGCCTGCTCGGCTTCTATGCCATGATGACGGACATTTGGCTTCTACGCCAACCCCTTCTACACAATGGATACCTACCTACGTGGCTTTTACGCCATGATCTTAGTAGCAATTGTACGCGTTGTGTCCCCTTAGTTGGACCCGCGTCACCCGCTCATTCAAAAGATCATCTATACGTAGGCATTGGTTACTTTAACCGTTGTGTAATAGGGTGCTGTACTTTCCACTCCTCGGTTGCTACACCAACGGAGTGGTCACTGTCACCAAAGACTCTATAAATAGAGTCCCCTATCAATGGGGAACAAGGTCGGAAAAATTGGTCAAGAAACCGATATCGGATCCAAGGTCGACAATTTGGAAGATCGAACAAGGCCACTGAACTGGAGATCAAGAGGGAGAGACGGAGAGAGAGAGAAGAATACAGAGCTCAGGCAAGGAATAGGGAGCGACGACCTTCAGCATCGCGCATCCACCCTCCTTAGCAACCTCCGAAGCTGCATCCTGTCTTCCACGGCACTTCTTCAACATCGTGTAATCCAAGGGCTAAAGTGATCGACCGCAGATCAGACACCTATAGCAATTTATACCCAGATTAAATAAATTATACTCCCGCATCCTCGTATAGGATCGAATTGTACAAGTTTGTTTGTAAACCAAAGGGCACGGGTCTCGTATAAATCCTGTCATTGAAATACACATTTTATTCTTTCGTTTAATACCACAAACAAGATGGCGACTCTGCTGGGGACATCTTTCTCTTCTGACGAGGAAGTAATTGCTCAACATGATGCGGTATCTGTAGGAACCGTGAAGAAGACACTGGTCATTTATTTCGACCAGTCTGCCTACGAAGACATGCTTCGGACTGGGGGTAGCTCTCACTCTCTCTCCGTCCAAGACAACAGGAAGCTACGCAAAGTATGGATGCCCAAGACGTCCTCCGCCGTTCCTGTAGACTCTCCGATCTCTCCAATCTCTCCGACCAATGAGGTGGTAGCATCGCTCCCTCCGTGCCCCGCACGTAAAATTCAGTCTCCCGCTACGCGCGGTACAGACAAAACTTCTGGTAAAGCCTCAGCGCTAACCCAGGAGTATCCACTGCGCTATACGCGTAGAAATCAGTCTTCCGCTACGCGCGGTACAGACAAAACTTCTGGTAAAGCCTCAACGCTAACCCAGGAGTATCCACTGCGCTATACGTGCAGAAACCAGTCTCCTGCTACGCGCGGTACAGACAAAACCTCTGATAGTGCCTCAACGCCAAATCAGAAGTACAGATCATGCTCCAAGCGCAGGACAACATCTGACCTCTACGGTGAACCAGATGAGCGCCGTGATCTCCGCAAGAGGAAGCAAGCAGGCGAGTACTCAACTCCTCGGCCGTTACACCAGCGAAGAAGCAATCTGCCTATCCTCCGGATTACACGAGAAGACAACGGTCGACTGAACACCTCTTCAGCTTTACGCCTGTCCGAGCGAATCTCCAAATCACGCCTGGGTAAGTCCCACGGCGCAAAACAAACTCGAATTGCTACTCCTGGCCTATGCGAAGGCCTAATCCAGAAGCGTAAGGAGAGGGGACCTTCCAACATGTCTATTACGCCCCCTAGGGAACAATATTGTAATAGTCATAAGATTGTGATTGACTGCTACTGTTCTAAAGCAAAATGATCGGTCTTCGACCGATTGAACTACTCTCAATCTTTTCCGGAAGAGGAGCACGTGTATGCGTCCGTGAACATGGCTTCACGCATACCTAGAAGAGGGTCGAGCTCAAAGTGTCTTCCCTCTGGACCTCCGAGCCAGAGAAAATTCGAAGACCTTCTCAGGAACGCTGAAGCTGGGGTATTCCAAAATACCCGTGCAAGGTCACTGCAACCAGCTCCGTACTCGTCTGATTCTGACGCTGGGGATCGCCAATCTCCCAAATCTGATGCCGAGAGTATAGAATCAACTTCTGCGGCGACCTATACTTACCCTTCGACGACGCCCAGAGAAATGGGAGCTTACGCCATCGAAGATGAACGCGAAGGAGCGCCGCCATCAGGAGACGCAGAACAACGCATCACTGACCTGGAGACGTCGCTGAAACAAATACAATCCGTAATGGAGAATATGCACCAGATGATGCTAACTCAGCACACAACTGCCATGGCTCAAGCATCGGTTCCGCCAACTCAGATACATGTGGGGGTGGACTTGCCACTATCCGGCCCAAGCCAAGAACCTGCTCTAGATCAAGAGTCAGCAGTTCCTTCGCTTCCAACGGAAAATCTGATGCAGGCGGTCCGGGAGTTGAAAGCCCAGTTCGATGCCTTGAAGCACAAGGATCAGCTCAAGAAACTGGGAATCAACCAGCCATACCCAGCTATCTGGGAAGAGGTCCCTTTCCCTCCAAAATACAAACCTCAGGCGATGGCCCTGTTCGAGGGAAAAACATCACCAAGCCAATACATGAACTATTTCAGTATGATGACGGTGCTGCTACAAGGGAACGATGCCCTCCTCACTCGGGTGTTCAAAGGCTGCCTCTCAGGGGTAGCCTATTAGTGGTACCGTAGCTTGACGGACAACTACATTACTTCCTTCGAGGATTTCAAAGCTCTATTCTTTACACGATTCTACGAGGGAGGAATGGACATGTCTATGTCCTCTCTCAACGAAGTCAAGCAGAAGGAAAAGGAAGACGTTCGCATCTTCATCGAACGCTTTCATCAGGCCACCTTACAAATGCCTCCAGGAGTTCCAGACTCAGCATTGGTGGACATTTGCAGGAAGAAACTCCTTCCTGTGGTCTCGATGTTCACAGGACCATATCAGTTCCATGATTGGCCCTCGTTCATCCTCTCGGCGGTAGCAGCCGAAGATAACAGTCGCAAGGCGCGCGATAATGGCATCATGATCTCCGTCTCTGACAGAAGCAAGAGGTCATCCCCTGGCAGCGACCATCATCGTGGTCCCAAAGGGAAGGAAGCACTAGCAATCAACACGGCCAAGCCAAAGATTGCGGCAACCGCCCAAGCGAAACCGGGGGCTCCGAGGCCCGTCGAAATCTACTCTTTCGACGACGACGATATCCCGAGTATCTTCGAATGTCTCGTCAAAAGTGGCAAGATCATCCTCCCAGAACTAAGGCGGCCCCAGGAGGTCGGCAATACTGACGACCCAAAATACTGCATATTCCACAGATACGTACACCACCCGACAAAGGCGTGCTATATACTAAAAAGGAAGATCCAGGGGTTGATCGATGCTAAGGCCATCACTCTGCACAACACCGAGAAAACGGTTACGGCCAACATGATCTCTCTGCAGTTTGGCAATTTGCCTCCCCAAAAGGTCCCTGATGGTGTTACACCTATCTCCCGGGCAACGATGAACCTCGTTAACCTTCCCCCTGCTAGGGATCAAGGTCGCAACCTGGTGCCCCTAACTATCCGGCGGGGCAAGATTATGTGGGTTCACCAAGATTTGGTGTCAGATCTCGAGGAGGAGACCAAGGCAACCAGGGCTACCCCCAAGAAGAATCTCAAATACAGATCATGCTACATGGTCACAACTTCTTCTACATCAGACGGAGACAAGGTACTTGTCGCAACCCGTTCAGGGAGGGCCTACCTCGACAATGACAGAGCAAATCAGGAGGGTGCGCCGGCCGACGCTCCAGCTACCAAACCATCAGAGCAAGATCCCGTCGTGCCAAGCACCAGCTCTGCAAAACCTACTCCGGCGGAAAAGGCAAAACAGAAAGAAGTACGCTTTGACAAACCTGTAAAAAATATTCCGAGCAAAGGTTTAAAGAAACCGTACAAGTTTGACATCCTGGCCCAACTGGCCAATACGCCAGCCAGGTTATCCATTTTCGAGCTACTTAGGCTCTCCCCCGACACTCGTCTAGCCCTGAGTGAAGCACTGATGCAGGCGGAAGTATACTTGACCCGGCTCAAGTACCCCGACGAGGAACCAGTGGCATGTCCTCAATGCCACAGCGTGATGGAGGTGGTCCCGAATATCACTTTCACTCAAGACGACATGCTATTAAAACATAATAGACATGACAGGCCCCTCTATTATACCGGGTACGTCGGTTCCATGGAGGTCGACCGAATTCACATAGATCCGGGATCGTCGATCAGCATCATCCCTCGCAGTCTGCTCGGGCCACTGAGAATTCCTACCAGCGAGCTGGCTTACACTACCACTACAATCGTGGGTTTCAACGCCGGAAGGAGTAAACCATTAGGGAAGATTCGCTTGAGAGTCCAGATCGGCAACCTTAGATCAGTGGCCACATGTTACGTCATCGATTCAGAGGTATCCTACAACATTTTGCTGGGAAGACCATGGATCCACGACCACAACATCGTTCCTTCAACCCTACATCAATGTCTTAAATATGTAGACGCACAAGGAACCGTACAAACAGAGGTGGCTGACCTAAACCCGTTTAAAGGAGTAGAATCCTACTATTCCGATGCCGTGTTGTATTCCCATGACCACACGGAAGAAGCGCCAGGAGTGGCAAAGAAGGAATCCCACCGGGAGCCCGAAGAGCCCTCTGCCACGCTACCACTGTCGATCAGAGTGAAAGGACGGACCGCTCGTCCAAAAGCCATAGAACCTACGGCTGTCCACCTGAGAAAGACTAAGTCAGGAGAAGGGGGTGATCCTCTAGTAATCACTTTGAACCGAAAGCCTCCACCCATAGTCATCAAACTTCGGCACAACAAGCAGCCGACTGATGTAAATGCCACCAGGAACGGAGTTCCAGATGATAATAAATATTCTCTTTTCCGGTACATCGGTACTCAGATTCCGAAACATGAACCCACTCCACATGACGAGGTAGAACCAATGGCTCAAAAGTTCTTAGAAGCTATAAACTCCTACCGTCCGTATGTCCGGGAAGTAACGTCGCCATCCAACATCGTCACAGCATATGGACCACATGAGGATTCTATCTTCCTTGTCCTACCTACCTGCAGCAGCCAGCATCCAATAGTCTTTGGTCGTATGCGGAATCAACCGACTGTCCAGGAAGATCCTTTCGATGACGATACCAGAAAAGTGCAGGTTCGCCAATACAGCCCGCAAGCGCAAAGGATCATGCAAAACATGGGCTATGACTTGAAGCGGAAGCCAGGCCTCAACTACGGAAGAGGCAGACGGACGCCGCCGCACGGCGACACCCGCTATCGACAGACTCATCTCGGGTTGGGGTATGCCACCTCCCTCGCGACTTCCAAGCCAGATGAGGACCCCTTTCCATCTTCCCAGAGCAGCTCGTCGTCCTCTGACTCACCTGATGTTCTCAAACTAACACTATCAATGAATATGGTGATGACAAACCCCTCAGAAATCGAGGAACAGGATACGGAGCCGTTCGAGAATGACCCCTGGGCTCAACAAATGGATACACAGTGGGAATTCCGCTTCGAGCAGAGAGAACCTCCCACCAAGGACGAAGTTATCCAAGTCAATGTTGGGGGTGAGCTCTCACCAAAGCCAATATTTGTCAGTAACAATCTTCCCCCGGTCGAAAAGGAAGAGATCATACAGCTGATAAAGGAATATGTCGACGTCTTTGCATGGGGTTATGAGGACATGCCAGGCCTAGACCCGAGGGTAGCTACTCATAAACTCAATATTTCGACCGATTCGAGGCCAGTGAAACAACACCAACGTCGGTTTCGCCCGGATATGATGGACGCCATCGAGGATGAAGTCAAGAAGTTGATAACCTGCGGTTTCATCCGGGAGGAACAACATCCCGACTGGGTTGCCAACGTCGTCCCAGTCATAAAGAAAAATGGGAAGGTACGTATCTGCATCGACTACCGAGATCTGAATGCGGCCTGCCCCAAAGATGAATTCCCCCTTCCCATCACGGACATCATGATCGACAACACCTGCGGCTTCGAGCGTATGTCTTTTATGGATGGGTTCTCGGGATACAATCAGATCAAGATGCATCCGGAAGACGAAAAGCACACTGCCTTCCGGACACCACTGGGGGTATATTGCTATACGGTCATGCCCTTCGGATTAAAGAACGCCGGGGCTACATACCAATGAGCCATGAGTAACATATTCCGTGAGCAATTACGCTAGACAGTGGAATATTACGTGGACGACATAGCTGTCAAAAGCCGCCTCAAAGGTGATCACGTTCGAGACCTGAGGGCGGTATTCGAGTTGATGCGCCAGCATCAACTCAAGATGAACCCTACAAAGTCCTTTCTGGGGGTATCCAGTGGCAAATTCCTGGGATTTGTCATTACCGCCAGAGCCATCGAAGTAGACCCTGACAAAGTCCAGGCGATCATAGCAATGCGACCACCCCGTAATCTGAGGGAACTCAGGGGGTTCCAAGGACGTCTGGCTTACATCCGGCGATTCATATCCAACCTCTCGTGGAGATGTCAGCCCTTCTCTCACCTCATGAAGAAAGGTGTGTCCTTCATATGGGACGAAACCTGCCAGCAAGCATTTGGAGATATCAAGTGCTACCTAACCAGTCCACCGGTTCTGGTGCCTCCCGTCATGGGAAAACCCTTCTTGCTGTACGTTCGGGCAATGGATCATTCGCTAGGAGCTCTCCTTGCACAGAAGAACGATGCGGGTCATGAACAGGCTATCTACTACCTCAGCAGGATGAAGGTCGGGGCCGAACACCGGTATAACCCAGTGGAGAAGGAATGCTTGGCTCTGATGTTCGCTGTCCAGAAGACGCGATACTACGTCGTCGGCCAGACTATTCATATCATCTCTAGGATCAACCCTCTCCGGGTGCTGATGAGCAAGCAAAGTGCCCTTAACTCCCGACTCACAACTTGGGCATTGCTACTGACGCCATATGACATGGTCTACGTCCCACAGAAGTCTATCAAAGGACAAGCACTGGCCGACTTCCTAGCAGCTCATCCAATCCTGGAGACCTCCAAACTATACGAGGATATCCCCGATGAAGTTGCGGAATATAATTTTGCAAGAGAAAGTGACGTGTGGCAACTATTCTTCGATGGCGCCTCCAGAGTCGGTCCTAAAGGAAACGTCGTTTCAGGAGTAGGAGTCGTCCTAGTTACTCCAGATCAGCTCGTCATCTACCGAGCATATTCTCTTAGCGAGCCCTGCTCCAACAATGTGGCAGAATACAACGCCCTGCTAATAGGGCTCCAAGTCGCTAGAGAGCTGGGGGTGGAATCCCTGGAAGCTTTCGGCGATTCTCTGCTCATCGTCAACCAGGTCAGGGGGATATACGAAGTCCGAAATCCAGACCTCATCCCCTATCACCAAGCAACGGTCGAGATAGCTGTGACGTTCGAAAGGTTCTTCCTAGAGCATGTACCTCGATCTCAGAATCTAGAAGCTGATGCCCTGGCCAGCCTAGCTGCGGACTTAGCCACCCCTATAAGAAGGCAGGATTCGATAATCCTTCTTAACAGAGATTTATTCTGTGTGAAGAACAGCTGTCACCTAGAACGCAGCTACGCTGTAAACGCCGATCCTCCTACAAGAGATTGGACGAGTCCCTTCATAGATTTGGTGGCATATGGAATCTTGCCAGAGGACCCCAAAGAAGCAGTATCCGTCAAGAGACGATCGCTACGCTTCTACTTCGATGCATCTGTACGATACCTGTATCGCCGGACCTACGACGGACTACTGTTGAGATGTCTCGCTGGCGCCGAGGCACAGCAGATTATCCGTGAAGCTTACGACGGCGTGTGCGGAGCATATCAGCCCAGTCCTAAGCTGCAGGACCGCATCAGGAGAATGGGCTATTACTGGCCCACTATGATCGCAGACGCGATCAGTTATGCAAAATGATACAGGGCCTGCCAGGTCCATGCAGACTTTATACATCAACCGTCTGAATATCTACATCCTACGATTGCATCCTGGCCCTTTGAAGCCTGGGGTATGGATATCGTTGGGCCCATTCACCCGTCTTCCTCCAGAGGCCACCGGTTCATATTGGCCATCACAGATTACTTTTCCAAATGGGCCGAAGCAATCCCTCTGGCTGAAGTAAAGGCATCTGACGTAATCAGCTTCATCAAGCACCATGTCATTTATCGCTTTGGGATTCCCCGAAGGATAATCCACGACAATGGACCTCAGTTCATCAGCCAAGCGTTTCATCAGTTTTACGATAATAATCGGATACGCAACATTGCCTCTACGGCATATTATCCAGCTGCTAACGGTTTGGCGGAAGCCTTCAACAAAACCATTATCAAACTCCTGAAGAAATTCGTTTCTTCAAACAAGAGAGACTGGAACGAGAAGCTGGGCGAATGTCTCTGGGCATACCGCACAACGGTACGGACACCAACAGGTTGTACCCCCTTTTCACTAGTCTACGGAAGCGAGATGGTCCTTCCTATCGAAATCCAGATCCCGTCGCTCCGAATAGCCGTGACTAGTGAGCTGACTCGAGAAAAGAATGACCTGTTGAGGCTCCAAGAGCTCGAAGGATTATACGAGAAATGCCTCCAAGCTCAACAGCGCATCGCGCTCTACCAAGCACGTATTTCCAAAGCTTTTAATCATAAAGTAAAGGAAAGAGTGTTCAAAGTCGGCGAGCTAGTTCTAGCCGTGAGAAGGCCGATGATTCTAACTCACAGAAGTAAAGGCAAATTCCAGCCCAAATGGGAAGGCCCTTATGTGATCGAGACAACGTTCTCAAACGGCGCTTACAGGATAGCCCAGCCTAACGGAGATCTGTTAATGGCTCCTATCAATGGCAAATTCCTGAAAAGGTACTATGCCTAATCTCTCCTGCTCAGAGAGAAAAATAGCAAGGACCTCAATTCTGACAAAACTACTTCCAAAGACATAATTAGTTGGGATACACTCTATCATGTCCGCATGACCTCTGAATAGATACGTCCCGCTAAGAAGTTTATCGAGAGTTTATCACGTCCATACTACCTCTGATATCACTCTCACCTAACCTGTCATTTATATTCCGAAATGATGGATCCACAACAATCAGAAAAGAGTCGCTGTTATTCATTCCCGAAGAAGGCAGAATTACATAGGAAGGGGTACATCAAGATGGCGGAGTAATCAGGCCATGAATCTGCCGGTCCAGTGCAGCTATCCTCTCATTCCTAAGGGCCAAAGCATCAGCGCGAGCCTGCTCTAGCCGTGCCTCCGGAGTATGCGCAAGGGTCAGATTAGCCCTTGCCCGAAGACAGCCCGTACGGGCAGCTTCCGCACGATCCAGATCCCGTCGCTCTTCGCTCAGTCGGCCAGTCGCTACCTCCAAACCTGCCAACGACTGGGAAGCCCACTCCTCTGCCCGAGCAAGTTTTTCCCGCAGCTTGGAGACCCTCGCCGCATTCCCTTCATGCTCGGATCGACACTGCGTCTCAACGGCAAGGGCTTCTTCCACAACAGCTCTTCTCCTATCCATCTCCAGCTTATGCGCCTGGAAAGAGTTGTTTAGGCTTTCAAGCTTTGCAGCAAACCGCTCAGACATGAGGTCATACCGAGCCTGGACATCAGCATCAAGGCTGCCCTCAGTCCACTGCAAGTATTCGTTAATGGGTTGCTCTAAACCATTAACCACCGCCTCTAGAGCGTCAGCCACTCCAGGATTGCCAAGCCCCCTGACAACCTCGATCGAAAGCTGAGAAGTCTTCTTCAGGAGCTCGAAGTCAAGGTTCTTCGCCAACACCATCGGTATCATCGTTTGTAAGCCAGTGTAGACGAGGCTGGAATGCTGCTTGATCAACGCGACTAAACCCGACTGAGCGCCCGGAGCGGCCACAACTGCAGACGAGGTAGCCACCGCCGCCTCAACAGGTGGCACGCCCGAAGAAGGTGCGATGGCGATAATCGAAGTCATCGGCATACTCGCAACAGGCGAGGTCACGATGACAGGTTCGTCCTCCCCTTGAGACGACGGAACCTTCCCGGGCGAGCTAGCCCCCGAAGACACTCCTGCCTCAAGATCCGGCGCCTCTACGTCACCGCCAGGAGCCAGAACAAAGCCGGAAGGCACTTCAACGCCATGCTCCCCGTGGACGTCATCCCCTGAAAAAAGGACAGGAGAACAAAATGTCAAACACAGTGGTAATCCTCCTAGGAGAAGACATCGAAACGACATTTACCCGGAACCAACGGCATATACGACGCATCTGCAGCAGATGTAGCTAAGCCACGCCTTAATGACGCGATACGAACTGTCATACCTGGAGAAGGAGGTGGGCTTACCGACATCGCCAAGAGTTCGGTCAAGCCTTCCCCGAGACACGGTCGAGGTTCATCAGTCGGAGTCTCGCTAGGCGCGCTCGCTGACGCGGGAGTAACTCCGCCCGCTGCTGACCTCAGGAAAGATTCTCCCATCTGTTGGGGCCACGCAGGCAATCCCGCTCCGCTGCCTGGAACAGCCGCAGCGACAGCCACCTCTAGCGAGGACTCTCCGGTGCCACCAGCCAGAACTGTGGAAGGTCCCTCTCTAAAAGGCGAGGAACCTCCAGCCAAAGAATCATCCCTGAGACAGGGAGATACCGGCTCACTCACAGGAGCCCCAATACCAGGAATGCGGAGAGGACAAGCAACCGTCTCCTTCCTCCTCTTACGAAGGGAAGCTTCCTTCGGAGCAGAAGCCCGTCGCTTCCCAGAAGAGACTACCAGAGCCCCCGCCGGCGGAGGCACCGCACACCTCGGCAACGACACCAGAGGCTCATCCGGGGTACCAGACTCCTCACCCTCGTCAGAAGAGACCGAGGGGACTTTGACCCTTCCCCCAGGCTTGGCAGAAGGCACTCTGAAGCTTCCACGCATGTCAAAATCGCGATGGAAGGTGTTAATCGCCATATAAAACTGGGCGTAAGAGTGAAGGATGCGCAGCTCCGTGGAAGTTGTAACGACCGGCACGATAAAAATTGCCCCCGTACAACCCATGATAAAATATCGCCACCCTCTAGCTCCATCAATGGGTCCACCCCTGGACCTGAAGCTGGTGACGGCGTTGCCCACATGCAACTGGTCGTACCCAAACTGCCTGGCGAACCGACTAGGCAGGTAGGGCTCGAAGAAGCAATGGTCTTCGCTCCTATACAGCAGATGGGAAGGTCTAATACAGACCAACCAATTAAACGCCTCCGGAGAAAGAACGATCTTCCCTCGACCTGAATCTTAGAGCCACAGCCCTGACTGGTTGCGGTGCACAGGAGGGGGAGTACAAAGGATCTTCCAGCCGTGGCTGAGGTTCAACGCCAGTCGACAGTCTAAGACTGTATTCACATTCCAGAGGGAATCCCTGTAATTCAGCAGAAATATACCCCCTGAGCTGCTACCGGAACCGGGAGACATCACCCGGGGATTGTGGAGAATTAACCATCCCATCAGGTACAAGTAGGGTAATTCCACCCTGGGAAAACTCTCACGCCGAGCTTTATCAGAGAGCAACCCATCTGTAATGGCCCTCAGGCCAGCCTGTATACGGCACACCATGGCGGGAAGCAAGCCCAGTCTTGTCCCAAATACCAGACGCACTGCGGGCCATAGGATGTTCCGGTGAATGCGATCCGCGAAAGCAATGCCTGGCACCACTACTTGACGCAGCCATATGGAGAGAAAACCAGCCAGCTGGGCTTCCTTAGACAGAGGCCTGCGACAGCACCTCAAATAACTGTAGGCCTTTGTACCTTCGGGGTACTTTCCTACCCCCTCAACGAGAATCTGATCGGGAGCCTTGGCGTCTTCCATAAGAGCCACAACGACCTGGGCACTGAGGACCCCCAAGCAGTTCACGGGCTCGTTCTTGCCCCCCGAAGCTTTCTCCGACTTGGTGGCCCTAGCCCGATGGAAGAAGAGGTAGGACATCCACTTGGTGGTATGAGCCAAATCAGAAGGCTCGTTATAAAAGGTGGTGCACGCGAAGTACTGACACATCAGCTCCTGATATACTTCCGCCACCCGAGGGTCCATATCTCCCAACTCCCGGTTGGTAGGAACGTACTCTTCATATGGGGTATCCCCCATCGGCAGTCTCGAGATAACTGCCATCTCATGAAGGGCCAACCCCAACTCCCCTAGTGGAGTGGCAAAGGTCCCGGTGAACGGAATGTACCGCTCCATCAGTGCAAGGAACAAATTAGGGTTCGGAGGCAGCCCGACGCTCGTCGCACTCACAGCGGCATATAGTCCAATGCCCTCCAACTCTCTGGAAATGCTTTAAAGCCCAGTCAACTAGGCATCTCCATCGGGAGTTCGTTGGGGCGATCCACCCATTGCACTGAGGATTCTCCTTGGGATATACCCCACCTCGACCCATGAAGTCGTTGCAGAAGGTCGGCAATTGGACCGGCTGGATCACCGAGCTATCTTCACTTGGAATACTGCCCGGGCACAGTCCTCGGAACAGCATCACAACGCCAGAAGGGCGACTAACAAACGACCCCTGGTCAGCGCCTTTCAGATGAAAGACCTTCCCCGGCTTCCCGTGAAGATCAGGAGTCAACTTCCAAGACATCTTCCTGGGATGCGTCGTATGGGAGAAGGCCGAGATGGGATAATCCCTCGGCATCGTCGGCAGGTACAAGACCAAATCCCCGGCAGGGAAAACCCAAGGCTCCCTCTTGGGCTTCGTCTGGGACTGTTTATCAATCATGTCCCCAAAAAGGAAAGCCGGCTTTATGTACCGCTCCCCATCTACACGTGCCAAGGGTTCGCCGTTGATCATACTCAACAGCATTCGCTCACCCTGGGCCGATATCAGGAGCTTCCTTCCCTCAGGATACTGGGGTCCAGAGATGGGAAATGCCACATGGGACAGATCCTCCAGATAGTTCGAGTGCAGCATCCCCGCGGCGGAGCCCATTACCTCAGCCAATGGGGACTCACCCAGATCAACTGCAAGATAATACAAAGAAGATGGGTCATTACAAGTCTGGCACAAACACACGGACCAAGGAAACGACAGTCTGTGCTTTACGTCAAGATTGTACAAATTTGGTCACCTTACGCCGGAAGCCTCCTCCACGAACGTAAAAATCAAATTTTACAAAATACGCCAATTTTCGGTAGCCCGAGCTATTTACGCCCAGAGCTACGAAAATATGGAGTCTTTACGCTGGCACATTAGAAATATGGGCGTAAAAGATGAAAATGCCTCCGCACGTCATCTTCCTCAAAAGAGGCTATCAGCACAGAAGACGACCTAGCGCAGTCACGTTCAACGTGTGCGAAGGATTTTTTCGTCATTTGTGTCATCCCAAAAAAAAAAAGGGGTTCTACCTCTAAAGCCGGGAGTACTAGTCGTCGCAGGGATGCTCCCCTCAGAGGGAGGTTCACCTTGCCCGACCGGAGATTCCCTCGCCGGGACAGAAGAATGAGAAGAAGAACCTATGCTCTTTCCCTTAGCGAAGGGGGTTTGTTTCGGCGCCATTTCTGAAAGACTCGAAGTGCTCGAAGAAAGAACGAAGAAAAAACTCGAACAGTCGAAAGCTCTCTTTCGCAAAAGACAGATAAAGAGTCTTTTCTCTCCAGAAACTGGGGATATATATACAGTCCGGGTCGACTCCTCGAATCCTCGGACGAACCCCTCGAGACCCTAACCAAATCTTACAATTAATAGTTGGTTATGATTGGATGCTACGTCAACCCACTACCCTTGGAAGACGGACAGTCAGCGAATTCGAAAGGATTTTTTTTTTTTCGTGCAAGACGGTTCAGCGGGTTCTACGCTAAATGAGCTTTCTACGCTCGACAGCAACGGATCAACAATTTTACGCTCGCAAGCTACAAGTCTATTGTTTTACGCCCGGATGCCTTTGTGCTCGGTAGCTTTTATGCTCGAGAGGCCACAAGCCCACGACTTTACGCTCAGCAGATACCAAATCGACGATCTCACGCTCGGTGGCGCTCAGTTTACGCTCAGCAGCAACAGATCCGCAAACCTCACGCTCGAAGAAATTTTCTTTTCAGGAGCTACAAATCAAACAGTTCTACGCTAAAGGAGCTTTTCTACGCTCGACAGCTACGAATCTAACGGCTTTACGTTCGACGACTACAAGTCTATGGTTTTTTCTTGCCCGGATGCCTTTGTGCTCGATAGCATTCTATGCTCGAGAGGCAACAAACCTACGACTTTACGCTCAGGAACCACAGGTCTACGATTTCACGCTCGATGGTGTTCTACGCTCACAGGCTACAGATCTACAGTCCTACGCTAAAGGAGCTTTTCTACGCTCGACAGCTACGAATCTAACGGCTTTACGTTCGACAGCTACAAGTCTATGGTTTTTCTTGCCCGGATGCCTTTGTGCTCGGTAGCATTCTATGCTCAAGAGGCAACAAACCTACGACTTCACGCTCAGGAACCACAAGTTTACGATTTCACGCTCGATGGTGTTTTACGCTCAAGAGGCTACAGACATGATTTCCCGCTCCACGACTTTCCGCATATCCAAACAGTCCCAAAGCGGTCAAGTGCAAAGAGTTCACACAGAAGATACTCGTTCTTGCCCCAAAGCATCCCTAAGTACCCGAAGTATGCAGAGTTCAAACATTGAGAAATTACTCCTCTCGGGTCCAGAAAACTGGAGGTTCATCCAGATTCCAGTCTGAACATCTCGTCTATCAAAGTGGCAACTCAGTATGACAGCCAAAAACCTCGACCCAGTTCCAAGGGAGTTTCGAGAGATCATTCTTGAAGACAAATTCTGAACAAAGACGAAATCCCGCTCATCAGAGAGGCAACAGTTCAGAAAACCTACGCCGTCCCGCAGTCCTAGCAACAGGACAGTTCTAAATGTTCAAAAAATGCTCAGCAACGTTCTATGGACTATCCGCTATGCATAAAGGACAGGGCCTAATACTCTTTCTATCAAAGTCAGCGTAAAGATTCAGACGTGTCGAAGCTGCACATATTCAGACTTCACAAGCAACGTATGGCAAGACGATCATATGGAAAAGAAAGACGATTTTATTAAAAAATTAAAATCATGATTACATATGAGGGAAATCCAATCTACAAGGGTTTTCTTTTCATTTTCATGACTACATATGAGGGAAATCCCATCTACAAAGGATTCCCCGTCATCGTCCGAAGATCACACCGAGAAGCCGCTCTGACAGGGTCTCGCGCCGGTGATGGTCTTCCTCTTCTTCCAAGAAGGTGATCAATGGCAGGAGGATACAAAACTGGGCAGATGACCCATCCTCCAACAGAAGGAAAGCAGAGTAAATCTGCTTGCCTACAAACCACCGCCACTCAATCTGGGATAGAACGAGTCTGTCTGACTCTCGTCACCGGAGGACATCGAGAGAAGGCGCGGCAGGCCAGCCGCCGTGGTCAAATACGACCCTTCCTCTCTCCTGGGGCAACGCCATACAAAGTTGCTGATTATCCCGAGCAAGGGAGGCTAAGATGTCCTTCCATGATCCATCGTTGCAGTGGACACTTGCTCGAAGATGCCGTCTTTTACGGCTCCCTACATGCTGGAAGAACATTATCTCCTTCTTCCTCAGATCGATCCGACGAACTCCGGTGATCATCTCTGCATGACAATGGGAATGTGGTGAAGACAGGTTCACCCCCCCAGCCTTTTATAGGCAAAAGAGGTCACAATGGTCCCCAATAAATCTGCCATAAAGTCAGCATCGGCCGTTTCAACGCTCCATTCAGAAACGTTTCGAGTCACGAGGGACCGTTCATGCTTCATTCAAAGCGTTTCAAATTTCGAGGAATTTAAAAGCTTTGAAGGGGGTCTTATAGAAGCATAAAAAAATGCTTGGAAGATCTACGCAGCGTCTTGATACAGAGCAGCGTAAGCAGAGGCCTTCAGAGCCATCCAGCATAAAACAGGGTTCTTCATCGCCTCCATGGCGTAAAACCCAGCCGCTCTCAAAGCAGCGTTAAAGCGTACGAGGAACGCTTCGTATTCCCGAAAAGATATTGTCCAGTCACGCAGTATGTCACGACCCGCACCCGGTTTAGGGGCACGAGAGCGTGGGTACGTCCAGCCTACGCCGCAGCATCGGCGGTAGAACGCTGTCTAGGTCAAGTGCTATCTAAACAATCTCACGCTAGTATCCAACTCCATAAGGAGACTCGGATTATACAAAAATATTAACAACATACTCAATCACAACTGCAGCACGATAGGAATTTGAAGGAATAAAAGAATACAACACAAGCCCAACATAATCATACCTGCAATCAGTAACATCCAATCCCCCAAGTGTGTTGGAAACCAGTCTACTAAGGTCACGGTCTGGAAAAATATTTTCCAGTCAGGAAGGAGCAAAGTACATCTCTAAATAGCAGTTCTATATAAATGACATAAACTATGTAGCAGTTCTAGATGGAAACATACCAGATGCATGTATAGGTACGAGAAATGTACCAGAAAAGAAATATACTGAAAATACTGTAAGTAAATGCAGGAAGAAAAACAATATGTCAATGAGCAAGAAACCTATGACTAAGTGTGTGAGTACTAGCTTTAACATGTGATCGGCTTGGGACTAGTAAACTCATTACATGGGTTAGTAGGGCTAACCGATGTAACAGTGAGGAGGCATGTAAACTCATTACAGGGGTTAGTAGGGCTAACCGATGTAACAGTGAGGAGACATGTAAATGGTCAGGCCGCACCCGACGTGAGATGTGGGGTGAGCTATGGTGCATATAAAGTTGGGTATGATCACATATCTATACTAAAGTACTCCCCAAACCCCCGACTGGTATAGTAGATCCAATCATGGTACGCTATGGCACAGGATTCCCTAGGAAGGTAGCAAATCTCCCCGGGAATTCAGTGTCTGTACATGCACAAGATAACAAGGAAACAAGTCTCGTACAAGCTACACCATGCATAAGGAATAACATCTCATGACGAGATCCGTGTATACCAATCCGTGTAACCAACGTGTCAAGAACATGGATATTTACACTAGATACAGTGAACATAGGAGATATCATAAATTAGAAACTAATCAGAGAATGTACTCGCCTTGGGTCCTTAGCTGGTAAAACCAATGTCTTGTCCCAGAGTACCGTCTGGAGGAACCAACAGTCCTAAAATATTTCAAATACAACATTGGCATCAGATGCTATACTACACACACAATCAAATACCTAACTCAGGGCTATGCCTGGCATGGGACTCAGTCAACTAGGTCATCTAGTTAGACAGACATCTATAACACATTATACCTATTTAACTAACATTAACACCTACAATATTACTTGCACCAAAATAAATACATATACAATATATATATATATTATTTAATTCATGCATAATATATATATATAGGTTGAACAATATAGTTACCATATATATAAATTTTATAACTATAAAAATATGCTAAGTAGGTTTACAAATACATAAATATACATGTACCAATTTACATATATTTTATACAGGTAAATATACCAAATTACATTTACATATATATAAACCAATACAACATATATATATATATATACATATACCAATACGAAAATATAAATCTACATATATATATATATTTACCAAAATACGTATTAAATTAATATGTATATTACCAATATATATTTATACCAAAAATAAGAATTATACTATATATAATTTTAGAATTTACGTAAAAGCCAATATATTTATATCTACAGTAGAATTGGTCACCAGCCCCAAATAAACAATTTTGAACTAAGTTTTTATTATTGAAATTATTTCTTAATAATAATATAACCCAAAATTATTATTTTTGTTCACACAACCAAAATCCTTATATTTTACTAACTAAATAAAAACTAAACTATTTAAATATAAATTAACTAATTATATGAAATACTAAACTAATTAATAATTACTAACTGATTAATAATTAATTACTGGTTAATAATTTAATCAACTACTGATTATAATTAACTACTAACTAAACCAATATATAACTACTAGCTAATTACATATAAGCTAATTGATTAATTAATCTACTGGTTAAGAATAATTAACTAATTTATAATTTAATTAACTGATAAGGAATTAATTACCAATTAAGAACTAACACAAATTACTACTGATTATATACTAAACTAAACTAATACATGAAATTACTAACTAATTACATTAATAAATTAATTAAATAAAATAACTAATTATATATACTAAACTAATTTTTATAATTTAATTAAACTAATTGATTACTAACTTACTACTGATTAATCAATTAACTAATCTAATTAATTAATTAACACTAAACTAATTAAATATTTAACTAACTAATTAAATACTAATAACTGTTTAATAACTTAACTTAACTCATTAATCCGTAATTTAACTCAGATAGAAGAAAGGGAAAGAAAGGAGAGGGCTCACGAAGGGGTTGGCGTCGGCGCGGGGAAATCCGCCGGGGTCGGCGCGGTGGGGTCTCGGCACGAGGCGGTGGCGGCGAAGCCCGACGTGGAGGGGAGCCGCGGCGGGATCTTCGAGAGCGGCGCTTGGATCGAGGGGGCAGCGCTTCGAGGCGGCGGCGGTTTCGAACTCGGCGGTGGCGGCGGCTTCGTCCCGAGGAGATCCGAGGCGGTCGGCTTCGAACACGGCGGTGCTCGACGCGGGTGAGGCGGCGCTCGGGTCTGCAGCGGCGGTGGTCGACACCGAGGGAAGGTCCCGTAGTCACCGGGCTCGACGACGAGGAGGTGCTCCGCGGCCACTGGCTCGGCGAGGCGGCGGCTGGCTGACCTAGGTTAGGGCTTAGGGTTTCGTGTGTCAGGGTCGATCGTGTCCGAGGCTGGACACGATGGGGTGCACTGTAGACGTGTCCGGTGTTGGACACGGGTTGAATGTACTGTGGTGTGGGGGTTGTGTCCGGGTGTGTCGGACACGAATCTGTTTGTAATATTGTAAATCTGGACACAGGAAATGAATGGATACGGTGGGACACCCGGGGTCGGACCCGAGGCCATCACGGCTGACACGGATGCTGGACACACGGACACGAGCACACAAAAATGGTGGTGGCTGTGGCTCTATGGGGATTTGTGAAGGCTAGCTAGGGTTTTCAGGGAGATGTGATGAGGGACTTAAATAGGGAGAGATGGTGTGGGATAAAGGGTTGCGGGTTGGCCCAATAATGAATGGCCAAGATCAATACATGAATAAGTTCTTCATGTGGGAAAGGGTGTGGGCTAGTTAATGGAAATGGCGACTTGTAAAATTAAAGAAACAAAGGTTATAATTTCAGAAAATATTTTTAGGAAAGCTAGCAAATTTTAAATTAGCTACTAATTAATACATTTTGCAAAAATCTCAGAAAGTATGACATTTATTTATTTACTACCCCAATAAATAAAAATCTATTTTATTTTATCAACTAGTCTTTTAAATAAATATTTAGTTAAAACAATAATTTTATGATTCAAGCCAATAAATATTTGAAACTAGAAATATATATATTATTATTTATTTATTTATTTTGTAATACATCGTTATTTAGAAAAATGATTTTTATAAAGATTTTTAAATTACCTCCTACAATCAAACCCCGTTCTAAATCAAATAAAAATTTCAAGGAGAAATATTTTATAAAACTTGATATTTTAAAATAAATTAAAAACTAATTATTTTGGAAATTGGAAATCGGAGGTTACAAGTCTATCCACCTTAGAAAAATTTCGTCCTCGAAATTTTAGGGATGACTAGGATAGAAAAACATTTGTTGTTCATAATGATGAATATATTATTGAAGAAAATATTTCTATAAGGATAATATTTACCAAACAAAAGAAAACATGAAGAAAAAGAAAATATGGTTTAAGACAGGAATAACTTGAAGGAATCATGGCTCGGCCTTGAATCCTCTAGAAAGTTTAGGTTTTGGGAAGTAGACACGATCACTGAAAAAAACAGATAATCGGAATAATGCACGTTACCTTTTCAAAGTAACTAAACCAAGGAAGACCCAGTATAAAGAATGATATAGACATGAAAGTTATAGCTAATTCGAAAGATACGGTCGACAATTTGATTTAAGAAACTTAAATACATCCTTCAGAATGTAATCAAGAGACATCTAATCGCCTTTCTTGATTTCTAGGAAAAAGAGTAGTCTTTACTACCATCTGAAAATAATCCTTCCTCTTTATCCTCGTTCATTTTACTTTTCTCAATCTTGTGATTCATCATTAACTAATATCTATAAAAGTTTCAAATTCCACAAACTTTATTAGATTAGATCTTAGAATTTTTGAATCAAAATTTATTACATGTCCAAAATCCTTATCATCAAATTCGAGTTTATTTATCTTAACATCAACTATACCTCGATTATTTTCTTCGATTTCAAATGTTACTGTCATGGTCAAGATTTTAATTTAAATCACAACCTCAATATACCATGATCTTACCTTACGACCTTCAATTATATGATCCCATAATCAATTATATTATAATCTTCTTTACCATGAGCTTCATTTCATTCCATATTTCTTTATCCATATGTATAGTGTTTTCGAATTTGAACTAATATTTTTTTTTCATCCTCTGAATTTATTATCCCAATGTAAAAATTTTACTACTCAAATCCTCAATATTTTAATTGAATACCACTCGTATCATAATCCCTCAAATTTTGAGTAAATAACTAAATACAAAATTTTACTATCCAATCGTTTTAATTAAAATCCAATCAATGCATATTTATAAAACTTAAAAATCTGCATCCCAAAATTTAACATTTAAACACTCATCAATCATCTAACTCAAATTCAATTGATGCTTATTCCAATCTAACTCCTCATCCCAAGAATTTAATTTGACACTATTCCATTTACGATTTTATTTCCTGCTTTTCTTTTTCCTCAAATACTCAACGGTGCGATGCTTCCAGTATCTTCAATGCAACATTCATACTATATAAAATTTCTATCTTGCAATCAAATAGATAAAATGATAATCTCTCAAATTTTTAATAATCAATTCAATCATATCAAGACCTCCTTAAAATTAATAAATCCTCAAATTTTTGGCTCTGTGAATTTCTTAATTCTTCCTTTAAGTAAATGTTTGTCCTCGAATTTCAATCATACCTCAATTTTCATAAAATCAATGATCCATCAACTCCGTTATAACAACCCCTAAATTCTTTATTTAATTTAATGCTCATCCACAAATTTAATTCTCTTGTCTCTTTTTGTCAGTCATAACCTCGTCATAGATCTTTGCTATGGTCAAAACCCAATGATCATGGTTTAAGAAAACTCTACCTACAGCCATGCAATTTAAGAAAATATATAGGTCATGTGTCTTGTCATGGTATTTCAGTCTCTGTTAAGGTGTACTACTAGCTAAGTTCTAACAAGAAAATCACGAATATAAACCACGTTACTAGGGAATCAATCAATCAGAAGACGAAAAAGAACATTAGGAAAGAAAAGAAAGAACCTGCTAACATATTACTTGCGGTATCTGCTATCAACCACTTAACTCTAGCACATTCTCTAACAAATTCCTATTCATGTACACTGGTACCCATATCAACTAATCATGTATTAATATTCATATCTCTCATCTACCAAAAATTAATCCTCAAAATAATCGTCAAGGTTTAACTTCCCGATCAACTTAAAATAAAATGCATATACCTCCTCAAAATTAGATACTTCACATCGAAATAAAATTTAATCACTTCTAAAATCTTTGTAGCCTTAACTATGTTTAGTGAATCAAATTTAAATTCTCAATATTTTAACAACATAAAATCTCAACTCCTTAAAAATTCTGAAAATTTAAAATTCATTTCCACCTTTTTATTTATAACTCCTCAATGTACATATTAGTGCTCACGGTCTCTGATACTCAAGGTGCACTCAATGCATCTAGTGTCTATAATTGTGTACTAAATTGTACTGCCCGAATCACTTGCACTATTACCTCCAATGATCAAAGTTATCATCAACTGTGTTTTCTTTCATGATTTCAAATAATGTCAATTGGTATATCATCTAATTATCAACACACAGAGTGCTTACTGTTATTAACGTCATCCTTGACTAATCCTCGATATAGAATCATTAGCACTCTTGGTATTATATCACTAGCTGCATTAATGGATTATCTCATCAAGCTCATTAGACTCATGATCACCTGTATCCTCTATAACACTCATGTTACTCTCATGGGTATGTGTATGGTTCCTTATCTCGATGGTTGTATATGTATTTCCTTCAATCCTTTAAAGCCTATTAAACTAATCCGTGATACGCTTCACAACTTCCATTACTAATCCTGATATTTCTTTACTTATGATATCTCATTAAACCCTTTATACATATACATTTCTTTACCTTTAACATTTCCGATATCAATCATCAAATTGGACATCATTCTCCATAAATCCTTAACACAATTCCCGGATACTTAATCGTTTACATAGATCACTCAATTACATAATCATGATTATCCAGGACGGGTAATTGGCTCTGATACTAACTCTGAGAACTATCACTGATACTCTATACTCTCCTTAACTCTCAGTCTCTAATGACACTACTCCTAGAATCATTGGTACAAGGTACTATGCTAAGGGCTGACTCTAGATTAAAGTCTACTGCTCACATGCCCAACTAAGAAATACTTACAAATCACTAGCAACACAGTCAATACTAATACAAGACACAAACAAAATTACAAGCCACTAATTATCATACTTAACAAGAAATCCTCAAGGAATAGGAGCTCAAAGACTGAATTGAGGACAGAAGGTATCTTTACTGCTAGTAAAGAAAGAAGCGGTGGAACAAAGTCCTGGAATAACAGAAATAGATAAGTCTTGAGATGATATTTTAAGAACCAATTTAGGATACAACCTGATAATCATACACGTCTGTCTGAAATCATGACACTCAGAATCCTCGCCACGCCAGTAAGCATAGATGCGATAAACGATAGGTTTCTTAACTAAGGTATGCATTCTATAATCATGTCGTCTAGAATCTTCGCCACGCCAACCGGTATGGCTGCGAAAGACTCTAAGCTTCATAACTATAGTATGTACATCCAAGTCAGGTTCCTACGTTCTCGTCACCACAGCTAATATGGCTGCGATAAATTCTAGGTTCCATAACCAAAGTAGACGTTTTACCTTCCTCACTGTCCTCATCAATATATGTCATCAGATGATACCATAAATCCTAGTCCGTAAAAATTTATCTCAATTTGAAATTAACTCAACAACGATACCAGGAATTAAAGTTAACAACTCGTCAACAAGAATCAAAACCAAGAATTTAATTTAAGAGCTGCTCAACAAGAATCAAGTTCAGTGACAACAAGCGAGAGCGGACGGAAACCAGGAAAGATTTAAATTGAAAATAAGATTCTCATGGGGTCATCCCAGGAAATCTTTTAAGAATTTGTGATTGAGTATCCTCTGTCATCCTAGTATCCTATGTCCTATATTTAATAGCAGGTACGCAATAGTACAACTATGACGTCGCACTACTACGACATCGCACAACTAGCGAAGTCTGACCTGCATGGGCCACCACTAAAAATGTGTCACGACCCGCACCCGGTTTAGGGGCACGAGAGCGTGGGTACGTCCAGCCTACGCCGCAGCATCGGCGGTAGAACGCTGTCTAGGTCAAGTGCTATCTAAACAATCTCACGCTAGTATCCAACTCCATAAGGAGACTCAGATTATACAAAAATATTAACAACATACTCAATCACAACTGCAGCACGATAGGAATTTGAAGGAATAAAAGAATACAACACAAGCCCAACATAATCATACCTGCAATCAGTAACATCCAATCCCCCAAGTGTGTTGAAAACCAGTCTACTAAGGTCACGGTCTGGAAAAATATTTTCCAGTCAGGAAGGAGCAAAGTACATCTCTAAATAGCAGTTCTATATAAATGACATAAACTATGTAGCAGTTCTAGATGGAAACATACCAGATGCATGTATAGGTACGAGAAATGTACCAGAAAAGAAATATACTGGAAATACTGTAAGTAAATGCAGGAAGAAAAACAATATGTCAATGAGCAAGAAACCTATGACTAAGTGTGTGAGTACTAGCTTTAACATGTGATCAGCTTGGGACTAGTAAACTCATTACATGGGTTAGTAGGGCTAACCGATGTAACAGTGAGGAGGCATGTAAACTCATTACAGGGGTTAGTAGGGCTAACCGATGTAACAGTGAGGAGACATGTAAATGGTCAGGCCGCACCCGACGTGAGATGTGGGGTGAGCTATGGTGCATATAAAGTTGGGTATGATCACATATCTATACTAAAGTACTCCCCAAACCCCCGACTGGTATAGTAGATCCAATCATGGTACGCTATGGCACAGGATTCCCTAGGAAGGTAGCAAATCTCCCCGGGAATTCAGTGTCTGTACATGCACAAGATAACAAGGAAACAAGTCTCGTACAAGCTACACCATGCATAAGGAATAACATCTCATGACGAGATCCGTGTATACCAATCCGTGTAACCAACGTGTCAAGAACATGGATATTTACACTAGATACAGTGAACATAGAAGATATCATAAATTAGAAACTAATCAGAGAATGTACTCGCCTTGGGTCCTTAGCTGGTAAAACCAATGTCCTGTCCCAGAGTACCGTCTGGAGGAACCAACAGTCCTAAAATATTTCAAATACAACATTGGCATCAGATGCTATACTACACACACAATCAAATACCTAACTCAGGGCTATGCCTGGCATGGGACTCAGTCAACTAGGTCATCTAGTTAGACAGACATCTATAACACATTATACCTATTTAACTAACATTAACACCTACAATATTACTTGCACCAAAATAAATACATATACAATATATATATATATCATTTAATTCATGCATAATATATATATATAGGTTGAACAATATAGTTACCATATATATAAATTTTATAACTATAAAAATATGCTAAGTAGGTTTACAAATACATAAATATACATGTACCAATTTACATATATTTTATACAGGTAAATATACCAAATTACATTTACATATATATAAACCAATACAACATATATATATATATACATATACCAATACGAAAATATAAATCTACACATATATATATATATTTACCAAAATACGTATTAAATTAATATGTATATTACCAATATATATTTATACCAAAAATAAGAATTATACTATATACAATTTTAGAATTTACGTAAAAGCCAATATATTTATATCTACAGTAGAATTGGTCACCAGCCCCAAATAAACAATTTTGAACTAAGTTTTTATTATTGAAATTATTTCTTAATAATAATATAACCCAAAATTATTATTTTTGTTCACACAACCAAAATCCTTATATTTTACTAACTAAATAAAAACTAAACTATTTAAATATAAATTAACTAATTATATGAAATACTAAACTAATTAATAATTACTAACTGATTAATAATTAATTACTGGTTAATAATTTAATCAACTACTGATTATAATTAACTACTAACTAAACCAATATATAACTACTAGCTAATTACATATAAGCTAATTGATTAATTAATCTACTGGTTAAGAATAATTAACTAATTTATAATTTAATTAACTGATAAGGAATTAATTACCAATTAAGAACTAACACAAATTACTACTGATTATATACTAAACTAAACTAATACATGAAATTACTAACTAATTACATTAATAAATTAATTAAATAAAATAACTAATTATATATACTAAACTGATTTTTATAATTTAATTAAACTAATTGATTACTAACTTACTACTGATTAATCAATTAACTAATCTAATTAATTAATTAACACTAAACTAATTAAATATTTAACTAACTAATTAAATACTAATAACTGTTTAATAACTTAACTTAACTCATTAATCCGTAATTTAACTCAGACAGAAGAAAGGGAAAGAAAGGAGAGGGCTCACGAAGGGGTTGGCGTCGGCGCAGGGAAATCCGCCGGGGTCGGCGCGGTGGGGTCTCGGCACGAGGCGGTGGCGGCGAAGCCCGACGTGGAGGGGAGCCGCGACGGGATCTTCGAGAGCGGCGCTTGGATCGAGGGGGCAGCGCTTCGAGGCGGCGGCGGTTTCGAACTCGGCGGTGGCGGCGGCTTCGTCCCGAGGAGATCCGAGGCGGTCGGCTTCGAACACGGCGGTGCTCGACGCGGGTGAGGCGGCGCTCGGGTCTGCAGCGGCGGTGGTCGACACCGAGGGGAGGTCCCGTAGTCACCGGGCTCGACAAAGAGGAGGTGCTCCACGGCCACTGGCTCGGCGAGGCGGCGGCTGGCTGACCTAGGTTAGGGCTTAGGGTTTCGTGTGTCAGGGTCGATCGTGTCCGAGGCTGGACACGATGGGGTGCACTGTAGACGTGTCCGGTGTTGGACACGGGTTGAATGTACTGTGGTATGGGGGTTGTGTCCGGGTGTGTCGGACACGGAATCTGTTTGTAATATTGTAAATCTGGATACAGGAAATGAATGGATACGGTGGGACACCCGGGGTCGGACCCGAGGCCATCACGGCTGACACGGATGCTGGACACACGGATACGAGCACACAAAAATGGTGGTGGCTGTGGCTCTATGGGGATTTGTGAAGGCTAGCTAGGGTTTCCAGGGAGATGTGATGAGGGACTTAAATAGGGAGAGATGGTGTGGGATAAAGGGTTGCGGGTTGGCCCAATAATGAATGGCCAAGATCAATACATGAATAAGTTCTTCATGTGGGAAAGGGTGTGGGCTAGTTAATGGAAATGGCGACTTGTAAAATTAAAGAAACAAAGGTTATAATTTTAGAAAATATTTTTAGGAAAGCTAGCAAATTTTAAATTAGCTACTAATTAATACATTTTGCAAAAATCTCAGAAAGTATGACATTTATTTATTTACTACCCCAATAAATAAAAATCTATTTTATTTTATCAACTAGTCTTTTAAATAAATATTTAGTTAAAACAATAATTTTATGATTCAAGCCAATAAATATTTGAAACTAGAAATATATATATTATTATTTATTTATTTATTTTGTAATACATCGTTATTTAGAAAAATGATTTTTATAAAGATTTTTAAATTACCTCCTACAATCAAACCCCGTTCTAAATCAAATAAAAATTTCAAGGAGAAATATTTTATAAAACTTGATATTTTAAAATAAATTAAAAACTAATTATTTTGGAAATTGGAAATCGGAGGTTACACAGTAAACCTGACCTCTGACTCCTGACAAAAAGTGTTGCACAGCTACCCAAACGACGGCTGGGAACGGGGGCAGGCCCCTCGGGACGCGCTCCATAGTATGATGGCGGATCTCAGCATTTAATGCAGAGGATTTGGTTAAAATATTACCAAACCGGCGCTTACTAAAAACCCCCGGCATAAACCGCTCTTTCGCGTGCAAAGAGAACACGCTGCCTTGTTTTACACAGGCAAACATGGGCTGTTTTACGCTCCGCAGAAGACAAACCGCCTGCCACGTCAAAAAGCTGCGCTTCGTACAGGGCTCGAGGCACGTCTCTCCGTCAAAACGCACAGAGCAATGACAGTGTCCCCTCAAGGCACGTCCCTCAGTCAAAACGCACAGAGCAGTGACAGTTTCCCCTCAAGGCACGTCCCTCCGTCAAAACGCACAGAGCAGTGACAGTTTTCCCTCAAGGCACGTCTCCGCATTTAATGCACAGAATGATGGCAAATCTCTGCCAAAGATTTGATCTCCAAAAGCCGTAATTCTGGCTGAAGAAGTCCACATCAGCACCCTGGCACGGTACGCAGCGGCTTCTACGCCCATTCAGGATCTGTGCTCCTACGGCTTCCGCGCCCCCTCAGTCTCTACGACTGCTCGGCTTCCATGCCTGTTCGGCTTCTATGCCTGCTCGGCTTCCACGCCTACTCGGCTTCTATGCTTGTTCGGCTTCTATGCCTGCTCGGCTTCTATGCCATGATGACGGACATTTGGTTTCTACGCCAACCCCTTCTACACAATGGATACCTACCTACGTGGCTTTTACACCATGATCTTAGTAGCAATTGTACGCGTTGTGTCCCCTTAGTTGGACCCACGTCACCCGCTCATTCAAAAGATCATCTATACGTAGGCATTGGTTACTTTAACCGTTGTGTAATAGGGTACTGTACTTTCCATTCCTCGGTTGCTACACCAACGGAGTGGTCACTGTCACCAAAGACTCTATAAATAGAGGCCCCTATCAATGGAGAACAAGGTCGGAAAAATTGGTCAAGAAACCGATATCGGATCCAAGGTCGATAATTTGGAAGATCGAACAAGGCCACCGAACCGGAGATCAAGAGGGAGAGACGGAGAGAGAGAGAAGAATACAGAGCTCAGGCAAGGAATAGGGAGCGACGACCTTCAGCATCGCGCATCCACCCTCCTTAGCAACCTCCGAAGCTGCATCCTGTCTTCCACGGCACTTCTTCAACATCGTGTAGTCCAAGGGCTAAAGTGATCGACCGCAGATTAGACACCTATAGCAATTTATACCCAGATTAAATAAATTGTACTCCCGTATCCTCGTATAGGATCGAATTGTACAAGTTTGTTTGTAAACCAAAGGGCACGGGTTCGTATATACCCTGTCATTGAAATAAATATTTCATTCTTTCGTTTAATACCACAAACAGTTGTCTTGCTGTGCACGGTATTTGAGGACATAACACTTGTGCATTCTAGCTGCGTGCACACTCGACCTGGTTAGTTGACCAGTTATGACCCCCTTGCGTCAGTTTCTAAGTGCAGAATAGTTGTGTTTCCTGTGCGTACTAGTGTAATGACTGATGATTATATTATTATTATTATATATAGGGTCGTTGGACTATTTGGGCGAGACTTCGGGAGCAGGATATTGGTACTCACAGCTTGAGGATCCAGGCAAGTATACCTTACCTTATTTACTGTTTAATTTAAATTATAAAATATTATATGATATCTTGTTGCAATATTACATATAACTGTGCGCGTCCGAGAATGACTCGGGTGCAGTCGACGATTGTGTCGATGTTTAGTGTATTGACTTAGTCACTAGCAGGCTCACCTACCATTGTGAGGATATTCTGATATCTTCCTAGACCCTGATACTTTTACACGCATCACGATGATAAACTCTTGTTGGGATGCGGGTTCGTGTACCCGACTAGCTATCGGTGCGTGTGACATGTATCACGATTTAGTGTGTAATCAGGATTGTCTAATTAATTGAGACCTGGCATATAGTTACGTGGTATACACATTGTGTATTCGACTTGTATATTTGCATTGGGCACGGAGGACAACTGGTAGGCGTATGGGATATGTCACTACCACATTCCAGGATAGGGGTATTTTTGTCTTTTTATTTATTTAATTTAATGTGTTAATATTGCATGATATTTATTTGTATTTAATTGCTGTGATTTTATTTGATTGATTGTACCTTACTGTTGTCTCAATAATTGGAGCACTACTCTAGTCATTGCCTTCCTACAAATTTCACACCCTTGTCCTAGACGTGCCAGCCTTCTATTTTGATCTTTGTGTGACTTATAACTATGCCCTTTTGTATTTTATTTTAGTCACACAATATTCGTTGCAAATAATTTTATTTAATTCTATATAAATTCAACTTTACATCTTTGTGCATTCTAATCGAAATTGGAGACACAATCTCGACCCATTTTGTGCAACCCAAATTATGATAATATTTTATTTTGAGTCTTCTTCATTTATGACAATTGTGTCCCACCTAATTTAACCCCATGTACTTCTAATTAATTTTAGAACACCAATTATATTAATTTTAATTAAATTAATCCAAAAATCCATTTTGTGTAATTTTCTAATTGTTGGGCACTTTTATGCAAAAGTGCATTGAGGTATCCATACCTCATTGGACCAAACACATGAAGAAACGCTATTTTCCTTTATTGATTGGTCATATGATTTTCTCTATAATTTTGGAGTGTGTAACACTCAACATCAGCCCTCATTAAACCTTAGCCCTCCATTTTGAAATAATGCAATCCTAGCCCTCCAAATATCTACATGAGAAGCAAAAAGCCCTTTTCCAAGGAGGATGTTGACCATGGCCAACCTTCTAGGTCAACCTCCAAACTCTTCTCTACATATATATAACTTTTTCTTTTCTTTTCTTAAGCCTAACCTAGCCGTAACCTCTCCCCCATCTCCTTTTCATCTTTTCCATCCTCCCGCTTGAGCCGACCAGAGCAGCCCATGTCCGCCACCTCCCGCCATCTCCCTCTCCATGTGCACGCCTCCACCCTCATCCCCTCGCCGGAGCTGGCCATCCTGAACCCCGTCTACTCCTCTCACGACACCGCTGGACCTCTCCTCTCCATCATCATCTTCACCGGACCCCCGCCATCACCGTTGAACTGCCATTAAAGACGGACCCGACCTATCGTCGATGCCTCGACCGACTATACCCGCCTGACTTTATCCCGACGACACCACCCATCCACTGGACTGCCGGAGCCAACAATACAGCGCCAGAGATCCCGCCGCGGCCATCCATCAGCTCCCTCGACTGAACGCTGCCACCATCTCGTCGATGTCGGAGACTTCACCATCCCCTCGATGACTCGTCGACAGCATACGCCTGAACTCGACCCCGCTGAACCGACAACTTCCTTCGACTGGACGGGACCGAGCCTCGCCTGAACGACAGCAGCCCACCTCGACGTCGAATACCCCCTCGTTCACGTGCGTGCAGGTTCGAGTTGTTACTTTTATGTTGTGTATATATACGTATGATGGTGTTAGGATTTTAGCGTGTGTGTCATGACAAGTTTATTAGATATTGATTGCTAGATGTTATGCAAGTAAACCAAAATCGTATGCGTATGCGTACACGTATGAGTATTATAATCATATTAATATATATATATAAATATATAAATATATAAATAAGTAATTAAATACTAATACTAGTATAAATATATTTATATATGTACTTTGAGACACTAGTATTAATTACGAACATCCCGAAATTTCTTGACCATGTGACCCTGTGAATTGTGAGTTGTCTGCCTTATGTACAGTGACGTACTGGCGAGACCTGTGTTGGTGATTGACTGCCGGATTGCACAACAATTACAGACGTGACACCCGTGCAGCTAGATGCACACTTGACCCTGTTAGATGACAAGCGTCACCCATAGCGTAGTCTCTGAGTTCATTGTGTACTATTGATTGTGTGTATGTTAGTGTATCGACTGATTTTGTATTATCATTAAATAATGTCTATAGGATTATTGGATTATTCAGACATGACCTCAGAAACAGGACATTGGTATTTCCAGCAGAGGACCACAGGCGAGTACATTCTCTGACAGTTTTTATTATGTTGATTATCTCTATAATTCTAGTTGTATAGAGTACATGATTCTGACACTATGTATACACGAGTTGGCATCATCGAGACCTGTCATGAGGAGTCATGATTGGGATCCATCGTGCTAGTTGGGGACGGGGATATATTAGTAGATTATGTGATCATACCCAACTCTATATGCATCATAGCTTACCCACACCTCACGTCGGTGCAGCCTGACCATTACATGCCTCATAGCCTGTTATGTATGATTAGCCTGACTATTGCTCGCATCATAGCTATCCGGATGGTTAGCCTGACCTTACATGAATCATAGCTAGTCATACATAGTAAGCCTAATCAGTCCCAAGCCGATCACATGATATGTTGATGTTTCACACACTTACCTAGATATTCTATACATGTATTTCCAGATCATAGTTCTAGCATTTCCTTATATTCTAGTTATTGTTCTAGTATTCACTTATATTCCAGTTTATTGTTCTAGCATGCACTTGTATTTCTATTCATTGCTAGTTGTACCATTGATGATGACATATGCTCCAGTAATTCTATTTTCAGTATTTTATTATCTCCAGTATTTCTTATTTCCAGTATTTATATCCATATTGTATTTCTTTACACTGTATTATAGTTTTTGTCAATATACATGGAACTGCTGTTAGTGCTTGTACTTCGCTCCAATCCTGACTGGATATTTTTTTCCAGAGGATCTTTATGATTTCTGTCCTACACATTATGGACCAAGTATATACGCAGACTACACACCAGAGATATTAGAGGAGTCTATTCCATTAGAGGAGATACTACCTGCAGCTGTTTAGATAGCATTTATCTTATGCATTTGAAACTTATTTTGAGGTTATTTTAGTTATGTTGAGACTTATGTGGAGTTTAATTTGAGACTTGTGTAGACTTATTATGTTGGATAGCTAGACTATAGTTTATCTCTATTTTGAGACATTGTGTTTGACTATGTCATTATTTCTTATCTTTTATCGTGTCATTTATATTCTTATAGCTATTGTGATTGAGTATACATTATGAGATATTGAGAGATGTTTATTTCATTATACTCCTTATGGAGTTAATATCATTTACAGGTTGTGAGTTATGTTTAGTATATTATTGAGACATAGACAGCGTTCTACCGTCGATGCTGCGGCGTAGGCTAGACGCACCCATGACTCATGCCCAAATTTTGGGTGCGGGTCGTGACACATTTTTAGTGGTGGCCCATGCAGGTCTAAGCCTCGCAAGTTGTGCGATGTCGTGGTAGTGCGACAACTTAGTTGTACTACTGCGAGCCTGTGATAGGATATAGGAAATAGGATTTAGGATGAGAGTATGCTCAATCACAACTAGGAAAATTCTGATCTTTACAAATATTATTCTGAATGATTACTTCCTTTAGAATTTTACTGTCCTTCCTTGATGATATCGTATCTATTACCTTAATTGATTCTTTTCAATCTGTCTTCAGGATGCTGCCGAAGACTAGGTCCTTGAGATTGGGAGCAGCAACTTCAGAGAGGTCTGCTACCTTTCGACCTGACGAACAGACATCTGGAGTTTCTCCTACATCTCCTGTTCATGTGGGAGTATCTGCAGCTGTTGGGATTCTTTCTCCACCTGTTCAGAGGATTGCCCCAGCTGTGACGGACAATCTTCCACCACCATCGACTCCGATTCTCGGAGGTATGCCTACTGACTGCGCACAGATGTTCACAGTGATCCAAGGCATGTTAGAAGCCCAGAGAGTGATAGCATAATCTCAGCGTGTTCAAGCTAAGGCTCAGAGGGTACAAGAAGAGGCGCACCAGGTACAGACAGAGCTGATGAGAGAGAGCATGGAGAATTCTCATCAGGTGGCTCTCCAGGCTGTAGAGAGAGTAGAACGACAATCGCAGCATCCTGGCCAGCAGCACCAGAGGCCAGGTACTATAGTGGACTTCAAGAGAATGATGCCTCGAGAGTTCAAAGGCACCGAGGGGATACTCTACGCGGATGACTGGCTAGAGGATATAGAGAGGAACTTGTGTTTGGCACGGATTCCGGAGATTCTTCATATCAAGGCCGCTGGCAGTCAAATGTTTGATATCGTGCTGACATGGTATCGTACAGAGCCAAGACTCACCGACGAAGGACTTACTTGGGAGGCCTTCAAGGATCTCTTCAAGGAGAAGTTCTTTCCTGACGTAGCTTTGGGAGCATTGGAAAGTCAGTTACATGACTTGGTCCAAGGAAGCATGTCAGTCGACGAATATGCCACAGAGTTTTGTCGTTTGAGTCATTTTGCACCATCGATAATTCGAGACCCAGGAGATAGAGCACAAAAATTTAGGAAGGGGTTGAATAAAGAGATCAAGTCTTATACTTTGGGATGACGCACTGCTACATTTGAGGGTATTCTGATGGATGCCCAGATTGCTAAAGATGACTTGGACCTCAGGCCCAAGAGAGGACATGACACTTCTGGAGGGACAAGTGGTAACACAGGACCGGCCAAGCGCCCACACTTTCAACAACAACAGAGGTCGTACCAATAGCAGCATCAGCAACACCAGGCACCAGTTCGAGGACACATCCAGCAGCAACAGCCATAGAGACAGAATCAGCCAGTTGCCCAGTGTGCATATTATGGGAAGATGGGACATACAAGAGACATCTCTAGGAAAAGGTTGGGTACATGCTTGTCCTGTGGATCATTAGCACATCAGCTTAGGGACTGTCCATCTATTCAAACTCGTCAAGATGGAACAACCACTCAGGGAGGACCAGCCAGAGTACCTATTGTACCAGGAGGCCAGCAGAGGGGACCTCCACTTCCACCACAGCAGTAGAGGTTTGCTCAGCACCAGCAGCAGGAGAAAGGAGCACCACAGGGACAAGCATACGCCATGACGATTGAGGAGGCCGAGCCAGCTGGAGACTTGATTTCAGGTTCAGTTTCTCTCGATTCTATTCCAGCACTTGCATTATTTGATTATGGCGCTTCCCATAGTTTCATATCTATATCTTATGCTCTTAAGCTTTATTTAGAAATGAAACCATTAGATAGGACTTGCAAGATCACGACTGGAGGAGACATTATCCTAGTCCATGATTATTGCAAGGATCAGAGAGTATCATTGGGAGGCTGAGAGTTGAGCATTAGTTTACTCGTCATGCCACTTCTGGGATACGATATTATACTCGGAATAGACTGGTTGAGTAGACATCATGCTACTATAGATTGTCATGAAGGTAGAGTAATATTTTGACCACCGGAAGAACCAGAGTTCGAGGTCGCTAGAGGAGCAGCAGAGCAGAGGCACTTTTTGCGAAGCCAGGATGGAAGAAAAGAAGTTGCCACATCCTCTGATAGCGGAGTTCCTGGATGTATTTCCAGAGGAGTTGCCAGGCTTGCCGCCAGACAGAGATGTTAAATTTTCTATAGACTTAGTACCAGGTGCGGAGCCCATTTCATAACATGTCTATAGAGTCAACAACAGCGAACTGGTAAAACTGAAGAAACAAGTTGAGGAGCTACAGGACAAAGGTTTCATCAGTTCCAGTTCATCGCCATGGGGAGCTCCGATATTGTTCGTACCGAAGAAGGACGGCACAGTGCGCATGTGTATTGATTATATAGCTCTGAACAACCTCACTAACAAGAACAAATACCCGCTGTCAAGAATAGATGATCTTTTTTGATCAATTGAGCGGAGCAAAAGTGTTTTCAAAAATAGACTTGAGGTCAGGCTATCACCAGGTGAAGGTAAAGAGAGAAGACATACCGAAGATAGTTTTTCGAACCAGATATGGCTAGTTTGAATTCACGGTAATGTCGTTTGGTTTAACCAATGCACCAGTAGTATTCATAAACTTGATGAATAAGGTATTTCACCAGTACCTTGATAAGTTCGTAGTGGTGTTCATCGATGATATTCTTGTGTATTCGAAGACCCCAGAAGAGCACGAAGAGCACCTGAGGATGGTCTTGGGGACCCTCAGGAAGAAAGAGTTGTACGTAAAGCTTTCAAAGTGTGAGTTCTTCCTTGACAAGGTTGAATTTCTTAGACATATGGTAACGGGTAACGGGTAACGAAATTTCAGTTAACCCAAAGAAGATCGAAGCAGTGGAATCATGGGCTACCCCCAGTTCGGTAGCTGAGATCAGGAGCTTTCTCGGACTAGCAGGATACTACAGAAGGTTTGTACAAGACTTCTCCAAGATTGCAGAGCCGATGACTAGGCTAACCAGGAAAGATATGGATTTTATCTGGACAGAGGAATGTCAGGCCGTGTTTGATGAGCTGAAGAAGAGATTGACGACAGCTCCAGTTTTGACATTGCCATATGGGACAGGTGGTTTCACTATCTACAGTGATGCTTTAGGAAAAGGTTTGTGATGCATTCTTCAGCAGCACGGGAAAGTAATTGCCTATGCTTCAAGACAATTACGCCCTCATAAAAAGAATTGCCCCACTCACAATTTGGAGTTAGCAGCAGTTATCTTCGCTCTAAAGCTATGGAAACACTATCTGTACAAAGAGCGTATGGAAATCTTCACGGACCATAAGAGCTTGAAGTACGTATTTACACAGAAGGAGCTGAACATGAGGCAGAGAAGGTGGTTAAAGTTGATGAAAGACTTCGATATCTCATTATAGTACCACCCAGGAAAGGCCAACGTAGTAGTCGATGCCTTGAGCAGGTATCCGATGGCTATTTACTTGACTACAGATAGACATTTATTTGCCGATCTTGAGAGCTTGGGGATTGAAGTACTAGTTCCAGAAGTTGAGATTCAGATATGGGGATTATAGATACAATCAGAGCTGATAGACAGAATTAAAGCTGCATAATTTGATGATGAGACTCTGAGGAGTATCAGGGCACAAGTTTGGACAGGATTGACAGATGACTTCACTATTGTGGATGATGGATCTTTACGACATGGCACTAGGATGTGTGTGCCAAGTGGAGAGCTGCGCGAAGAGGTTTTGCAGGAGGCACATCTCTCTCAGTACTCGATGCATCCGGGTGCCAACAAGATGTATCGAGATCTGAGGGAGCACGTATGGTGGTATGGTTTGAAGCGCGAGGTAGCACGCTTTATATCCTGATATTTAGTGTGCCAGCAGAAAAAGGCAGATTGATAGAGGCTAGGTGGATTGCTTCAACCTTTACCCATTCCATAATGGAAGTGGGAGCACGTGACTATGGACTTCGTTTCAGGGCTTCCACATTCTCCAGAAGGAAAGGACAGTTTGGGTCATCGTTGATAGATTGACCAAATCAGCCCACTTCTTACCATTCAGAGTGGGTACATCGACAGAGAGGCTAGCAGAGATGTACGTGCGATAGATTGTCAGATTACATGGAGTTCTTATAAGTATCGTCTCAGATCGGGATAGTCGTTTTACTTTCCACTTCTGGAGGAGTCTGCAGGCTAGTTTGGGCACTTGGCTCAAATTCGGTACCGCATATCACCCTCAGACAGACGGACAATCTGAATGGACTATTCAGACTCTTAAAGATATGATACGCACTTGCATTTTGGATCTCGGAGGTTCTTGGGAGGATCATCTACACCTAGTAGAGTTTGCTTTTAACAACAGCTATCAGGCCAGCATTGAGATATCACTATTCGAGGCTTTATATGAACGAAGGTGTCGTATACCTTTATCTTAGGATGATATTGAAGAGAAAGCCTTGTTAGGACCAAAAATGGTTGTGGATGCAGTAGAAAAGGTAAAGCTCATCAGAGACCGAATGCGAGTGGGGCAGGACAGACAGCGACATTGGGCCGATAGCCACCGTAGACCCATAGAGTTTCAGGTATAGGTTTTGTTATTTTGGTTTATGATTGTTTTGTTTTAGATTGCGTGCTATATCACGCCTCGGTTCCATGGATAAGGAACCGAGACAAGTGGCAATGGCCAGCAGCATACTTCGACGGGCATTCCAATCTAATGGGCCCGTCGGAGTACACTTAAGCTGTAAAGTACAATGAATAACCCATCACATAACACATATATACTCAATCTAAATCTCATCCACAGGCAGCAATATAAGAGCACAATAGAGGTATATACAACAACTAATGTGCAGAAAGGAAATATCCAAGATAAGTATCAAGTACAAATACTAGAGTAGTCACACGGGAACAAACCCGCTAGTACAAATATACTGGAATAAAAGTAAGCAATAAGATAACTTGGAACAGCATCAGGTAACTAGGTAATGATGTCGTCCCAAGGAAAGAGTCACTACCAGCGATCAGACGAAGTCCTCAGGGATGACCTCGTCCTCGGCAGTGAGTACAACTGCTGGATATGTGCCCGGACCGTACTCCTTCGGGTAATCCTTGTCTCCTACACCTGGAAGGGAACCAGGTCCTCAGAGGGACGTAACAAGGTACAAAAATACAGCAATGCCAAGTAAACAAAAAAAATTACAAGTGCAATGACAGGGTATTCTATCATAACCAAACAAGTGTGATACAGTTTAAAGACAATATTCGACGCGTGGGCTGTCCAAAATAAAACCGTAGCTCCGAACACGAAAACACACGGCACGTACCGCAGCTCCGGGTAAGGAGTCACACGGGTGGTACAACTACTCTAGATAAAGGATCACTACAAAAATAATATATATACATATATAAGCGCGTGCAGAGGAGCCCAAACGTCTAGTAATTGTCTTCCCCTTCCCAAGCGGTCAACGATTGTGCGCTGAACCTGAACCTCTAACTACAATCTTGACACACAGAAATAACTCAATAGACACGACCCTAAGGTCGTTCCAATCTCTGGTCATGATGTCAGTATCAGGATACAGGAATCTGGCACGATTACAGTATATGAGTGTGTCCTGGGGTGTCGATATACTCAGGTACGTACATCGAGTTGCTACGAAGCATCTAACAATTATTCTAGGACGTTCGACGAATGTCTGCACCCTGTTGTGATCCGGACGTGAAGTATCGTACGTCAATATTGATACGTGCACAATGTACATAAAGAACAACAATATCTGTAATCTGAAATACAGGATGGCAAGATACACTTACCTGCGTACGGCTGCTGATGACGGGGTCCCGGTACCGCGTCCAAGCCCTCAGGTCCCGCAGTACCTAGAGATGAGATTCAAACTAATAATCAATAATCTATTCCACGACAGATAGGGATGCGCCATACATCTACACCTAAACTCAGTCTCAAACACAAATAGTTAACTAATAATGCACAGTCCTCAATCTCTGCTCCTCGATCCGAATAATACCTATCTCAAATCAATCTCCTGTATAATATCATCAGACCCAATCCTCATTCTTACCATATTCATCAAGTGGTTCGGTAGTTCAGGTATGCCCATTCCTCAATAGTAATTACTTATTAAATATTAAGTCTTCCTCAACCATCATTACCATTTTACCCAAAATTACTGCTCATCCATACAAATTACCATGCACATAAATAAATATGTTAAACCCTAAATCTCAATGCCTATCATTCAAATACATTTTAATATACTGATGACGAATAAACCCTAAGTTCACCATTAAACCTTAATCTAAAGTCATTATATTCCACATTCACCTTAATCATCATTGGCCTTAGTCATCATTAACCTAAATCACATTCACCTTATTCAACATGAACATTAATCATCACTAGGAACACATAATTATTTATACTTCACCACAACTACACAATATTAATAAACACCAACCCTAGCTAATATTAACACATGAATAAATAAATAACATCCTATTAAAACAATATTAAAATTTGGAATATACACAAAGAGAGGGGGAGAAAGTCGACCTCTACGCGGCGAGGTTGCTGGTGACGGAGTACGGCCGGTGGAGGGTGGTCGTGGGGTGGTGCCGAGTGGTGGTAGTATAATGGTGGTGGTGAAGGTGATGGTGGGAGCTAAAGGTGGTGGTGGTGATGATGACAGGGAGGCTGGGGGTGGTCCGGAGTCACTGCGAGACTGGGTTGGCCGGATGGATAAGTCGGATGGAGGAGTGGCCGGACGGGATCTAATGGTGGTCTGTCGGCAGTGGGCGGGGGATGGCTGAGCCAGAGTGGGAGCTTCTGTGGACAGCTGCGGGGGGAGCTGCACCGGAGTCGCTGTGCCCGACTAGCACCGCGGAGCTGCACGGGTCAGCCGGCCGGAGCTGCACGGGTCAGCCGGCCGGAGCTGCACAGCGGGTCGGCTGCACAGTGGGTCGGATGAGGCTTTCGTCGGTCGGATGAGTGAGTAGCAGTAGGCGACCGGATTAGTCGGCCGGATGGAAGTCAGTTGGCCGGCCGGAGTAAACTCCCAGGAAGAAGAAAGGATGATGAAGAAGAAGAATGGAAGAAGAAGAAAAATATATAGAGAAAATATGGAGGAGGGAGGAGAGAGAGAGAGAGGGGGGTTTTCTAGGCTCCTTAGGATTAGGGCCTGCTTGGTTTGTTGTGAGAGTGATGTGATGGTTTTATAGGGAGGGGTGTATTGGATGGAGGGTAAAGATGTTCCCATTTAAAATAGAGGGCTAAGATTTAACATGAAGACTTGGTTTCTTCATGCAAAGGAAGGGGAGGGAAATATTGACTACGGTCAACACATGGTAAGCTCTCTATTTGGTCATGGCCAATAGGGTGAGGACACCTAAATTAATAAATTGTAACTAAGCCCCTTAAATTGGGGAAATTGTACGAATACATAAAATAATACAGAAAATTATGGAAAAAAATTGTGTTTGGTGATTTGCATGGTGAGAGGGTATTGTGTGTGAGGCATGGGTTTAATTAAATGGGAATTGGGATTAATTGGGGGATTAAAATAGGATTAGACAAAATTGGTATCCCCGATTTAAATAGAATTAAAGTGTCCCGCACTTTTAAATTAAATGGGGGCACTTGGGGTCAAAATTCGGAAATGACATAAGGTCAAAAATGGTGGGGGCTTGGAGTCAGTCTTGGACCCTTTAATTGGTCCGGCTCAACGGGTTAAGTTGGTATCTCAAAATTTAGGGTAACGACACAGGTGTTCGACACGGAATTAAATATGGATTTTAGGATACGGGAAGTTGTGCAATTAATTTAGGGCACAACGGATTTGATTTTGAGTGACGAAAAAGTCCAGTGCCTAAATTGGCGAGTCAAGTCAGAAGTACAATAGTCCGATGGAATTTATGGGCTGATATTGGGCTCCGAATAAAATAGCAACGGTAGGGCGCGCCAAGGGTTCAATTAAATAAAATAAAATAACTAACAACACTACTCTAAACCTCAACATCTGCTGCGAATCCAAAATTTTCCAAGACCTGACTATCTATAGAATTAATCGAGGGGGTTTACATTCTTCCCAACTTAGAAAAATTTCATCCCCGAAATTAAAAGTAAAGCACGATAATAGCTAAGAGAATTTAAAAATAATTAGTATTCAAATCCCTTACGTAAAATCGTACCTTGCTCCTCAAATAAGTACGGGAACCGCTGCCGAATAGAATCCTCGTGCTCCCAAGTAGACTCGCCTAGTGAATGGTGCTTCCATGCCACTCTGACCAGTCGAATAGTCTACCCTCTCAAAGTCTTCTCGCTGTGATTGAGGATCTCAACTGGCTGCTCTACGTAAGACAGACTAGGCCAGACTGTAATCTTCGAATGATCAAGCACGTGGCTAGGGTCTGCGATATATCTCCTCAACTGTGATACATAAAACAGGTCATGCACTCCTTCTAATGATGGAGGCAATGCAAGATGGTAAGCCACTTCGCCAACTCGTTCTAAAATGTCAAAAGGCCCGATGTACCTCGGACTTAGCTTGCCTCTGCCTCCGAATCTGGTGGTAGCACGAGTGGGCGATATCCTCAAAAATACATGGTCACCCTCCTTGAACTCTAATGGTTTATGGTGTGCATCTGCCCAATATTTTTGTCTGTCATGTGCTGCACGCAGGTGGCTCTGAATCTGCTTGACCTTCTCCACTGTCTGGGTCACCAACTCTGGACCAAGTATCTGACGCTCTCCCACGTTACTCCAACAAACTGGCAACCTACATTTCTTGTCATGTAGTGCCTCATAAGGTGCCATCTGTATGCTAGATTGGTAGCTGTTATTGTAGGAGAATTCCACCAAGTGTAGGTGGTCCTCCCAAGATCCTCCAAAATCAATCATGCACGCTCTCAACATATCCTCTAATATCTGTATTGTGCACTCTGACTGTCCATCAGTCTGGGGATGGTATACAGTACTGAACTTGAGGCGAGTTCCTAGGCTCTCCTGCATACTCCGCCAAAAATACAACGTGAATCTGGAATCATGATCCGATACGATGCTGATAGGCACTCCATGTAATCGTACTATCTGTCTCATATATATGTCAGCTAATATCTCTGTAGACTGCCCAATTCTGAAGGGCAAGAAATGTGCAGACTTGGTGAGTCTGTCTACGACAACCCAAACTGTATCCTTCCCGCTAAGGCTCCACGGGAATCCTATGACGAAGTCCATGGTAATGTGTTCCCACTTCTACTCGGGAATAGGAAGCGGCTGCAATAATCCTGTATTCCTCTGATGTTCAGCTTTGACTTACTGACAAACTAAATATTTTGCTACGAATCTTGTAAATCTCTCTCTTCATCCCATGTCACCAGAAATATTGCCTCAAGTCTCGGTACATCTTCGTACCCCTGGGATGAATGGAATAAATCGAACTATGTGCCTCGGTCATCAACTCTTGGCGTAGCTCGCCACTCGGAACATATAGGCAATCTCCATACCTTAACGTTCTGTCTTCATGAATCCTGAGTCTCGTCTGTATGCCGGCCTCTGTCCTCTCTTATAGACGTCAAAACCTCGTATCTGTAGGCAGGGCTGCCTTGATCCTCTCAATCAGTGTAGACTGAACCTCGAGACTGGTTATCTGTCCATCCATGCCTGGCAATACCATCTCAATCCCAAGCTCCTGGAGATCCTCCAACAATTGTCGTTGAGTCATCAAAAAGTATGCTATGGGCTTCCTACTTAAGGCATCTGCTACAACATTCGCCTTGCCAGGGTGGTACTGTAACTCAATATCATAATCTGTTATCAACTCTAGCCAGCGTCTCTGCCTCATGTTAAGCTCCTTCTGCATGTAGACATACTTTAGACTTTTATGATCTGTGTAAATCTCAATACGCTCACCATAAAGGTAGTGTCTCCATAGCTTTAGTACAAATATCACTGCAGCTAGCTCCAAATCGTGCGTCGGATAGTTCTTCTCATGAACTCTCAGCTGTCTCGATGTGTAGGCTATCACCTTGCCGTGTTGTATCAGTACATATCCTAATCCGCTCCCTGACGCATCACTGTACAATACAAATCCTCATGATCCTGAAGATAGTATCAGAATCGGTATTGATGTCAGACGCTTTTTTAGCTCATCGAAAGTTGCTTGACACTCGTCGGTCTAGATAAACTCCTCGCCTTTACGCGTCAGTCGAGTCATAGGTGCAGCTATCCTCGAGAAGGTTTCCACGAACCTCCGATAATATCCGGCAAGTCCGAGGAAACTCCTAACCTCTGTGACAGACATAGGGGTAGGCCATGTCTCAACTGCAGCTATCTTCTCCGGGTCAACTGATAGTCCATCTCCGGTGATTATGTGTCCCAGAAATGGTACTCTATCCATGCAGAAACATTTGTTGAGTTTAGCGTACAGCCTCTCATGTCTCAGCGTCTCCAACATGATCCTGAGATGCCTCTCATGCTCCTCCTGGCTCTTGGAATATATCAAGATGTCGTCTATAAATACCACCACGAACTTATCCAAGTACTGGTGGAAGACATTGTTCATCAAACACATAAATACCGCTGGCACATTGGTTAAACCAAACGGCATAACTAAAAACTTATAGTGGCCATACTTCGTCCGAAAGGCCGTCTTCTGGATGTCCTCTCTCCGTACCTTGATCTGATGATAACCGAATCTGAGATCGATCTTTGAGAATACACATGCATCGCTAAGTTGATCAAATAAATCATCGATGTGCGGTAGTGGATACTTGTTCTTTATCGTTACAACATTTAGCGTCCTGTAATCGATACACAAGCGTACCGTCCCATCCTTCTTTGGTACAAACAGAATGGGTGCTCCCCATGGAGATACACTAGCCCGTATGAAACCCTTATCTAAGAGATCATCTACTTGGACTTTCAGCTCAACCAACTCTTTCGGTGCTAGTCTGTAAATGGGGGAAATAACTGGCTCGGCTACTGGAATCAATTCTATAGTGAACTCAATCTCTCTATCAGGTGGCAGTCCTGGGAGATCCTCTGGGAACACATCCTCAAAATCTGTTATAAAGTGAGGGTACATCGATTCACCTTCTGCAATGTGTGTCGCTAGGGTAGGTTGGACACCATGCTCTCGGGCTCCCCGAAGAAACCCAAACTCTGGGTGATCTGGGGGTCTAAAGATGACACAACCACGATGGCAATCTAGCGTTGCATGGTATTAGCTCAATCAATCCATGCCTAGCACAATGTCATAGTCCGGCATAAAGAAAACCAGAAATCGGGCACGCATCTCTCGCCCACAGACAACTACTGAACACGATCTACAAGTGTCACTAACAGGTACTATTCCACCTCCCGTAAGGATCCTCTTGACCTTTGGAAGGGGTACGGTGGCTATTCTATGGGTAGCCACGAAACTAGCATCTATAAAAGAGTATGTGGCACCAGAATCAAATAGGACTAAAGCTGGTAATGAAGCTCCTAAGATAGTACCTGCGATCACTTCTCCGGCTGTTTCCGCTTCCTCTATAGTCATAGCATAGGCCTGACCATATCTCGGTGCCGATGCCCTCGGCTGTTGCTGTTGAGCCTGCTGGAAACGATCTACCTGTGGGGCCAAGGGTGGTCTCCTCTGATTTCCCCCTGGTGCTGGTGGTCGCTGTGCTCCAGCTCCTACGTAAGGCGGCCTCGGTCCAGGAGGCTGCTGATAAGGCCTCGGTGCTGGCAGGGCTGGCCGATGAACCATCTGTGCTGGAGCCCTCTGGTCTAGGCAATCTCAGACTGCATGTTGGTCTGACCCACATCTCAAACAAGTGCCCAGCATCCATCGACAGTCCCTCAATAAATGTCCCTTCTTGCTGCAGTAATGGCATATGGGAATAACAGCTCCCTGCTGTGGTGCTGCCCTTTGCTGCTGCTGATGTACTAGAGGACGCTTCGTAGGTCCTCCCTGCGGGGCTCTGACTGCTGATGATGACGCATAGGAGCGCTTCTGGCTGGCCTCAATCTTGTTGATGTGGTCCTGGCATCGTGTTGCAAGTAATACCTCAGAGTATGAGGTAGGAGCTATGGACCCGATAAGCCTCTGGGTCTCGAAACTCAGGCCTTCATAAAACTTCTCGGCCTTCGCCTCCTCAGTGGGGATCAGGTACGGTACAAACCTGCTCAGGCGGAGGAACTCAGCATTGTATTCCTCTACAGTCCTACTCCCCTGCCTGAGGTTCTGAAATCTGTCCTGAAGCTCTGCTCGGGCAGTAGAGGGTATATATATCTCCTGGAAGAGCCTAGAGAACTCTTCCCATGTGGCACGATATGGTCCCAAATGCTGCTCCTCGGAAAGCCACTAGTGATGCGCGTTGCCAGTGAGCTGCATCCTGATGGCCGTCATCCATCGGTGTCGGGGGAGGTCGGTAGCCTCCAGTTGGTGCTGAATGCTGGTGAGCCAAGCGTGGACCTCTGTCGGCTCCTTTGTGCCCGGAAAAGGTTGCGGCATCAAACGACGGAAGTCTATGACAGACCCCCGCGTCGGCTGATATGCTGGTGGTGCTGCCTGCCCCAAGGCTGTCACGATGCTCTCTCTCAGGGTCTCAGCCTGGCGCTATTGGGCCTGCTGCTGAACCTGCTGCTGGACCTGCTGCTGGGCCTACATTATCGCATACATCATCTGGAATATCTGTATTCCATCTATCGGTTGCCCTGTGGGGAATGGCATAAAGGGCATCTGGGGTGGGAATGGTGGAGGAGGTGGTAGCTGCTGCTCCTCCTGACTCGGGATCCTCTGATCCTCAGGTCCTGCCTGATGCGAAGTCTGATGCCCATATGAAGGCACCTCGGGCTGTCCTGATGACTGCCCCATGGGGTCTGGAGTCAGCAGAAGGACCTCCTCCAGTTCCGGTTCCCCGAAGGATCCTACGTCTCGGAGAACATCGCCAGGCTGTGCGACGCATCCACTACAGAGATTCATAACTCTGAAAAGAAGTCATGACTGCGATCAGCGTTGAGGGAAAATAAACAAGATGCAATTTGGTAAAGGATATCGAGATAGAGGTGTCATGTAAAGGTTTCAAACTTTGCAGATGAGATTTCTAACTCTATTCCTAATTTGCAGGCTCGCTTAGCACAGTCAGGTGACCAAGACGATTTAAATCGGACCTGCATGGGCCACCACAAAAACCTTATCATGCCCCAGTTCAATGGATAAGGAACCGAGACACATGGCAATGGCCAGCAGCGTACTTCGGTGGGCATTCCAATCTAATGGGCCCGTCGGAGTACACTAAAGCTGTAAAGTACAATGAATAACCCGTCACATAACACACATATACTCAATCAAAATCTTATCCACAGGCAGCAATATAAGAGCACAATAGAGGTATGTACAACAACTAATGTGCAGAAAGGAAATATCCAAGATAATATCAAGTACAAATACTAGAGTAGTCACACGGGAACAAACCCGCTAGTATAAATATACTGGAATAAAAGTAAGCAATAAGATAACTTGGAACGGCATCAGGTAACTAGGTAATGATGCCGTCCCAAGGAAAGAGTCACTACCAGCGATCAGGCGAACTCCTCAGGGATGACCTCGTCCTCGGCAGTGAGTACAACTGCTGGATATGTGCCCGGACCGTACTCCTTCGGGTAATCCTCGTCTCCTACACCTGGAAGGGAACCAGGTCCTCAGAGGGACGTAACAAGGTACAAAAATACAGCAATGCCAAGTAAACAGAAAAAATTACAAGTGCAACGACAGGGTATTCTATTATAACCAAACAAGTGTGACACAGTTTAAAGACAATGTTCGACGCGTGGGCTGTCCAAAATAAAACCGTAGCTCCAATCACGAAAACACACGGCACGTACTGCAACTCCGGGCAAGGAGACACGGTTGGTACAACTACTCTAGATAAAGGATCACTACAGAAATAGTATATATACATATATAAGCGCGTGCAGAGGAGCCCAAACGTCTAGTAACTGTCTTTCCCTTCCCAAGCGGTCAACAATTGTGCGCTGAACCTGAACCTCTAACTACAGTCTCGACACACAGAAATAACTCAACAGACGCGACCCTAAGGTCGTCCCAGTCTCTGGTCATGATGTCAGTATCAGGATACAGGAATCTGGCACGATCGCAGTGTATGAGTGTGTCTTGGGGTATCAATATACTCAGATACGTACATCGAGTTGCTACGAAGCATCTAACAATTATTCTAGGACGTTCGACGAATGTCTGTACCCGGTTGTGATCCGAACGCGAAGTATCGTACGTCAACATAGGTACGTGCACAATGTACATAAAGAACAACAATATATGTAATCTGAAATACAGGATGGCAAGGTACACTTGCCTGCGTGCGGCTGCTGATGACGGGGTCCCGGTACCGCGTCCAAGCCCTCAGGTCCCGCAGTACCAAGAGATAAGATTTAAACCAATAATCAATAATCTATTCCACGACATATAGGGATGCGCCACACATCTACACCTAAACTCAGTCTCAAACACGAATAGTTAACTAATAATGCACAGTCCTCAATCTCTGCTCCTCGATCCGAATAATACCTATCTCAAATCAATTTCCTGTATAATATCATCAGACCCAATCCTCATTCTTACCATATTCATCACGTGGTTCGGTAGTTCAGGTATGCCCATTCCTCGACAGTAATTACTTATTAAATATTAAGTCTTCCTCAACCATCATTACTATTTCACCCAAAATTACTGCTCATTCATACAAATTACTATGCACATAAATAAATATATTAAACCTTAAATCTCAATGTCTATCATTCAAATACATTTTAATATACTGATGACGAATAAACCCCAAGTTTACCATTAAACCTTAATCTCAAGTCATTATATTCCACATTCACCTTAATCATCATTGGCCTTAGTCATCATTAACCTAAATCATATTCACCTTATTCAACATGAACATTAATCATCACTAGGAACACATGATTATTTATACTTTACCACAACTACACAATATTAATAAACACCAACCCTAGCTAATATTAACACATGAATAAATAAATAACATCCTATTAAAACAATATTAAAATTTGGAATATACACAAAGAGAGGGGGAGAAAGTCGACCTCTACGCGGCAAGTTTGCTTGTGACGGAGTACGGCCGGTGGAGGGTGGCCGTGGGGTGGTGTCGAGTGGTGGTAGTATAATGGTGGTGGTGAAGGTGATGGTGGGAGCTAAGGGTGGTGGTGGTGATGATGACAGGGAGGCTGGGGGTGGTCCGAAGCCGCTGTGGGACTGGGTTGGCCGGATGGATAAGTCGGATGGAGGAGTAGCCGGACGGGATCTAATGGTGGTCTGTCAGCAGTGGGCGGGGGATAGCTGAGCCGGAGTGGGAGCTGCTGTGGACAGCTGCGGGGGGAGTTGCACCGGAGTCGCTGTGCACGACTGGCCAGAACGGGGGGGGAATGGCTGTACCGCAGAGCTGCGCGGGTCAGCCGGCCGGAGCTGCACAGCGATTCGGCTGCACAGTGGGTCGGATGAGGCTTCCGTCGGTCGGATGAGTGAGTAGCAGTAGGCGGTCGGATCAGTCGGCCGGATGGAAGTCAGTCGGCCGGCTGGAGTAAACTCCCAAGAAGAAGAAAGGATGAAGAAGAAGAAGAAGAAGAAGAATGGAAGAAGAAGAAAAATATATGGAGAAAAAATAGAGGAGGGAGGAGAGAGAGAGAGGGGGGGTTTTCTAGGCTCCTTGGGATTAGGGCCTGCTTGGTTTGTTGTGAGGGTGATGTGATAGTTTTATAGGGAGGGGTGTGTTGGATGGAGGGTAGAGATGTTCCCATTAAAATAGAGGGCTAAGATTTAACATGAAGACTTGGTTTCTTCTTGCAAAGAAAGGGGGAGGGAAATATTGACTACGGTCAACACATGGTAAGCTCTCCATTTGGTCATGGCCAATAGGGTGAGGACACCTAAATTAATAAATTACAACTAAGCCCCTTAAATTTGGGAAATTGCACGAATATATAAAATGATGCAAAAAATTATGTAGAAAAATTGTGTTTGATGATTTGCATGGTGAGGGGGTATTGTGTGTGAGGCACGAGTTTAATTAAATGGACATTGGGATTAATTGGGGGATTAAAATAGGATTAGACAAAATTGGTATCCCCGATTTAAATAGAATTAAAGTGTCTTACGCTTTTAAATTAAATGGGGGCACTTGGGGTCAAAATTCGGAAATGACACAAAGGTCAAAAATGGTGGAGGCTTGTAGTCAGTCTTGGACCCTTTAGTTGGTCCGGCTCAACGGGTTTAGTTGGTATCTCAAAATTTAGGGTAACGACACAGGTGTCCGACACGGAATTAAATATGGATTTTAGGATATGGGAAGTTGTGCAATTAATTTAGGGCACAACGGATTTGATTTTGAGTGACGAAAAAGTCCAGTGCCTAAATTGGCGAGTCAAGTCAGAAGTATAATAGTTCGATGGAATTTATGGGCTGATATTGGGCTCCGAATAAAATAGCAATGGTAGGGCGTGCCAAGGGTTCAATTAAATAAAATAAAATAACTGACAACACTACTCTAAACCTCAACATCTGCTGCAAATCCAAAATTTTCCAAATCCAGACCTGACTATCTATAGAATTAATCAAGGGGGGTTACATATTAAGACTGTTTGTTCTAGGTTGGCAATTTGGTGTTCCTACAGATTTCTCCGACACAGGGCACGATTAGCTTTGGTAGGGGCGAAAAGCTTAGTCCATGATACATCGGACCTTTCGATATTCTTGCAAGGGTCGGTGCAGTGGCCTATAGACTGGACTTGCCGCCTGCTCTAGATGGAGTGCATGATATATTCTACGTATCGTAACTAAGAGGTACATGGCAGATCCTAGTCACATACTAGATCACTCGGAGATCGAGGTTGGACCGACTCTCAGTTATCCTGAACAGCCCGTAGAGATCTTGGATCGCAGAGAGAAGGTATTGCGGAACCAGACTATTCCTTTGGTTCGTGTTGCATGGAGACATCACTCTCCAGGCGAGTCAACCTGGGAAAAAGAGGACGAAATGCATGAGCAGTATCCGTATCTCTTCAAGACTTGAGGTATAATTCCTTGTTTGATTGTTTGTTCTTGTGCTAGTTTATTTTTAATTTCGAGGACAAAATTCTTTTAAGGAGGGTAGACTTGTCACTACCACATTCCAGAATAGGGGTATTTTTGTTTTTTTATTTATTTAATTTAATGTGTTAATATTGCATGATATTTATTTATATTTAATTATTGTGATTTTATTTGATTGATTGTACCTTACTGTTGCCTCAATAATTGGAGCACTACTCTAGCCATTGCCTTCCTACAAATTTTATAACCTTGTCCTAGACGTGCTAGCCTTCTATTTTGATCTTAGAGTGACTTATAACTATGCCCTTTTGTGTTTCATTTTAGTCGCACAATATTTGTTGCAAACAATTGTATTAAATTCTATATAAATCCAACTTTACATCTTTGTGCGTTCCAATCAAAATTGGAGACACAATCTCGACCCATTTTGTGCAACCCAAATTATGATAATATTCTATTCTGAGTTTTCTTCATTCACGATACTTGTGTCCCACCTAATTTTAACCCCATGTACTTTTAATTAAATTTAGAACACCAATTATATTAATTTTAACTAAATTAATCCAAAAATCCTACTTTGTGTAATTTTCTAATTGTTTGGCACTTTTATGCAAAAGTGCATTGAGGTGTCCATACCCCATTGGACCAAACACAAGAAGAAACCCTATTTTCCTTCATTGATTGGTCATGTGGTTTTTCCATAATTTTGGAGTGTGTAACACTCAACATCAACCCTCATTAAACCTTAACCCTCTATTTTGAAACAATGCATTCCTAGCCCTCCAAATATCCACATGAGAAGCAAAAAGCCCTTTTTCAAGGAGAATGTTGACCAGATCCAACCTTCTAGGTCAACCTCCAAACTATTCTCTACATATATATAACTTTTTCTTTTCTTTTCTTAAACCTAACCTAGTTGTAACCTCTCCCCCATCTCCTGTTTATCTTCTCCATTCTCCCGCTTTAGCCGACCGGAGCAGCCCGTGTGTCATGCCCCAGTCCCATAATATCGAAGGACTAGACCCGTGGTAATGGCCAGCAGCACACACCGATGGAAAAACCTAATTTAATGGATCCCTCGGGGCATACTTAAGCTGTATTACAACGATCAGGGTTTACTAATCTCATCCACAGAATGAATATATCAATATCAACAAAAGGAATATAAACATCAAACATCAAGTCATAAGTAATTAAATCGGGGAACAACCCGATAATCAATTCTGATACAATTGTTCATTTAAACAAGAATGTAAAGAATATCACAAACTGAGTATGGAAGAAACATATACTGAGGAAAATCCATGGCAATCACCTAGGCCTCGGTTCCTGGTTCTGCTCCACTGTATGCACATGATCCTGCTTCGGCTCCTGCTAATGCTCCTGTCCTGTAAACCTCAGAGTGGATCTTCTCTGCTAATCCTGGGGACATAATCCGGATCCAGGTCCTCAGGGGACATAGCAAGGTACAAAATAACTCAAGCCAAAATAATGCAGTACAGTAATAAATGAAGCAATAGGGCAAAATAAATAAACCAGCTAAGTGATATGCAAGTGAGAGTTTTATTCATACTTGGGCTGAGACTACTATAGGATCAGTGTCGGAGAAATCCATAGCAGTATTTTCTTGAAGGGCCAGAACTTGCGCCAAAGCTCTGTATCAGAGACTAAGACACCTCCAAATGATAATATTTATAAAATAATCAGCCTTTCATATGGTAATACTCTCCCCACCCAATGTAATCTCATATCTCATGTCCATAACATGCAAGATCAAAACTAATATAGCAAGTCAAAATAAATTCTAAGCATGTAAAAATGTATTTGTCATAAACCTGTATCCTATATAGAATCACCTTGAATATTTCAGGAAGATTCTGTCTCATGATTCGTGTCAGGTGTCCTGGGTATAACATACTTGATATGGCAAGTACGGGAATATAAAGGGTCACGAAATCCATCTCTAGTTGACCTTACACAACCCCGCGTATGGTGTTGGCACCCGACTATTAATCGAACGCTAAGTAAGTCACACGGTCCTAGGTTTAAGCATGTATAATAGATAAATAAGACAAGAAATTATGTAACAAGAACTGCAAGATTTGGCAAGGTACACTTGCTTGGGGTTCTAGCTCCAACTGTAGCCCTGACCTCAGTAGGAAATGCAGGGACTCCTCCGGTTGCTGAAATAGACATCACCATCAGATCCAAAAAATATCAATTAGCTAGAAATGCCTGTTCTTGAGTCCAATTTGGACACAAGGGCAAAAATAATATTTTTAGGTCAAGGCGGGGTCCACATGTGGGCCGCTTTGCACCGAATAACGTGTTAGAACCAAAGGTCTCTAAATCTGTCAAACTTAGTGTCAACAAGTTAGGAACGATGATATGAACCCAACAAAACTTCCAGAATTAGATTCTGATGAGCCGATCACAAAATCGCCCGTCAAGTGGAGCCGTGGGGCCCACGATACATGATTTTGTCAACGTTCTCAGAATCGAACCAAACTTGGGTCACAGGACCAGCATATTTCTATGAGTCCGATGGCGCAAGTTTTGTCTCGATTCGACGTGTATATACTAAGTTACAACATGATTTAGAATAGGTAGATACGGGTCATTGTCGTCGGATACGCGTTGATTCCGGTGTGCACGCACGTCCAAATCAATTTTTGCGAAATCCTGCACGTCCGTATCAATGACGCGCACGTATCGGTGAAGACCGCACACGACCAAGTCATCCCGTTTGGCGGGGCGTACTCAGTTTCGGGGTAAAACAGGGCATTGTTTTTTCTATTTTTGGATCGCGGTTCGCGATCACCACAGGACGCGACGCACCAAGCGGGTTGCACGGGCATCGAGAGGGTCATGCAGTCTACGCGTCACAACTGACGGAACGAAAAATGGAGCTACGAGGAGAGAGAATGGGTTACCTGAACAGGGCTCTAAAAAAATTGAGATTTCTCGTGTCCTCGTGTCGACTTGACACTGCTCTGTCCTGGCCGTGTCCTGGCTGAGTCGTGTCTGATCTAGGGTTCGCTGCTAGGGGCGTCGTTGGAGTCGGCTGGGCTCGCTGGAGGGAGGCGGCTCGGCCTAGGGCAGCTCTGGCCGGAGGCGGCTACGCCGGAGCTGCTGCGGGGACGAAGGGCACGGCGCTGGAGGAGAGGGAAGCGGTGGCTCCGGGGTTTTGCGGTGGGTGGCTGGATAGCTAGGGCTCCGAAGAGGGGTTCCGGAGGCGGCAAGGGGAGAGCAGGAGGAGGAGCTCGGGGTCTGAGGGGGTTCTGGCCGAAGGAACGACGGAAGGGGTCGTGGCTGAGCGGGGGTTGCATAGGCGGGTCGTCGGCGGGGCTGGGCGGAGGAGAGGGAGTCGTCGAGGTTGTTGGGGAGGCTGGGGACGACGACGAGGCAGCGGGGACGGGGATGTGGCGGTGGCTAGGGTTTTTAAAAGGGAGGAGGTAGAAGGTTACGGGAGAGAAAGAGGGAGGGACAACGTCGGTGGCGGGCGGTGGCTGAAACGATCGGGGGAAGGAGTGAAGTTTGGCGGGTTTGGGCGGTGACGGGTCGGGTCGGGTCGGGCGGATCCGGCCTGATCCGCTAAACAGAATTGCGGGTTCGGGTCTAGCGGGTTTTGGGTCGCTGGTTAGACCCGGATCCGACCCGCAGACTCAGGATTAGGTTTATTAAACCGGTCTGGGTTGGTTCGGTTTGGTTTATTTTAAATAAACCGGATTTATTTTAGGGTTTAATTTGGTTTAATTAAAACTTGGTTTTTAGGGCTTTAAAAATACTTTCGGGGTCCAATAAATTCCCAAAAAATTTCCCTTTGTCTAATTTTTCATTTTATACTAGAAAATATTATTTTCATAATATTTTAATATTATTTAACATCATTTAAAAATCATTTAAAATTAAAATACCTTAGTTTTAATAGAGAAAAATTTCAGAAAAATCCAGAAAAATTATGAAAATCTATTTTAAAAATTCCTGAAAAATCAGGGGGTTTACTCCGTGTCCGCCACCTCCCGCCATCTCCCTCTCCCAGTATACGCCTCCACCCTCATCCCCTCGCCGGAGCCTGCCATCTCGACCTCCGTCTACTCCTCTCACGATACCGCTGGACCTCTCCTCCCCATCCATCATCTTCACCGGACCACTGCCATCACCGCTGAAATGCCACTAACGCTGGACCCGACCTCTCGTCGACACCTCGACCGACTACACCCGCCTGACTTTATCCCGTCGATACCACCCATCCACTGGACCGTCGGAGCCGACAAAACAGCGCCTGAGATCGTATCGCGGCCATCTATCAGCCCCCTCGACTGAACGTTGCCACCATCTCGTCGACGCCGGAGACTTCACCATCCCCTCGACGACTCGTTGATAGCATACGCCTAAACCTAACCCCGCTGAACCGACAACTTACCTCGACTGGACCGGACCAAGCCTCGCCTGAACGACAGCAGCCTACCTCGACGTGGAACACCCCCCCGTTCATGTGCGCGCAGGTTCGAGTTGTTACTTTCATGTTGTGTATATATATACATATGATGGTGTTAGGATTTTAGCGTGTGTCGTCATGGCAAGTTCATTAGATATTGATTGCTAGATGTTATACAAGTAAACCAAACTCGTATGCGTATACGTACACGTATGAGTATTATAATCATATTGATATATATATATAAATATATGGATATATACATATAAGTAATTAAATACTAATACTAGTATGAATATATTTGTATATGTACTTTGAGACCCTAGTGTTAATTACGGACATCCCAAAATTACTTGACCATGTGACCCTGTGAATTATGAGATGTCTGCCTCATGTACACTGACGTACTGGCGAGACCTGTGTTGGTGATTGATTGCCTGATTGCACAACAATTGTAGATGTGACACACGTGCAGCTAGATGCACACTTGACCCTGTTAGATGACAAGCGTCACCCCTAGTATAGTCTCTGAGTTTATTGTGTACTATTGATTGTGTGTATGTTAGTGTATCGAATGATTTTGTATTATTATTAAATAATGTCTATAGGATTGTTGGATTATTCAGACAAGACCTCGGAAACAGTACATTGGTATTTCCAGCAGAGGACCAAAGGCGAGTACATTCTCTGACAGTTTTTATTATGTTGATTATCTCTATGATTCTAGTTGTATAGCGTACATGATTCTGACATTATGTATACACGAGTTGGCATCATCAAGACCTGTCACGAGGAGTCGTGATTGGGATCCATCGTGCTAGCTGGGGACGGGAAGATATTAGTAGATTATGTGATCATACCCAACTATACATGCACCATAGCTCACCCATACCTCACATCGGTGCAGCTTGACCATTACATGCCTCATAGCCTGTTATATATGATTAGCCTGACTATTGCTCGCATTATAGCTATCCGGATGGTTAGCCTGACCTTACATGAATCATAGCTAGTCATACATAGCAAGCCTGATTAGTCCCAAGCCGATCACATGATATGCTAATGTTTTACACACTTAGCTAGATATTCTATACATGTATTTCCATATCATAGTTCTAGCATTTCCTTATATTCTAGTTATTGTTCTAGTATTCACTTATATTTCAGTTTATTGTTCTAGCATGCACTTGTATTTATGTTTATTGCTAGTTGTACCATTGATGATGACATATGCTCCAGTATTTCTATTTCCAGTATTTTATTATCTCCAGTATTTCTTATTGCCAGTATTTATATCCATCTTGTATTTCTTTATACTGTATTATAGTTTTTTATCAATATACATGGAACTGTTGTTAGTGCGTGTACTTTGCTCCAATCCTAACTGGATATTTTTTCTAGAGGATCTTGAGGATTTCTGTCCTACACATTATGGACCAGGTATAGACACAGACTACACACCAGAGATATTAGAGGAGTCTATTCCATTAGAGGAGACACTACCTGCAGCTGTTTAGACAGCATTTATCTTATGCATTTGAGACTTATTTTGAGGTTATTTTAGTTATGTTGAGACTTATGTGGAGTTTAATTTGAGACTTGTGGAGACTTATTATATTGGACAGCTAGACTGTGGTTTATCTCTATTTTGAGATATTGTGTTTGACTATGTCATTCTTTCTTATCTTTTATCATGCCATTTATATTCTTATAGCTATTGTGATTGAGTATACATTATGAGATGTTGAGAGATATTTATTACATTATACTCTTTATGGAGTTGATATCATTGACAGGTTGTAAGTTATGTTTAGTATATTATTGAGACCTAGACATCGTTCTATCGCCGATGCTGCAGCGTAGGCTGGATGTACCCATGACTCATGCCCAAATTTTGGATACGGGTTATGACAAGATACACACATTAGAGTCCGTAGTATCCAGAGGAGCCACGGATCCAATGACTTCCTTTATTCAGATACCATATTCTTCGGAGCGATACGGACATATATATTTATAGATACCTCATTCTTTGGAATGATGGACATTACATGTACAGATATCATGCTCTTTGGAGTGTTGGGCGTTATGCCTACACCTACCCATACGTACCAAGGTTGTCCTCACATTGCATTCACTTAGATTGTTAGCACACCCCTTTATTTTATTCCGTATTTATATATGGCATATATTCTTGTATCTTGTTACGTCCCTCTGAGGACCTGGTTCTCTTCTAGATTTGGACGAGGCATACTATCATACTGTGTACGGGCCCGGGAAGGAAACGAGGTACGCGTCCGAGGAGGAGCTTGAGGTGCTACCATCATAGTTCCTTTGATCACTGGTAGGCCTTCCGTCTAGGGCTGGAGCATCCTTATCTAGTTATCCTATGCTCTAGTCGTACTCTCTTATCTGTCCTTTCGTACTCTTATTTCATCATTGTGGTGGGTTTGTTCCTATCAGACATATTTGGATTATACTATGACATTCAGACTTCACATTTATTTTTCAGTATTTATTTCAGTACTTTTTCTTTATATTATGGATGAGATTAGACATTGCCTGCTGTATATTAGCATATTAGACTTGTTAGTATTTTAGGACAGCGTAGTACGCTTCGTCGGGTCCATTAATTGGGTAATCCCACGGAGTTGTATTAGCTGGCCATTGCCACGTGGCCTGGTTCCGTCTATTTTGGGACTGGGGCATGACAGTTGAATAGCCTAACTCATGTGGCAGTACACCGTGCGATAAAAGAGAAAACACGGCGAGACTTACCAACTTACCGTTTGTTCTTCCCTGTCCAAGGCAAACATAGTTATTTCAAGCACAAGCATATATATATATATATATATATATATATAGATATATTAAATCAAGGGGCAATAACATGTGTAAATACGAGTATCGTGAGCGAGGTTATGTTTCGGGTGCACGATTTACATGAATTATAAGACATTTGCAGAAAATGTTAAAGTGTTCCATATGTACAAGTTATCCTCAAGATCGTTCAAGTATTTCAGATATTCTTGATGCGATGCAATGACTCGCACGCGGATTGCCACTAAGTGAGGATGACTTATCTATATGAACAGGAGGTCGCTGGCATAGCCATAAAAGGATGAGTTATAGTCTCGGGGCGGTTAGATGCATGAGGTCAGGAGTCGCTACATGTCACCTTCACCCAGAACGGTATGGAGTGCGACGCAAGACCAAGGGATCGTTCACTCTATGCCGCCCACAAACAGGCGACTATCAAAAAAGTTTCGTCCGAATCAGATCGGTCCCAGTGCCCTGACGACCGTCCGCAGGAACTTGAACAATCAATACCTTGTGCACAAGTTGTCCGCGACATGGAAGTCTTGGGTCATTCCAATTTCACACAACTTGACATGATAATCCTTGATTCTTGTTCTAAACCGAGCAATTTGCTCAATGAGCTGTGATTCTTTGCTTGACATGATTCTCGTTCAGAGATAAACTTGATATGATTATCATTCAGACATAAACTTGACATGATTACAGTTCAGTGTTCAACTTGCCTTAATACATTCCCCTGGTGCGGGGACTGCCTTAGCGACCTAACGGTTCCGGATACTTGCAGGTTCATTTGCACAGAAGAGCTATTTGATAGTCTTCTGGTTAACTCGGATGCATGCACGATATACGATAGTGTTACTTGACTGTGGCATAATTTGTGTTACAAGCACTGGATCGAGGCAACATTACAAGTTAACTTATAAGCAGGCAAGCATGCATTCATACGAAAACTCAAGCATTTGGCTCAGGCCCGAAGGTAAGACGAGAAGTGAAACCGTAAAGGGACTTTCCAAGCAACATAATCTAGGGTCATGCAGTGTAGTAAATGAATAGTGCACTACAGAGTATACCAATATCATTCTACTCGAGGCATAGCGGAGTCTAGTTGCACAAGGCAAAGGTAGCATGCGAGGGTCTAATTATAAGCAATATTTCATTTTTATGTTCTAACACAAGCAATACAAGTTGAGATTATTCCCTTCGCTAGGTGCGTTGTATTCTTATTAGCATGCAGGGGATGATTCACCTAGCGACTAGCATGAAACATCCATATTTTAAGTGTGTTGGCTAAGAAAAGACAAGTTCATCGTAGCCACCCACCTTAGCGATGATTCGCCTCGGTCGAGCGATACTCCGAACGAGCCTATGAAAGCCTAAGCCGAAAATCCTGTAGGGACAAGTCGGAAAATCCTTTTACCTCAAACGAGTATTCTCGCTGAAGCAAAACGGGTCAGGATGTTACACTTTTGCAGTTTGAATCGGCAGTCCACTTGTGCAGAACGGGTCGTTACATTATTCACCATTCAGAAAAGTCTTGTCCTCGAGACATCCGGAGCGCAGGCCGTTCTATCGCATTATAGAATCTTATCCCAAGCGTAGCAATTGGTACCACTAGATCCAATTTTGAACACAATCTCCTACTCGTTCCTTACGCCGTGTTGCGTGTATGTTGAGTCGGTCTCATTTGCGCCTTAGCGCGGGATATGTTGCTTAACGCAAGGTCCGTTTCAATTCATCTGAATGATGATTTAAAGCTGAGGCAACTTATACAAGTCGTTATACTTGTTATACGGATATTCACTTGCACTAGCATCGAGATCAACATATCGCGAGTCTGGATTGTGCACATATTCAAAGTGCCCCTCAAACATATGCATGTCAACCAAGTTACCGATAGCAAAGTCTTAGCACTCAAGTTTTACATCTTATTGAGTCTTGGATCGTGCACACGTTCAAGACATCCCTCAAACATATGCAGTCAACCAAACTTAAAGATAGTAAAAATTGGACAAGCTACTTGCAAAAATCTCAAGGGTTCTCGTTTTGTGAATTACAAGGTTTCTTCCGATAGGGCCAATCCAAGCCATTTTGTATTCCAACCAAACCAAGTATTTGCACTACCGTTAAGTACGATCTATTCGATACCGACTAGCATTTATCCGTTCGGGTCAAACATAGTACACGTTACCGTTTCCAGTCTAACCCTAAGTCTTGTTGTCCCAGTTCTATAGCTTGTTCAAGCAATATGATAAAGTCGGTAACACGGTTTTTATTCACTCAGTACAGGGTCGTCTGCCTAATTACTAGGTCAGCTCACAAGATCATAGGTACAAGTTTAAGCACGCAATTCATCGTGCAAATTCGTCGCACGATGCTCGTCCTAATTTCCTAGGATCAAACCATTGTTTATTTGCATGGGGTATTCTATCCAAGCTCGTTTTACTCAAATTTCTAAACATCGAGCACAGATTTTCCTACTCTCATAGCACGTTCGTTTGTACAAGGTTCGAGTTCGTTCAGTAAAATTCTCGATATATCCAAGTTGCAGGACAAGCCTAGTGATTTGCATAGTCTCTCTCTCCAAATATGTTTTGATAGAATCCCTATCCATTCCAAGTCCACCAAGCCAAGATTTGATTCTAAACCTTAGATTATAATTTTAATTCGTCCAACCTGATTAACGTATTCGTTCAGCGGACCAGCTATTAATGCTCTCAGGAAAGCTGCACATAGCCATCAAGTTCTACAAGACAGGCGCAGTGTCACCACAGTGCAAAGATAACCTTCGCCATGCAGAGGCAAATATGCCTCTACAACTTGATTGTGCTTCAGTTCTCAGCGCATGATTCAGGTGAGTGCCCAGAGACAACCTTACCCATGCTACCAAGATAGAACCCTCGCCGTCAACATATCCTCAGGATGAAGCCCTTCAGAAATAATTATGCGTGTTGGGCTAAATGATTTGTACAGTACCAAGAGTGGTTTAAACAAGTGGTGCCAAGAGAGCGTCCAAAGTTACCGAAGAAAGAAGAAAGAAGAGTACAAGTCCTACTCCTCACCTTCGCCGACGATGGAAGCGTGGTCGACCATCAGAGGGAGAGGGTCAAAAAAACTGCTCTACTGACTTCCCTGTGCCCTACTTCAACAGAGACATTGTGAGAGAGAGAAACATACTATTCTCTTCCTTCCTCTCTCTCTATTTATAGCAAGGAAGCCATTAATGGCTCACGAATGGCTAGGCACTGAAATTGCGGGATGAATCTAGCAGTCAACGGATGAATCTCTGCCTTGGTTTGATGCGCCCAGTGGTCCTATGCGCCAAGTAGCTATCTGTGCCTGGCTAAGTGACTTTCTCCTTGCGCCCAACAGTCAACTGCACCAAACAACTTACTGCGTCGAAAAAATACTCCGTTGCGCCAAACATAAGGGGGCTGCAAATATGTGCCAAAGTAATTCCTGCAGTTATATCCTCCATGCTTCTGTTCAAAGTATTTCGAACTTTAAAACTTACAAAGTTTAAATTCAGAAACTTTGAAGGGAGTCTTATAGAATCATGGAAAATCTACACTATGAGCCTCAGTAACCCAGCTCTATGTGCCTCATTGACTCAGCTCCATGCGCCTCAGTGACCCAGCTCCATGCGCCTCAGGGATCCAGCTTCGTGCGCTTCAGTGTCCTCGCTCTATGCACCAACCATTCAAAAAGTATCTATTGTGTCTGTAGTGCCATGCGCCACTATGCTTCTTAATATGCCCCTGCAGTGTCATGCGCCACTACCCCTTTAGTGCTCTTTATGCACCAAATGGAAGTATTCCCAAGGTGCAAATACAGCTATCCAAATTAGGGCATGACATGTGTCTTGAGTATTATGGGCATCAGCTACTCCAGATCTTGACTTGACACATGGCAGCCTTAACGCAGTATGCGCCAGCAGTGCCATGCGCCAACATACAGCCTGCGTAAATGCGCCTATGTAAGGCCTTCCTAAGACTATAAATAGTGGGCTTCTCCCACATACAAGCAGCGACAGCCACACGTAAAAGAGACATACGTAGAGGCAGCGACCACACGAGGAAGAGGAGGAAAAGGAGACAAAAGCGCCATTTGAGGCCTCGCCAATCTCTTTGGTCCCGGATCATCAACGGAGTAAAGGAGTCATTGCAGTGCTCAATCTCCAACGTCATACTTGCCAGATCTTTCTTTTTTGTACTTAGATCCTCTTGTATAGAGATTCTCTTGTACTCTTTGTCAATTCGTAATAAATAAGAATTTTACACCCTCCACCCAAAAACTTATTTTTGCTACGTCGACAAAACCAACTGGCAATTGTAGTGGAGCAGTTCCTATAATGTATTTTCCCTTTTTTTGCAACCACAAGACCTTAGTGGAAGAGAAAGCCAGCCATTTGTGTTTTGAACTATTATGTATTACAAGATATCTATTAATTAGTTGACCTCGGTTGAATTTGGGTTGTTTTTATGTGTTTGTTATTGTTAGTATAGGGAAAAAAGACGTTATAATCAAAGCAGAAGTATTGGTATGAATGATGTGGAAATTTAATTACAATAAGCAAAGCAGTGAGACAAACTAAACAATTACCTGAGATAAACAAAATAATTACCAATACCACTTAATTTAGTTTTCAAATACCCCCAAAGCAACACAATGGAATTGATGTTTTAACTGCTCTTTCTAGTTTTCCTTCTATTTGTTTCCCAAATAGGCTTCTTGTAAGTATCCACATTCTAAGATAGTTCTTGTATAACATGTATCTCGGGGTGCAATGCCTAGTTGACACATGTTACGATGTGGTATGTTCTGCCAACTAGCCCTCGCATGGGCCCACCTGCTACCACTTGGTATGGCTGAGAGAGACATTGAGAAAAAGCGTTGTGTGTGTGTCTATATATATATATATATATATATATATATATATATATAGTGCATCAAATGCTTAAAGTTGTAAATGATTGCCATTTGCATATATGGTACATCATGACATGAAGCCTAAGGTAGAACATCAAAAAAACACTTCACAAAAAGCCAAAACCATCTTATATTGCCATGATATGAATTAATTCATACAATTCTTAAGTGAAGATGCAACTAGATAACTGAATCTTTATAAAATGACTGTATTGCTTCAACGTGTTATGAATCTTGATTTTGAAGGGTAAAGTAATAACAGTATCAGCTTTTTTTTTCTTTTTAATTTTGGACATCCTTACTAAGCCAATGCTGCCATTGGCAGTAATCTGAAACTTCTAAGTACGGATTTAAGCTTCTATTTCTAATAATGTGTGTGTGTGTGTGTGTGTAGTTCAAATTAAGAAGAATACTGAATTCTGTGTCGGCCATGAATTTGAGGATGTTTGAGGCAGACTGGTGGGTTGTTTTGCTGCTCTTTGTCAAGATAATATGAATGCACTAAAGTTGTCTCTATCAGGACAAACAGTTTCAGCAGCTACGTTTTCAACTTGATCTTATATTTATGACTTGTTTTTATTTTTTAATCACTTCATACATTATATTACATGTGAATTTAAGAATAATGGTGTCTTTGTTATCCATCATTTTTATATTCTTTTTTTAGATAAGATCAGTCTTTAATGACCATCCCTGTCTTGGCTCAATTAATTAATATTTTTGGCTAAGCCGGGATTCAAACCCATGCCCATTCATTTCTTCCATTGTCAGTGTTACCACTAGACCACCCGCTCGGTGGTATCCTTTTCATATTCTTATGTTCTGATCTTTTTAGAATTGCCTCCGGCTAGGGAAGCCTTGCATTTCTTGGACTTGCAAGCAATATGCTTGTATTATATGGATCTTCGATTTTATTATACATGAAAATATATAGAAAATTGTCGGACTAAAACCACAATAAGCACATGACTTTACAAGTTTATAGATGATCAAAATATTTGATTTTTCTTTAGGAATTCAGAACTTATCAATTAATATACAGTTAAATCTCTTTTCAGACTCTCTGTTATGTTGCAAATGTATACCAGACAAAGAAATATACATTTCTGGTGTCAATTTGTCTATAGTAGTAGGAAAGTTTTTTAGTATCTGATAAAGAGTTGTATTTGATACATTATTTCTTGGAAATTAACTACTTCTATGATTTTCAGCCAAATTAATGCCTTTGAAGTTAATCCCTTGTTTTTGACTTCATATTGTGTATTATTACATGAGCTACTATATTAGTTGTTCGCCAATTTAAAGGGTTTTATTATCAACTCTGAAACCATGGCCTGCACATATGGATATGAATCTCCATTCTTCTATTAGTTTTGATATCATATTTTCGAGTATGATAAGCTAGAGATGGGTTTGGATCTTCTAGTGCACCAAATTGACACAGAAGCTCTATACTGCAAGACATGGAAATGAAATGGTATTGTTCTATAGAGTAAGTAACTAATTACTTGTAACTATGATAGACTTCATATTCTCTACAATTGTTTATTAACCAAGAAATACATAACTGGTGTTGCAAAACTATTTTTTTCATGAATGTCATTTGGTTTGGATCTTTTTTTAGCACTGTAGTTTAATTATTTTAATACAAATATTAAGCTTGTTTGCACAAATATTATGCATCTTAGTAGTTAGTATAGATTTTTTTTGTTTCTTCACATATTTGATGGTTTCTTTTTTTACTTCCATCACGCAGACTATACATATGTTCTGTTCAAAAATTATGAAGACATATTTGCTTCTAGTAGCAAGCAACTATGTACTGGAGGAAACACAACTGCACAAGATTGCTTTCTATTTATAGATTCAAGTATGCCTTTCATATATCTTTCAATCTTTATTTTTTGTTGTTTATGGGCCCAACAATTGGAGTAGATGTGGAAAATAATCACTCACGTGTGGATTATATACATGAAAACATAACTTAGCACAATTTTGGTCTCTCCTAAAATGGGATAAAATGGAATGTTATGAGAATCTATAGGGAATAAAAATATAAGTCATTGTCCCAAACAATATATATATATATATATATATATATATATATATATATATATATCCTCCCCCTGCTCTGCTAGCAAGAACTTCTGCAACAACTAACTAAATGCATTGTTGGAGTGGGTGGGGTTCCCAACCTATGTAGAAAATACCTAAGAGTAGGATTGAGTATTTCTACATTTAATAGGAATACCTCAATTCATTAGGATTGGATATTCCTAAATATAATAGGAATATCTCAATGGATTTGGATATTCCTACATATAATAGGAATATGTCAATGGATTTGGATTTGGATTTGGATTTGGATTTAGATTGGATATTCCTATATATAATAGGAATGCTAGTTGTGGGTTTGAGACTATATATAGGTGTCTCCTGGCCCTAAAATACATCTCTCTCTAAAAAAAATAGCAACAAGGAGAGAAAAGGAGGCAAGATTGCCATTACAACATTGGAGAGGAGAAATGAGGATTGGAGGCCATTTCGAAGAAGGAGATCAGTTTCGAGTATTTCTCATTGTCTTTCTTCTTCGTGGTTATAATCTATTTTCTGTTCCAAAAGAGTTGTGGTTATCCGTTTGGATCGGCGAGAAGTTTGTAAGGAGTCAGTGTATTTCTTATTCCATTAGTAGAGGCTTTTCAGGATTGGACTCCGATCGTCCCGTAGTTTTTTTCGTAAGGGTTTTCTACGTCAAATATTCCTGTGTCTACAATTTGTGTTTGGCATTTTTTGTTTGTGCATCTTGCTCGGTTCTCTCGCAGGTATTCTCTTGTTTAGGGAACGGTTTTCGCACTTTCATTCCCAACAAAGTGGTATCAAAGCCATGTTCTGAAATTTCAGAAGGGTGTTAGGAGTTGACAGGCAAACCAGGGAGGAGAGATGGACGCGAAGCCGGTGTGCATGGTAAACCTGAACGGTACCAACTATCACTACTGGAGGAGTAAGATGAAGGATCTGCTATTTGTCAAGAAGCTACATCTGCCGATATTTGCTTTCGAGAGGCCCAGTGACAAATCCGAAGAGGACTAAAATTTTGAGCATACACAGGTGTGTGGGTACATCAGGCAGTTCATTGACAAGAACGTGTACAACCATGTTGCCAGTATTGAGCACGTGAGGACACTGTGGGATAAGCTGGAATCTTTGTATGCAAAGAAGACCGGAGTAAATAAATTATTCCTGATCTGGATGATAATGGGTCTGCGGTATAAAGATGGGGCGTTTATTATGGATCACTTGAGTGAGTTCCAGGACGTGATTGACCAGCTATCCTCGATGAGATTCAAGTTCGACGACGAGGTTCAGGGACTATGGCTGCTGTGTACATTGCCAGACTTGTAAGAGATCGTACGAGTGTCTATGATCGCTTCTGCTCCGGAAGGCGTGGTCAGTCTGGAGTTTGCCAAGAGCGGGGTACTGAATGGAGAGATGCAAAGATATTCTCAGGGCACTTTATCCATATCCCACACAGAGACGCTTTTTTTAGAGGGTCATGGAAGGGGTAAAAGTAGGGTTCCAGGTGGTGGCAAAGACAAAAGCAGAGAAAGGTCCAAGAGTCGGTACGAGGACTCGGAGTGTTACCATTATGGCAAGAAGGGCCACATCAAGCATAACTATTTTGCTTGGAAGAGAAAGAAGAAGGGCGACAAGGGAAAGCAAAGTGAGAACACTACAGCGGCAGCGTCGACACATGGAGGCGACGTGATCCTTGTAGGTGATGAGGTAGTTATGAACCTCGCCTGCGATGATAACTCTTAGCTGGTAGACTCAGGTGCTTCAGTACATGTATCTCACAATAGGGCACTATTTGCTACATACACAATATGCAACTGTAGAGTGTTGAAGATGGGCAATAGAGATATGTCAAAGGTAGTTGCCATTGAAGATGTGTATTTGAGGATAAAGACATGTGCAGTTCTTGTTCTCAAAGATGTCTGTCATGTCCCTGATATCCATTTCAACCTGGTGTCAGTTGGAAGGTTGGATAACGAGGGTTTCTTCAGTCTCTTCGAAAATAATTAGTAGAAGCTTTTCAGAGGTTCGATGGTGATTGCCAGAGGAAGCAAGAGGTCCAGACTCTACTATATGGAAGGGAGCGCACAGGGGGCACAGTAGGTTAACGCCGCTACTAATGCGTCTACTGAGTTGTGGCACAAACGGCTTAGCCATATCAGCGAGAAGGGGATGAGCTACTTGGTAAACAGGAAGGTGATTCCAGGCCTAAAGTCTACAAAATTGGAGAAGTGCACACACTAATTGGCGGGAAAGCAAAATATGGTGTCTTTCCAAAGTCACCCAAGTTCAAGGAAGTCGGCATTGCTCGAGTTGATTCACTCGGATATCTGCGGTCCTATGAAGGTAAAATCCAATGGTGGTGCTTCTTATTTTATAACATTTATTAATAACTATTCTAGGAAGGTTTGGGTCTATACGTTAAAGACCAAGGATTAGGTGCTGCCCACTTTCAAGGAGTTTCAAGCCTCTGTTGAAAGGAAGACGGGCAAGAAGCTATTTTATGTTCGTTCAGACAATGGTGACGAGTATATCGGTCCCTTTTATGCTTATTGCAGAGAGCAAGGGAAACGATACCAGAAGACTCTACTAAAGACACCGCAGCTCAACGGTGTAGCAGAGCAGATGAACATGATGCTAATGGAGAGGGTACGGTATTTGTTGTCAGAAGCAAATTTGTCAGGCAGCTATTGGGGTGAGACACTTTACACAGCTGCTTATGTTATTAATTTATCTCCTAGTGCTCCTTTGCAGGGTGATGTGCCTGACAAAGTATGGTACGACAAAAAGCTGTCATACAATCACCTGTGAGTATTTGGTTATAAGACCTTCGTGTATGTACCAAAGGACGAGAGATCCAAACTTAAGCCAAAGATGAGGTGGTGCATCTTTGTCAGCTACGGTCAGGATAAGTTTAGATATAGACTCTACGATCCAGTAGAAAGAAAGCTCTACAGAAGCAGGGATATGGTATTTATCGAGGATCAGACCATGACCAACACTCAGGATTCTGAGATACCTTCTGAGGCTGAGGATTGCCTAAGTTAGAGTTATTTCGCTTCGAGCAGTTTCCAGAGGACATCACAGAGGATCCAGTTATGGGGGATCCAGTACATGGAGTTGCTCCCAACCTTGATCATTAGCCTGCTGATGGTCGTCAAGGTGACCCTCAGGAGGATGAGCATGCCGAGGAGGCAGTTCCTGTAGGGGAGGAGACTGTAGATATACAATTAGCACCAGTGGCTCCATTGAGGAGGAACGATAGAGAGCGTCGACCATCTACGAGATACTCACCTGGTGTGTATGTGCTAGTAACTAACGGGAGAGAACCCGAAAGTTTTGTAGAGGCTATGGAAGACGAACACAGACAGGAGTGGATGGAGGCCATGCAGGAGAAAATAAGTTCTTTGGAGGCCAACTCTATTTATGATCTGGTGTGATTGCCAAAGGGCAAGAAGGCTTTGAAGAATCGATGGGTATTCAGAGTGAAGCAGACAGATGGTGTTACTCGCCCTCGATACAAAGCGAGGCTGGTAGTTAAAGGCTACGGTCAGCGAAAAGGCATAGATTATGACGAGATATTTTTGTCAGTCGTCAAGTAGTCGTCTATATGGGTGGTGCTAGTATTGGCAGCCAATTTTGAGTTGGAGGTCGAGAAAATGGACGTGAAGATGGCATTCCTCCACGGTAATCTTGAGGAAGAGTTATACATGGAGCAGCCAGAGGAATTCTGTGAGAAGGGCAAGTCATATTTGGTCTGCCGATCGAGGAAGAGCTTGTATGGTCTGAAACAGGCTCCAAGGCAGTGGTACAGGAAGCTCGAGTCATTTATGGGGGAGCATGGCTATGCACGGACGACGTAGGATTATTGTGTTTTTATGAGGTACTTCGTTGAGGATGATTTTATTATTTTGTTGCTTTATGTTGATGACATGCTGTTGGTAGGTCGGAATGCCACCAGGATAGTAGAGTTAAAGTGCCAACTGGGCACGGCCTTCTCTATGAAGGATTTGGGCGTAGCGAAGACTATTCTTGGAATAGAGATCAGCCGAGAGAGAGAGTCCAAGATGTGTCCCAAAAGAATTCACCGGGTACTTTAGCATTTCGGGATAGACGAGTCAAAAAAAGTGAGTAACCCTCTTGCGACTCACTTTAAGTTCACTGAGGAGCAGTGTCCATCTACCGAGGACAAGAAAAAAGATATGGAGCGAGTTCCATATGCCTCAGCCTTGGAGAGTCTTATGTATGCTATGGAATATATGAGACCAGACATTGCTCACGGAGTCGGCACAGTTAGCAGGTACACTTCCAATCCTAGAAGGGTACATTGGAGTGGGGTCAAGTGGATTCTACGATATCTTCAAGGTACTGCTGATTGTAGACTTTTATTTGGTGGTGACGAGCCGAAGCTGGTTGGATATACCGACGCTGATATGGTTGGAGATGTAAAGACGAGGCAATCAACTTTGGGCTATGTGATGATGTTTGCTAGTGGAGCAGTTTTGTGGCAGTCGTATTTACAAATATGTATTGCCTTGTTGACGACAGAGACAGAATATATTGTGGCAACGGAGGCTTGCAATGAGTTATTGTGGATGAAGTAGCTGTCGTAGAAAATTGGGCTAAAGCAGGAGCAATATCCTTTGCTTTGCGATAATCAGAGTGTTATTCACCTTGTGAAGAACCAGACATTCATAGCCGGTCCAAGCATATTGATACCTAGTATAATTGGATACGGGATGTGGTTGACAAGAAGGAAGCGGCGCTTGAGAAGGTTCATATAGATGACAACGGAGTAGATATGTTCACAAAGGTTCTACCAAGGGAAAAGTTTGAGTACTGCAGGTGGATCGTCAGGATGATGACCCCCTCCACATAGTTGTAAAGGAGAAGATTTGTTGGAGTGGGTGGGGTTCCCAACCTATGTGGAAAATACCTCGGAGTAGGATTGAGTATTTCTACATATAATAAAAATACCTTAATTTATTTGGATTTGATATTCCTAAATATAATAGGAATATCTCAATAGATTTGGATTGGATATTCCTATATATAATAGGAATATGTCAATAGATTTAGATTTGGATTATATATTCCTATCTATAATAGGAATGCTAGTTGTGGGTTTGAGGCTATATATAGGTATCTCCTGGCCCTAAAATACATCTCTCTCTCTAAAAAAAATATAGCAACAAGGAGAGAAAATGAGGCAAGAGTGTCATTGCAACATTGGAGAGGAGAAAGGAGGATTGGAGGCCGTTTCGAAGAAGGAGATCAGTTTAGGGTATTTCTCGTTGTCTTTCTTCTTCATGGTTATAATCTATTTTCTATTCCAAAAGAGTTCTGGTGATCTGTTTGGATCAGTGAGAAGTTTGTAAGGAGTCGGTGTATTTCTTATTCCATTAATGGAGGCTTTTCAGGGTTAGACTCTGATCGTCCCATGATTTTTGCCGTAAGAATTTTTCATGTCAAAAATCTCTGTGTCTGCGATTTGTGTTTAGCATTTTTGGTTTGTATGTTTTGCTCAGTTCTCTCGCAGGTACTCTCTAGTTTGGGGAACGATTTCTGCACTTTCGTTTCCAACATGCATGAGATGACTTATATATCCTCACTTAATATATTTTATAATATAAACATAAAATCAGAGAGTGTTGTTAAGTTATTGTTCATATATATTCCTTATCTAAATATATTAATATCCCTATTTCTCTCTCTATATATGACTCATGTTGGGGTTTGGATATCTCAATCTTTCACTTCTTCTATTATTCCTACTTTCTACTCAAAAGACATCTCATTCCTTTTCTTGATTACAAAGTGATATGGAGTACTCTAACTTGCAATGCCAGGTTGCCTGCTTGAAGAAGACCCTCTTTGATTATGTTGTTATCCATGAGCTTCCTGCACCTATAAATGACAAGCTTATATATAGTCTTTTATATTAATATACTTGCCCTTTGGGTAACACAACATTAATCTCTTCTTCATGGATTTTTATTTTGTGTGGCATCTTGTACTGATACCAATGTTGCTACAATAACTGTAGCAATAAGATAGCCTTTTGTCCCAAAATTTTTGCGTTGGACTGTTTGAATCCTTTTTTGCCATTTAGCTATGTTAAGGGGTCATGTCCTCCATAACATTAAAAAAAATTATATCCTTTTAATCCATGCTTGTTTAGGCCTACCTCTTGTCCTAGTGGTACTTTCTTATCTTATACCAAGGTTGGATCATATGCTAGTAAGGGTAATATCATTATGTAGAACTTTATACTCATTCTTTATGCAATGAAGATACGCTGGTCTTTATCGAGTATGCCATGGATAATATCAAAATGGTAAGAGTAGTCAGCCAGGGGAGTGGTTGGTGAAATTGAGAGAGGGTATGCTTTGGCTTCAATTTAGAGGTATTAGAATTATTTTCCAATTAAAGAAGAGAAGAAACTCTAGCATTAGAGTTTGAATAATCTCTGTATGAAAAGTGCATTAAATTAGTGTAAGGAACTCCATTTTGGTATATGGTTTTGTTATAGTATAGAGTTTTTATGAGGAGACACTACGACATGTGATTATCTTATGATTTTGAACTTTGATCTGCACTGTGCATAGCCAGCCATATGCTCTATGCCTACGAAGTAAGGAATGATAACGAAGTAACCTAGCTAGCCAGCTTGGTGCATGCATCCATGTGTAGCATTTAGGCATGCAACTCCATCTATATATGATTCTATATAAGAATCCTTTTAACTCCAGCTAGCAGTAAGAGGAGTAGAGGGGAGATAGTACATAAGTTACTTTTAAGATGAACTGCAAAAAAATGATGGTTGTCCTTGCTCCCATGGCCATCATCATTCCTGCAACTTCTTCGGCAACCAACTTCGTGGTACGAGATGACAAGGGCTGGACAATTGGGGTGCTATACAGAGTAGGCCTAGGAAAATTAGTTTAGAGTTGGTGACAAGCTCAATATGGATCTCTCTTCCTTCTGCAGCTAATTTATGCAATTTAATTTTACTGTTTTAATAAGATAAAATATGATCATAAATTGGTTATTGATATGATTACATATAATCTATTATAGTTTAACATGTAATTCTAATTCCTTACAACTAAACAAGTCTATGCATAATTTGTAGTAACTAGGGTTATAGTACTTCTTCATGATAATATTGAATATGATAAAAATGTTTCAATTCTACTGTTTATTTTTACAGTCTACAACTACAAAGTCCAAATCATAATGTCACCAAAGTTGATGGCCCAAGCTTTCGCGCATGCACCTTTCCCGCAGGAAATGAACCTCTAGCCACAGGCATAGATGAGATTGTGATCGCAACTCATGAGAAAAAGTGGTACTTGTGTAGCAAGGGTAATTAATCACATGTGAATCAGGAATGAAGCTCTTCATCAATGTTATTTCGGACGTGGAGGAACTATCTCCATCCCCACCTGTTGCTGCTTCTCCGACTAGGTCTTCCAAAAAGGTTGCAACCTTTATTATAAGACTCTCATGGAAGTAGATGCATTAGTGGCTAAATAAATAATGTACTTTTATATCATGTCTTAATTATTAATGTGTTTAGTACTTGATTTCAATTAACTAAACTTTACTTGTATATGTATAGTATGTTGGCTGTTACACATTGGATATTGATATCTTGAATAAATCTTTGTTGTATTTGAGATGGATTAATTTTTGTAAAATCGAATAGAAATCGAGCACTATTGGATAGTACTTTCTTTCAATTAACTGAAATTTACTTGCAAGTGTATATTATGTTGAGTGCTATACATTGGATATTGATATCTTGAATATATCTTTGTTGTATTTGAGATGGATTACATGTTTTAAAATTGAATAGAAATCGAGCACTATTTGAAACTACTTTAGTATTGTGTTTTATGACATTTTGAATAATAAATGTTATATATGTGCATCATTTTTATAACGCTGTGGAAAATAAGTGTTATATATGTGCTTTCTATTTATAACACTTTGGGAAAATAAGTGTTATATACGAGCATTACATTTATAATGCTTCGAGAAAAAAGTGTTATATATGTACATAACATTTATAATGCTTTTAAAAATATTTATAATGGTATTTATAATACTTAAGTGCTTACTAAAAAAATATTATAAAAATCTATTTATAATATTTTTTAGCTATCATAAAAAGGTATTTTTATTATAGTGGGAGGATACCAGGATACATCGGGCGTCGGTATTCTTATTGCTTTATTTCTTACACACTTATTTTTAAATTGCCTATTAACAATCATGTTGTGCTTGATTTATTAGCTTGACCATATTCACCTTTGAGACTCTTTCACAGTATCTATATTGGTATATGGATACATACTTTATATTATATATGTACTATGTTTTATTGGATCTTGTGGAATCTTAGAATTTTTTTCAAAATTGGAACGTTACTTTTGAGATATTTTCTCAAAACCTGACTGGCATACTCCGACATACCGACGGTATACCTGATGCCCGACAGATATTTATTTTACTTTTGAGATATTTTTGAGATATTTTTGTGAGATATTTACGTGCACAGTGTTAGATACTTACTATTATCCAATGGTTTCTTGGTTTTTCATTGAGTGGTCGAGATCGATTTAATCTCGTGACTTGGATTGCTAATTAGGCAGATCGGACGATCATGATTAAATTACCTCTTATATATATGAGTTAATTTTCTCTCTCTCCTCTCTCGTTTCTTTTTTTCTTCATATAAACTCCCTCAACAAATTTTTAGGTAGACTGGATATGGTAAGAATTTTGGTTTAGCTTCAGGTTGATAAAGGATTGGAAGTTAGGGATTATGTAGACTTCTTTAATTCTAAAACTCTTGGTGCACATTACCGTTGCTACAATAATTGGAGCACAACAATAGCCTTTACCTTCCAACAAATTTTGCACTCTTAACCTGACAAGCCATCCTAGGCACTGGCAATTTTTGTCACTCACAAACATACTCCCTTGTACTCTATTTTAATTGCACAACTTTTTAGTCACAAAAATTAATTCTTTAATCATATGCCTTGTACCTATGTCGTTGCCATCAATTTTTGGGACACAAACTCAACCCATTTCGCCTAACCAATTAAAGGATCCAAGACTATTACCAAGTCTACACCGTCCATGACATTTATGTCACTCCCAATTGAGACCCCATGTACTCCCATTTTATTTAAGAATACCTATGACACAATATTTATTTAAATTAGGGAAACCGACTTAACCTAACCCCAACCTAACCCTCACACCCAATCATGAGCCTCACACAAAACACCCAACACCCTCTCCATCCTACAAAATACCAAACACCAACTTTCTACATCAAATCCTCTCTTTCTTCTTCATTTGTAATCCCCAAATTTTAAGGGACTCAAATACAAAAAAGGTTGCTAGGTGTCACACTCCTATTGGTACAAATCAAATGGAGAAACCTCTATCCTCATGTGACCGGTCACCTCACACTCTCTCTCACCCTTGTATAGTATTATTCACTCATGTAAAATCCTAGCCCTTGATTCAAATCTCCCCTATCCTAACCACCCATCCCCCCTATATTAACACACATACCCCCATCCCTATGTGGCCGGCCCTAATCCCAAGGAAACCTAATTTTCCTCACATTACTCTCTCTCCTCCCCTCCCTCATTCACTCACTCACTCACAACCGAACCTCCCATCCTCTCTATTCTTCTTCTTCTTCTCCTCTCCATTTTTCTTCTTATTCACCTCTATTTTCTTCATCTTTTTCTTCTACCATCAACCACCCCTCCGAGCACCCACAGCCAAGACCACCCCCACCGAGCATCACCGTAGCCAACACCATCACCACCGGACCACCTTCATCATGCCACCACCGAGCACCACCACCACCGAGCACTGCCACCGTCACCACGACCTCAACACCACCATCACCACAGCCGCCAATACCGTTCTCATCACCACCTCACGATACGACCACCGCCGAGTACTACCACCATCACCACCAACGAGCACTGCCACCGTCACCACCACCACCAAGCACTGCCACTATCAACACCATCGAGCACTGCTACCATCACCATAGCCGAGCACCACCCCCACCACCACTGTCTACACGAGCACCACCACTACGGTCATCACTACCATCGCAATGGCCGCAGCAACACCACTGCCACCACCCGCAGCTGCCACCTCTGGTATCACTCCTCGTTTCTTCTCTTTCTTTATTTGTTTTGTAACTATTTCCTATTTGTTAAATGAAACCCTAGTTAGGATTTAGGTTCCCATGCGCAATACCCATGTTTAGTTTATATCCAAGATTAATAGCATTTGTCTGGGGTTATATATATATGTGAAATGCATGAATGATGATGATGTTGTTCCAATAAATTTTGGTTTAGTAGCTTTGATGTTATGATTGAGGATGAGTATGTGAACATTATGCGTATTTAGGGGTAACAACTAAGTTGGGTTTATGCACTTATGTCTATGATTACAGGGAAGACATGGGTCGAGGATAAACATTATTTATAAATGACCGAAATCACACTTGATGAATATTAGTGTTTGAGGATATTATTCGAGGACGTTATGCTATTTGATGATTCGTATTTATCGTAACGTTTCCCCAGTCATCTTTAGTCAACCCTCTAGTTAGTACCTTAGTCGTGAGTTTGGTAACAGAGACAAAACATATGTTAGTTTATATTGTCATCTCTTCTTTAAGATAGTTTCGAGCTAGATTATTAATTAATTTATTTCATCTCTATGTACTTTGGATCCTTTCATCTCTATGTACTTTGGATCCTCGGACTTGGACGTTGTACCGGAGCCCCGCCTTCAATATTCGGATCCAGGCAAGTGTACCTTGTCATTCTGTAACTCAGTTCCAGTTTTCTTTGTTTATTTTATCTATACAATGTGTGCACTTTGGATCAAAATTGTTACTTAGCGTCCGGGTCATATCCGGGTGTAGATGTTCGTCAGTAACGTCTAGTATTGATTGTTAGATGTTTCTCAATACCTTTATGTACCTACTTGGATACTTTGGAACCCTAGGACACATTTAGATACCGCCATCGTGCCAGACTTCCTGTATCCTGATGGTGTCAGCATGACCAAAATCTATGATGACTATGGAATCATGATTGGTACTAGTTACTTCAGTACGACGAGATGGTTAGATAGAGGTTCAGGCTCAGTGAGTTGCGGATGCGTCTCGTTGACCGCATTGGGAGGGAACGACAGTTACTAGATGCTTGGGATACTTCGCATGCACTATATATATATCCTTATTTACGTATAGATCCTATATCCAGAGTTGTAGTACTTACTGTGTGACTCTGTGCTCGGAGCTACGAGTACGCACCATGTGTCTCTGTGCCTCGGAGCTACGAATTTATATTTAGAAAGCCCATATGTCAAACATTGTCTTCAAGTTGTGTCTCACTTTGGTGGTTATTCTAGATTACACCGGCGTATCACATGTTTCCTTTCTGTTTTACTATGGCATGTTATTTTTGTACCTTGTTACATCCCTCTGAGGACCTGGTTCCCTTTCAGGCATAGGCGAGGAAGACTACCCGGAGGAGTACGGAACGGGCGTATATCTAGGAGCAGGATTTGTTATAGGGTACGAGATCCTTCCCGAGGACTTCTTTTGATCACCGATAGTGGCTTCACTTTGGGTCCGGTATCTTTATCTAGTTAGTAGATATCGGTCCTAGTTATCTTATTGTTTCTTTTCATTTAGTACCTGCATTAGCGGGTTTTTTCCCGTGTGACTCTATCCGTATTGTATTATGATACATTTCCAGACTTATTTTCTTTCTGCACATTAGTAGACTTGTTTTCTCAATGTATTTCATATTCTTATGTCTGTGGATAAGATTAATTACATTACTTATATTTTATTTGTTGGGTTATGTCATTGTACTTTACAGCTTAGGTGCACTCCAACGGGTCCATTAGATTGGGTTGCCCATCGGAGTGTACCCGCGGCCAATGCCACATGGCTCAGTTCCTTATATTTAGAACTGGGGCATGATACTTCACTTCTTTATTTCCTCTCTATTTTTCGTAGGAGCTAGGAGCTTGGTCTTGAGGCCTAATAGTGTGGTATCTGAACCCCTCTTGGTGGTGGAGTTGAAGTTTTAAGCTGGAAGCTTCACTAGAGGCAAGTGCATCTTGCCTAACTTTTGAACAAAAGTATGTTGTTATTATTTTTGTTTTCCTAGGCTTTGATTACTTAGAATTTATTAGTACTTGCTTTGTTAAATATGTTTCTCTAGTGGTTTCCAACCGTGAGCATGTTTTAGAAAAAATTTTGAGCTTTGTTTTGACTTCTCCTGTAGAAACCCTGGTAATTACCTGTTAGAAAACTCGATATCGGAAACGCTAACCAGAATGATTGTAATGAGATAGCCTATATGCTATATTAGACTTACCCTTGACTTGACATCTTGCTAGACCAGTTTTTGTTAAGTTTTGAAACGAGATTTTGGTCCCAAAATACCCGTCTTGATTTGACTTTCCCTAGAAATGTTTATGGGAACCGGCATACTGACGGTATACTAGGGTATACCAACGGTATACCAATTTTGGCCGACTTGGAATCCTAGAAATCTGTTGTGACCAAAATTGGAATGCCGACGGTATAATGGTATGTACCGATGATATACCAATTTATTGGAATTGAAATCTGCTATAATTTTTCTATCTCTAGACTGGCATACTGACGGTGTACTGGTGTATACCAACGGTATACCAATTTCCATGACTTATTTTTCCTACCTTTCTAGTTTTGTCTTGGACGGCATATCGACGATATAATATAGTATACCGATGGTATACCAGTTTTCTACTTTTTTGCATGTATTTTGCTTTCCATTATACTTTTTACTGGTTTTAGCTTGGCATCCGTTCACATATTGCCTGTATATGTTTTCCTGTGATTTCTTCCTGTCTTATCTATTTACTATACCGTACATGCCCCACCTTGACATCATATATAGTTTTGGGGCCACCTACCCATTATACACCTGTCGTGTATAGTTTTGGGGACACCTACCCATTATACATTTGTCCAGACCTATCCTTGTTTAGTTTGGGATACCTACCCATTATACACCTGTCATGTACATTCCTGATAGTGACCCGACGTGGTGCACTCCTGATACTTGACCCTATGTATAGTTGGGACACCTAACCATTATACACCTGTCTAGGTATAGTTTATGACACCTACCCATTATACACATATCCTGTACATACCTGATAGTGGCCCGTAGAGGTGCACTCCTGATTCTTGACCTGTATATTACATGTTGTGGCTTGTTATAGCGCACGCTTGTCATGCCTATAAGTTATTTTTTTTGGTCTAGACTTATTCTTGTGCTTGTCAAATCATTATCCCATCATGTCTATCCCTGAGGGGAGCATCATATCTAGGATAGATTCTGCAGAATGCCAAACCCATAATCCTAAAATAAACTGCTAAGGTTTAATAACTAGCTTTAATCGTTAGAGCATTGGGGGAGGATCTCCTGGTTGCATGCAAGTCCCGTGTCCCGACTAAATTTTTCTTTTTTTATGGATTTGGAGCAAGCCATCATGTAGGGCATATTTCCAGCTCTCCGTCAAGTGATACTTTATATATAACTACTTAGGTTCACCGTTGTGTGACTTGGATTAGGTGCACATCTCTCTTACGAGGTGATGTATCCACTATTTTAAACTTCTCTAGATGTCCGATATTTGGGTATGTTGAACAGTCTGCAGGGCATGGAACCGTACGAAAATCCTAAATTGTATTTGTTAGTAATTAGGAGATGTGATAACCCTAGTTATCTAAAGTATTCTTGCTTGGTCGGGGTTATTGATTGTAGTCTATTTACTGCTTATGTTATTTCTTGTTACTGTACTAGATATTACCTGACTTTACTTACATTTTATGTCTTATGACATGCACTTGATCCTATATTTATATGATGATGTACACTTGACATGACCTGGTATATGTTCCTGACTTGACCTTATACATGCTTATATGAATCCCGTGCATGCTACCTATCCTGTTTACTTTATATGTTTTATGTTTTCTTTACATATTTTCTGTTTTTCTTTCCTGTTTCCTGTAGAAGCATGGAAAATCATCATCCATGTGCTCAACAAACATGCCTCCCACAATCGACTCAGAAGAAACTAGGTCGCAAGATGACCATGCGGCCAAGAAAAAATAACATCCATGCGCCTCCAAATATTAGCCGCATAAAGGCCTGACACCAAGATTACGTCTGACAGAGAATCTTGACAAAAAAGATTTTCTGAACGCTTTGAAAGATGTGAGCACACTAAACGATAAGAAGCTCTCGTCAGACTAATAAATAACTTCTAACAGGCATGCATCTCTACGTGTACGAGGTCACATGCATCCTAGAGCCCATGCGTCTCTGGCCCCATGTGTCCCAAACTCCATACGTTTTATGCGTCTCTGGCCCTATGCGTTTCAGACTCCATGCACTCCATGCCTCTCTAGCCCCATGCGTTCCAGACTCCATGTGTTTTGTGCATCTTTGGCCCCATGTATTTCGGACTCGATACGTCCCATGTACCTCTGGCCCCATGAGATCCAGACGCTATGTGTCACATGCGTCACAGACTCCAAACATCCAACGTAGCAAGGTTCCCTGAGACAAAATCTTTTTATCGTGATTCTCTCCAACTAAATGCGGGCCACGTGTCAAGCTGACCAAGTCACGCAAATAGAAGACGAGAACCGCCAGAATCTCCAGCAAATAGCAAATTCTAACAAAAATCCACATGGCAGCTTACCCTGGACTCAACCTATACTATACGCCCACAGTTGTAACCATATTATGTTCAAGGAGCCCCCTGCAGCCACCAAATAGAAGGACATGCGTCACCTATAGCCCATGAATAGGATGGCTATAAATATAGGCAACTTGGACGTCCCAAAGGCTAGCTTTTTCTGTTTCAAAGAGACCATACCCCTCCAGGTGAGCTACGTACGTGCACACAAGCCCAGGAGAGAGAGAAGAGATGAGAGCATCCCTCATTCACTCGTTGGACCGTCAATAGAGTAAAAGAGTCGCTGCAGTACTCGATCTCCATCGTTTCCTCTGGGAGCATCAAACCTTTGAGGAAATGCTCTCTGAGAGCATCGCTTCTCCAAGGCTGGCAAAGTCTAAGAAGACTGATAGGATATGGGTTGCAAAGGCCGTTGTGCCTCACCCAACTGCAGAGCACGCGCTCCCCGTCTCTTTCTCTCTACCGCAGGGACCGCACATTATGCGTCCACTTCTTATGTGGCAGCCTCTTCTAACAAAAAGAGTGCTCAGCACCTGAAGACCTACAAGACATGGGTTGCAAAGGCCATTGTGCATCACCCAACTGTGGAGCATGCTCTTCATGTCTCTCTCTCGGCCACAGGGCCTATATATCATGCATCTACCTCTCATACGGCAGTCTCCTCGGACAAGGAAAGTGCTCAGCACTTGAGCTCTGGAAGAGAAAAATACTACGATGCCAGGAGTTCGAGCACCAATACAAATTCTATACGGCCACGTCAAAAGCCGAATGAGAAGGACTATGCGGCACCGCTCGGTAGCCCAAGCAGATAGCCGCGTGCGGCCAAAATAGCTACCAAAATTTTGTCTTCGACCAAATCAAGCACTGACTCCATTCGCCTTGCTGAAAAAGGGAAAGATGTGAACTTGGACTCTTCATACTATGCACCAGCGTATGCTAGGACGAAGAAGTCGAGGACAAAGCGAGCTCACTAAGCTCAAGCAATTGCTCATTCGACCAACCGTCAGCAGGCACCTCTTATTATGCGTGCCCTGACAGGAAGTCGTACAAAATTGGCCCGTGCGCCAAGCCCGTAGTGGCAATCGGACAGGGTCAGTCTAAAGAGCCTTCTGTTGGCAACTTTGGGCAAGTTATTGTGCGAATCCCAGGTCAGGAAGCAAAATCAACGCCTGCGCACTCATGTGCTCGGTCTATCCGGGCTCATAAGGAGGATACAAAGGTGAATCATCCCTCGCTCAACTTACGCAACATGATCAATCACAAGCGCAAAGCGAGGAAAATAACTACATCATACGAAATATCCTCCCTAGGGCATCACTGTGCCAATATTATCATTAACTATTGCTGTAACAAAATAGTAGTACCTACAAACAGGAAGTCGACATTCCAGCGGCTGCAACAAAAGGCACCCATCCGGCTACAACCCAGACAACAGGTGCAAGCACCAGAGAAAGAGAAGATGCCCTTTGTCTTGTGTTATTCTGCTCGGAAGGCCCCCTCTATGAGGGGAGGTCATAAGTCTAGCACCTCATGTCCATCGCTCACGGCTAACGAGTCAAAAAGACGTATCCAAGGAGCACAGGCAACGGAACTCACGGAAGGTATTTTCCTGGGCACCCGCTCAAAGAAGAAGCTGTCAGCCACTAGGGATAGTTCTTCCTCATGACCTCACATAGCTACGCATGCTAAGAGAGAGAGAGAAGAGAGCATCCCTCATTCTCTCGTCGGACCATCAACGGAGTAAAAGAGTCGCTGCAGTACTCGACCTCCATCGTTGCCTCTAAGAGCATCAAACCTTTGAGGAAATGCTCTCTGAGAGCATCGCTTCTTCAAGGCTGGCAAAGTCTAAGAAGTCCCGTAGGACATGGGTTGCAAAGGTCGTTGTGCCTCACCCAACTATGGAGCACGTGCTCCCCGTTTCTCTCTTTGCCGTAGGGACCGCACATTATGCGTCCACTTCTTATGCGACAGCCTTTTCTAACAAGAAGAGTGCTCAGCACTTGGAGACCTGCAAGACATGGGTTACAAAGGCTGTTGTGCATCACCCAACTGTGGAGCATGCTCTCCCTGTCTCTCCCTCTCTCGGCCACAGAGGCTGTACATCATGCGTCCACCTCTCATGCGGTAGTCTCTTCGGACAAGGAAAGTGCTTAGTACTTGAGCTCTGGCAGAAGAAAATACTACGATGCCAGGAGTTCGAGCACTAAGACAAATTCCATACGGCTACGTTAAAAGCCTCATGAGGAGGACTATGCGGCACCGCTCGGTAGCCGCAAGCAGACGGCCACGTGCAGCCTAAACAGCCACCAAAATTTTGTCTTCGACCAAAAAAAGCTCTGACTCCATTCGCCTTGCTGAAAAAGGAGAAGATGGGAACTTGGACTCTTCATACTATGCACCGGCATATGTTAGAAAGAAGAAGTCTAGGACAATGCGAGCTCGCCAAGCTCAAGAAATTGCTCATTCAACCAACCGTCAGCAGGCACCGCTTATTATGCGTGCCCTGACAGAAAGTCGTACAAAACCGGCCCGTGCATTAAGCCCGCAATGGCAATCAGACAGGGTCAGTCTAAAGAGCATTCCGTTGGCAACTTGGGGCAAGTTATTGTAGAAACCCCAGGTCAGGAAGCAAAATCAATGCCTGCACACCCGTGTGCTCGGTCTATCCGGGCTCATAAGAAGGATGCAAAGGTGAATCATCCCTCGCTCGACTTGTGCAACATGATCAATCACAAGAACAAAGCGATAGAAATAACTACAGCATACGAAGTATCCTCCCTAGGGCACCACTGTGCCAATATTATCATCAACTATTGTTGTAACAAAATAGTAGTACCTACAAACAGAAAATCAGCATTCTAGCGGCTACAACCAAAGGCACCCACCCGGCTGCAACCCGGAGAACAGGTACAAGCACCAAAGGAAAAGGAGATGCCCTTTGCCTCATGCTATTCTGCTCGGAAGGCCCCTTCCATGAGGGGAGGTCAGAAGTCTAGCACCTCCAGTCCATCGCTCTCGGCCAACGAGTCAAAAAGGCGTATCCAAGGAGGATAGGCAACGAAACTCACGAAAGATATTTTCCTGGGCACCCGCTCAAAGAAGAAGCTGTCAGCCACTAAGGGTAGTTCTTCCTCAGGACCTTATATAGTTATACATGCTAAGAGAGAGAGATAAAATAGCATCCCTCATTCACTCAGACCGTCAACGGAGTAAAAGAGTCATTGTAGTACTCGATCTCCATCGTTGCCTCTGAGAGCATCAAACCTTTGAGGAAATGCTCTCTGAGAGCATCGTTTCTCCAAGGCTGGCAAAGTCTAAGAAGTCCTGTAGGACACGGGTTGCAAAGGCTGTTGTGCCTCACCCAACTGGGGTGCACGCGCTCCCCGTCTCTCTCTTTGCCGCAGGGACCGCACATTATGCGTCCACTTCTTATGCGGCAACCTCTTCTAACAAGAAGAGTGCTCAGCACTTGAAGACCTGCAGGACATGGGTTGCAAATGCTGTTGTGCATCACCCAACTATGGAGCATGCTCTTCCTGTCTCTCTTTCGTCCACATGGGCTGCACATAATGCATCCACCTCTCATGCGGGAGTCTCCTCGGACAAGGAAAGTGCTCAGCACTTGAGCTCTGGTAGAGGAAGTTACTACGATGCTAGGAGTTCGAACACTAAGATAAATTCCATACGACTACGTCAAAAGCTGCATGAGGAGGACTATGCGGCACCGCTCGGCAGCCGCAAGAAGATGGCCGTGTGCGGCCAAAACAACCATCAAAATTTTGTCTTCGACAAAAAAAAACTCTGACTCCATTCGCATTGCTGAAAAAGAGGAAGATGTGACCTTGGACTCTTTATACTACGTACCAGCGTATGCTAGAACGAAGAAGTCTAGGAAAATGCGAGCTCGCCAAGCTTAAGCAATTGCTCATTCGACCGACCTTCAGCAAGCGCCGCTTATTATGTGTGCCCTGACAGGAAGTCATACAAAATTGGCCCGTACGTCAAGCCTGCAGTGGCAATCGGACAGGGTCAGTCTAAAGAGCCTTCCGTTGGCAACTTGGGGAAAGTTATTGTACGAACCCCAGATCAGGAAGCAAAATCAATGCTTGGGCACCTGTGTGCTCGGTTTATCCGAGCTTATAAGGATGAGGCAAAGGTGAATCATCCCTCACTCGACTTGCGTAACATGATCAATCACAAGTGCAAAGCAAGAAAAATAACTACAGCATACGAAGTATCCTCCCTAGGGCATCACTGTGCTAATATTATCATTAACTATTATTGTAAAAAAATAGTAGTACCTATAAACAGGAAGTCGGCATTCCAGCGGCTGCAACCAAAGGTACCCACCCGGCTGCAACCCAGAGAACAGGTGTAAGCACCATAGAAAAAGGAGATTCCCTTTGCCTCATGCTATTCTGCTCAGAAGGCCCCCTCCATGAGGGGAGGTCAGAAGTCTAGCACCTCCAGTCCATTGCTTTCGGCCAACGAGTCAAAAAGACGTATCCAAGGAGGACATGCAGCGGAACCCACGGAAGGTATTTTTTTGGGCACCCGCTCAAAGAAGAAGCTGTCAGCCACTAGGGGTAGTTCTTCCTCAGGACCTCACATAGCTACACATGCTAGGGGTTGTAATCACCCAGACCTTTATGACAATCCGACGTTCCTAGAAGATGATGACTCCTAAGGAACAGCGGCCGAGATCCCTAGGGGTAGCCACCCTTGTCAAGAGGACGCAGCTTCCTACACTGGGGGTATTGTTCCCTCCGAGTCTGAAGAGGATACTGCCCTACCGACTTTCTTGCGTGGCTATTTATGGTAAGTGGATACCGCCCTACCATCTCTTTCTCCAATGTGAGAACATCATACATGGTAGGGGACGATCATGAGGGCCCCAACGATCGACAGTGCCTCGAAACCCTCGAGGCCATGATGCAGACCATGAATGAGTCGATGTAAGCCTTGACCCAGACAATGTTAGAGATTAAGGCAAATATAGCCTCACAACCAGTAAGGGCCTCTAGTCAAGCAAGCCTGGACCCTGGGACCAACGGGGATTCAAATACGATCGCTCCACCCACTGGTGATAACCATCCCCTACCCGGATCGCCTGCTCCTTCCGTAGTAGATGAAGCTCAAAAAGCAATGCGGAGGTACGAGAACTCCGGGCCTACCTAGAATCTATAGGTAATTGAGACTCACTGCACGAGCTTAGGATCCGACAACCGTATCCCCTCGGGTGGAGAGACGTACCGTATCCACCCAAGTACATGCCCTTCAACTTGACTCTGTTTTATGGGAAGACATCTCCCCGTTAATTCATGAGTAACTTCAAGACAGCAAAGGGGCATCTGACTCACAACGATACCCTCTTAACCAAGCTCTTTGTTGAGGCATTCTCTGGAATAGCCTTCAATTGGTTCTACAGCCTCCAGGATAACTGGATTTTATCGTTCGATGACCTAAAAGGCCTTTTCCTTGCTTGGTTCTACGACGGGGGAAATAACATGATGATATCCACTTTAATGGATATTACACAAAGGGAGAAAGAGTCTGTACGAGAATACATCGAGCGGTACAAGCAAACGGCACTGAAGTTAGCCCCCGGTAACCCTTAGTCCACATTGATGAACACCTACCGGAGGAATCTCCTTTCCAAAGTTAGGCTCTGGATGGGCGACTCTCAGTTTAAATACTGGATGTCGTTCATCATAAATATTGTCGATGCCGAGAAGAAGGTGAAGGATGATCGCCTCTTGGGAATACAGATCCCTATCGCTGATGATAGGGGAAAGTGCCCTTAAAACAACAACAACAACAACAACAACAACAATGACAATCACGCTTGGGATGGTAAGGGAAAGCAGGCTCTAATCGCCAATATAGTCAAGGATCCCGAGCAAAAGCCCGTAGAGGCTCCAAAACTGAAGGAAACATATTCCTTCGAAGATGATGTCATGGAAATCTTTGATGTGCTAATGAAGGAAAACATGCTTCGGCTCCCCGATGTTAAGCGCCCTGTTGAGGCAGCCGAGGTGAATAATCTGAAGTACTTCCACTACCATCGTTACGTCTATCATTCGACATAGGATTGCTACACACTGAAGTGGTACATCCAGCGGCTGCTCGACATTAAGACCCTCACTCTGGACTTCGATGACAAAATAGTTGTCACAAATATGGTATCTCTCCAGTTCGGTAACTTCTCGGCGACGGAAGCCCAAGACGGAGTAATTTTGATCCCCCGGGCAACAATAGAGGTTGTCAATCTTCCGTCGACTCGTGAAAAAACAACCGAGCTGATACCTCTCACCACATCACTGGGGGAGGTCATGTTGGTTCATCCCGACCTTGCTCCAGACTTGATGCATCAGACAACACCTTCTGCCACCAAATCCAAGGGCAAGAAGTCCAAGTTCTGCTAAATGGTTTTTGTAGTGCCCCACTCCTAGCGGTGCACTATATAAGGCTTGTGGCTCAATTGACTCAGTCAAAATTGAGTATGGGAAAACTTTACGGCAGAATCGATCACGGACAATGCAATGAACCTTTCCAATAGATGGATCGACATTTGTTGGAATGAGTCCAATAGTTTTCGTTGGATTTTTGGTTGGCTTTCTTGGATTTTTTTACTGCTTGGTTTTGATGAATGTATTTTCGTGATTGGTTTTTGATGGTTGATTATTTAGCCTATTTTTATTGATTGCATGCATTACTTCTAGAGAACTCTGAGAGAAATAAAGACGGTGGTCTAACCAAATATTAGTGCCAATCTAGATAGATGCGTGACTGGAGCCTGAGCGAGCAAGCGTCATTTTCTCTCAGAATTCTCTATTTAGTGAGCGATTATGTCCCTTCTTCTCTACTCCTTCACGCCAATAATCAATAATGTTCACTTGTAACCTTGCTAAGTTCAATGATCGATAAAGTCACTAATGCCACAAGTTTTAGACCACTGTTTTAAATCAATAAAATTACATTGATAAGAGAAAAGTTTAATTATGTAATACATGGAAGGATATAATCATTGTTTCGTGGTTTGGTGCCATGACTTTGCGGTAAATTAGAGTCTACGGACTATCAATCAAATTAAATGAATAAGTATGCTGAAATAAGAATGAAGAAATATGTATTATTGCTCTGAATATTTTAATACCTTACACTGCTATATGCTTATCATATAGTCGTAGATGCATTGTATGGTCATAGACAACTTGTACACAAGGTAGTAAATTTTCTCGAACGGGACCTGGGGCATTGGGGACATTAATTGAGACTTGCTACTTGCTTTGAATGGCGTATCGCACGCCGATCGAAGTCATATATGGCATGTCCACCATGGTGCTACACCACAAATAACCCAGTAAAAATGAGTTCCATACTAATGATGTCTTATGTAGGGGCGGTAAGAATAATCCTGTAAATTATATGGAAACGAACATTGGTCGGGGTAATGATTCTATATGTGCAAAGCTTATATATATTTTACTGCATGAACTATTGCTTATAAATGATTGCCTATTAAAATATTACATTTATAATAGTGCCTATTTAATTGCTGTCTTAATCAAGAAGTGTTGGTTTAGGTGAGTGGGACAGTTCTGCTCACCAGTACAAGTTAAGTAATGACCCACGTCTCTGTGGGCAAACTAGGTGACCAAGATACCGGGGGCGCTCAAGGAAATTAAACCTTTCATTGTAGTCTTTTCAAACTTCTTCCTATTTTTTAAAGTATTTCAAAGATTTCTAGTAGCTGATTTCAAGTTTCCAAGAAGTAATAAATGGGCATAATATATGGGATAAGAAAATTATTTTATATTAGCCTATCAGTCTTTCTTTTATGCAAAGCTATGTAAGCCGTTCAGGCATTTCTATTTTGGTGCTGAAAAAATTATACTTCGTTGCAATAAATTAATAAAAGAATTAGTTTCTTACTATACAAATGTGTGTTTTATAATCTGATGTTGTGTTGTGGAACTGTTTACAAAATATATTTGACACAAAGTGCACATTCTTGCCTTGTACAAGTGCAACCCCAGGCTTGTACGATATCACGTCCAGCGAGGACGAATGGTTCTGTTGAACCGAATACGAGGATGAATCGGTTCTGCAAAACTGGGATGTGACAAGTTATTATCAGAGCATGGTTAAAGTTCCTTGAATTTCAAAAATTGGTTTTAAAGTGAAAGTTTTCAAACAATAACGATTTTCTCAGATGATTTTCTTTTCGATAGTGCTGCATGAAATAATGTTCCATACAATAAGCCCATAAATATTTTATGAGTGCTAATGAAAATTATTTCTTTTGCAGATGACTAAGGGTGATAACGCCAAGGCGAGATCGACGTTTGACCCGATGGACAAAGTAATAAAAATGTTAGAGGCGCAGAGGAAGCAGAGCGATGCACATCACACGATGATTGAGGTACAACATCGTAAGCTTCAAGCGCAGCTTACCAACCAATTTTAAGCATGATTTTACGCGCAATAATAGCAAGTTGATAACTTGTCTCAACTGGTTGCTACATTAACTGAGAATAACAACGAGACCAAAGTGGCTGCCGTAAAAGAGACAGTGGTAGTAGAAGCAAAGGAGACGAAACAGCCTCCAAGAAGGTGACTGACACTCAAGTTTTCTGTGTTTAAAAGCTGTAATCCACCTAAGTTCAATGGAAAGGCATAACCAGAGGAAGTAATAGGTTTCCTAAAGACTTTGGAGGGCATCTTCCATATATTGGATGTGCAAGGCACCAAAAGAGTGGACTGTGCGGGTGTGCAGCTACGTCTCAAAGCAGAAGACTGGTGGGAGTCGAAGATACAAGCACTGTGCGGTGCCAACCAAGAAGCCAAAGTTTCTTGGGAGATATTTAAATAGGCATTCATCGTACAGTTCATTCTACCTTTTTTCCATCACAGGAAGAAAAAAGAGTTCATAGCACTCGAGCAGGGCTATATGTTCGTCAGCGACTATGAAGCAGAGTTCTTAAAGTGATCCAAGTTCGGCGACCACATGATACTGAACGATGAAGCAAAAATGACTGTGATTCATTAAAGGTCTGAATGAGGGCTTACAGCGTGATATTCTCAACCGAAAGTTTGTGACGTACCGGGAAGCCTATGAAGCGGCTCTCGAGATAGAGGAATTTTATCTTCGAGGAGCGACATAGCACAATCGTGGGAACAGCTACAAACGATCCATAGAAGCAAGCGGGTCTGATGGTTCCAAGCGTCAAAACAAAAATAACAATTGGGGACCCTATCAGCGACCGTACTGTAATAGGTGCAAGCGGATTGGACACCGTTAAGATAAGTGTCGAGCAAGATGTTTTAAGTATGGCAGTTTTGATCACAAGGCTGCGTGGTACAATAGTTGGGGAAGAAATCTGAATCACGATCAATATCGCAATCAGAATCATGATCAACAGTACAATTAGAATTGTGGACAAGCACCACGAGCTCCATAGGTGGCAGTTGTGAATGCTCAGAACCCACGACCAGGAGGACAGGGTAGAATTTCTTGCACTGACTCAAGAAGAAGTTCTTGCCTCAAACACAGTCATAATAGGTATATTGCATTACAAAGAAATACCTGCTCGTGTACTATTTTACTCTCGTGCTACGCATAACTTTATATCATCTACATTTGCTAATGAAAATAAATTCTGTAAGACACCATTAGATATGAATCTTAGTATCAATACTCCATCCGAAATAGATTTGTCTGCTAGTTTTATTTGCAGGGATGGTTACATTTGTATTGGAGGAAAGTACGTGTCCTTGGATTCAATAGTCCTGGACATCGCCGATTACGACATCATCTTAGGCATGGATTGTCTCGGGGCGTGCAATGCGATAATCGACTGTGCGGAGAAGAGAGTTATGTTTTATATTCCTGGCGAGGCAGAATTCTCTTATTCGTGTAGTCCGACAGCTAAAACAGTGATGGTGGTATCGACAATGACGGCAAGACGTATGCTATATTGAGGGTACGAAGGGCTGTGTGGGCCACTCGGATGAAGGGCACAGACTCGGGTGAAACCAAAGTCGTAACAAAATTTCTTGACATGTTCCAGAGGAGATACCTGGAATGCCTCCAGACCAAGAAATTTAGTTCAGTATTGACACCTTTCCAGATGCTCGGCCGATATCAAAAGCTCCGTATTGGATAGCTCGTGTTGAATTGAAGGAACTGAAGTCATACCTACAATAGTTATAAGATCGTGGCTACATTCATCCCAATGTTTTACCTTGGGGAGCTCCAATGTTGTTTGTGAAAAAGAAGAAAGATGACACAATGCGTCTTTACATAGATTATCGGGAATTAAACAAAGTGACAGTCCGGAACAAGTATCCGTTGCCAAGAATTGATGATCGGCTTGACCAACGTTAGGGCACAACAGTATTTTCAAAGATTGATCTTCGTTCAGGGTATCACTAGTTGAAGATCAAACCAGAGGATATTCTGAAGTTGACTTTTTGTACAAGATATGGACACTATGAGTTTTTGGTTATGCCTTTTGGTATGACCAATGCTCTAGTGGTTTTTATGGATATGATGATTCAAGTATTCTGACCCTTCTTAGACAAGTTCATCGTCGCGTTCATCGATGATATCTTAATCTCCTCAACAGATAGAGAACCTCATATTGAACATTTAAAGACCGTACTACAGACACTTCGTGAATATCAGTTATATGCGAAGTTAAGCAAGTACGAGTTCTGGATGAGCAGTATGTCTTTTCTTGGGCATGTTATTTCAGTATATGGTGTATCAGTTGACCCGAAGAAGATAGAGACAGTGGTGGACTGGAAACAACCTACATCATTTAGTGAGATCAAATGTTTCCTTGGCTTGGCTGGCTACTATCAGAGATTCGTAAAGAGCTTCGCAAAGATTGTGTTGGCTCTAACTTGCCTCACACAAAAGGGAGTAGTATTCAAATGGAGAGACGACTGTGAGAGAAGTTTTCAGGAACTGAAGCAGCGGTTCATCTCGGCTCTAATTCTTACTCTTCCAGATGGACCTGAGGGATTTCAGATCTATAGCGATGCATTTTGGCTCGGATTGGGATGTGTTCTTACGTAGTATGGGAAAGTAATTGTGTATGCCTCAAGGTAGCTGAAAAAATATAAAAAGAATTACCCGACGCATGATTTGGAACTTGTGGCAATTGTATTCGCGTTTAAATTGTGACGACACTATCTCTATGGAGTTTCCTACGATATCTTCACGGATCACAAAAGCCTTAAGTATATATTCACGTAAAAGGAATTAAACTTGAGGCAACGACGATGGGTAGAATTGGTAAAGGATTATGACTTGACGATGGCTTATACGCCAAGAAAATCAAACGTTGTAGCAAATACATTGAGTCAGAAATTCATCAGATCATTATCTGTGTCATGTAGGTTACTTCGAGAGTTGGAAAAAATAGGCATTGTCACGTCCCAGTACCGAAATACGGAGACAGACATGGCCAACTACCCCGTACAAGGTGCTATACGCCATACGACGATCATGGCTGTATAAGACAAGGGGTGCATGCTATAATCAAGTCTACTATGGTTAAGAACTTATATGTCTCAATCATTCAAACAAGAAACAGTAAGCATAGAGCATATATGATAAGCAATAAGGCAACTCAAACGCTTCCTCAAAATATTTTGGAGACCAGCTATGTAAAATAAGGAGCTGAAAGAGTAACAAAAGAATATGATAGTGATCAGTTGCAGCCTGATTTAATATAATCATGTAAGGAAACTAATGTCCAGATGAGCCAGGAAACAGGTGTCGGTGGCTAAATGCCAAAAGAAGTAAATATTCATTGATGAGCAGGGAAGAAAAAATCCACTCGCTATCCCCTGCGACCATGTTCCTGGTACACGCCATTAGTTGGGGGAAAGTAAGCTGGATCCTCGGGTGCTGGTTCGAAACATGGTCATGCAAAACCAGTGGAGTTAGACCCAAAATAGCAAGTACCACAAAGGAAGCACGAAATAGAGAAACAAAAACCCAAGGGAAAATATATAATAATACATAGGTTCAGTATCGTAATTTAGGTCCATGACATATCCTAGAGCGAATGCCCAACCCTACAACCAAACAAGGATACGGGTTGAACCATCACACTATGATAGTCCACTTCCCTAGGCTACTAGCGGAATAATATAATCACAACCAAATCCATTTCTTCCTAAATCGGCCAATCATTTGTACGGCTTGCTATTTTTGTGGAGTCTGAGGCTATCTCAGAAATAATGCATAATAAGTATCCTCAGATCACACCAGTGATGAACATGAGCTAACCGAACCAAATAAATAAAATAGGCACTTGCAGGATGCACCAGTCCCCCGTAGGGCCACTGTGCTAAAAATACGGTATTAGCGGTTTCAGTGTTCCTATAGTAAAATAATGGCTCAGCATAATAATAATAATCAGATACTACACTCCACTAAGACAGATGATATATAGTATCTGTGGTGGCCAACACACAGCACACTTAGAATTAATCTCTATGGGAAGGTTTATTGAGATAATCTCAGGATATTGTTCCCTCCAAATATTACTACCACTTTTAGTTACTTAATTAGCCCTATGTTGTATTTGAAATCTCAAGCCGTGGTCACATGAGGATTTTCCTTAAGATATCGTATAAAGTACGGGCATGCTAGATACGAATCCATGGAAGTCAAATCTGGATTCACCCGAGCGTGTATACAATATTTATACAATCAATATCCTAGCCACGCTTTGGTAGTTGACTCGCTTATTATGCCCATACTGGGCAAACAATATATATATTTATAATATCACGCGTTCAGGAATTTGGAGGCATTCTCGATGCACAAACCAAATATAATCACTTAATACATGACACAATGTGTCGCACCTCGACGCACATTAAATCATGAACAATAATCAGGCAATAGGGGTATCAGCATAGATACAGTATTTAGGTCCAATTACCAATTATACATTGGGTCACATGAATCAAGAAGACATTCAATCAAAACAAGCAGTATCGTATGGGTCCATAGGCCGCATGGGAAGTCCAGGCTGTATGAAGTCAAGCCGTATGACAAATCCTAGCTGCATAAAAAATCCTGGACATATATGAAGTCAGGGTCGCATGAACCACTTGGCCACATGACAAGTCCTAGCCACATATGAAGTTAGGTCGCATGAAAATTCAGGTTGCATGAAGTCAGACCGCATTAAGTCAGCTTCATGAAGTCAGGCTGCATGAAGTCAGGCCGCATAAACTACTTGGCTGCATGCTCAGGGTTACGGTCTATTCCTAGGGACAAGTGATGAAGTGACAAAAAATAAATAGAGTGTCAGTGATATGACATAAAGTAACTAATATGACTGATGTGATAAGTCATAAAGTATGTCAGAAAGAAAAGACAAAACCATAGAAATAAGTGCCAACGGTTCAGAGCCATGGGTCCACGAAAATAGTGGTCGCATGCTCTCCAGGCCGCATGGGTGTCATTGCCGCATAGGGTTAAATACCGCATGGAGTTCTCTTGGACATAGCGAATTTCTCATTCATTCAGTGAGTGAAAGCACAAGGTGTTCAAGGAAACTTGTGTAAATCAGCAGTCATACGTCCAACAAGATGGACGCATGCTGTCAGTATGCGACAAAAGTTTAGGCCGCATAATCCTCTCGGGTCGCATGGCACTCTCAGCCGCATATGCTCACTGGCCGCATGACAACTTCGTCTTCTCCAACAGCAGGTTCAGCCATGGCAAAAAAGCTCCAAAAACTAAAATCTTATTTTGTTAATAAAATCCTCATTTTAAGTCCAAATCGGGTGAACCAAAAGCCAAAATGCTCTAAATTGACAGCTCTATGATGTAGCAAAAACTAATTTTCTAAAATACAAGTTTAATAGATCAAAACAAAAAAAACTCATAAACCCATAAAAAATCTAAATTTAGAAATATAGATATACACTAATCCATCCATCAAAACAGAAAACTCCAAGAACTAAAAGTGCTTAGAAACACATAATAAACATAATAGAATAATAATATAGAGAATTTTTCTATTTCTTATGAAAGGTGTACTTGTCTATGGAAATGGGGAGAGAAAACTAAAGAAAGAGGAAGTAATGAAGAAGTTAAAAGAGAGAGAGAAAATATTGGGTTAAATATGGTAGGGATGAGGGTTGAACCAAAGGTTCTCGTGAGTTAAACCAACCCACAAAATAAACCATAAACCAGGTTAAACCAAAGAATGAGTCTAGTCTCCATGCACATGCAACCATGCTAAAATAAAAATATGTTCTAAATACGTATATCGAAAATAGGGAGTGACATCTCTATGCACCTTAGAAAAATTTCATCCTCGAAATTCGAATCCAAGCAATAGCTAGCGAAGTCAGGACAAGCATGATATAAATCTACTAGCAACTACATATGCAAGCAATATCATCACAACATATAGGTGATCACCATATCACGGAAACTAGATAAGAAGGCATAAGGTAGAATATACCTTCCGAATCGAACAGGTGCGTATATCGAGACCGAATATTGTCCTCGCACTCCCACGTTGATTCTCTAAGAGTGTAATGTCCCCAAGCAACCCGGACAAGAGAAATAGTCCAGTTCTTGAGCACCTTCTCCCTTTGGTCCGATATGGATACGGGTTGCTCCTCGTAAGATAAGTCGGTACCAACGACTAATTCAGAGTGATCGAGGATATGACTCAGATCCAGAATATATATACGCAACTGAGACACATGAAATACATCGTGCACCTCACATAACGAAAGCAGAAGGGCAAGAGGATAAGCAATATCACCTACTCGCTCGAGAATATCGAACGGACCTACGTATCATGGAATAAGCTTCTTGCGAACCCCGAATCTAATGACTCCACGGGTAGGCAAAATTCATAAAAATACGTGATCGTCGATACGAAACTCCAAAGGTCTACGATGTTGATATGTCCATTGACGATGCCTATCTTGTGCAACCTGAAGTCGCTCTCTGATCTGTTTGACAATCTCTACTGTCTGTATGATTATTTCAGCGCCTAACATCTTTCACTCACCAATGTTGTCCCAAGCCAACGGTGACCTGCATTTTCTTTCATATAGTGCTTCGAAAGGTGCCATCTGAATACTGGCCTGACAACTATTATTATACGAGAATTCTACCAAGTGAAGATGATTCTCCCAAGATCCAGTAAGGTCTAAGGTACAGGCTCATAACATATCTTTCAAGGTCTGGATGGTTCTCTATAATGTCTGGGGGTGGTAAGCCGTGCTGAATCTTAACTTGGTGTCCAAACTCTGGTATAAACTCTTCCAAAAATGAGAAGTGAACCGTGTGTCTTGATCTGACATAATACTTACTGGGATACCGTGTTGTCTCACTATCTGTCGCATATATATTTCAGCCAATTATTTTGCAGACTGTCCTACTCGAAAATGAAGAAAGTGAGCTACTTTTGTGAGACGATCTACTATCACCCAAACTGCATCTCGACCAGTCGGTGATCTAGGTAAACCAGTCACAAAGTCCATCGTGATGTGTTTCGACTTCCACTATAGAATAGGAAGCGGCTGCAATAATCATGTCAGTCTCTGTTCTGCCTTCACTTGCTGACATATCAGACATCGCAATACGAAGTATATTATTTCCCCCTATATTTTGTTCTACCAAAAGTGTTGCTTGATATCCTGGTACATCTTCGTACTTCCCGGATGAATGTAATAATGGGAACTGTATGCTTCAGTCATAACTTTTTATCGAATATCCCCGCTTGGTACGTATAGTCGATTTCTAAACCTTAGCGTTCCATCCGTATCTATTATCAACTCCTTCCGAAAACTTGACTCACATTTTTCTCGTAGCTTTTGAATCTTCGGGTCCTCTGCCTGAGCTAGCTTGATTTTATCTACCAAAGTTGACTGAATCTATAGTCTAGTCTAAATTTCTATACTATATGGAAGTACTATCTCGATATCTATCTCTCGTAGGTTTTCTAGATTGTGCCTCTGAGTAGTCAACATAAATTCTCCACCTCTTCTACTAAGTGCATCAGCTACTACATTAGCCTAGCCTGGATGGTACTGAAGTTCCATGTCATAGTCTTTCAACAACTCTAGCCACCTTCTATGCCTCATGTTCAGGTCCTTCTGCGTGAACACATAGTTCAAACTCTTATGATCTATGAATATTTTTACTCAATCGTCATATAAGTAGTGCCTCCATAGCTAAAGTGCAAACACTACTGTTGCTAGCTCTAAATCGTGAGTTAAAAAGTTCTTATCATAATCTTTGAGCTCCGAGAAGCATAGGCTATCACTCTTCCTTGTTGTATCAAAACACATCCAAGTCCTTTGCCAGATGTATCACAGTATACTATAAATCCTCTGAAGCCTGCTGGAAGAGTAAGGATTGGTACAGAGATTAACTTCTTCTTCAACTCTTCAAAGGGTATCTGACATTCCACTGACTACACAAATTTAACTTTTTTGCACGTTAACCGAGTCAATGGTGCCGAGATTTTAGCAAAATTTGACACAAATCTCCTGTAGTATCCTGCCAAGCCTAGAAAACTATGCACTTTTTCTACTATCTTTAGAATTGGCTAGTTCTCTACTGCCTCTACCTTCTTGGGATCAACTAACACTCCTGTCCAAAAATAATATATCCAAGAAAGGATATGCAATCCAGCCAAAACTCAGACTTACTAAACTTCCCATAAAAGTGGTGCTCCGTCAAAGTTTATAGTACTATCCTGAGATGTTCTTCATGCTCCTCCTCATTACGAGAATACACCAGGATATCATTGATGAATACTACCACAAATTGGTCTAAGTAAGGCATGAAAATATAGTTCATCAAATCCATGAATACCACTGGAGCATTAGTCAGTCCATATGGCATAACTAAGAATTTGTAATACCCATATCGTGACCAAAATACTGTCTTTGGTATATCCTGCTCCCGGACTCGCACCGGATGATATCCTGATCGTAAATCAATCTTGGAGAAGACATATGCTCCACTTAATTGGTCAACCAAATCATCAATCCTTGGTAATGGGTACTTGTTCTTCACGGTTACTGTATTCAATCGCCTATAATCCATACACAATTATATCGATCCATCCTTCGTCTTTACTAATTTAGCTGGTGCTCCCCATGATGATGCACTGGTCCGAATAAACTTCTTTATCTTCAGTTCTTTCATATGTCGGTATAACGGATCAAGCTCTAATGGTGACTAGGGTATACCTTTTGGGATACTGGTTCTGCTCCTCGTATCAACTCTATACAGAACTCTACTGCTCTAACTAGGGGTAATCTGGAAAGCTCGTTGGGAAAGACATCCATGAACTCTTCAACTATCTTGGGCAGCGGGTTTGCTTCCCTTGCTACTGTTGTGACTCCTCTCTTATGCTGGTCTCTTGCTATTCTACTAAGGACAAACTCTTTTAGGCCACTAATTCTAAACAACACTCTACCCTCATGACAGTCTATCGTTGCATAATTGTCTCTTAACCAGTCCATGCCTAAGATAATGTCAACGTTATCTATAGGGAACTCGATCAACTTTGTATGTAATAAATGCTCACATAATATAACTAGACGTGCTAGGCACACCCTACTAACTTCTATGATCCCATTGCCAGTGAGTATATTCAGCCTCACTGGCAATGTCTCAAACTTTAGTCCAATATGTATCGCATATCGGGCAGATATAAATGAGTGCGAAACTCCAGAATCAATTAATGTTATGGCTGGAAAGGTTGTAACAAAAATGTTACCTGCCATCACGTTGCCCGACGCCATAGCTTCCTCCAAGAATAAGGTGAGTGCCTGTCCTTGGCCTTGTTGAGATCCCTGCTATTGTCTTCCTTGTTGTTGTGGTTGTTGTACCTGCTGATTCTGCTGTTGCTGCCTATAAATTTGGACCTGCGTCAGCAACGGACACTGAGCCAAAGGTCGTACTGCTACTGCTGGTCCTCCTTGTTGCACCACTTTCGGAGTTGGCAATGCAGGAAACTGTTGTACTGGCCCTCCTGGCCTCTTCATTAATGGGCACATGAAAACCTTGTGATCAGGGCTCTCATATCTTAAACATAATCTATTAGCTTCCTGACAAATATCCCGGGTATGACCTTATTTTCCACAGTAGGTACAACGCTGACGCTCCTCGTCGTTGTTGCTGTTGTTGCTGCCTGGGCTGCTGCCGAGTTGGTACTGTCACTGTTGAAACTGCCATCCTCCATGGTGCTAAATCATAGATACAAACGTCAGGTGATGGTGCTGAAGTTTGGGGTACTGGTCCTCCCTCATTGTTCTATCCATGAGGTCTCTTCCGATCCACTCTTCTTGATGCCATCCTTTGGGAAGTAAGCTCAACCCTCTTGGCTGCTATCAATACTGCCTCGAAGGTCTGGTAGTCGTGTACCTCTACCATATATAAGATATCTAAGTAAAGTCCTTACTAGAACCTCATTGGTCTCTCCAACTCTGTTGCCCCCATAGTTGGAGCAAATCTGCTAGGTCAAAAAAATTCTACCGCATAGCCGTCTAATATCCTTCCTGCTTGCTTGAGATTAATGAACCTTTGCTACAACTCACACTGAGCCACAATCCCGAAGTACTTCTTCCTGAACCAGATCCTAAAATTCTTTCATAAAATAGGACTCCTTAATCCTACCTCCATCGTAGCCCACCAATCTCTTTCCAGATCTTGGAGTTGTAGGCAAAATAGGTCAACATGTTCCTCGGTCGAAACTTTAGCTGCTGTTAGAATAGTCTCAATATCCTGGTTCCAATCGTCTGCAGTGATTGTGTCCTCTGCGCCATCAAAATATCTAGGGTTCAGTCTATAAAATCTAATAGATGCCCCAGAATCCGTTCCCATGCCTCGTTCTAGGGCCTTCTACAACCCTTGGTTCAACAGGACATTCTATTCTTGCTGCTGGAGCTGTTGTTATTGATGTTGCTGTTATTGTTGTTATTGTTACACCAGTATATGGTATTGTTGGACAGCCAGCAATCCACGGATAATCTCTACCAAGGTCGGGGTATCCAGTACTGCCGGTACTACGGGAGGTACGGGAACACCTTGAGCCTGCAGCTATATCCCATTCATTGTGGGCTCAACTCGGATTCTTGGTTGGGGTTCCACAAGATTTTATTCCACTATCAACTCTATCTCTATTGTTGTTGTAGCATCGGGAGAAGGAGAAGACCTAAAGAAGACCACAAGAAATATCAAGTACAGGACGAGAAAGAATATGGAAGCAATCAATCAAGAAGAATTCAAGCTAAGTATCGAAGAGGACGAATTCAGAATTTCAAGAAGGATCATATTTTGATTGAGACTCCTATGACCATGACACCCCACAAGTCTGAAGAACAGACCTGCATGGGCCACCACTAAAACCTTGTCATACTCCAGTACCGAAATACGGTGATGGACATGGCCAGCTACCCCATACAAAGTATTATACGTCATCCGGTAATTACGACTGTATAAGATAATGGAGTGCATGCTACAATCAAGTCTCCTATGGTTAAGAACTTCTATGTCTCAATCATTCAAACAAGAAATAGTAAGCATAGAGCAGATATGATAAGCAATAAGGCATCCCAAACGCTTCTCTAAAATATTCTGGAGACCAACTATGTAAAATAAGGAGCTGAAAGAGTAACAAAAGTATATGATAATGATCAGCTGTTGTCTGATTTAAGATAATCATATAAGGAAACTAATATCCAGACAGCCGGCTAATAGGTGCCGGTGGCTAAACGCCAAAAGAAGTAAATATTCATTGATGAGCAGGGAAAAAGAAAACCCATTCGTTATCCCATATGACCATGTTCCTGGTACATGCCATGAGTTAGAGGAAAGTATGCTGGATCCTCGGGTGCTGGCTCGAAACCTAGCCATACAAAACCAGTGGGGTTAGACCCCAAATAGCAAGTACCACAAAGGAAGCACAAAATGGAAAGAACAAACCCCAAAGGAAAATATATAATAATACATAGGTTCAGTATCGTAACTTAGGTCCAAGGCATATCCTCGCGCAAAGGCCCAACCCTATAACCAAACAAGGACAAGGGTCAAACCATCACACTATGATAGTCCACTTCCCTAGGCTACTAGCTGAATAATACAATCACAACAAAATCTATTTCTTCCTAAATCGGCCAATCATTTTTACGGCTTGCTATTTGTGTGGCGTCTAAGGCTATCTCAGAAATAATGCATAATAAGTATTCTCAGATCACGCCAGTGCCGAACATGAGCTAACCGAACCAAATAAATAAAATAGACACTTGTAGGATGCACCAGTCCCCCGTGGGCCATTAGCGGTTCAAGTGTCCCTATAGTGAAACAGTGGCTCGGTATAATAATAAAAGTCAGATACTGTACTCCACTAAGGCAGATGATATACAGTATTTGTGGTGGCCAGCCCACAGCGCACTAAGAATGAATCTCTGTGGGAAGGTTCGTTAGCATGATCTCGGGATACCGTTCCTTCAAAATGTTACTACCACTTTTAGTTACTTAATTAGCCCTATGTTGTGTTTTAAATCTCAAGGAGTGGTCACATGAAAATTTTCCTTAAGATGTCGTATAAAGTACGGGAATGCTAGATACGAATTCATGGAAGTCAAATCTGGATTCACCCAAGCGTGTATGCAACATTCATACAATCAATATCCTAGCCACGCTTTGGTAGTTGACTCGCTTATTATGTCCGTGCTTGAAAAACAATATAAATATTTATAATATCATGCGTTCATGAATTTGGAGGCATTCTCGATACACAACCCAAATATAATCACTTAACACGTGACAAGATGTGTCGTACCTCAGCGCACATTAAATTATAAAAAATAATTAGGTAATAGGGGTATCATCACGGATACAGTATTTGAGTCCAATTACCAATTATATATTGGATCATATGAATCAAGAAAATATTCAATCAAAACAAGCAGGACCGCATGGGTCTCTAGGCCGCATGGGAAGTCCAGGCTGCATGAAGTCCGGCCACATGGAAAGTCAGGCTACATGAAAAATCCTGGCCACATATGAAGTCAGGGCTGCATGAACCACTTGGCCGCATGACAAGTCTTGGACGCATTTAAAGTCAGGCCGCATGAAAAGTCAGGCCGCATATAGTCAGACCGCATTAAGTCAGCCGTATGAAGTCAGGTTGCATGAAGTCAGGCCGCATTAACCACTTGGCCGCATGCTCAAGGTTAAGGTCTATTCCTTAGGGAAAGTGATAAAGTACCAGGCAATAAGTAGAGTGTCAGAGATGTGACATAAATTGACTGATGCGACTGATGTGATAAGTCATAAAGTGTGTCAGGAAGAAAAGACAAAGCAATAGAAATAAGTACCAACGGTTCAGAGCCATGTGCCCAAGAAAATAGTGGTCGCATGCTCTCCAGGCCGCATGGGTGTCGGTGCCGCATGGGGTTAAATGCCGCATGGTGTTCTCTTGGACTTAGCAAATTTCTCATTCTTTTAGCGAGTGAAAGCACAAGGTGTTCAAGGACACTTGTATAAATCAGCAGTCATGAGTCCAACAAGATGGACGCATGCTGTCAGTATGCGGCAAGAGTTTAGGCTGCATAACCCTCTCGGGCCACATGACACTCTCAGCCGCATATTCTCACTGGCCGCATGACAATTTCGTCTTCTCCAATAGCAGGCTCAGCCATGGCGAAAAAGCTCCAAAAATTAAAATCTTATTTTGTTCATAAAATCCTTATTTTAAGTCCAAATCGGGTGAACCAAAAGCCAAAATACTCTAAATTGAAAGCTCTATCATGTAGCAAAAATTAGTTTTCTAAAATATAAGTTTAATATATCAAAACCAAAAAAAACTCATGAAACCCATAAAAAACCTAAGTTTAGAAATATATATCTACACTAATCCATCCATCAAAATAGAAAACTCTAAGAACTAAAAGTGCTTAGAAACAAATAATAAACATAATGGAACAATAATATGGAGGGTTTCTCCATTTCTCATGCATGGTGTACTTGCCTATGGAAATGGGAAGAGAAAACTAAAGAAAGAGGAAGTAATGAAGAAGTGAAGAGAAAGAGAGAAAATGTTGGGTTAAATATGGTAGGGTTGAGGGTTGAACCAAAGATTCTCATGAGTTGAACCAACCCACAAAATAAACCATGAACCAGGTTAAACCAAAGAATGGGTCTAGTCTCCATGCACATGCAACCATGCTAAAATAAAAATACATTCCAAATACGTATATCGGGAATGAGGAGTGACATGGATCGAATACAAAGTTCGTAGACATGGAGCGCAGCTGGCTCAATTACAGTTAGAACCAAACTTGCTCTAAAAGATCAAATTTGCACAAAAGGATTACAGATTCCTGCAGAAGATACGCGAGTTAATTTCAGCAGGAAATGCAACTGATTTCGTAGAACGCGAGAATGGAACGTCGTGGCTTAAGGGAAAATTATGTGTACCTAAGGATGATGAACTCAAGAAGGAGATACTGACTGAGGCTCATTATGCTAAGTACACCTTACATCCAGGAAGCACCAAAATGTACAAGGATCTGCACACAATATTTTTGGGGCATGGCATGAAGTTGTTCGTGTCATGATGTCTTGATTGTCAATATATAAAGGCATAACACCAGCGACCCGGCAGAGAGTTACAGAACCTCGCCATTCCAAAATAAAAGTGGAAGGACATCTCAATGGATTTCATAGTGGGCTTACCAAGGACACCAAAGGGAAATAATCTATTTGGGTCATCGTGGATAGACTTACCAAGTCGGCTTATTTCATAACAATCAAAAATACATAAAGCGCTGACCATTTGGCTCAAATTTACTTAGATCATATTATCCGATTACATGGAGTACAAGTCTCAATTGTATCGGGTAGGGATGGGCGATTCTTGTTTCGATTCTGGAAAAACCTTCTGGCGACAATGGGCACCAAGTTGTATTTTAGCTCGGCGTACCATCCGCAGATTAATGGACAGACTGAGAGAGTAAACCAAATCCTAGAAGACATATTATGACTGTGCGTGCTATATTTGAAGGCAAGTTGGATACCTATCTATCGCTGGCAGAATTCGCTTATAACAACAGTTATCAAGTGAGTATTTAGATGGCCCCGTATGAAGCACTGTATGGATGCAAGTGCCGATCACCGATATATTGGGAGGAAGTTGGTGAATGATAATTACTCGGACCAGAACTTATTGAACAAGCCATCGAGAAAGTTTGCATGGTGCAGAAAAATCTTTGAGTTGCTCAAAGTCGTCAAAAAATCTACGTGGATGTACATAGGCGACCTTTGGAATTCATAGAGGGTGATCATGTGTTCCTAAAGGTAACACCTATATGACGTGTGATGCGGTTCGATGTCAAAGAAGAACCCATCCCATTGTTTGTCGGACCTTTCAAGATTCTAGATAGGATGGAACCAGTATCTTATCGACTTGCACTACCTCCTGCTTTCATGGAAGTGCACGACGTCTTCCATGTTTTCCAACTAAGGAGATACGTATATGACTTGAGTCATGTAGTGAACTTTGATTAGCTTGAGCTGAGTGCCGACTTATCTTACTCGGAAGAACATGTTCAAATCCTAGGCAGAAAAGAGAAGACCCTACGGAATCGATCAGTGGCTTTGGTCCATGTATTATGGTAGAATCATGCAGTTGAGGAATCAACATGGGAGATTGAGGAAAAGATGCGGAAGCAGTACCTTCCTTATTCGATAACCTAAAGATAGATCCTTTGTTTTAAGTTTCGAGGACAACTTTTTCTTCGTGGTATATTATGTATTGCCTCGCTCCTAGCGGAGCACTATATAAGGCTTGTGGCTCGATTAACACATTCAAAATTGAGTAAGGGAAAACTTTACGGCAGAATCGATCTTGGACAATGCAATGAATATTTCTAATTGATGGATCGGCTTCTGTTGGAATGAGTCCAATAGTTTTGTTGGATTTTTGGTTGGCTTTCTTGGATTTTATCGCTACTTGGTTTTGATGAATGCATTTTTGTGATTAGTTTTCAATGATTGATTATTTAGCCCATTTTTATCAATTGCATGCATTCATTCTAAAGAACTCTAAGAGAAATAAAAATAGTATTCTAACCAATTGTTGGTGCCAATGCAGATAGACGCATGATCGGAGCCTGAGTGAGCAAGTGTCCTTTTCTTTCGGCATTCTCTATTTGGTGAGCGGTTCTGTCTCTTCTTCTCTACTCCTTCATGTCAATAATCAATAATGTTCACTTATAACCTTGCTAAGTCCAATGATCGATAAAGCCACTAATGCCACAAGTTTTATACCACTATTATAAATTAATAGAATTACATTGATAAGAGGCAAGTTCAATTATGTAACACAGGAAAGGATATAATCATTGTGTCAAAATTATGTAACACAGGGAAGGATATAATCATTGTGTCATGGTTTGGTGCCATGACTTAGCGGTAAATTGGAGTCTACGAACTATCAATCGAATCAAATAAATAAGTATGCTGAAATGAGAATGGAGAATATCCATTATTGCTCTGAATGTTTCAATACCTTAAACTGCTATTTATGCTTATTACATAGTCGTAGATGCATTGTATGGTCATGGATAACTTGTGCACATGGTAGTAAAATTTTTTGAACGGGACTTGGGGCACTGGAGACCGTTCGGCTCGGGAGAAATAGTAGCGCTGGGTATAAGTGAGACATTTATTGAGGCTTGCTACCTGCTTTGAATGGCGCATCGTACTCTGATCGAAGTCATATATGGCATGTCCATCATGGTGCTACATCATAAATGACCCAGTGAGAATGAGTTTTATACTAATGATATCTTATGCAGGGGTGGTAAGAATAATCCTATAAATTATACGGTAATGGCCATTGGCTAGGGTAAGGATTCCATATGTGCGAAGCTTATATATATTTTATTGCATGAACTGTTCCTTATAAATTATTGCCTATTAAAATATTATATTTATAATATTGCCTATTTAACTGCTGCCTTAATCAAGAAGTGTTGGTTTAGGTGAGTGGGCTAGTTCTGCTCACCCGTACAAGTTAAGTACTGACCCACGTCTCTATGGACAAACCAGGTGACCGAGATACCAGGGGTGCTCAAGGAAATTAAAGCTTTCGTTGCATTTCTTACAAACTTCTTCATATTTTCAAAGTATTTCAAAACTTTCTAGTAGCTGCTTTCAAGTTTCCAAGAAGTAATAAAGGGGCATAATGTATAGGATAAGAACATTGTTTCATGTCAGCCTATCAGTCTTTCTTTTATGCAAAGATATGTAAGCCGTTCAGGCATTTCCATTTCGGTACTGAGAAAATTATACTTTGTTGCAATGAATAATAAAAGAATTATTTTTTCCTATACAAAGGTGTATTTTATAATCAGTTGTTGTGTTGTGGAACTATTTACAAAAGATATTTGACACAATGTGCACGTTCTTGCCTTGTACAAGTGCATCCCCAGGCTTGTACGATATCACGCCCAGCGAGGATGAACGGTTCTGCGGAACCGAATACGAGGACGAATCGGTTCTGCGGAACCGGGGCATGACAGTTTCTATCACTTCCGAAGAAGCTATAGCAGGAACAACGAGGTCAAGTCTGGCGTACCAACGAGAGTAAAAAATCCTCGATGATGATGTACTTCCAATTTTTTCATCTGATCTAGGTCCATCCCAGCCTCTAGCAGCGAATAAGTCCAAGCAGAAAGAATAGAAACCGCTGAGCAAAGATATCGCTCAGGGGCTGGAGAAGCTTCACAACTTCGACATCTTGGCACAGCTTGCCAATACTCCAGCTAAGTTGTTACTATTCGAGCTTCTCCGACTCTCCAAAGATACTCGGGTTGCTCCGAATAAGCAATTGCAAAATACCGATACCTACCAGGTGCAGGTCAAGCCGCCATTTGAGGATCCTGCCGCATGCCACCACTACAATAATGTGATAAAGGTGTCATAACCCGCACCCGGATATTCGGATACGAGTACGTAATTACACCCAGCCTACGCCGCATAATCGGCGGTAGAATATTGTCTGTGTTATTTCTAACTATTTAACATCTCAACAATATAATATGGTACCTGTCAAATATCTCAACTCCAAACGGAGGAGCAATATGATATCTCACAAGTATGACATACTCAATCATAAAACAAACTAAGGAAGAATAATGCACGAATGGAATAGCGAAGGAAAAAAAATAAGATACAATCCACAAGTCTGAAATAATAATACAACTGTGAATCACAACGAAAGAATAGTCTAATACAAAATCACCAAACATAAACTAAACCTCCTCGGTCACTGGTACTATGTCCTCTTGCTCTAGGGGAGTATCCTCTAAAGTCTCAACCTCCTAAGGGCCGTAATACGTAGGACAGAGTTCCTCTAGCCAATCATTTGAAAAATATATCCAGTCAGGATTGGAGCGAAGTACATACCTCTGAAAGCAGTTTCAAATACATAATCGAGTATATATAACAAGCAATAGAAAAAAAGATACAAAATGCATAAGTGGTAAGAATGTACAATACAGGAAGAACAGGCAATAAGCACAATAAGAAATAGAAAGTAAATATGAAAATAACTACAAGTAGAAAACAAGAATACTAGCGATGTGATTTAAAGTGCAAGTTCATTATGTGATCAGCTTAGGTTGCACATGAGGTATAAAGTCAACTCCATTATACGTAAGGTGTATAATCGACATGCACATGAGATCAATAGGGCTTTGATCACAAAACCAACTCCTACTCCCCCTCCCCAACCAATACTCATGGATCCAGTCACGACATGTTACGTACATGAACACGATATAGTCACACTAGCACACAAAATAGTGGATGCACAAGAAGTACATGAAAGTCAATACCCGATGCATACAATGAAATACATGTGACTGGGTACCCGTTGAACACGGTAGGGGATAACAGCTCCTGACGGGATCCATATAGCACCAGTCTGTGAAATCACTGCGTCGGGATCAATGTATGTAATTCTAGAACATGCATATATACAATATTATGAATTTAAAACAATCAAAGAAATGTAATCGCCGGAAGCCCTGAGCAAGGTGTGTCTCTCGATGCCCAAGCTGGTGTCTCACAACCTATATAAGGTATATTGCGTCAATACAAGGTTCTAGAATGAATATAAGTGAAATTAATGCAATTCTAGGTTGATATGCCATTTCTAAGTCAAACTAATGAATTCTAGGTTGCAAGAGTCTAATGCTAAGTCACTAAGTCGATATACTATAAAACTATGTTATGCTAGCTAAGCTAACACACAACAATGCATTCAAAGAGCCATATCCTAAGATACGCAAGTTTCGGGTATGAAAATAGTGTTTTATATATGTATACAAGTCAAACATTATAATACTAGATAAAACCAATTAAAATAGGATATCTTGGCCTTGCACCAATGCGTATCGCACCTAACTTGATACCCAAGCTCAATACCTTGGGTATCGGCCCATTACCTTGGGGATACCTTGGTATCTCAAGGTAACCCAACTAAACATATATAACCCAGCTAATGTCTATATACAATAAGCTAAAACTAACTATTCATATACTATTGACTAACATATACTTATATTAACACACATAGATACAACTACTAATATACTCAATGTACACTAATAATACAGACTACACTATAAACATACATATATGCTAATTGCTACTAACCACTAATACAAGTATACATATATCTATTTAGCTAACTATTACACTAATAAGGTACATCTACACTAACATAAATAGATATATATATATATATATATATATATATATATATATATATATATATAGGTACTAACTACTATTAGCTAACTTAATAGTTTAATTCACAACTATACTAATACCTAATATACATATCACAGTTACATAACTAACTAAGCAACTAACATAATAACTAATTACTCTACTCTTATACATGAACTAAAACCACCTAATAAAACAACTAACTCAACAAGGCCTTACTGATACCTACACTTACTGTTCGGCTGCTACTCCTCAATATTGTGTAAACTGCACACAATATGGACATAGTTGCTGTGGCTGCTGTTCTTCGAGACTATGTGCAGTTTGGTTGCTGTGGCTACTGCGTGCAGTTCGTTTGCTGTGGCTACTACGTGCAGTTCGTTTGCTGTGGCTACTGCTCTTCAAGACTGCATGCAGTTTGGTTGCTGTGGCTACTGTTCTTCAAGACTGTGTGCAACTGCATATAGGATAGAACCTGGTTGTTGTGGCTTTCTGTTGAAACTGCAGCACGTGCTTCTCAGTTGCACAATGTCTTCTCCATACTGCTGTTCGGTTGCATGGTTGCACAATGGCTGCTCCACACTGCTGCTCGGTTGCACAGTTGCACAGTGGCTGATCCACACTGCTACATGTTCCACTCACACACAGACACACAATGCACCATCACCATCACAATACTTAACATCTAAGTATATATATATATATCCCCCATGTATTTACATATAGATATAGGTCTATAAATAGCTATATATATATATATATATATATATATATATATATATATAAACACATACAGATAATAATGCATACACATCAATATGCCTCTCTATTACATATATCAATGTGTATCAACCCTTACTACTAGATAGGTATATAACAATAAATATATAAACAAACATATATATAGATATATACACCTATAGTTATATATATCTAGATACTCTTATTACATACACATATAGACATACATATATATAAACCCAAAATACACTATTATATACACTATACCATACATAGATAGCTCATATATATATATATATATATATATATATATATATATATATATATATATATATATATATATATATAAATACATATGCACGTATAGGGAAATAAGCCAAACAACAAACACATGGAGCGCATCGTACCCGTATCACACTTTCTCTATGATACGCTTGCGATACGGTCTCCAACACACAACCAAACGTATCCCGGAGGACACGAACAAGTCTAATACATAAATTATGAATAATACGTATAGTAATTAGAGTGTCTACGTGTCCGTGTCACAATGTGATATGCACAAGGCCCCGTGTCGGAGGAAAACCCCCAAAATTAATCTGTTTTGTCAAATTAACGATATACGGCCTACACGTATCCAATTGTGGATACGACACTAGTCACAAACAAGTAATCAAGTATTAATTAGATCTATTAGACCCAATGACAAGCACTACATGTGCCAATCTCAGAATTCTCCTAAAATTGGCACCAATTTGGTCATAACTTCCACCGTAGGTCTCCAATGAACCTAAAACTAGTTGCTATGGGTAGCCTATGCATGTGGGTTAGTTTCTCATAGTTAAATCTCATATCTAGAGTCTATTAGAAGGAAAAAAACTAAACTATACCTATTGGGAGATGGATTCCCAATAAAAAGTCCTAAATTGCCAAGTAGCTCCTCTCCTTGTAGATCTTGGCCTCCTCCTCCTTGTTCCTTGCTTTCTTCTTGTAGATCCTTGGTGTAGCAATCTCAATGATGAATTTAAAAGGATATTGTTGAAGAATTGGTGGAGAATTGGTGAGAGAATGGAGGGAATTTGGAAGAAGAAAAGTTATAGATCTAGAATTTGGGAATTGGAATAAAATAAAATAATTTTCTCTCTCATCCTTAAGGTGGCCGGCCTATATACACCCCTCCATGCAATATAGAAAGTCACAAATACCCCTTGGGGCCTCTCATGAAGAATTTAGTTAGAGAGAAAAGGTTCTAGTCTAATGGTTAATCTAATTAATCAAGCCTCCTAATCCATGGGCCTAATTCATGGGCTCAAATTAGACTCAACTAAAAGTTGGTTCATGTATTCTAAATAGTTGGGTTAGGTCCACTAGACAAGTCCAAAATAAATCTACACTAGCAACAAATAATAATACCACAAATAAATAAATCATGCAATGCACAAATATTAATTATAATTAATACCTATTGACAATTACCAAACTATCCTTGGATAAAAATATGAGGGTGATAAACCTACCCACCTTAGAAAAAATTTGTCCTCGAAATTAAGGAAGAAACTATCTACCAAAACAAATAATACAATACAAGAAAGAAAGAAAGAATTATACCTCACGGCTCGAACAGATACGGATATCGCTCGCGCATCTCGGTCTCTCACTCCCAGGTACTCTCTCCTAGCGAGTGATGCCTCCACGTGACGCACACCAAAGGAATCATCTGGTTCCTCAGCACCTTCTCTCTCTGATCCAGAATCTCCACTGGCTACTCTGGGTAGCTGAGAGTAGGGCCCACCTCTATCTCCGAGTGATCCAACACATGACTGGGATCTGCCATGTACCGTCTCAACTGTGACACATAAAACACGTTGTGCACTCCTTCCAGTATAGGTGGTAAGTCTAGTATGTAAGCGACTGTACCGACCCTCTCAAGAATACTGAAAGGACCAATAAATTACGGACTAAGCTTTCCACCTCCACCGAAGCGAATCGTGCCACGTGTCGGAGAAATCCTCAAGAAAACTTGACCACTAACCTAGCACAAAATACAACCTTAGCACTCTAACAAAACAATAATCAAGCACAAGCAAAACAAAACTCAAAGCTATACCTCAAACTCCAAAGGTCTCCGGTGACTATTGGCCCAATGCCGATGTCTATCCTGCGCTACTCGAAGTCTGTCCCTGATAAGCTTTACCTTCTCTGCTGTATCCACTACCATCTCTGGTCCCAATAAAGCTCTGTCACCAACATCATCCTAGGACAACGGAGTGCGGCACCTCCGTCCATACAACGCCTTAAATAGTGATATCTCAATGCTGGCTTGGTAGTCGTTGTTGTATAAAAACTCTACCAAGTGAAGGTGATCTTCCCAAGAACCTCCAAGATCCAAAATACAGGTACGTAGCATATCCTCGAGAGTCTTAATAGTCCTCTTCGATTGTCCGTCCGTCTGAGGGTGATAGGCGGTACTGAACTTAAGCTGAGTGCCCAAGCTAGCCTGCAAACTCCTCCGAAAATGGGACATGAAATGACTATCCCGATCTCAGACTATGCTCACTGGAACACCGTACAATCTGACAATCTGGCGCACATACATCTCCGGAAGTCTCTCCATAGATTTACCCACTTTAAATGGCAGAAAGTGGGCTGATTTGGTCAACCTATCCACAATGACCCAAATCGCATCCTTGCCTCCTGGAGAACACGGAAGCCCCGATACAAAATCTATAGTATCATGTTCCTATTTCTACTCCAAAATGGGCAAAGGCTGAAGCAATCCACCTGGTCTCTGTCTTTCTGCCTTGACCTGCTAGCAAACTAAGCATCTGGACACGAAGCTAGCTACCTCCTGCTTTATGCCAAACCACCATATATGCTCCATCATGTCTTTATACATCTTGTTGGCACCAGGATGCATAGAGTATTAGGAATGATGCACCTCCTGTATAATATCCTCGTGCAAAGCTTCTCTTGGTACACATAACCTGGTACCGTGTCGCAATGATCAATCATCTGCGACGATAAAGTCCTCTGCCAGCCCGACCTGAACCTGTGCTCTGATGCTCCTCAGAGACTCATCATCATACTATCTAGCTCTAATTTGGTCCATCAGCTCCGACTGAACCTGAAGTCCCCACATCTGTGCTGTGACTCCCGGAATCAATACCTCAATGCCCAAACTGTCGAGATCTGTCAATAAATGTCTATCTTTAGTCAAGCACATAGCCACATAATACCTGCTCAAAGCATCCACGACTACGTTGGCCTTCCATGGATGGTACTGCAAACATATGTCGAAGTCCTTCATCAACTCCAACCATCACCGCTGCCTCATGTTGAGCTCTTTCTGTGTAAACACATACTTCAAGCTCTTATGGTCTGTGAAGATCTCTACTCTCTCCATATAGATAGTATTTCCATAATTTAAGAGCAAAGATAACCGCTGCAAGCTCCAAATCATGGGTAGGGTAGTTCTTCTTATACGGGCATAATTGCCTAGAAGCATAGGCAATCACCTTCCCGTGCTGCTGTAATACACAACCCAAATCCTTCCCTGATGCATCACTATAAATGAAAAATCCTCATGCTCCTGATGGTAGTGCCAAGATGGGTGCTGTAGTCAATCTCCTCTTCAGCTCCCTAAATATTGATTGACAATCTTCGGTCCAGACGAATTCTACGTCCTTCCTGGTCAGCCTAGTCATCGGCTCTGCTAGTCTAGAAAAGTCCTGAGCAAATCTCTCGTAGTAGCCTGCTAACCCGAGGAAGCTCCTGATCTCTGCTACTGAACTCGGGGTAGACCACGATTCAACTGCTGAGATCTTCTTTGGGTCCACCGAGATTCCATCTCCTGTAATGACATGCCCAAGGAATTCAACCTTATCAAGAAAGAATTCGCACTTCGATAACTTGCCATACAACTTCTCCTTCATGAGGGTCTCCAGAATAATCCTCAAGTGCTGTTCGTGCTCCTCTGGGGTCTTCGAGTATATCAGAATATCATCTATGAAGACTAAAATAAACTGGTCCAGGTACTGATGAAACACCTTGTTTATCAGGTTCATGAATACTGTCGGGGCATCGGTCAACCCGAACAGCATCACCAAGAACTTGAACTGCCCATAACGAGTCCTGAAAGCTGTCTTCGGGATGTCTTCCCTCTTTACTTTCACCTGGTGATACCGTGACCTCAAGTCTATCTTGGACAATACCTTTGCTCCGCTTAACTGGTCAAACAAGTCATTAATCCACAGCAACGGGTATTTATTCTTGATAGTGAGGTTATTAAGTGCCATGTAGTTGATACATATACGAACTGACCCATCCTTCTTGGGTACAAACAGTACCGAAGCACCCCATGGTGATGAACTGGAACGGATAAAGCCTTTATCTTATAACTCATCCACCTGCTTCTTTCACTCTGTCAGTTCCCTATTATTTACTCTATAGATGTACTGAGAGATCGGCTCTGCACCTGGCACTAAATCTATGGAGAATTCTATATCTCTGTCCAACGGCAACCCCGACAACTCCTCTGGAAAGACATCCAATAACTCTACAATCAATAGATGTGGAGGCTCCTGCTCTTCTACCAAAGCTCCATAGAATTTGCCCTCACTCTGCTCTACTCCTCGGACGAACTCAAATACCGGCTCTTCTGGCATCTGAAATAAAGCTATGCCTCCACGATAATCGATACTAGCATGATGTCTACTCAACCAATCTATCCCGAGTACTATATCGTAACTCAGAAGTGGCATTATAAGTAAACATACGCTCAGCTCATGGCCTCCCAAATAAACTCTCTGGTTCTTGCAAACATCACTGACCAGGATGATACTACCCCCGGTCGTGATCTTGCAAGTCCTCGCCAATGGTTCAGACTCAAAATGATGCCTCAAAGCAAAAGATATAGATATAAAGCTTGAGAAGTACCAGAATCAAATAAGGCATGAGCTGGAAAAGAATCAAGTAAGACTGAACCTGTTATAACATCTCTGACTGGCTCTGCCTCCTCCATGGTCATGACAAAAGCTTGCCCCTAATGTGCACCTTTCTGCTGGTGCTGGTGCTATACAAACTTCTACTGCTATGGCTACAAAGGAGGTCCTCTCTGTTGTCCGATCGGGTATCTCGTGGGTATCCTCTGAATCGGGGCTACATCCTGAGCTGTATGAGCTAATATCTTAGGAAAATCCCTCGGCTGGTGGTTTGATGAACCACAAAATAAATACTGACCAAGCCTCTTCCTGCAGACATCCCATCCATGCCCTGCCTTCTTACATAAGGGTAAAGCACGAGCTGGCTGGGCTGGCCTATGCATCTGGTACGTCTGTTATACGGGTGCTCTGATAGGCACATGGAACTGCAGCCTCTGCGGTTGGAAATAGGGCTTCTTGGCTGGACCTGCGCTGCTGCTGCCACCAAAAATATCTTGGTCCCTTTTGGGCCTCCAACTCAGTTCTCTCTCGACCTTGCGAGCCTCCCTCAAGATATCTGTGTACGTCTCATGGCCCGAAGAAATGAGAGCCTTCACTTCCCAATTTAGGCCCTTTCTGAATCTACTCGCCCGGTTCTCAAGATCCTTTACTATGTAGTCTGCATATCTGCTCAACCAGCCAAACTCCGTGGCATACTCCTCTACCGACATGTTCCCCTGGTGAAGGTTCTGGAACTGTCGCTCCAAATCAAGTCTCTCGGTGGGTGGGAAGAAATTTCTTCTGAACAAGTCCCTGAACTCACCCTATGTCAACCCTGGATCGACAATCTGTGGCTCATTACGGAATCAAGTACTGGTGATGTCCATCATCTGCAGTCCCGCTGCCTCCACCATCAGGTCCTCCGCAAGGCAGCATAAGCGTATGACGTACTCCATGCTCTCCAACCAGTCATCTGCATATATAATGCCCCCTGTCCCCTTGAAAGGTTGGGGATCTAACTTCTTGAAGTCCTGTATGGTACTAGGCCTGGGCTGTACATCTCGTGGTTGTGGTAGCGATGTCCTCTCTACTGCGGTAATGGCCACCTAGTGAGCATTCTCAATGCCCTGTCTCATCACCTCAGTCTGCAGGTGTTGTACCTCAGGCTGGGCTGTCACTACCACTTTTCCAGATAAGGGCATTTGTGTAATTTCACCATTTTGAATAATTATTTATTTAATTAATCTGTTGAGTTATATAAACTAAATATATATTGTGAGTGATATTTGTTTTAGGTCAAGCCCTAGAATCCATTAGGTCAAACCCTAATGACTAAACCCTAATTGTAAACCTAATTCTAGAAAAACCCTAGAATTCAAATTGTAGGTTGAACCTCAAACCTTGGACTGACTAAACCTTAGTTAGTTAAGTTCCTATTGACCTAACCTAGGGGTTAAACCTAGGCTATGCATTAGAAACCCTAACTGGGCCTTAATATATAAAAGGAACCCTCTCATTCTTCATGTAGAAGAGAAACCCTAGCCTCCACCAAGAGAAACCATCTCCCCACTCCAAAATTCGAGATTTAACCCTAGGGCTTCCATTTTCCTCCTCCAAAGCAAGGAAAGCAAGGAACGTGGGTCAGGAAGCCTTGGGGAAGAAGAACTTCCATCGGAGGAACCATCCCTATAGGTAAATCCGAATTATTTATTCTTTTATTCTGTTTTTCTGATGATAATGGCCATTAGGAACCCACCCTAAGGTTTGGAATTCGAATTTTAGGGATTCTACATGTAAACCTAGGAGATCTTGGGTTTTGGTGAGTTTTCGAGTGTTCTTCCCAAATTTTTGGAACCCTAAACCTAGGGACTTCGTGTAGGCATGATTACATCCCCTACCTGTAGGTTAGATATTGATTTAGGGTTTTGTTTTGGGTTTTCAGGAGTTCTTGTTGTGGTTTTCGTTTTTGTACATCATGTGTTTGGTGAAATGCTTCACAGGAGGAATCACCTATCTAATCCATTGTAATTTGATGTTTGATGTGTATATATATATATTTATACATATGTTTGTAGATGTGTTGTGTGTTTGGGGGAGTGAACTGTGCACAGTCGGGTTTTGGCCAGAACTGTGCAGTGATTACTGGGGTTCTGTGTGTATGTGGCTGTGCATTGGTTGGTTTCCTGTGGTTGGGTGTACTGTGTCAGTTAACCTCTTAATTTCTGTGTGTGTAGATGTGTTGTTGTTGATTCACAGTGCAGTCAAGTGTTGTAAGATTTTGTACTGTGCAGTGTGTGGTCGGGTATTGAGGTGAGTCCCAGATTCCAGTTTGTGTAGCATGTGAGTGAGTGCAGGCATGTTACACAGCAACCTTGATGAGCACTGCCAGTTATCTTGTGTTGATAATATTCAGCAGTGCAAATTGGTAGACAGAGGAGCACAGCAAGTTGGTTGGTCCCTGCTGTGCACTTGTCCACATGTGCATTTGTGTGCACATAAAGGATGGGGGAAAACAGGTTCAAGTTGGTTTGATTGTAGGAACCTATGTGAACTGTGTGTAAGTGCAGTAAGGTATTATGAGAGTGAGTGAATGTGTAGCTGGGTTGTGTGCCAGTGTCAGTATCTGAGTATTATTGTATGTATGTGTGTATCCTAGTTCCTTCCAGATTTCTAAACCTATGTGTCTATGTGATTAGGTGTGAGTTGTTCTGTATTGGGTTAACTGTGTAGTAGTAGAATACCAGTGTGTACTTTGTGCTAGGTAAGTGGGTATGTGGCTATATGTTTACCTGTGTATGGAGATGCATTAGTTATAAGGAGTGTGATATCTGTGTGTGTAGGTAACTCCAGGGGTACTTGAGCACAGGTGAGATAAGGGAAGTGTTTCAGTGCACTATGTGCATTGTTTTGATCACAGCAGTGGTTGTATCAAAGGGTTGGGGGTACCAAGTTAGATGCAAGAATGATGATAAGAGTAGGTGGAAAATAGTGAAGTGTGGGAAAATAGGCATGTGTCTGTGTGTCTAAATTTCAGTATCAGTTCATCAAAAACCAACTGTGTTTTCCTGTGTGTGCATAGGTAAATTGACTGTCAGTATGTTTGGGGAGAATTGTGTATGTGTTAATAGGTAGACTGTGATACTTTGGGTTGGGTGTGGCTTAGTGTTGGTATTTGTGTATCAGTAAAGGAAACAGAAACATAGGTGTGTGAGTGAACTGTGTATCAGACATTAGGGAGAGAGAGCTCAATGTAGAGTGAGAGAGGGGAGGAAATTCTGTGTAAGTGCAGTGTGAGCAGGAACTGTGTCAGTATGTGTGGAGAGAGAGGTATCAGTTAGATGTATTGTGCACTAGAGTATCATAGTAGTTAGTATGTGTACCTGTGTATTAGGTAACTGTGAATTAGATACTTGAGGGTGTAAATTTCAGGGAGCATTGTGTTAGATAGTGATACTGTGTACAGGTCTTAATGTATCAGTACTGCCTATGAATCAGTACCTTCAGTGATGTGTAGTGAGTATCAATGAGCTTGAGTGAGGGATGTGAGGGGTTAGATAGGGGACTGAGAACAGAGTAACACTAGCAGTATCATTCCAGGCCTAAGATTTGGAATTTGAGTATTTAAGTTAAGTTATGGATTTTATACTTAGATATAGTGTGATACCCATTTGTGTCAGTAGGTGTGAATGTGAGTCTTGAGTGTTAGGTGAAGGTGCTATCAAGGTAGTGTTACCTAGATCATATAAGTAGTGTGCTAATTATGTATCAGTGAGATGGGGTTATTGAGAGTTGTATTAGAGAACCCAGGCACCAAGACTAAATCTTAATGATAGATTAGAGTGTCCTTATGTTAAAGAGGTTTTGAGTAATATGAATAAGGTAAGGTACTAGTAAGGTAAAATAAGTATTAAGTTACTAGTTAGGATATCGACTAGTATAAGCTAAGCATCCTTAGTATGATAAATTTTGTTAGTATAGAACTAATAGTGACTATATTGACTTAGTATGCCTTAGTTAACTAGTATTGACCAAAAACCTAGAGTTGACTTAGTAACACCTAGTTTAGACCTAGAAATGGCCTAACACCCCATTTCAAATTAGCTAATTACTTTTATTATTCCAAACACCATTTTAACATTGTTATCTTATATATAGGTCATTGTGATCCCACTTTGGACATCGATACTCACACCTTGCTCAGGACCACAGGCGAGTACATTCTCTGACAGTTTTCATTGTTGATTACTTCTATAAATTGTAGTGTATTACATACTTGATTCCGACACTATGGATACACGGGTTAGCACCCTAGATCCCCATCATGAGGAGTCGTGATTGGAATCCATCGTGCTAGCTGGGGGATGGGGAACTATTAGTAGATTATGTGATCATATCCAAACTTACCATGCATCATAGCTCACCCCACTTCTCACGTCGGGTGCGGCCTGACCATCATCATGCTTCATAGCTGTTATATATGATTAGCCTGACCATTATCATGCATCATAGCTAACCATATGGTTAGCCTGACCTTCAAGAATCATAGCTAATCATATATAACCAGCCTGATCTAGTCCCAAGCCGATCACATAATAAACTAATATTTCAAACACTTAGCTAGATGTTTTATCTTTATTCAGACTTACTTGTTCTAGCATTCACTGTTTATTGTTTATTGCTATATGCTCTATTGTCTATTTCATTTTCTTCTGTACTTCTCATTTTCAGCATTTATTTCTATCTTGTATCTCTTACACTGTTTATAGTTTTGTCAATTTAATGAAACTGCTGTTAGTGCTTGTGCTTCGCTCCAATCCTGACTGGATAACAACATTTTTCAGAGGACCTGGAGGATCTTTGCCCCACTCATTACGGCCCAGGAGTAGAGGGTGATTTCACTCCAGAAACCCCAGAGGAGTTGCCTAGCCTAGAGAAGAATTTACTTGGCTGTTCTTAGATTATTTTTCTGCATTTATTATTTTAGACTGAGACTGAGATGTATTGATTATTTTGTGACTTTGTGAGGTCATTTAGACCCAGGATTTGAGTTGGATTATTGTGGTTGGTTTTTATTAGAACTCTTTTCTATTCTCATCGTGCCATTATTTCTATTAGCTTGTGATTGAGTATAACATAGAACTGTGGATTATTATCATTGTCCTTCGTGCGGAGTTGAGACTATTGACAGGATATACTATGTTTGTGACCTAGACAGCGTTCTACCGCCGATGCTGCGGCGTAGGCTGGACGTACCCACGACTCATGCCCAAATTCCGGGTGCGGGTCGTGACACGTTTTTAGTGGTGGCCCACGCAGGTCAGTAGTCGAGTCCTAGAACCGCATTAGAGCGATATCGTAGTGGTGCTCGCTTAGAGTATTACTACGAGTCTGTTTTAGGAAATAGGAATTAGGCCGAGGATATGCTCAATCACAATTAGGAAATTCTGATTCTTATGACATTACTCTTAATGATTTTCCTTTAGAAATTTACTGTCCTTCCTTGATGATATCGTGTTGTCACGACCCGCACCCGGTTTAGGGGCACGAGTGCGTGGGTACGTCCAGCCTACGCCGCAGCATCGGCGGTAGAACGCTGTCAAGGTCTTGATACTATCTAACTAATGTCACGCAAGCATCCAATCTCCATTAGGAGGCACAGATGACACAAATAAGATGAACACATACTCAATCACAGGATTACAGCACGATAAGATTTCAAATAATAACACTAAATTAAACACAACACAAGTAATATTCTAACTCAACAATATCCAAGAATCATCAAAATGCCGGAGACAAATCCGGTACCAAATAGACTGTTAAAAGAACTAACTAAAAATAGTAATTTCCGGCTAGACCTCCTGGAATCACAACTACTATCAAGTCTGCAGCTACTCACCATAAGTGTCGGACAGCGGTCCTCTAAGGCATAGTCTGGAAAAATATTTCCAGTCAGGAAGGAGCAAAGCACAATCTCAAATAACAGTTCCATTAATTGATAATGTCTATAATACAATAAAACATGTCATGCTAGCTACTGAGAAGATAGTGAAATAATTGAAATGGCAATTTAAGAGAGACAGGCAATGTAAAGAGACAGGCAATAGGCAATATGATACAGTCAGTGCATATATGAAAATGAAAGAACAAGGAACAGTATCATATACGGGTGATGTAGTATATGATTTAAAATAGGGAACTGTAATTTATTCTAAGTGTTTGAAATAGTAGCTTCAAAATGTGATCGGCTTGGGAACATGTACGATAGCTACAGGCCTGGCTAATCATGGGTGAAGAGCATGATTAACACTTACAATTTCTATACTACAATAAGAGGTTATGATCATATTTCTTACTAACTACTTCCCCGCCCCCAACTAGTACTGTGGATCCAACCATGACACGTCACGATACACGAGCAAGTCAAGTCTATCATGTACGATGTCTAAATATACATGTCGTGTACAATGTCAATACGATAATCAAGGTAACATCTCATGACTGCAGATCCAAGCTATACTAGTCCGTGTAGCACAGTATCAAAGATTCAGTTGTAACATTTCAAGATCATTGAACTTATAGAAATTATCAAGAATTGGAAATTATCAGAGAATGTACTTGCCTTGGTCCTTAGCTGGTATTTATAGATGTCCTGTTCCAGAGTATTCCCTGGGTGAACCAACAGTCCTATAAACATATCACAAATTACCACTTGCATCAGATACTACCCTAACACACAGAAGGAATACATAATTTGGGACTACTCTAGGTAGGATACTGGTCACCTAATAGCTAGATACATAATTATACACATCTTAACAGATGTACTTACAATATATACATCAAATTAAATACATATACAAAATATACATGTAGACATATATATATGTACTAGTGAAATATACATTTGTTTACATATACCAAAAATATATTTTACAAGTACATATATATGTATCAATACAGTTTATATATATACTATGTATTTTTACATACCAAAATATGTTTATACATATATATATATGGGTACACATATTTATACCAAAATGTATTAATTTAATATATATATTTTACCAATATATAATTATACCAAAAAATTACATATATATATAGGTTTGTACATATACCAAAATGTTTGTATACATATATACCAATATATATATATATAACAAATATATACTAAGTATATACCAAAAATATATAAATTGATTTAAATATATACATATACGTATACACATTAATTATACTAATATACATACATTAGGAGTTTAAATATTAATTAATAAATGCTATACATATTCAAATATTTTAAGCATTAATTAAAAATACTATACATTACATACATGCCTACATACATCTATTTAAATATTTTATTTATGAATAATATACATGTACATATATAAAATTATACATTACCAAAGTGTTATATACATATACGTATATACGTATGTATATAAATATATACATACATATACATATACGTTTACCAAAATAAATTAAATACATCATATATACCTATACATTAATATCTACAAGTACACATACATAATATATACAATACATGTGCATATTGCATTCATATACTAAATATATAGATATACTATACATATTAATTAAATAGTTATTAAACATATATACACACTGATTTTTGTACAAATACATATACTAGTATATACATTAATACATTAACATATATACTTATTAATTACATACAAATACATATACATCTCCTTGATACATTATATATATACATACATTAAAATATATACTATACATATTTATATATACATTAATACGTATACATATATATTAATTCATACATATATATAGAAGTTGAGAAATACGCGATATATATATATAAGTATATATATACATATGCACGTATATATATAAATCATATATATACACTAATAGAAATATGCTATATACATACATATACTAAGTATATACACTATACACAAATACACGAATACACGTATTTATATACATATATATAAATCTACACATACACAAATAAATTATACCTACAAATACATGTACATATTTTATATATATACCCATGTATATACATACGTATATATACATATATATACATATATATATATATATATATATATATATATATATATATAAATAAAGAGAAGGAAGAGGGAGAAGAAGAGAAGCTTACAGCGGGGGTCGGTTGGCCGGAGTACGGCAGGCAGCGGGAGGGGCAGCCAGCGGTTCAGAGGGGGCCGCCGGAGTGCTGCCGAGCAGTGGGCCGGCCCGGGGTTGACGTTGAGGGAGAGGCGGAGGAGCAGTGGTAGAATGGGGGAGAGGGGAGCGCCGGCGCCGGAGGAAATGAGCAGCAGCGGCCGCGGGGAGGTTGGCCGCCGGGATGACTGCCGAAGCAGCGGGTCGGAGAGGGATGTAAGTGGTGGTGGCGTTGGGAGCAGCCGGGGACAGGGAATGGCCGGGGCGCCGGAGTGCAGGCCGTCGGGTTGGGCAGTGGCCGCCGGACCGATGAGGAAGAGCGGGCTGAACAACAGTTGGCCGCCGGCCGGAACAGGGTCGGGGAGGGGAGAAGAGTGGGCTGGTGGTGGTGTGATTGGTGATGGAGGAGGCCGGCTGTACACAGCAGGGAGGAGCTCGGGCTCGGGGCTCGACCGTCGGAGTAGTTGGCCGGCCGGAGGAGTTCGAGGGGAGGACCGCCGACCGGGAACAGAAACTGTGCGGGGAGGGGAACAGTGGATGATGGTGGTGGTTTTGATGAATGGTGGTGGTGAAGATTTCCCCCTCCTTTTATTGAATTTGAATTCAAACCAAAATAAAGAAGGAGAAGAAAGAAGGAAGAAGAAGAAGAAAAGAGAAGAAGAAGAGAAGAAATATGAAGAAAAATAGAAGCCTACGTTGGAGAGAGGGGGCTTGTGAGGAGGTGGAGTTTTCTAGGTTGCCTAGGGATTAGGGTTTGAGGGTACAAGTCATTAAATAGGAAGAGAGAGGGAATGATGTAGGGTGATGATGGGCCAATTTCAAATGAATGGCTAGGATTGAACATGAGAAAATTATTCATGGGGGATGAGGGTTCTTAATTAAAATTAATAGGCTCCCTCATTGATTAAAATAATTAGGTGTTGGCACCTACAATTGAATAATTGCAACTTAGCCCCTTAAATTCGGAAAATTGCACCAACACATAAAATGACAAAAATTTGGCGGGCGATTCGGGGTCCGGTGTTTTGTAGGGTCAGGGGGCACTGTAAGATGGGTATGGACTGAATTTGCAGGGCACTGGAATTAATTGGAATTTCAGAATCAGATAAAATGGTATCCTCAATTTAAATAGAAATAAATACAAGTTGTGTTCAACAATTAATTAGGAGTACATGAAGCCAAAATCAGGTCAGGTCATCAATACCAATATTGAAGAAGACTCAGAACAGAATATTACCCTAATTTGGGTCGCACGAAAAATAGGTCAAGATGGCCTCCAATTTTCGATTGGAACGCACAACGATACAAAAATAGGAATTTAAAATAAACGTCCGCGACGATTTTTGTGCGGCTAGAAATAATGCACAGGGAGCATAATTATGAGTTGCAAAAATAGCAGAATTGAAGGCGGGCATGTCTAGGGCAAGATGGTGAAATTTGTTGGAAGACAAAAGTCTGGATAGTGCTCCAAATATCGAAGCAAAGGCAATGCGCAAAATATTAAATAAAATACAGTAATTAATTTCAATCTTCAAGAATTAAATTCTAGATAAAATAATAAAATCCAGAATTCTATAATTCGGACAGGGGTTCGTCTACTGGGCTTCTAGGTCTAGTCTGCTAGCTAAAATAAAATAATTACACTGCATATAATTAATTACATATCACACAAAATTATTTAAATCAAATACACTATCATGCAATTAATTAATTATAAATAACATAATATTAAATATTGTAAAAAATTCGAAAATACCCCTGTTTTTGGAATGTGGTAGTGACAAGTCTACCCACCTTAAAAGAATTTCGTCCTCGAAATTTAAATCCTCATAATAGTGTTTATTCCTACACATTATTGTTTTCCCTCTAGGTTTGAATTCTTCAATCACGAAATCAGTTAAAAATCCACAAGGTCCTTCCACAATTTTCAAAATTTTAAAATTATTTGTATTCCTGTAAAAATCCTCGACATAGAATCAAAGTCCCTTTTTATCAAAAATTTCCTGAAAGTTTTTAGCTACTAATTCGATACTCAGGATTTAATATCCACTCCTCAAAATACTCAGCAATATGATATTTAAGGATTTTCCAAATGTTACATCCAAATATAAAGTTCTAGATTTCATAACTTGCATTTAAATAAATACATTGATAAATCTCCCAAAATTTCCAAGTTAATAACCAACTTAAACATGTCATAATCTTTCTTGGAATTAATTAAACCACCAATTATGAAATGCTAATTTCTTAACCCTCTATTTAAATCAATGGTCATCCTCGAATGTAATCACCTTGCTTCTTTTGTCAAGTCATAACCCCTTCGTGAATCTTTGTCATGGTTAAACCTCGATAGTCATGGTCAAAAACTTCCTACAATCATACAACATGCAATCTAAGGGGAAATGAATGGTCATGGTGTCTTTTGTCATGGTATTGCAGTCTATGTATCAGGGTGTGCTACTATCTACATCATAACAAGAAATCATGCATACAACTATTGTACTAAGCAATCAATCAATCAAATAGGTAGGAACAGAAAGAAGGAAAGAATCAAATAGATAGGAACAGAATGAAGGAAAGAACAGAACCTGCTAACACATTACCTGCAGTATCGGTCTCCTCGACCGTCATCGCAATTGCCCGCCCTGCTGGGGTGGTTCCCTTCGCGGGTGCTGAGCAATATACGGTTCCACAGGTAGCCTAACTGGATCTCTATAATCTGAAGTTGTGCGCTGGCCGGGAAGATAAGGGGCTAGAAGACAATCCTTTACCCGATGGTCCGCAGCGCCGCAGTGTAAACAAAGTCCTAGCCTCGTTCTACAGCTCTCCCAAAGGTGACCTGGCTTCTTACAGAAATGACAAGTCTGCTGTGTCTCTCTTGAAGGCTGCTGTTGATCCTGCTGAATACGAATTGGCGTCTGGTACTGTTGTTGATACTGATACGCCCATGGATGTTGTTGGATAGGAACTGGTGCTAGGTACTGTTGTGGATGCTGAAATGTCCATGGTTGTTGCTGAATATGAAATGGTACTTGGTACTGCTGCTGGTGCTGAATACGGGGATGCTTGGCTGGTCCTGCGCTATCATTCGTATCTCCAAAAGTATTGTGACTTCTCTTAGGCCTGAGATCCAGATCCTCTTCTGCGATCTGAGCATCCATCAAGATAGCCTCATAGGTAGCGGTACGACGACCAGAAGTGCGCGACTTAATCTCTCTTGTCAGTCCCTTTCTAAATTTTCGGGCTCGATCTCCTGGGTCTCGAATCATAGACGATGCAAAACGGCTCAATCTACAGAATTCTGCAGCGTACTCGTCGACCGACATGTTTCCTTGAACTAAGTCATGAAATTGACTTTCCAAGGTTCCCAATGCCACGTCGGGAAAGAACTTCTCCTTGAAGAGCTCCTTGAAGGTCTCCCAAGTAAGTCCTTGTGCAGTAATTCTCGGCTCCGTGCGATACCACGTGAGTGCGATATCGAACATCTGACTGCCAGCGGCTTCTATCTGCAAGTTCTCCGGAATCTGGGTCAATCGCAGGCTCCTCTCTATATCCTCTAGCCAGTCGTCAGCGTAGAGTATCCCTTCGGTGCCTTTGAACTCTCGAGGCATCATCCTTTTGAAATCCACTATAGTGCCTGATTTCTGCTGTTGCTGGCCAGGAATCTGCTGGTACTGTGCTACTCTCTCCAAAGCTTGGAGAGTCACTTGATGAGCATTCTCCATGTTTTCTTTCATCAGCTCGGTTTGTGCCTGGTACGCTTCTGCTTGCATCTTCTGAGCCTCAGCTTGAACTCGCTGAGCGTCTGCCGTCACTCTCTGGGCATCTACCATGCCTTGGATCAAGGTAAACATCTGCGTTCCGTCAATGGGCAAACTTCCGGGAATCGGAGTTGATGGAGGAGGAAGGTTGTCTGTTACAGCTGCGGCTATCCTCTTAACAGGTGGAGGAGGAGGATCACCTACGTGCATCGGAGATGTAGGAGGAGCTACGGCTGTCTGTCTCTCAGGTGGAGGGGTGGCAGATCCCTCTAAAGCTGATGTTCCCGCTCTCATAGATCGTGTCTGCGGCGACATCCTGAAGACAGATCCCAAAGAATCAATTAAGGCAAAATGCGATATCATCAAGGAAGGACAGTATAATTCTAAAGAAGCAACATTTAAGATAGAGAGATTGGAAATAAACCCTAGTTATGATTGCACAGGTCAAAGATGCACCCATAGTCTGATACCTCTATCCCCTAGGGATCACAGTTCTATCACAAACACACTCACTGCTAGCTTCCTTACCTACTGCAACAGTTGATGCTAGTTACTCCTATCACTCAAGTGCATATCAATGCAACATACTATACTAAATACTGCTCTCTCTCTAATACAACCCTAGATGAACACCTAAGCCAGTTGGCAGTGAAATCTCAATCATGCTCAAGCCAATAGATCCTTACACATGCATCTCATCTATTGTATACTAATATATCTCCCCCACTATCAAATCTTATCCTCAATTAAAATTCCTCAAAGTTAACTTCCTCGAATAAATTTTAAAGTAGAAATGCATACACTTCCCTCAAGGTTAATTATTTAAATACTGAAATAAAACTTAATCACACAAAATCCTTACAGACTTGTCTAGATTTATTGAATCGAATCTGAATCCTCAAAATAAAATTTTAATAACAATATTTCAACTCCTCAGATTTCAAATTTTGCAATTTATTGAAATCTTCAAAATAAATTTTAATAACAATCTCAATCTTCTCAGAATTCAAAAATTTGAAATTCATTTTCAGTCCTCGAATTAAAATTTAAATCCACCTTTTGTAGTCTAATAGCTCTAATGTTAATCCTTTCCACTGTCCTTATTGACGGACATCATCAAATAATACCATAAATCAGTCTATAAATTCATCTTAATATGAAATCAACTCTACAATGAAACCCAAAATCCTAATTTAATACTTAATTAACAACAATCAAATCAATATCAACAAGTGAGAATGGACAGAACAAGGGAATGATTTTAAATTGGAAGTTTTAACAAGATTCTCAGGGGTCATCCCAGGAATCTCTCAAGGAATTGTGATTGAGTATTCGCTCTCGTCCTAGTATACTATGTCCTATATCCTATGGCAGGCACGCAATAGTGTAACAAAGATGCCACACTACTACGATATCGCACAACTCGCGAAGTCTGACCTGCATGGGCCACCATTAAAAACGTATCACGACCCGCACCCGGTTTAGGGGCACGAGTGCGTGGGTACGTCCAGCCTACGCCGCAGCATCGGCGGTAGAACGCTGTCAAGGTCTTGATACTATCTAACTAATGTCACGCAAGCATCCAATCTCCATTAGGAGGCACGGATGACACAAATAAGATGAACACATACTCAATCACAGGATTACAGCACGATAAGATTTCAAATAATAACACTAAATTAAACACAACACAAGTAATATTCTAACTCAACAATATCCAAGAATCATCAAAATGCCGGAGACAAATCCGGTACCAAATAGACTGTTAAAAGAACTAACTAAAAATAGTAATTTCCGGCTAGACCTCCTGGAATCACAACTACTATCAAGTCTGCAGCTACTCACCATAAGTGTCGGACAGCGGTCCTCTAAGGCATAGTCTGGAAAAATATTTCCAGTCAGGAAGGAGCAAAGTACAATCTCAAATAACAGTTTCATTAATTGATAATGTCTATAATACAATAAAATATGTCATGCTAGCTACTGAGAAGACAGTGAAATAATTGAAATGGCAATTTAAGAGAGACAGGCAATGTAAAGAGACAGGCAATAGGCAATATGATACAGTCAGTGCATATATGAAAATGAAAGAACAAGGAACAGTATCATATACGGGTGATGTAGTATATGATTTAAAATAGGGAACTGTAATTTATTCTAAGTGTTTGAAATAGTAGCTTCAAAATGTGATCGGCTTGGGAACATGTACGATAGCTACAGGCCTGGCTAATCATGGGTGAAGAGCATGATTAACACTTACAATTTCTATACTACAATAAGAGGTTATGATCATATTTCTTACTAACTACTTCCCCGCCCCCAACTAGTACTGTGGATCCAACCATGACACGTCACGATACACGAGCAAGTCAAGTCTATCATGTACGATGTCTAAATATACATGTCGTGTACAATGTCAATACGATAATCAAGGTAACATCTCATGACTGCAGATCCAAGCTATACTAGTCCGTGTAGCACAGTGTCAAAGATTCAGTTGTAACATTTCAAGATCATTGAACTTATAGAAATTATCAAGAATTAGAAATTATCAGAGAATGTACTTGCCTTGGTCCTTAGCTGGTATTTATAGATGTCCTGTTCCAGAGTATTCCCTGGGTGAACCAACAGTCCTATAAACATATCACAAATTACCACTTGCATCAGATACTACCCTAACACACAGAAGGAATACATAATTTGGGACTACTCTAGGTAGGATACTGGTCACCTAATAGCTAGATACATAATTATACACATCTTAACAGATGTACTTACAATATATACATCAAATTAAATACATATACAAAATATACATGTAGACATATATATATGTACTAGTGAAATATACATTTGTTTACATATACCAAAAATATGTTTTACAAGTACATATATATGTATCAATACAGTTTATATATATACTATGTATTTTTATATACCAAAATATGTTTATACATATATATATATGGGTACACATATTTATACCAAAATGTATTAATTTAATATATATATTTTACCAATATATAATTATACCAAAAAATTACATATATATATAGGTTTGTACATATACCAAAATGTTTGTATACATATATACCAATATATATATATATAACAAATATATACTAAGTATATACCAAAAATATATAAATTGATTTAAATATATACATATACGTATACACATTAATTATACTAATATACATACATTAGGAGTTTAAATATTAATTAATAAATGCTATACATATTCAAATATTTTAAGCATTAATTAAAAATACTATACATTACATACATGCCTACATACATCTATTTAAACATTTTATTTATGAATAATATACATGTACATATATAAAATTATACATTACCAAAGTGTTATATACATATACGTATATACGTATGTATATAAATATATACATACATATACATATACGTTTACCAAAATAAATTAAATACATCATATATACCTATACATTAATATCTACAAGTACACATACATAATATATACAATACATGTGCATATTGCATTCATATACTAAATATATAGATATACTATACATATTAATTAAATAGTTATTAAACATATATACACACTGATTTTTGTACAAATACATATACTAGTATATACATTAATACATTAACATATATACTTATTAATTACATACAAATACATATACATCTCCTTAATACATTATATATATACATACATTAAAATATATACTATACATATTTATATATACATTAATACGTATACATATATATTAATTCATATATATATATAGAAGTTGAGAAATACGCGATATATATATATAAGTATATATATACATATGCACGTATATATATAAATCATATATATACACTAATAGAAATATGCTATATACATACATATACTAAGTATATACACTATACACAAATACACGAATACACGTATTTATATACATATATATAAATCTACACATACACAAATAAATTATACCTACAAATACATGTACATATTTTATATATATACCCATGTATATACATACGTATATATACATATATATACATATATATATATATATATATATATATATATATATATAAATAAAGAGAAGGAAGAGGGAGAAGAAGAGAAGCTTACAGCGGGGGTCGGTTGGCCGGAGTACGACAGGCAGCGGGAGGGGCAGCCAGCGGTTCAGAGGGGGCCGCCGGAGTGCTGCCGAGCAGTGGGCCGGCCGGGGGTTGACGTTGAGGGAGAGGCGGAGGAGCAGTGGTAGAATGGGGGAGAGGGGAGCGCCGGCGCCGGAGGAAATGAGCAGCAGCGGCCGCAGGGAGGTTGGCCGCCGGGATGACTGCCGAAGCAGCGGGTCGGAGAGGGATGTAAGTGGTGGTGGCGTTGGGAGCAGCCGGGGACAGGGAATGGCCGGGGCGCCGGAGTGCAGGCCGTCGGGTTGGGCAGTGGCCGCCGGACCGATGAGGAAGAGCGGGCTGAACAACAGTTGGCCGCCGGCCGGAACAGGGTCGGGGAGGGGAGAAGAGTGGGCTGGTGGTGGTGTGATTGGTGATGGAGGAGGCCGGCTGTACACAGCAGGGAGGAGCTCGGGCTCGGGGCTCGACCGTCGGAGTAGTTGGCCGGCCGGAGGAGTTCGAGGGGAGGACCGCCGGCCGGGAACAGAAACTGTGCGGGGAGGGGAACAGTGGATGATGGTGGTGGTTTTGATGAATGGTGGTGGTGAAGATTTCCCCCTCCTTTTATTGAATTTGAATTCAAACCAAAATAAAGAAGGAGAAGAAAGAAGGAAGAAGAAGAAGAAAAGAGAAGAAGAAGAGAAGAAATGTGAAGAAAAATGGAAGCCTACGTTGGAGAGAGGGGGCTTGTGAGGAGGTGGAGTTTTCTAGGTTGCCTAGGGATTAGGGTTTGAGGGTACAAGTCATTAAATAGGAAGAGAGAGGGAATGATGTAGGGTGATGATGGGCCAATTTCAAATGAATGGCTAGGATTGAACATGAGAAAATTATTCATGGGGGATGAGGGTTCTTAATTAAAATTAATAGGCTCCCTCATTGATTAAAATAATTAGGTGTTGGCACCTACAATTGAATAATTGCAACTTAGCCCCTTAAATTCGGGAAATTGCACCAACACATAAAATGACAAAAATTTGGCGGGCGATTCGGGGTCCGGTGTTTTGTAGGGTCAGGGGGCACTGTAAGATGGGTATGGGCTGAATTTGCAGGGCACTGAAATTAATTGGAATTTCAGAATCAGATAAAATGGTATCCTCAATTTAAATAGAAATAAATGCAAGTTGTGTTCAACAATTAATTAGGAGTACATGGAGCCAAAATTAGGTCAGGTCATCAATACCAATATTGAAGAAGACTCAGAACAGAATATTACCCTAATTTGGGTCGCACGAAAAATAGGTCAAGATGGCCTCCAATTTTCGATTGGAACGCACAACGATACAAAAATAGGAATTTAAAATAAACGTCCGCGACGATTTTTGTGCGGCTAGAAATAATGCACAGGGAGCATAATTATGAGTTGCAAAAATAGCAGAATTGAAGACGGGCATGTCTAGGGCAAGATGGTGAAATTTGTTGGAAGACAAAAGTCTGGATAGTGCTCCAAATATCGAAGCAAAGGCAATACGCAAAATATTAAATAAAATACAGTAATTAATTTCAATCTTCAAGAATTAAATTCTAGATAAAATAATAAAATCCAGAATTCTATAATTCGGACAGGGGTTCGTCTACTGGGCTTCTAGGTCTAGTCTGCTAGCTAAAATAAAATAATTACACTGCATATAATTAATTACATATCACACAAAATTATTTAAATCAAATACACTATCATGCAATTAATTAATTGTAAATAACATAATATTAAATATTGTAAAAATTCGAAAATACCCCTATTTTCGGAATGTGGTAGTGACACGTATTTATTACCTTAATTGAATCTTTCGATCTGTCTTCAGGATGCCGCCAAGAAGGTCCCAGAGACTCGGAGCAGCAGATACAGAGAGGTCTGCCACCTCTCGCCTTGCCGGACAGACATCCGCAGCACCCCCTACATCTCCAGTACATGTGGGAGTGTCTGCAGCATTCGGGGGTCCTCCACCACCTGTTCAGAGGGTCCCCACGGCTACGACGGCACCTCCACCACCACCACCACCAGCTCAGCATCCAGGAGGTGTACCCGTCGATGGAGCACAGATGTTCGCCTTGATTCAGGGCATGGTCGATGCCCAGAGGACGTCGGCAGAGGCCCAGAGAGTGTAGGCTGAGGCACATCAGGCCCAGACAGAGATGATGAGGGTGAACATGGAGAATGCTCACCAAGTGGCTCTCCAGGCTGTGGAGAGAGTCACTCAGCAGCAGCAACATCCTGGTCAGCAACAACAGAGGCCGGGCACCATTGTGGACTTCAAGAGGATGATGCCTCGGGAGTTTAAGGGGACAGAAGGGATACTCTACGCCGATGATTGGCTAGAGGACATCGAGAGAAACTTGCGTTTGGCGCAGATTCCAGAGGCGCTCCAGATCGAGGCCGCTGGCAGCCATATGTTCGACATTGCCCTGACATGGTTTCGCACGGAGCCAAGACTCTTGCGCAGGGGACTCACTTGGGAGGCTTTCAAGGAGCTCTTCAAAGAAAAGTTCTTTCCTAATGTCGCCCTGGGAGCTTTGGAGAGTCAGTTCCATGACTTAGCCCAGGGGAGCTCGTCCATCGACGAGTATGCCGCAGAGTTTTCCCGCCTGAGCCGCTTCGCGCCATCGATGATTAGAGATCCGGGGGACAGGGCCCAGAAATTCAGAAAGGGGCTGACAAGGGAGATCAAGTCTCGTACGTCGGGACGTCGCACAGCTACCTACGAGGGCATATTGATGGATGCCCAAGTAGCCGAGGACGACTTGGGCCTCAGGCCTAAGAGGGGACGCGATGGTTCCGGAGGAGCAAATAGTAGTACGGGACCGGGCAAGCGTCCACACTTTCAGCAGCAACAGCAGAGACCCTTTCAGCAGCAGCATCAGGCACCAGCCCGAGGGCAGGCCCAGCAGCAGCAACAGAGACAGAACCAGCCCACCATCCAGTGTGCGTACTACGAGAAGATGGGATATACTAGAGATATCTGCAGGAAGAGATTGGGCTCATGTCTATCCTGTGGATCGACGATACACCAGCTGAAGGATTGTCCTACCTTTCGTCCAGGTCAGGGTGGAGCAGCCGCCCAGAGAGGATCAGACAGGGTGCCTACCGCACCAGGAGGCCAACAACAGAGGGGACCACTTCCACCACAACATCAGAGGTTTGCCCAGCATCAGCAGCAGAGAGGTGTACCCCAGGGGCGAGCGTATGCCATGGCAGTCGAGAAAATCGAGCCAGCAGGAGACTTGATCACAGGTTCAGTTTTTCTCGATTGTATTCCCGTATTTACCTTATTTGACTCTGGCGCTTCCCATAGTTTTGTGTCTGTATCATATGCACTTCGACATCATTTAGACACAGAACCATTAGCTAGGACTTGCAAGATCATGACTGGTGGAGGTATTATCCTAGTTCGTGATCACTGCAAGGACAGGAGAGTGTCAGTAGGAGGTCGAGACTTGAGCGTGAGCTTACTTGTCATGCCACTTCCGGGGTACGATATTGTACTCGGAATGGACTGGTTGAGTAGGCATCATGCTACTATAGATTGTTATAGAGGCAGAGTATTGTTTAGACCGCCAGGAGAGCCGGAGTTTGAGGTCGTCAGAGGAGCAGCGGAACAGAGCAGGGGCACATTTTGCGGAGCCAGGGCAGAAGGAGAGGAGTTGCCACATCCTGTGATAGCGGAGTTCCTGGATGTATTTTCGGAGGAGTTGCCAGGCTTGCCGCCAGACAGAGATGTTAAATTCTCTATAGACTTGGTTCCAGGAGCGGAGCCCATTTCACAACATGTCTATAGAGTCAACAACAGCGAGCTGGCAGAACTGAAGAAGCAAGTTGAGGAGCTGCAGGACAAAGGCTTCATCAAATCCAGTTCATCACCATGGGGAGCTTCGATATTGTTCGTACCGAAGAAGGACGGCACGGTGCGCATGTGTATTGATTATAGAGCTTTGAACAATATCACTATCAAGAACAAGTACCCGCTGCCGAGGATAGATGATCTTTTCGACTAGTTGAGCGGGGCGAGGGTGTTTTCAAAGATAGATTTGAGATCAGGCTATCACCAGGTGAAGGTGAAGAGGGAAGACACACCGAAGACAGCTTTTCAGACCAGATACGGCCAGTTTGAGTTCATGGTGATGCCATTTGGTTTAACCAATGCACCGGCAGTATTCATGAACTTGATGAACAAGGTGTTCCACCAGTACCTTGACAAGTTCGTAGTGGTGTTCATCGACGATATTCTTGTGTATTCCAAGACACCGGAGGAGCACGAAGAGCACCTGAGATTGGTCTTAGAGACTCTCAGGAGGGAGAAGCTATACGGGAAACTCTCTAAGTGTGAATTCTTCCTTGACAAGGTCGAATTTCTTGGGCATGTGGTATCGGGTGACGGAATCTCGGTAAACCCAAAGAAGATCGAGGCAGTGGAGTCGTAGGCTACCCCCAGTTCGGTAGCTGAGATCAGGAGTTTTCTCGGGCTAGCAGGATACTACAGGAGGTTTGTACAAGACTTCTCCAAGATTGCAGCGCTGATGACCAGATTGACTAGGAAGGATGTGGATTTTGTCTGGACGGAGGAGTGCCAGGCTGCATTTGATGAGCTAAAGAAGAGATTGACAACAGCTCCAGTTTTGACGTTGCCAGCAGGGACAGGTGGTTTTACCATCTACAGTGATGCTTCAGGGAAGGGTCTGGGATGTGTTCTTCAGCAGCACGGGAAGGTAATTGCCTATGCTTCCAGGCAGTTATGCCCTCATGAAAAGAACTATCCCACCCATGATTTGGAGTTGGCAGCAGTTATCTTCGCTCTAAAGCTGTGGAAACATTACTTATACGGAGAGCGTGTGGAGATCTTCACAGACCATAAGAGCTTGAAGTACGTATTCACACAGAAGAAGCTGAACATGAGGCAGAGGAGGTGGTTAGAGTTGATGAAAGACTTTGACATCTCATTGCAGTACCATCCAGGAAAGGCTAACGTAGTCGCCGATGCCTTGAGCAGGTATCCGACGACTATGTACTTGACGACAGATAGACATTTGTTGGCTGATTTGGAGAGTTTGGAGATTGAAGTATTAGTTCCCGGTACAGAGATTCAGATGTGGGGATTGCAGATACAGTCCGAACTGATGGACAGGATCAGAGCTGCGCAGTACGATGATGAGGCTCTGAGGAGTATCAGAGCACAGGTTCAGATGGGATTGTCGAACGACTTTACTATCGCAGATGATGGTTCTCTACGACACGGCACAAGGATGTGTGTGCCGAGCGAGGAGCTGCGCGAGGAGGTTTTGCAAGAGGCACACCGCTCTCAGTACTCGATGCATCCCGGTGCCAACAAGATGTACGAGACTTGAGAGAGCACGTATGGTGGTATGGAATGAAGCCCGAGGTAGCACGCTTCGTATCTCGGTGTCTAGTGTGCCAGCAGGTAAAGGCAGACCGGCAGAGGCCAGGAGGTTTGCTTCAACCTTTACCGATTCCAGAATGGAAATAGGAGCACGTGACCATGGATTTTGTTTCAGGGCTTCCACGTTCTCCAGGAGGAAAGGACGCGATTTGGGTCATCGTGGACAGGTTGACCAAATCAGCCCATTTCTTACCTTTCAAGGTGGGCACATCGATAGAGAAGCTAGCAGAGATGTACGTGCGTCAGATTGTTAGGCTTCATGGAGTTCCGATGAGCATCATCTCGGATCGGGATAGTCGTTTCACTTCCCACTTCTGGAGGAATCTGCAGGCTAGCTTGGACACTCAGCTCAAGTTTAGTACCGCATATCACCCCCAGACAGACGGGCAGTCTAAACGGACTATTCAGACTCTTGAGGATATGTTACGCACTTGCGTTCTAGATCTCGGAGGTTCTTGGGAGGATCATCTGCACCTGGTAGAATTCGCTTACAACAACAGCTACCAGGCCAGCATCGAGATGTCACCATTTGAGGCTCTTTATGGACGGAGGTGTCGTACACCGTTATCTTGGGACGACGTTGGAGAGAGAGCCTTGCTAGGACCAGAAATGGTCGTGGATGCAGCAGAAAAGGTGAAACTCATCAGAGACAGACTGCGAGTGGCGCAGGACAGACAGCGGCATTGGGCCGACAGCCACCGTAGACCCCTTGAGTTTCAGGTATAGATTGTTATTTTGGCTTGTGTTTATTTGTTTAGACTGCGTGTTGAGACTGTTTTATTTTAGGTTGGCGATCTAGTATTCCTACGGATTTCTCTGACGCGTGGAACGATTCGTTTTGGTAGAGGCGGGAAGCTTAGCCCACGCTACATCGGACCCTTCGGTATTCTTGCGAAGATAGGTGCAGTGGCGTATAGACTAGACTTGCCGCCTGCATTGGAGGGAGTGCATGATGTGTTCCACGTGTCACAGCTGAGGCGGTACGTGGCCGACCCTAGTCACGTACTTGATCACTCGGAGATTGAGGTTGGTCCGACGCTCAGCTACCCAGAGCAGCCCGTAGAGATCTTGGACTGCAGAGAGAAGGTGTTGCGGAACCAAACTATTCCTTTGGTTCGGGTTGCATGGAGACATCACTCTCCAGGGGAGTCGACCTGGGAGAGAGAGGACGAGATGCGCGAGCTATACCCGTATCTCTTCTAGACTTGAGGTATATTTCCTTTTCTGATTTATTCCTGTTCTGTTCAGTCCAAATTTCGAGGACGAAATTTCTTCTAGGAGGGTAGACTTGTCACTACCACTTTTCCAGATAAGGGCATTTGTGTAATTTCACCATTTTGAATAATTATTTATTTAATTAATCTGCTGAGTTATATAAACTAAATATATATTGTGAGTGATATTTATTTTAGGTCAAGCCCTAGAATCCATTAGGTCAAACCCTAATGACTAAACCCTAATTGTAAACCTAATTCTAGAAAAACCCTAGAATTCAAATTGTAGGTTGAACCTCAAACCTTGGACTGACTAAACCTTAGTTAGTTAAGTTCCTATTGACCTAACCTAGGGGTTAAACCTAGGCTATGCATTAGAAACCCTAACTGGGCCTTAATATATAAAAGGAACCCTCTCATTCTTCATGTAGAAGAGAAACCCTAGCCTCCACCAAGAGAAACCATCTCCCCACTCCAAAATTCGAGATTTAACCCTAGGGCTTCCATTTTCCTCCTCCAAAGCAAGGAAAGCAAGGAACGTGGGTCAGGAAGCCTTGGGGAAGAAGAACTTCCATTGGAAGAACCATCCCTATAGGTAAATCCGAATTATTTATTCTTTTATTCTGTTTTTCTGATGATAATGGCCATTAGGAACCCACCCTAAGGTTTGGAATTCGAATTTTAGGGATTCTACATGTAAACCTAGGAGATCAAGGGTTTTGGTGAGTTTTCGAGTGTTCTTCCCAAATTTCTGGAACCCTAAACCTAGGGACTTCGTGTAGGCATGATTACATCCCCTATGTGTAGGTTAGATATTGATTTAGGGTTTTGTTTTGGGTTTTCAGGAGTTCTTGTTGTGGTTTTCGTTTTTGCACATCATGTGTTTGGTGAAATGCTTCACAGGAGGAATCACCTATCTAATCCATTGTAATTTGATGTTTGATGTGTATATATATATTTATACATATGTTTGTAGATGTGTTGTGTGTTTGGGGGAGTGAACTGTGCACAGTCGGGTTTTGGCCAGAACTGTGTAGTGATTACTGGGGTTCTGTGTGTATGTGGCTGTGCATTGGTTGGTTTCCTGTGGTTGGGTGTACTGTGTCAGTTAACCTCTTAATTTCTATGTGTGTAGATGTGTTGTTGTTGATTCACAGTGCAGTCGAGTGTTGTAAGATTTTGTACTGTGCAGTGTGTGGTCGGGTATTGAGGTGAGTCCCAGATTCCAGTTTGTGTAGCATGTGAGTGAGTGCAGACATGTTACACAGCAACCTTGATGAGCACTGCCAGTTATCTTGTGTTGATAATATTCAGCAGTGCAAATTGGTAGACAGGGGAGCACAGCAAGTTGGTTGGTCCCTGCTGTGCACTTGTCCATATGTGCATTTGTGTGCACATAAAGGATGGGGGAAAACAGGTTCAAGTTGGTTTGATTGTAGGAACCTATGTGAACTGTGTGTGAGTGCAGTGAGGTATTATGAGAGTGAGTGAATGTGTAGCTGGGTTGTGTGCCAGTGTCAGTATCTGAGTATTATTGTATGTATGTGTGTATCCTAGTTCCTTCCAGATTTCTAAACCTATGTGTCTATGTGATTAGGTATGAGTTGTTCTGTATTGGGTTAACTGTGTAGCAGTAGAATACCAGTGTGTACTTTGTGCTAGGTAAGTGGGTATGTGGCTATATGTTTACCTGTGTATGGAGATGCATTAGTTGTAAGGAGTGTGATATCTGTGTGTGTAGGTAACTCCAGGGGTACTTGAGCACAGGTGAGATGAGGGAAGTGTTTCAGTGCACTATGTGCATTGTTTTGATCACAGCAGTGGTTGTATCAAAGGGTTGGGGGTACCAAGTTAGATGCAAGAATGATGGTAAGAGTAGGTGGAAAATAGTGAAGTGTGGGAAAATAGGCATGTGTCTGTGTGTCTAAATTTCAGTATCAGTTCATCAAAAACCAACTGTGTTTTCCTGTGTGTGCATAGGTAAATTGACTGTCAGTATATTTGGGGAGAATTGTGTATGTGTTAATAGGTAGACTGTGATACTTTGGGTTGGGTGTGGCTTAGTGTTGGTATTTGTGTATCAGTAAAGGAAACAGAAACATAGGTGTGTGAGTGAACTGTGTATCAGACATTAGGGAGAGAGAGCTCAATGTAGAGTGAGAGAGGGGAGGAAATTCTGTGTAAGTGCAGTGTGAGCAGGAACTGTGTCAGTATGTGTGGAGGGAGAGGTATCAGTTAGATGTATTGTGCACTAGAGTATCATAGTAGTTAGTATGTGTACCTGTGTATTAGGTAACTGTGAATTAGATACTTGAGGGTGTAAATTTTAGGGAGCATTGTGTTAGATAGTGATACTGTGTACAGGTCTTAATGTATCAGTACTGCCTATGAATCAGTACCTTCAGTGATGTGTAGTGAGTATCAATGAGCTTGAGTGAGGGATGTGACGGGTTAGATAGGGGACTGAAAACAGAGTAACACTAGCAGTATCATTCCAGGCCTAAGATTTGGAATTTGAGTATTTAAGTTAAGTTATGGATTTTATACTTAGATATAGTGTGATACCCATTTGTGTCAGTAGGTGTGAATGTGAGTCTTGAGTGTTAGGTGAAGGTGCTATCAAGGTAGTGTTACCTAGATCATATAAGTAGTGTGCTAATTATGTATCAGTGAGATGGGGTTATTGAGAGTTGTATTAGAGAACCCAGGCACCAAGACTAAATCTTATTGATAGATTAGAGTGTCCTTATGTTAAAGAGGTTTTGAGTAATATGAATAAGGTAAGGTACTAGTAAGGTAAAATAAGTATTAAGTTACTAGTTAGGATATCGACTAGTATAAGCTAAGCATCCTTAGTATGATAAAATTTGTTGGTATAGAACTAATAGTGACTATATTGACTTAGTATGCCTTAGTTAACTAGTATTGACCAAAAACCTAGAGTTGACTTAGTAACACCTAGTTTAGACCTAGAAATGGCCTAACACCCCATTTCAAATTAGCTAATCACTTTTATTATTCCAAACACCATTTTAATATTGTTATCTTATATATAGGTCATTGTGATCCCACTTTGGACATCGATCCTCACACCTTGCTCAGGACCACAGGCGAGTACATTCTCTGACAGTTTTCATTGTTGATTACTTCTATAAATTGTAGTGTATTACATACTTGATTCCGACACTATGGATACACGGGTTAGCACCCTAGATCCCCATCATGAGGAGTCATGATTGGAATACATCGTGCTAGCTGGGGGATGGGGAACTATTAGTAGATTATGTGATCATATCCAAACTTACCATGCATCATAGCTCACCCCACTTCTCACGTCGGGTGCGGCCTGACCATCATCATGCTTCATAGCTGTTATATATGATTAGCCTGACCATTATCATGCATCATAGCTAACCATATGGTTAGCCTGACCTTCAAGAATCATAGCTAATCATATATAACCAGCCTGATCTAGTCCCAAGCCGATCACATAATAAACTAATATTTCAAACACTTAGCTAGATGTTTTATCTTTATTCAGACTTACTTGTTCTAGCATTCACTGTTTATTGTTCATTGCTAGATGCTCTATTGTCTATTTCATTTTCTCCTGTACTTCTCATTTTCAGCATTTATTTCCATCTTGTATCTCTTACACTGTTTATAGATTTTGTCAATTTAATGAAACTGCTGTTAGTGCTTGTGCTTCGCTCCAATCCTGACTGGATAACAACATTTTTTAGAGGACCTGGAGGATCTTTGCCCCACTCATTACGGCCCAGGAGTAGAGGGTGATTTCACTCCAGAAACCCCAGAGGAGTTGCCTAGCCTAGAGGAGAATTTACCTGGCTGTTCTTAGATTATTTTTCTGCATTTATTGTTTTAGACTGAGACTGAGATGTATTGATTATTTTGTGACTTTGTGAGGTCATTTAGACCCAGGATTTGAGTTGGATTATTGTGGTTGGTTTTTATTAGAACTCTTTTCTATTCTCATCGTGCCATTATTTCTATTAGCTTGTGATTGAGTATATCATAGAACTGTGGATTATTATCATTGTCCTCCGTGCGGAGTTGAGACTATTGACAGGATATACTATGTTTGTGACCTAGACAGCGTTCTACTGTCGATGCTGCGGCGTAGGCTGGACGTACCCACGACTCATGCCCAAATTCCGGGTGCGGGTCGTGACATGGGCCCTCTGGGCCTCCATCATCTGCTGAAAGAGTGCGAACAACTGTGTAGCATCAGCTAGTACTGGCGGTGGTGGTGGAAGTCCCTCAAAAACAACTGGAGCTACCCTTTGAACTGGGGAAGGAGCACCCCCAAAAGCGGATGCTGAGACTCCCACCTGAACTGGTGAGGCAACCCTCTCAACTGGAGAAGAAGCAGTAGTAGCTGCTACCCTCTCTGCAACAGGCCGGGAAGTATCTGAGGAAGCTGTCGCTGCTCCCGAGCGATAGAATCTGATCTTCGGTGGCATCTGAAGACAGATTAAAATACGGAATCAATATTAAATATAATATGATATCATCAAAGAAGGACAAAACTTTATTCAAAATGAAAGACAATATTCAATAGATAAGGATTACAAAACTGATATTGGAATATTTCTTAATTGTGATTGAGTAACTCTCAGCCTAAATCCTATTTTTTTCCTAAAGCATACTCGTAGCAATACTCTAGACGAGCACAACTACAAAGTCGCACTACTTGTGAATCGAGACCTGCATGGGCCACCACTAAAAATGTGTCATGACCCACACCTGGATATTCGGACACTTGTACGTGATTACGCCCAGCCTACGCCACAGAATAGGCGGTAGAACGCTGTCTTGGTCATTTTTAACTATCTAATATCTCAACAATATAATATGGTACCTGTCAAACATCTCAACTCCAAACGAAGAAGCAATATGATATCTCACAAGTATGACATACTCAATCACAAAACAAACTAAGGAAGAATAATGCACGAATTGAATAGCGAAGGAAAGAAACAAGATACAATCCACAAGTCTGAAATAATAATACAACTGTGAATCACAACGAAAGAATAGTCTAATACAAAATCACCAAACATAAACTAAACCTCCTTGATCACTGGTACTATGTCCTCTTGCTCTAGGAGAGTATCCTCTAAAGTCTCACCCACCTGAGGGCCGTAATACGTGGGATAGAGCTCCTCTAGCCAATCATCTGAAAAATATATCCAGTCAGGATTGGAGCGAAGTACATACCTCTTAAAGCAGTTTCAAATACATAATCCAGCATACATAACAAGCAATAGAAAAAAGATATAAGATGCACAAGTAGTAAGAATGTACAATACAGGGAGAACAGGCAATAAGCATAATAAGAACTGGAAAGTAAATACGAAAATAACTACAAGTAGAAAACAAGAATACTTGTTATGTGATTTAGAGTGCAAGTTCGTTATGTGATCGGCTTAGGTTGCATATGAGGTATAAAGGTAACTCCATTATACGTGAGGTGTATAATCGACATGCACATGAGATCAATAGGGCTTTGATCACATAACCAACTCCTGCTCCCCCTCCCCAACCAATACTCATGGATCCAATTACGACACGTTACGTACATGAACACGATATAGTCATACTAGCACACGAAATAGTTGATGCACAAGAAGTACATGAAAGTCAATACCCGATACACACGATAAAATATATGTGACTGGGTACCCGTTGAACACGGTAGGGGATAACACCTCCTGACGGGATCCATATAGCTCCAGTCCGTAAAATTACTGCGTCTGGATCAATGTATGCAATTCTAGAACATGCATATATACAATATTATGAATTTAAAATAATCGGAGAAATGTAATCGCCTGAAGTCCTGAGCAAGGTGTGTCTCTCGATGCCCAAGCTGGTGTCTCACAACCTATATAAGGTATGTTGCGTCAATACAAGGTTCTAAAATGAATATAAGTGAAATTAATATAATTCTAGATCGATACGCCATTTCTAAGTTAAACCAATGAATTCTAGGTTGCAAGAGTCTAATGCTAAGTCACTAAGTCGATATACTATGAAACTATGCTATGCTAGCTAAGCTAACACACAACAATGCATTCAAAGAGCCATATCCTAAGATACGCAAGTTTCGGGTATGAAAATAGTGTTTTATATATGTATACAAGTCAAACATTATAATACTAGATAAAACCAATTGAAATAGGATACCTTGGCCTTGCACCAATGCGTATCGCACCTAACTTGATACCCAAGCTCAATACCTTGGGTATCGGCCCATTACCTTGGGGATACCTTGGTATCTCAAGGTAACCAACTAAACATATATAACCCAGCTAATATCTATATACAATAAGCTAAAACTAACTATTCATATACTATTGACTAACATATACTTATACTAACACACATAGATACAACTACTAATATACTCAATGTACACTAACAATATAGACTAAACTATAAATATACATATATGCTAACTGCTACTAACCACTAATACAAGTATACATATATCTATTTAGCGAACTTTTACACTAATAAGGTACATCTACACTAACATAAATATATATATAGGTACTAACTACTATTAGCTAGCTTAATAGTTTAATTCACAACTAAACTAATACCCAATATACATATCACAGTTACATAACTAACTAATAACTATGCAACTAACACAATAACTAATTACTCTACTCTTAATAATACATGAACTGAAACCACCTACTAAAACATCTAACTCAACAAGGCCTTACTAATACCTACACTTACTGTTGGTTGCTACTCCTCAATACTGTGTGTAAACTGCATACAGTGTGGACCTAGTTGCTGTGGCTGCTGTTCTTCAAGACTACGTACAATTTGGTTGTTGTGGCTACTGCTCTTCAAGACTGCGTACAGTTTGGTTGCTGTGGCTACTGCTCTTCAGGACTGTATGCAACTGCACACAGGATAGAACCTGGTTGTTGTGGCTTTATGTTGAAACTATAGCACATGCTGCTCAGTTGTACAATGGCTGCTCCACACTGCTGCTCGGTTGCATGGTTGCACAGTGGCTGATCCACACTGCTGCTCGGTTGTACGTTACACAGTGGCTGCTACACAATGCTGTATGTTCCACCACACACAGACACATAATGCACTATCACGACACTTAACATCTAAGTGTATATATATATATATATATATAAACACATACATATAACGATGCATACACATCAATATGCCTCTCTATTACATATATCAATGTGTATCAACCCTCACTACTAGATAGGTATATAACCACACATATATAAACAAACATATATATAGATATATACACCTATAGTTATATATATCTAGATACTCTCATTACATACACTTATAGACATACATATATACATAAACCCAAAATACACTATTATATACACTATACCATACATAGATAGCTCATATATATATAAATATACATGCTCGTATAGGAAAATGAGCCAAACAACAAACACATGGAGCACATCATACCCGTATCACACTTTCTCTATGATACGCTTGCGATACGGTCTCCAACACACAACCAAACGCATCTCGGAGGACACAAACAAGTCTAATACATAAATTATGAACAATACGTATAGTAATTAGAGTGTCTACATGTCCGTGTCACAATGTGATATGCACAAGGTCCCGTGTCGGAGGAAAAACCCCAAAATCAACCCGTTTCATCAAATTGACGAGATACGGCCGACACTTATCCAATTATGGACACGAAACTAGTCACAAACAAATAATCAAGTGTCAATTAGATCTATTAGACCCAATGACAAGCACTACATGTGCCAATCTCAGAATTCTCCCAAAATTGGCACCAATTTGGTCATAATTTCCACCATAGGTCTCCGATGAACCTAAAACTAGTTGCTATGGGTAGCCTATGCATGTGGGTTGATTTTTCATGGTTAAATCTCAGATTTAGCTTCTATTAGAAGGGGAAAAATTAAATTGTACCTATTGGGAGATGGATTTCCAATAAAAAATTTCCAATTGTCAAGTAGTTCATCTCCTTGTAGATCTTGGCCTCCTCCTCCTTGTTCCTTGCTTCCTTCTTGTAGATCCTTAGTGTAGCAACCTCAATAATAAATTTAGAAGGAGATTGGTAAAGAATTGGTGGAGAATTGGTGAGGGAATGGTGAGAATTTGGAAGAGGAAAAGTTGTAGATCTAGAATTTGGGAATTTGAATGAAATAAAATAATTTTCTCTCTCCTCCTTGAGGTGGCCGGCCTATATACACCCCTCCATGCAATATGAAAAGTCACAAATAACCCTTGGGGCCTCTCATGAAGAATTTAATTAGGGAGGAAAGGTTCTAGTCTAATGGTTTCTCTAATTAATCAAGCCTCCTAATCCATGGGCCTAATTCATGGGCTCAAATTAGACTCAACTAAAAGTTGGTTGATGTATTCTAAATAATTGGGTTAGGTCCACTATACAAGTCCAAAATAAATCTACACTAGCAAAAAATAATAATACCATAAATAAATAAATCATGCAATGCACAAATATTAATTATAATTAATCCTAAAATAATTAATACCCATTGACAATTACCAAACTACCTTTGGATGAAAATGTGAGGGTGACAAAAGGCGATACCCAATATCATGTTCTCATAACAAAATAATTTGTTGAAGAACAATCCGCATGATCGTCCTCTATATTACACATGGTATATCGACGCCATCAAAGTGGACCGGATGCACATTGACCCTGGCTCGTCAATCAGCATCATCTCGTGAAGTCTGCTTCAGACTCTGGGCGTCTCGATGCATCGTCTGGCAGCGACCAATACTACCATCAGTGGCTTTAACGCTGGAAGGAGCTACCCTTTGGACAAGATTCGCTTGAAATATCAGATCGACGACTTAAAAACAGAAGTCACTTGCTACGTCATAGACGTAGACGTATCCTACAAAGTCCAGTTAGAACGTCCATGGATACATCAGTATATGATCATGCCATCAACCTTGTACTAGTGCTTGAAGTACGTTGACGATCATAAAAATTTTCGACGTTGATCCATTTTGAGGGCTCGAGGCCTACTACTCTGACTCGATCCACTACAACCAAGTCTACCAAGATGAAGGAGGCAATGATGTCGATGATGAGGCAGAGACTGGAACAACATCGGACGATCCCTTGAGAGTCCATCTCAAGGCATGCGCTCCTAAAATAGCTCATTCCCTCAGGGTGAAACTGTATAGGAAAGCACCAAAGCCTCTGGTCATTCACCTCTATAGACCGAGTCGACCACCGAAGGAAGATCCTGTACCTACTATGACTTTCAAACCTCTAGTGGTAAAGCTATGAAGGAGAGTTCCAAAGTCGTCGCTCATACTGGGGGTAGATCTTAGGAAGGATGAACTAGAGGAGTATGTAGCCGCTCATGCTAACGTCTTTTTTCTTAATGGTATAATTCCGGAAGACGAGATACCTTATTTTATCAATAAAGGGCTATCTATGAACTACTCGGATGTTGCATATCTCAATACGCTATATTTTCTTGAGCACAGTCTGGGCCTGCACCTGCATACACAGGTGACACCACCTATACAGCAAACAAAATTATCCTAAGTCAAAACTCCTACTAACAGATCCAGCAAGGAAGAGGTGAGACAAAAATTCTCCAATCCTTTGACCCAGAGGAACTGGAGCCATAACCAGATACCGACAAAATGACACTTCATCGGTACAGCTCTCGAGCCCAGCACCTCAACCAGAAGTTGGGATACGATATGAAAGCCGCTAGGGGCTTAAACTACGGCAAAGGTTGATGGCTGCCTCTACGTCTGTAGGCTCCTGCAGACAAGCCCGAGGATTACTACCATAAGACCAAGCATGGCTTACGGTATGTCTTGCCTCCCAAAATCTTCGAAGGCTCGAATGAAGAAGATGAGTTAAACTCTTACTCTTCAGAATCTTTCTCTTGGGACTCGGATAATAGTGTCGGGGAGATGCCCAAACAAACATTGTCTACCAACATGATGTCAAAGGACCCTGAGGAAGATGACGATGATCCACCTAGATACTTTAAAGTAGAACCGTGGGCCCAACGCCTAGAGGCACAATGGGAGATGCGGTTCGAACAACGAGAACCTTCCATTGAGGACAAAGTTGTACAAATCGATCTGGGTGACGAATCCTCGCCTAAATAGATCTTCATTAGCAAGAGTATGTCTGATAGGGATCAAGAATCTCTTCTTCAGCTCGTCAGAGAATATATCGATGTCTTCGCCTGGAGTTATGAAGACATGCCTGGACTGGACCCCCAAATTACGGTCCACAAACTCAATATCTTGCCAAACACTAAGCCAGTCAAGCAACAGCAATGGCAGTTTTGGCCGAACATCATGAACACCATCGAAGCTGAAGTCAACAAACTAATAGCTAGCAGCTTCGTCCGTGAAGAACAATATTCGGATTGGGTAGCCAACATTGTGCCCGTCCTCAAAAAGAATGAAAAGATCCAGATCTGCATTGACTTATGCGATCTAAATGTAACATACCCAAAGGATGAGTTTCCCTTCCGATCATAGACATAATGATCGACAACACTTGTGGCTTCGAGTGCATGTCCTTCATGGATGGGTTCTCATGATACAATCAAATCAAGATATTTCTTCACGACGAGAAGCACACATCATTTCGAACATTGATAGGAGTATACTTCTACACAGTTATGTCCTTCGGAATAAAGAATACCAGGGCTACATACCAGTGAGCTATGAGCACCATCTTCCATGAATATCTACGCAAGACAGTAGAGTGTTACGTTGATGATATCGCCATCAAGAGTCGCTCTAAAGTGATCACCTTCGAGACTTGAAGATTGTGTTCGACCTCATGTGTGCGCACCAGCTCAAGATAAATCCTACCAAATCCTTCCTAGGAGTCTCCAGCGGCAAGTTCCTAGGTTTTTTCATAACTTCGAAGGGTATCCACATAGACCCTATCAAGAATAAAGCAATCCTTGAAATGCGCCCACCGAAGAACCTCAGAGAATTTCTTGGCCTTCAAGGAAGACTGGCATATATCAGGAGGTTCATATCAAACCTCTTTGGATATTGTCAACCATTCACTCAGCTAATAAAGAAGGGAGTCTCCTTTGTCTAGAATGAAGAATGCTAGTGCATCTTTGACGACATCAAGGAGTATCTCACGAACCCCCAAGTATTGGTGGCCTCCGTTATGGGAAGACCCTTCTTACTATATGTGCGGGCAATGGATTATTTCCTCCAGGCTCTGCTAGCCCAGACAAGTAATGCCAATCATGAAGAGGCCATCTACTATCTCAGCAGAATGATGGCCGACACAGAGTACAGGTAAAACCCTATTAAGAAGGAGTGTATCACTCTTGTCTTCACCATTCAGAAGACCTGGCATTACATGGCAAGACAGACCATCCATGTAATCTCGCGAGTTAATCCTCTCAGGGTCCTTATGACTAAACTCAGAGCGCTTAACTCTCGCCTACCCACATAGACAATACTGTTGTCATCATACAACATGGTATTTGTCCCATAAAAGGCGGTCAAAGGCCAAGCATTGGTAGATTTTCTTGTAGCCCGCCCTGTACCGGAAACCTCGAAGCACTATGAGAAGATCCCAGACGAAGTAGCAGACTCAAACATGACCACAAAAGTAAAAGCGGTTTGGCAAATATTCTTCGACGGTGCTTCAAAAACATGGCCCAAAGGTGATATTGTCACTGGTGTTGGGATAGTACTAATTTTCCCACACGATTGGTCATAAATCGTACTTACTCTCTCACAGAGCCATGCTCCAACAATGTGGCATAGTACAAAGCCCTCATCATTGGACTCCAACTCGCTAAATTAGTAGGAGTTGACTACTTAGAGGCCTATGGCGACTCCAAATTGATAGTCAATCAAGTCCGAGGTGAGTACGAAGTACGACACGAGAGCTTGATTCCTTACTACCAAGCCGCGCTTGGAATAATCTCCACCTTCGAGGGGTTCTTTATAGAGCACGTCCCTTGATTATAAAATATCGAGGCTGACGTCTTGTCCGGCCTTGCAGCCCCTTTAGCTGTTCCAGTCAATAATCATGAACTGATCAACATGGTCGGTCAAGAGCTCGTCTGCCCAAAGAACAACCTATGTCTATGCCTGAGCTACTCAGTAGAGACTAGCATTGACCCCCAAGACTGGAGACTCCTATTCATCGACTACGCAGTATATGGAATTCTTTTCGAGAACCCAAAAGAATTTACTTTCATCAGAAGATGTTCCCTCCGGTCCTATTACGATACGGCTACCAAAATAATGTATCATCATTCCTATAATGGTCTTCTGCTACGATGCCTATCAAATACAGAAGCAAAGTAGGCACTCCGTGAGGTTCTCAATGGTGTATACGGTGCCCATCAGCCCAGACCCAAGCTACAGAACCATCTCTAGAGAATGGGTTACTATTGGCCGACAATGGTAGCGGAGGATGTTGACTATGCGAGGAAGTACCGAGCGTACCAAATCCACGCAGACTTTATCCACCAACCCTCAGAGTTCCTACACCCAACCGTTGCATCTTGGCCATTTGAAGCCTGGGGCAAGGACATCATAGGACTAATCAGACCACCTTCGTTTAAGGAACATCAGTTTATCCTCTCTATTATCGACTACTTCTCAAAGTGGGCAAAAGTTGTACCACTCATTGAAGTCAAAATATCAAACGTGATAAGCTTCGTTAACCATCATATCACATAGCACTTCGGCTTGCCACGAAGGATCATCCACGACAATGGTCCACAGTTTGCAAGTCATATTTTTTACCAATTTTGTGACAAAAAACAAATTCAAAATATAGCCTCGATGGCCTACAACCCATCAATAAATGGTCTGGCGAAACGATTCAACAAGACCATCATAAAGCTACTTAAAAAGTTTGTGTCATCCAATAAGCGTTATTGGAATGAGAAGATGGGTGAATATCTTTAGGCTGATCGAACAATGGTCCGGACACCAACTGGTAGCACGCCATTCTCCTTGGTCTACGGGAGCGAAGCGGTCCTCCTACCCGAGATCCAAATTTCTTCGCTCTGAGTGTCTCTCTCCAACCGGCTAACCGTCAACGACAATTACCGCCGACGGCTACAAGAGTTAGAAACACTTGACGAGAAGCGTCTCTTAGCTCAACAACACATTGAGTTGTACCAAGTGTGCCTCTTAGGAGCCTTCAACAAATGGATCAAGAAGAGGACCTAGCAAGTAGGCGATCTCGTTCTGACAGTAAGAAGGCCGATGGTTATGATCCATAAGACGAGCGACAAGTTCCAACCCAAATGGGAAGGCACATTCATTGTAGAATCTGTATTCGCCAACACCGCCTACCGACTGACAAAACCTAATGGTGACTTGCTCGTGATGCCCATCAACGGTAAGTTCCTAAAAAAGTACTATGTCTAAGACTAGTCATATCACCTCTGGCAAGGCTTGTCTCTAACCTATTACTTGCACTCAGGTGCACAAGAAGTAATGGGTCCATAAAACCTATCACGTCCATATCACCTCTTATAGGATTCCATTTTGAACTTATTACTTGCACTTTCGTGCATAAAAAATAATAGGTCTACCAAAGATCCCCCAGCGGGATGTCCTCGATGGAAGAAAATAGTTCACGTCCATATTACCTCTGAACTATGAGCTGCCCATGTCCCCATCCAAAGAAAATAACCACATCATATTACCTCTGGCTCGTTTCCTTTTTCTTCCACAAAAATACCAAGATCGTACCTAACCTCTCGGTATGACTATCGATTAGCTCACGTCCATGTTACCTCTGAGCTATCATCCTCACATCCTTTCTAGTAGGGTTTGCTATGTCCTTCTTATCTCTGAGCAAACCTCCTTAATTTACTATCGATCATCACGTCCATATTACCTCTGATATCGATCGTCGTCTAAACTTAGCATCCATACTAAACTTTAAGTACGCCAGCGGTGTTAAGTCCACAAAACTTGCCACATCCATATTACCTCTGGCAAGGCTTGTTTCGAATCTATTACTTACACTCAAGTGCACAAGAAGTAAAAGGTCCACTAAAATCCCCCAATGGGATATCCGTAAAAGACTACGGTATTGTGCTACGTCCATATTACATCTAGTACGACACCCAAAGTTCACACGAATAATCCCAGCAAAGGAAAAAAAGCTTATATTTCTTCCAAATGGGGAACCAAAAGAAAACTACATTTTAGGACTTACTAACACCTCAATCAAAAAAATAAAAAGAAGGAAAAAAGGGGGAGGAAAAAATAATCACTGATGCTACTAATCAGTGCACAACTCTTCTAATCATCCTCGGAGACGGGCAACCCTGGCATCAATCTTGACTTTGACCCGACGCTTGGCCTCCTGAGCTATAGCAGTTGGATTATCAAGGTAAGCGTGAGCATGGTACGTCTCCTTCAGTCTCTTCAGAGTCTCTTCAAGGGCAGTCGAAGACTGGGCCACGGTAAGAGATTGTGCACGAATAATCTCCCATTCTTGGTGGGCCTCACAAATGTGTCCCTCCAGGATCTTGAGGTTGGACTGGAGTTATGCAATCTTCTCTTGGACCTCAACAATAGTATAAGAAAATCCATCTTCTCGAGCGAAGCAAGCCGCCTAGTCTACATCCAACTCGGTATGTTTGAGTTCCAGCTTCTTGAGTTATTACTCAAGACCTGCCTTGGTCTTCCAATAAGCAGCCTTCACTTATTCCACGGAGTCTAGGAGACATTCATACTTTGTGGCCACTGTCACCGTAACATCAACCTATTACACCTGCTATAACTCGTTTAAACGTTGTTCGACTTCAGTTAACTTCTGAAGTAACAGGTCAACCGTATGCTCAGTGCCAGGAAGGGTCTTCAAAATCTGTATCTGGCCTAGGGTTCCGTGCTTAGACCAAACAAAAGATATCCCTCGTTCCAGTATATTTTGGACTTCTTGCCATAACAATATGTAGAAGCCCTGAAGGATAACCTTGGAAATGACTGTTATCGCAACTTTCATGGACGGCATCAAGGGAACCGAAGCAAAAGGGATTATAGGCAATTCGATAATCTGGGTGGCCTATGAAGCCTAGGGGACAACACTTAAGAAGTCGGGTGGTGGAACCACAGTTGTCGGACGATGAGTTGCTTTTGCTGCGACAAACTCTGCACAGTCAAAAGTAGTGTCTGGACGCCAGGTAAACTGGCAAGCTTGACCTTTACACTGGTAAGACTAGGAACGGATCCCTCGGGAAGATCGCTACCACCAACAACTAAGAAAGCTGTAACTTTATGTTGCCACCATCTTCCCGAGGAGGTGATAAAGCGGTCGTCGTACCAGGTAGACTCGCGGCGATAGCGACTTTCTCTACACTAACCTCAACAGGAGGCACCGCCGAGTGTTCTCTACCTGCAGGAGAGTGAGAGTAAGGCTCAGCCTCCCCTCGATCTCCTTCTTCTTCCCTTACGCCTTCCTCGACAACCAACACTCCGGAGAGATCGGCATCAGAAGCAGGCCTCGTGTCTTTCGACGGTCCCTCAAGTGGATCTCCAACCACAGAGGAGGATGGGACTGACCCAGGCCTTACCCTGATGAGCCTTGGTTTAGCCTCCTCCTCCATGTTCTCTTTCGATGCCATGTTAAATATGTTTATCGACGAGAAAGGGCATGTCAAATCAAAGCAATCAGTGAGTAACTTCACCCAAACGACGAAGAATTAAAGCTGAAAAACCTCATCTCTCGAAAAGCGGTAAAATATACCTAGGTGAGGTATCAGAGTTGGTGCTCCATCGGAGCAGACAAGATCGCAGTGCCCATATTTCCAATCGAGGGGTCAGCCAAGGAAGCGTCCCCTTCCTCGTTGAACCTTCCCACTATCTCAATGATAGGATCTCCAATATATAGTTCACAGAAAGACGATGTCTCCTCCTCCCGGTAAGAAACCCATGTCATAGCGGCCCGTAGAGGATGTATCCTTACCCCAGCTCTCGTTCTCTACATAAATTCAGATAAACCAGGACGAAGAGGGTCATAAAGGGGATATGGCAATAAAGCTAAGAGGACGTAGGGATACCGACTTGGCATTAAGAATGGGATCTAGTTGGTTAATCACCAATGCAAGGGGTCCTACCTCCTCCTCTTCCTCGTCTCCCACGGCATACGTGGGGTCCTTGGTAGCAACCCTCTTCTGATAACTCGACCTCGCGATTGCAGATGGTTTATGTCTTCTCTTCTTGGAGGGAGGGCTCCGCATCGGAGAGGCCCTGTGCTTCATCGAAGAGTCTACTAGAGGTGATGGGTCGTAAGAAGTATTCTCTTCCTCCGTCGTCGAGTCGGGGTTAGTAGGCAATGATGCAGCCTTCCCCTTGCCTTTCCCCCAACCTTTATTAGACCCACCACTCTGGGGCTTCAGCTTAGTTCCCACGATGAAGCTAGTATACCAATCAAAGTCTGGTGGTGGTGCATTCATGGCTACATGAAAGTTAGCCCCATCAAGAAGGCTACGCTCAAAACCATGACATAGGATAAGATTTCTTAACATGAGTTGGTTGTACCCGAACTGGCGAGCAAACCTACTCGACATATATGGCTCCAAGAAGACAAGGTTTTGAATCTGGAATACTAATTGCAAAGGTTGGATGGAGAGTAACTAGCTGAAGAGCCTCGAAGATAACACATGACGGTTAGCACCACCATCGCAGTAAACTCTATCCACCTCATCCTCGGTGAATTTTAGGACGAAGATGAAAAAAGAATAATTTGCCATATGGGCGAGTGCGTGCTGACATGCAGGAACCATAGTATGAGCCCAGCGCATCCTACCATATCGACGAATGAAGGCGTCAGCTTCCGTCGTCATCCTCTCGAGGCCAGGACTTATTAGAGATAGGTAGTGCATTAGCAACCACCCTATTAAATAATGATAAGGCATCTCGATCTGGTTAAAATCCCCAGGACCGTCATAGTCCAGCACCTTGCTGGTAAAGGCACGAAGTCTGTAATATATGCTGCAGACCATTGCTGGGAGTAAGGTAAGGCGGTGACCAAAAGCCAACTTTATAACAGGGAGGATGAGGTTGCGGCGAGCCCTCTCAATTGACCCAAAACTTTCCGTGACTACATAATTTCGTAGAAACACCATCAAGAATCCAGCCAGCAAGGCTTTATCCAACAATGGCTGGGTATCTTGATAAAAATAGCTGAAGGTATAGCCACAGCTACACTGGTTGCAGTCATCCTCTTAGTGCCAGATTACGTATGACTGTGTAGGACCTGGGTGTTCGAACGATGACCTGGCCCGAAGCTGCAATCTCAAAATGATGATGGATCTAGGCAGTGGTATAGGGTAACGTCCCCTCCATTCTTTTATCCCTCTTTTTCGAGGTCTGCTGATGTCACTACTACATTTTCTAGGAAAGGATATTTTGGTCATTTCATAATTAATAAAATATTGTGCTTGTTGTATATTTATTATGGTTTTATTTATTTATTGTTAGATATTAGATTATTATTTTAGGCTTGTGTTAGTGGACCTAACTAGTTTAGATTAGATCCATGGAACATCATTTATATTTAGTTAGAATTGAGCCCAATTATAAGCCTATTCATTAGGAGGATGATTAATTAAATTAAACCCATTAGACTAGAACCTTCCCACCTTAATTATTTCTTAATGAGAGGTCCCAAGGGGTATTTTAGATATTGTATAGTAGCTTGGGGAGGGGGCTAGGGTGGTCAGCCATGATATATAGGAGGAAGAAATTTCTCTCTCCTCATTTTTACTTCAAATCTAGATCTAGAATTTTTTCTTCCCAATTTCTTTATTCCCATACCAAATTTCTTTTTAATTCCTTCACAAATCATCATTGGAGGCTAATAAATCAAGAATCTATAAGGAGGAAGCAAGGATCTACAAGGAGGAGCAAGGATCTATAAGTTGAAGGCTTATTTCACCTATTTTGGAAGTTTTATTGGGAATCCATCTTCCAATAGGTACAATTTAGTTTTTTCTCTTTGATTAGACTCTAAATCTATGTTTTAATCATTAGAAACCACCCCATATGCTAAGGCTACCCATAGGAATTGGAATTAGGTTCATAGGAGGCCTATAGAGAAAGTTATGGTATATTTTGTGTTAATTTTGGGAAAATTTCAAGATTGACATATTTTGTGTTTGTCAATAGGTCAATTAGACCAAATTAATATGTATTTGATTATGTGTGGCTAGTGTTGTGTCCATAATTAGATACGTGTTGGCCGTATCCCAATAATTTGGATATACGGATTGATTTGGGGTTTTCTTTTGACACGGAGGTTTGTGCATGTCATATTTTGATACGGACACGTAGATGTGTAATTAACTCTTCAAATTGTTCATAAATACTAATTTAGACTTACTCGTGTCCTTCAGGGTATGTTTGGTTGTGTGGTGGACTCGTATCACAAGTGTATCATAGATCTAGTGTGATATGGGTGCAATGCACGCCACGTATTTGTTTTATTGCATTCTTAAATTCATTTTGCCATATAATAGCTATATTTATCATTATATATGATATATGATATATATAATATATGATATATATATATATATATATATATAGAGAGAGAGAGAGAGAGGTGTATGTACATATATGTATAGTTATGTATTTATATATGTTTATGTGTGTGAGTGAGAGTGTCATATATATATATATATATATATATATATATATATATATATATATATATATATATATATATATATATATAGGTGTTTGTGTGTGTGTTTGTATGTGTGTTTGAGAGGGGTCGGGAAGCAAGAGATAACATATAGTGCAGTGGCAGCAGGATCTACAGCTTGAATATTCAGCAAGCCAACATAGCAGCAATTGCAAGCTAACAGTGAGCTAGCTCTGCAGCAGGCATAGCAGTAAGCTGTGACAGCAGGGAATCGGTACAAAATAGAGTAGCAGTACACTGCAGCCACTGGAGCAGTGAACCAGTGCACTGCAGCAAGCATCGAGCAGTAGCTGCAGTAGCAGCAGCTACACCATTAGCAGCAGCAAACGCAGCAGCAACATCCAGTAGCAGCAATAATAACATTCAATGGGCAGTAGGTAAGTTCCAAGTTAGTTTAGTTAGTTATTTGATAGTTTAGTAGCTATTAGTTAGAGTTTAGTAGTTAGTACTTGGTTTGTAGTTATATATAGATGTAGTTACCAATTGCTATTGGTAGTAGATATATCTGTTAGTGATTACTAATGGTAATATGTATGTAGGTATGTATGTTTATGTATCTCTAGTACTTATGTATGTATGTATGTATGTATGTATGTATGTATGTATGTATGTATGTATGTATGTATAGCTAGTAGTACTTGTATTAGATAATATATATTAGATATAATTAGAGTTTGGGTAGTTAGCTATATGCTAGAGTTGACATTACCTTGAGATACCAAGGTAAATGTCAAGGTAGTGAGGGATACTCAAGATATTGGGTCAATACTCAAGGTATTAGGTTTGAGTATCAAGATGGGTGTGTAGTGGTGCGATGCCGCATTGGTTCAAAGCCAAGGTATTCACTTAGCATTAGTTTAATTAGGAATATTAGATATATTTATTGTATATACATATTATGATAATTTCATATCAAATTGATTGCGTATCTTACGATACGGTATCCTATTAGATTTCTAGTATCCTAGTATAGCTAGTGTGGCCTAGTTGCATAGTGTGTAGACCTAATATCCTAGAGATATACTCATACAACCTAGAAATAGCTAGTTTGACCAAGTTTGACCTTTTTGACTTAGAGTTAACCTAGTTTGACTATTTTGACTTAGAAATGACTCTTTGACCTAGAAGTTGACTAGTTTAACTTATTTTTATTTTAAAATCTTATATTGATGTAATATTCCATATTTAGGTCTTCGAGGCACCGTACTGAACATCTGTGATACTGTTTACCGGATTTCAGGTGAGTACATTCTCTGATAGTTTTTTATTTATGATATTCTCTGTCTCTTGTATCTAGTTTAGATATCCTTGATTTTCTTGACACGATAGTTACACGAATTGGTATATCCGGATCTCGTCATAAGATATTATTCCTTGGTATGTATGGTGTATCATGTGCAAGCCTTATTTTCTTGTTCTTCTTATACATGTGCAGACATTGATTCTTGGGGAGACTAGCTACCTACCCAGTGAATCCCCTATCATAATATACCATGGTTGGATCTACTATACCAGTCGGGGACGGAGAGTATTTAGGGTAGATATGTGATCATACCCTCCTTGTGCATGTCTTGTTCCTTATGAGTGTTGATCATACACCGCACGTATGATTAACCAGGCCATTATCCTTGTGCAAGTTCCCAAGCCGATCACATGTTAAAGCTAGTACTTACTCACTTAGTCATTAGTATTCTTGTGCATTGCCATATTGTTCATTATTGTATTTATTTCCAGTAATCTATATATTGCATATCTCGTATCTGTTTATTGTATCTTGTATATTCACATATATTTACTGTTATATAGTTTATATCATTTATTAAAACTGTTGTTAGAGATGTACTCTACTCCTTTCCTGATTGGATATATTTTTCCCAAATGGCACTGAGGAGTGGTACCCCACTCACTACAGGCCTCAGGACATGGTGGGCTTAGAGCCAGAGACCTTGGCTTAGGAGGGTCTTATCCCGACTGAGACAGACGATCCAGGACTCGTAGCTTTATAGTTAAACTCTTTGTACTGAATTTGTCTCCAGCATATTGTTATTAGTTTTCTTTGACTCATTAGATATTATTTTGTCTCATGAGTTGTATTGTGACTCTTTTATTCTTTTATCATATTCGTGCTTATTTCTATCTTAGATCTATTATTGAGTATATTCATATTATTGGTGGCATATTTATATTGATAGATAGTTTACCCAAACAACGTTCTACCACTGATGCTGCGGCGTAGTTTGGGCGTTGTTCACTACTTACATCCCTACACCGGGTGCGGGTCCTGACATATTTTTAGTGGTGGCCCATGCAGGTCTCTTCGAGGTCGCAATTAGTACGATTCGTAGTGGTGCTCTAAATTGAGTGCTATTATGAGCCTGTTTCAGGAGATAGGATATAGGCTATAGGCTAAGAATACTCAATCACTTCTAGGAAAAACTCTATTGATTCAATTCAACTATCTTCCTTGATATTAATATTTGATCTTTAACTGTTCTTTCTTTGAATATCTTATATCATGTGCCATATTATTTCTTTTCTTTTGCTTTGTCTCAGGATGCCGCCTAAGACTATATCACAACAGGGGAGAGCAGCTTCTGAGAGATATGTGACTTCCAAGGGCTTGTACCAGTCACTTCTCCGATGATTGCTATCAGCTGTGTTCGGGGGTCCACCTCCAACTTAGAGAGTTGTTTCGGCTGTATCTAAGGGACTTTCACCTCTACCTTCCGTGTCGACAGATATGACACAGATGTCCGCACTGTTTTATGAGATATTGGAGGCACAGAGGGCTCAGTCTGAGGCACACCATAGGTAGACCGACGTATTATGGCAGGGCATTGAGAGTGCTAGTCAGCTTGCCCTTGCCGTAGTAGAGAGAGGAGTTTCGGTCCAGCAGCAAGTTGCTCCGCAGGTTGCCCAGCTTCGGCCAGGCAACATTCAGGACTTCAAGAAACTGGAACCTCGGGTCTTCAAGGGGACGGAGGGCATCGTCTATGCTGATGATTGGCTCGAGGATATTGAGCATCTCATGAGGGTGTCCCGTCTTTCTGAGGATCTAAAGGTTGAGGCAGTAGGACTTCAACTGTTCGACGTCGCCCACACTTGGTTCAGGAATGAGCTACTTCTTGCTGATGCGGGGTAGTCTTAGGAGATATTCAAGGACCTCTTTAAGAAAAAGTTCTTTGTTCGGGCAGACAGGTTAGACTTGGGGAGGCAGTTTAAGAGCCTTATTCAGGGGAGCATGCCTGTAGAGGAATATGCCTCAGAGTTCAGTAGGCTGAGCCAATTTGTGGAGTATTTGGTGAGGGAGTCGAAGGTTTGAGCTATTCATTTTTATGAGGGTCTAAACTAGGAAGTAAAGATCCTTATTCCGTATTTTTATGAGACCTATTCGGAGATACTTGCGGAGGCATGCAAGGGTGAGCAGGAGTTGGGTTTGAAGCCCAAGAGAGATCACAATTCTTTTATGGGGGCTAACAGCAGCACAGTGACTGACAAGCATCCTTATTTCCAGTCCAGGCCTTTTCAGTAGTCGCAACAGCACCAGACTCCAGCTAGGGCACCATTTTACCAGGCACCACAGCAGCAAAGACAGTTACAGCAAGCTTCCTGCAAATTCTGCAAGAAGCCCGGCCATATCTGGGAAGTTTGCAGGAAGAGATTGGGAGTTTGTTTGTATTATAGTGCCGAGGGGCATCAGCTGAGAGAGTGTCCTAGCAATCCTCGTCATGCAGTTCAAGGAGCAGCTCCATCTCCGAGGACACAGGCGAGACCACCTGCAGTACAGCCGAGGGGACCGCCGCTTTCAATCCAGTAGGAGCATTATGTCCAACACCAATATCAGGGAGGTGCACGTCAGGATGAACGTTTGCTATGACAGTCGAGGAGGTCGAGCCCACCAGAGATGTTATCGCAGGTTTTGTTCTTCTTTATTTCATTCCAGCTTTAGCTTTGTTTGATAGTGGTGCTTCCCATAGTTTTGTATCTGTTTCTTTTGCTCTGAAGCATCGTTTGGTAGCTAAGTCTTCGCTTAGGACTTGCAAGATTATGACCGGGGGATGCATTATCCTGGTTAATGATATTTGTAAGGATCGAAGAGTTACTCTGGGAGGCCAGGAGCGGAGTGTGTGTCTATTTGTAGTGCTACTTCTGAGCTACGATAATGTACTCGGGATATATTGGTTGAGTAGGTATCGTGCTAGTATAGATTATAGAGGAGGTAGAGTTTTGTTTGGTCCGCCAGGAGAGCCAGAGTTTGAGTTTGCTAGAGGAGCTGCAGAACAGGGAGAAGGTATTATCTGTGGAGTTATGGTGGAAGATAAGGAGTTGCCATATCCGTTGATAGAAGAGTTCTTGGATGTGTTTCCTGAGGAATTGTCATGATTGTCGCCAGATCGAGATATTGAATTCTCTATAGACTTGGTGCCAGGTGCAGAACCAATTTTATAGCATGTTTATGGAGTAAACAACAACGAGCAGGTCGAGCTAAAGAAGCAGGTAGATGAATTACAGGATAAGGGATTTATCAAATTGAGTTCTTCACCGGGGGGAGCCCCAGTATTGTTTGTACCAAAGAAGAATGGATCGGTGCACATGTGTATTGATTACAGGGCATTGAATAATCTCACTATAAAGAATAAATACATGTTGCCACGGATTGATGACCTGTTCGATCAGTTGCTTTTAAGAAATTGAAGAAGAGGTTAAAATTTGCTCCTATTTTGACGTTGCCATTAGGGTCTGGAGGTTTCACTATTTATAGTGATGCATCAAAAAAAGGTTTGGGTTGTGTTCTTCAGCAGAATATGAAAGTTATTACCTATGCATCCAGGCAATTGCATCCTCATGAGAAAAACTATCCTACCCATAATTTAGAGTTGGCAGCAGTCATCTTTGCCCTGAAGTTGTGAAAATACTATTTATACGGAGAGCTTGTGGAGATCTTCACAGACCACAAGAGCTTGAAGTACATTTTTACTCAGAAGGAGTTGAACTTGAGGCAGTGTCGGTAGTTAGGATGAAGGATTTTGACATATCTTTGTAGTATCATAATGGAAAAGCCAATGTAGTTGTCGATGTCTTGAGCAGGTATCCGGTAGCTATGTTGTTGACGCAGGATCGATATTTATTGGAGGACTTGGAGAGCTTGGGCATTGAGGTGATAGTTCCTGGTTTTGCTATACAAATGTGGGGGTTGCAGGTACACTCAGAGTTGATTGACAGGATCAAGGTAGCCCAATATAAGGAAGTATCTCTGAGGAGCATCAGAGCTCAGGTGATAGCAGGATTGGAGGATAATTTTGCCATTGCCGAGGATGGTTCTTTGCGGCTTGGTGTTAGATTATGTGTGCCTAGTGGGGAGCTGCGTGAGAAGGTGTTACAGGAAGTGCATCACTTTTAGTATTCCATATATCCAGGTGCCAACAAGATGTATCGGGATATGCGAGAGAGTGTGTGGTGGTATAGCATAAAGAGGAAAGTGGCACAGTTTTATCCAGATACTTAGTGTGCCAGCAGGTGAAAGCTGAGAGGCAGAGGCCAGAAGGTTTACTTCAGCCACTACCTATTCCAGAGTGGAAGTGGAAGCACATTAATATGGATTTTGTGTCCAGACTTCCATGATCTCCAGGAGGAAAAGACGCAATTTGGGTCATCGTTGACAGGTTGACCAAGTCGGCCCACTTTTTGCCTTTCAAGGTGGGTTTGTCTATGGAGAAGATGGCAGAGATGTATGTGAGACAAATCATCAGGATACATGGGGTTCCCGTCATCATAGTCTCGGATCGGGATAGTCGTTTTACTTCTCATTTTTGTAGGAGTTTGCAGGCAAGTTTGGGCACCCAGCTCAAGTTCAGTACTGCATATCACCCCCAGATAGATGAGCAGTCAGAGAGGACTATTCAGACTCTCAAGGATATGCTGCACACTTGTGTACTAGATTTTGGGGGATCTTGGGAGGACCATCTCAATTTGGTAGAGTTTGCTTACAATAACAGCTACCAGGCTAGTATAGAGATATCACCATTTGAGGCTCTATACGGTCGGAGATGTCATACTCCTTTGTCATGGGACGATATTGGAGAGAGAGTTTTGCTAGGGCCAGAGATGGTTGTGGATGCAGCGGAGAAGGTTAAGCTGATCAGAGACAGACTTCGAGTGGCGCAGGACAGACAACGACATTGGGTCGATAGCCACCGGAGACCTTTAGAATTTGATGTATAGTTTTAGATTTTTGTCCTATGCTTGTTATTGGTTGTTTATTATAGATTAAGTTCTTAAGGTTGTATTTTGTTCTAGGTAGGTGGTTTGGTATTTCTGAGGATTTCTCGATACGAGACATGATTCGCTTCGATGGAGGCGGGAAGCTTAGTCTGCAATTCATCGGACCTTTTACTATTCTAGAGAGGGTTGGTACAGTTGCTTATAGACTAGACTTGCCACCTACATTGGAGGGAGTGCACAACGTGTTTCACATATCGCAGTTGAGACGGTACTTGGCAGATCCTAATCACGTGTTGGATCACTCAGAGATAGAGGTGGGTCCTACTCTTAGCTATCCAAAGCAGCCAGTTGAGATTCTGAATCGGAGAAAGAATGTGCTAAGGAACCAGACTATTCCCTTGGTACGCGTCGCATGAAGGCATCACTCTCTGGAGGAGTCGACCTAGGAGAGAGTGGATGAAATGCGATAGGGTTACCCATATTTGTTTGTGCCTTGTGGTATCACTACCATATTTTCTTGGAAAGGATATTTTGGTCATTTCATAATTAATTAAATATTATGCATGTTGAATATTATTTATTATATTACTTAATTATTATTAGAGGTTAGTTTATTATTTTGGACTTGTGTTAGTAGACCTAACTAGTTTAGATTAGATCCATGGACCAATATTTATATTTGGTTAGAATTGAGCTCGTGTATAAGCCCATTCATTAGGAGGAGGATTAATTAAATTAAAACCATTAGACTAGAGCCTTCTCTCCTTAATTAATTCTTTATTAGAGGCTCCAAGGGATAGTTTAGAGATTACATAGAATCTTTGGGAAGGGGTTTGATAGCCGGCCTATATTTATATAGGAGGAAAATTTCTCTTTTCTCATTTTTATTATAATTTTAGATCTAAAATTTCCTCTTCCCAATTTTTTTATTCCCACACCAAATTTCTTTCCAATTCTTTCTCAAATCACTATTGGAGGCTAGTAGAGCAAGGATCTACAAAGAAAAAGCAAGGATCTACAAGGAGGAGCAAGGATATATAAGTTGGAGGCTTATTTCATAAATTTTGGAAGTTTCATTAGAAATACATCTCCCAATAGATATAATTCAGTTTTTCCTCTTTGTTTAGACTCTAAATCTGTGTTTTAATTATTAGGAACTACCCCATATGATAAGGCTAGCCATAGAAATTAGAATTAGGTTCATAGGAGGCCTATAAAGAAAGTTATGGAGTATTTTGTGTCAATTTTGGGAGAATTTCGAGATTGACACATGTTGTGTTTGTTAATGGGTCAACTAGACCAAATTGATATGTGTTTGATTGTGTGTGGCTAGTGTCATATCTATAATTGGATATGTGTAGGCCGTATCCCAATAATTTAGAGATACGGGTTGATTTGGGGGGTTTTCTCCGACACGGGAGTTTGTGCATATCATATTTTGACACGAACACGTAGATGTGTAATTGGCTCTTCGTATTGTTCATATATACTATTTTAGACTTGCTTGTGTCCTTCGGGGTACGTTTGATTATGTGGTAGACTCGTATCGCAAGCGTATCATAGATCTAGTGTGATACGGGTGTGATGCACTCTACGTGTATTTCATTGCATTTCTAGACTCAATTTGCATTGTTTATAGCTATTAGTGATATATGTTATATGTATATATATATATATATATATATATATATATATATATATATATATATATATATATATATATATATATATATATATATATATATGTATGTATGTATGTATGTATGTTGGTATGTATATATACATGTGTATATATATAGATGTATATATGTATATGTATATGTATATGTGTTATATTTATATGTATATATATATATATATATATATATATATATATATATATATATATATATATATATATATATATATATATATATATATATATATATATATATAGTATATATATATATATATATGTATAGTTATGTGTATGTCCATAGTTGTAGTTATATATATATATATATATATATATATATATATATATATATATATATATATATATATATATATATATATATATATATATATATAGTTGTGTGTGGGAGAGAGTGGTTATACATATATAAGTATATAGTTATATAGATAAGTGTATAGCTGCTATTCCATCTATTTGTGCATCAAGTCCGAAGAAGATCTCAATCTATAATAAAGAAATGATAGTAGCTCGTTGTTTTATAGGCTTTCTCATATTCAGTCGTAAGAGTTTAGGTAAGACTTTCAAAGTCACACTTCGCTCGCCTTCTGGTTCAACTTGAGGCTCGAGATCACCGGGATCTTCTAAACTATAATTCAAGGTTCCCGCAGGGAGGAGATTCTAGAACGAAAAAAAGGATCCATATATATCTAGTTGTATATATATGTGTGTGTGTATGTGTATGAGTGGTTATATATATATATATGATACTTCTACTTGACCATAGGTGTTTAAGTGTGTGTGTGTGTGTGTGTGTTCATAGGTGTTTAGATGTGTGTTTGTGTTTAGTTGTATAGTGTGCTTGTGTGTGTGTGTGTGTGTGTGTAGTTGTGTGTGTGGAGTGTATAGAGGGGAATCGAGCAACAGTACCATAGCAAGTAGCAGCTTCATGCTGTGCATAGCAGCAGCCATTTCAGGCAGTGGCAGCAGCCAACTGCAGCAGCAGTTTGAGCAACAACAACTAAAGCATCAAGCAATTCAGTATTCAGTACAAGCAGCAATTACTGCAGCAGCAGCAGCAAGCCCTGTAGCAACACAGTGGCAGCAGCATTCAGCAACTACCCGAGCTATAGTAGCATGTGCAGTCCAGCAGCAGCTATACCAGCAACACAGCATGTGCAGTCCAATAGCAGCTTGGAGAGCCCCAACAGCAGTGTATCAGAGCATGGGTAAGAGGTAAGTTAGCTAGTTAGCTTGTTAGTCCAATAGTTAGGTCTTCGAGGCACCGTACCGGATATCTGTGATACTATTTACCGAATTTTAGGCGAGTATATTCTTTGATAGTTTTATTTATGATATCCTATACGTCTCTTGTATCTAGTGTAGATATTCTTGATTTCTTGACACGATGGTTACACGGATTAGTATATCCGGATCTCGTCATAAGATGTTATTCCTTGGTATGTATGGTATATCTTGTGCAAGCCTTGTTTTCTTGTTCTTCTTGTACATGTGCAGACATTGATTCTTGGGGAGACTAGTGTAGAAGCATAAAAAATATACTGGATAGCTATATGCAGCATGTTGATGCAGGGCAGCGTAAACAGAGGACCTCAGAGCCATCAAACGTGTAACAGAGCTTTTTCGCTGAGCACAGCGTAAAAATATAGGCTCAAGGACCATCCGCGTAATACAGTATGCCCAGGCTGCTTCAGCGTAAAACAAGGTGCTTCATCGCCTATATGGCATAAAACTCATCCGCTTTCAATGCAGCATTGAAGTGTACGAGGAACGCTTCATATTCTTTGAAGTAAACCTGTCAGATCATGCAATGAACCTAACGTATGGACTCCTGACAAAAAGTACTGCACGACAACCCAATCGACGGGTACCATGATGGCGCGGCACTGCAACCCAGGCTGTCATTTACTGCCATTTCCTTTGCGTAAACCACTTTTACACATACAAAGGGATATGCTGCCAAGTTTTACACAGGCCGATGTGAGCTGTTTACGCTCCGCAGAAGACAAACAGCCTGCCACGTCAAAAGCTGCACTTCGTACAGGGCTCGAGGCACGTCTCTACATTTAATGCGCAGAGCGGTGACAGTTTCTCGAGGCACGTCTCTGCACTTAAAGCGCCGAATACTGACAGATGCCCAAGGCACGTCTCTACACTTGATGCACAGAAGGGTGGCAGGCCTTCAAAACATGCCTCCTCATTTAATGAGCGGGATAAAGGCGGATCCCCGCATTTAATGCAGGAGATTTGATTAAATGTCACCGAACTGTCGTTTAGTGACATCCTCTTTGCGTAAACTACTCTTACGCATATAAGGGAATACGTCGCCCAGTTTTACACAGGCAGACATGAGCTTCTTACGCTCCGTAGAAGGTGAACAGACCGCCACATCAGTAGTTACTCTTCGTACAGAATTTGTCACGACCCGCACCCGGTTTAGGGGCACGAGTGCGTGGGTACGTCCAGCCTATGCCGCAGCATCGGCGGTAGAACGCTATCAAGGTCTTGATACTATCTAGCTAATGTCACACAAATATCCAATCTCCATAAGGAGGCACGGATGACACGAATAAACGAGCACATACTCAATCACAGGATTACAGCACGATAAGATAACGAACAGAAAATAAATACAACACAAATCCAAAATATAATCTGACTCAACAATATCCAAGTCTCATCAAAAAATGCCGGAGACAAATCCGGTACCAAATAGTCTACTTAAAGAACTAATCAGAAAACTAGAAGAATTAGTGATTCCTGCTAGACCTCCCAGAATCACAACTAATCTACCAAGTCTGCAGCTACTCACCATATGGTCCATAAAGTGTCGGACAGCGGTCCTCTAAGGCATAGTCTGGAAAAATGTTTCCAGTCAGGAAGGAGCAAAGTACAAATCTCAAATAACAGTTCCATTTAATTGATAAGGACTATAAAACAATAAACATGTCATGCTAGCTACTGAGAAGACAGTGAAATAAATGCAATGGCAATTTAAGAGAGACAGGCAATGTAAAGAGACAGGCAATAGGCAATATGATACAGTCAGTGCATGTATGAAAATGAAAAGAACAAGTATGGTATCATATACGGGTGATGTAGTATATGATTTGAAATAGGGAACTGTAATCCATTCTAAGTGTTTGAAATAGTAGTTTCAAAATATGATCGGCTTGGGAACATGTACGATAGCTACAGGGCCTGGCTAATCATGGGTGAAGAGCATGATTAACACTTACAATTTTCTATACTACAATAAGAGGTTATGATCACATTTCTTACTAACTACTTCCCCGCCCCCAACTAGTACTGTGGATCCAACCATGACACGTCACGATACACGAGCAAGTCAAGTCTACCATGTACGATGTCTAATATACATGTCGTGTACAATGTCAATACGATAATCAAGGTAACATCTCATGACTGCAGATCCAAGCTATACTAGTCCGTGTAGCACAGTGTCAAGGATTCAGATGTAACATTTCATGATTGTTGAACTTATAGAAATTATCAAGAATTGGAAATTATCAGAGAATGTACTTGCCTTGGGTCCTTAGCTGGTATTTATGGATGTCCTGTTCCAGAGTATCCCCTGGGTACCACAGTCCTATAACACATCATAAAGCAAAACTATATTTGCATCAGATGCTACACTAACACAGACAAAAACACTGGCCTCAGGGCCATGCCAGGCAGGGCACTAGTCAACTAGGGTCATCTAGTAGGATATACATAAACCACATTACACTTATTAATACTTACAATATTTATTCATGCACCAATATAAATACATATACAATATATATATATATATGTGCCAAAATACTAATTATATTAAATTATACTTTGTATACAAGTACATATATATAAATCAAATACCAAAACAAATATATATATATATATATATATATATATATATATATATATATATATATATATATTACCAAATTAGCACTTATATCAAAATAAATATACATATATTTATTTATATATATACCAAATTAACAATTACCAACATAAACTGAAATACAGATATACGTACATACCAATTTATATATTGAAATATATTAAGTATATAAAATATGTACATATACATATACCAATATTACATATTAATATTTATTATTTAATACGTACACGCAAAATATATATTGAATACATATATAGATATATAGGAAGAAATACACGAACATATATACATACACATATATACTAATACTAGTACATCACATTAGATACATATGCAATACATTAATTGTATATACAAGATATATATATATATACATTTATACTAATTATACTAAAAAATATACTATGCTAATACATATATTAAACATTAATTAATAAATAATTATACATATACATATTTAATACACATAGTCTATATGAAAAATACAATACAATATTTAATATGTATCATTTAAATGTGTATATACCAATTTATCAAATACATACAATATATATTAAACATACACTATACTATACACATTAATTAATTTATATACAAATACTTATACATTAATTATTAACATACTAATACATTATGTGTTTAATTATTAATTAAATGAATGCTATACATACTCATGTATTTAAAACATTAATTAGATACATACTCAATTATACAATTCAATAAAAATGAATAATATATATATTCATATTTTTTAAAAGCATTAATTAAATAATACTATTTATATACATATACGTATATACGTACGTATATAAATATATATACATACATATATATATATATATATAAGCAAAGAAGGAAGAGGGAGAGTGGAGCTTACTGTGATGGGGTCGGAGCCTCGCCGGACCGCGGTGGCGAGGGGAGGAGCACAGCCTGGGAATGGGGGAGGAGCAGGGTGGTTGGCCGCCGGGTGCAGTAGGGCGCCGGAGGGAGGTCTGGAGGAGTCGGACTGTGCCGGGGGTGAACGCAGAGGGAGGAGATGAGGGAGAACAGCAGCGGGAGGGGGACTGTGCGGGTGGAGCTTGGCCGCCGGATGCTGAGCCGAGGAGAAGGGAGTCGGCCTGGGGTCTTGGTTGGTGGTGGTGGTGGTGTTGAATGGTGATGGTGGTGGAGTTGAATGGTGATGGTGGTGGAGTTGAATGGTGACCCGCCGGAGCACAGGGGGCCAGACCGGAGTGCAGCGGCTGAGTCGAGCAAGGAGGAATAGGGGAGGAGGCAGTGGGAAGCAGGTCGGCGGAGCTCTCAGCAGAGGAAGGAGCAGCCGGCTGAACAGCAGAGGGAGAGGTGGAGGAAGCTGCTGGCGTCGGGGTGCAGGCCGGGGGTGGCACCGACGTTCGCCGGAGAGGATGGATGGATGATGGGAGGAACACAGCGGGGAGGAGGAGTTACAGCGGCCGCCGGGTCGGAGGGACTTCGTGAGGGGGTTGGCCGGGGACTGCTACGGGCCGCTGACCGGAATGCCGCAGGGGTAGCCGCCGAGTCGCCTGGCCGGAGTACACAAGGGATGGGTGAACAGGAGCTCCCAGTTTCCCCCCTTCTTATTTAAATTCAAATGAAAAATTAAAGAAGAAGGAGAAAGGAAGAAGGAGAAGGAAGAAAAGAAGAAGAAAGGAAAAAGGAGAAGAAGAATTACATACGTAGGAGAGAGGGAGGAGGCTTGAGGAGGGTGGTGTTTCCTAGGTTGTCTAGGGATTAGGGTTTGATGTAGATAGGACATTAAATAGGATGAGGGTGTGGGTAAATCAAAGGTGAGGATGCACTTCAATTCAATGGGTGGTCCAGATTAAACATGAAGGAAATTTCATGTGGGGAAAAAATGCAATTTGGTCCACAAATAATTAACCTTTCCATTTGGTCTTGGACAATGGGGTGATGACACCTACAATTGAATAATTGCAACTTAGCCCCTTAAATTCGGGAAATTGCACAAACACATAAAATAACAAAAATTTGGCGGGCGATTCAGTGTCCGGTGTTTTGTAGGGTCAGGGGGCGCTGTATGATCGGTATAGGCTCAATTTGCAGGGCACTGGAATTAAATTGGGATTTTCAGAATTGATTTAAATAGTATCCTCAATTTAATTAGAAATAAATGCAAGTTGAGTTCAAAAATTAATTAGGAGTACATGGGGCCAAAATCAGGTCAGGTCATCAATACCAATAGTGAAGAAGACTCAGAACAGAATATTACCCTAATTTAAGTCGCACGAAAAATAGGTAAAGATTATCTCCAATTTAAATTGGAACGCACAACGATACAAAATAAGGATTTATTAAATAACGTTCGTGACGATTTTTGTGCGGCCAGAATTAATGCACAGGGAGCAAAATTATGAGTTACAAAAATAGCAGAATGGAAGACGGGCATGTCTAGGGCAAGATTGTGAAATTTGTTGGAAGACAAAAGTCAGGATACTGCTCCAATTATCGAAGCAAAGGCAATGCGCATTAACTAAATAAATTACGATAATTAATTAAAATCTCCAATAGATAAATTCTAGATAAAATAATAAAATCCAGAATTATATAATTCGGACAGGTGGTCATCTACTGGGCTTCTAGGTCTAGTCTGCTAGCTAACAATAAATGAACACTGCATCTAATACTATATTCAATTACACATCACATAATTATTTAAATAAAAAATATTATCATGCAATTATTTAATTGTAACTACCATAATATTAAATATTGTAAAAATTCGAAAATACCCCTGTCTTCGGAATGTGGTAGTGACAAGTCTACCCACCTTAAAAGAATTTCATCCTCGAAATTCAAAATCCTCATAGTAGCGTTTAATCATACACGTTATCATTTCCCTCAAAGTTTAAATTCATCATCCATGAAATTAGGTTATAATCTACAATGTCCTTTCACGATTTTTCAAAAATTATAAATTATTGCATCCCTAAAAATCCTCGAAATAAAATCAAAGTCCATTTTTATCAAAAATTTCCCCAAAATTTTTAGTTAATAATTTAATACTCGGAATTTAATATCCACTCCTCTAATTTGATTTTAATCAATGGACATATATAAGATGTAATCTCGTCCAAAAAACTTGAATTTAAACATTTATCCATCAAAATTTTATTTTTTTCGATTTCCTCGTCCTCAAAATACTTAACAATGTGGTACTTAAGGGTTCTCCAAATGCAACATCCAAATATAATATTTTAAAATTCATAACTTGCAATCAAATAAATATATTGATAATCCCCCAAAATTTCCAAATTTTATAACCCGTTTAATCATGTCATAATCTTCCTTAATAAATCATAAATTCTGCCATGTTAAATTCTTGGCCCTTTATTTAAATTGGTGTTTATCCTCGAATTTTAACCATCTTGTTAATCATCTTGTCTATCCTGTCAAGTCATAACTCCTTTATGAATCTTCGTCATGGTCAAACCTCGATAATCATGGTCCAAGGAAAATCCTTCCTACAATCATACAACATGCAACCTAAAGGGAATACGTACGGTCATGGTGTCTTGTCATGGTATTGCAGTCTCTATATCAGGGGTACCATGAACTACATTCTAACAAGAAATCACGCATACAAGCTACGGTACTAAGGTATCAGTCAATCAATCAAATAGATAGGAACAGAAGGAAGGAAAGAACAGAACCTGCTAACACATTACCTGCAGTATCGGTCTCCTCGACCGTCGTCGCAATTGCCCCGCCCTGCTGGGGTGGTTCCCTTCGCGGGTGCTGAGCAATATACGGTTCCACAGGTAGCCTAACTGGATCTCTATAATCTGAAGCTACGCGCTGGCCGGGAAGATAAGGGGCTAGAAGACAATCCCTTACTCGATGTCCCGAAGCGCCGCAGGGCAAACAAAGTCCTAGCCTCGTTCTACAGCTCTTCCAAAGGTGACCTGGCTTCTTACAGAAATGACAGGTCTGCTGTGTCTCTCTTGGAGGCTGTTGCTAATTCTGCTGAACACGGACTGGTGCCTGGTACTGTTGTTGATACTGATACGCCCATGGATGTTGCTGGATAGGAACTGGTGCTAGGTACTGCGGTGGATGCTGCAATGTCCATGGTTGTTGCTGAATATGAAATGGTACTTGGTACTGCTGTTGGTGCTGAATACGGGGATGCTTGGCCGGTCCTGTGCTACCATTCGTATCTCCAAAAGTATTGTGACTCCTCTTAGGCCTGAGATCCAGATCCTCTTCTGCGATCTGAGCATCCATCAAGATAGCCTCATAGGTAGCGGTACGCCGACCAGAAGTGCGCGACCTAATCTCTCTTGTCAGTCCCTTTCTAAATTTCTGGGCTTGATCTCCTGGGTCCCGAATCATGGACGATACAAAATGGCTCAATCTACAGAATTCTGCAGCGTACTCGTCGACCGACATGTTTCCTTGAACCAAGTCATGAAACTGACTTTCCAAGGTTCCCAATGCCACGTCGGGAAAGAACTTCTCCTTGAAGAGCTCCTTGAAGGTTTCCCAAGTAAGTCCTTGTGCAGTAATTCTCGGCTCCGTGCGATACCATGTGAGTGCGATATCGAACATCTGACTGCCAGCGGCTTCTATCTGCAAGTTCTCCGGAATCTGGGTCAATCGCAGGCTCCTTTCTATATCCTCTAGCCAATCGTCAGCGTAGAGTATCCCTTCGGTGCCTTTAAACTCTCGAGGCATCATCCTTTTGAAATCTACTATAGTGCCTGATCTCTGCTGCTGGCCAGAAAACTGCTGGTACTGTGCTACTTTCTCCAAAGCTTAGAGAGTCACCTGATGAGCATTCTCCATGTTTTCTTTTATCAGCTCAGTTTATGCCTGGTGCGCTTCTGCTTGCACCCTCTGAGCCTCAGCTTGGACTCGCTGAGCATCTGCCGTCACTCTCTGGGCATCTACCATGCCCTGGATTAAGGTAAACATCTGCGTCCCGTCAATGGGCAAACCTCCGGGAATCGAAGTCGGTGGAGGAGGAAGGTTGTCCGTTACAGCTGCGGCAATATTCTGAACAGGTGGAGGAGGAGGATCACCTACGTGCATCGGAGATGTAGGAAGAACTACGGCTGTCTGTCCCTCAGGTAGAGAGGTGGCAGGCCCCTCTAAAGCTGATGTTCCCGCTCTCATAGACCGTGTCTGCGGCGATATCCTGAAGACAGATCCCAAGAATCAATTTAGGCAAAATATGATATCATCAAGGAAGGACAGTACAGTTCTAAAGAAGCAACATTCAAGATAAAAGATTGGAAATAAATCCTAGTTGTGATTGCACAGGTCAAAGATACATCCATGGTCTGATACTTCTATCCCTCTAAGTACCACAGTTCTACCACAAGCACACTCACTGCTAGCTTCCTTACCTACTGCAATCGCTGATACTAGTTATCCTTATCACTCAAGTGCATATCAAATGCAACACACCATACTAAGTACTGCACTCTCTAATACAACCCTAGATGAAAACCCAAGTCAGTTTGCAGTGAAATCACTATCATTCTCAAGCCAACAGATCCTTACACATGCATCTCATCTACTATATACTAATATATCTTTCCCACTATAAGATCTTATCCTAAAATGAAGTTCCTGAAAATAACTCCTCGAATAAATTTTTAAAGTAAATGCATACACTTTCCTCAAGACCAATTATCTAATACTGAAGTGAAAACTTAATCACAAAAAAATCCTTACAGACTTGTCTAGGTTTATTGAATCGAATCTGAATCCTCAAAAAGTTTTTATAACAACATCTCAACTTCTAAAAATTCTAAAAATTTGCAATTCATTTTCAATCCTCAATTTAAAATTTAAATCCATATCTTGTAGTCCAATAGCCCTAGTGTTATCTTTCTCACTGTCCTCATCGACATGCGTCATCAGATAATACCATAAATCAGTCTGTAATTTCATCTTGACATGAAATCAAACCCTACTATGAACCAAAATCCTAACTTAATAACTAATCAACAATAATCAAATTCAATATCGATAAGTGAGAATGGACGGAACAAGGGAATGATTTTAAATTGGAAGTTATAACAAGATTCTCAGGGGTCATCCCAGGAATCTCTCAAGGAATTATGATTGAGTATTCGCTCTCGTCCTAGTATCCTATGTCCTAGATCCTATCGCAGGTACGCAGTAGTGTAACAAAGATGCCACACTACTACGACATCGCACAACTCGCGAAGTCTGACCTGTATGGGCTACCACTAAAAACGTGTCACGACCCGCACCCGGTTTAGGGGCACGAGTGCGTGGGTACGTCCAGCCTACACCGCAGCATCGACGGTAGAACACTGTCAAGGTCTTGATACTATCTAGCTAATGTCACACAAACATCCAATCTCCATAAGGAGGCACGGATGACACGAATAAACGAGCACATACTCAATCACAGGATTACAGCACGATAAGATAACGAACAGAAATTAAATACAACACAAATCCAAAATATAATCTGACTCAACAATATCCAAGTCTCATCAAAAAATGTCGGAGACAAATCCGGTACCAAATAGTCTACTTAAAGAACTAATCAGAAAACTAGAAGAATTAGTGATTCCTGCTAGACCTCCCGAAATCATAACTAATCTACCAAGTCTGCAGCTACTCACCATATGGTCCATAAAGTGTCGGACAGCGGTCCTCTAAGGCATAGTCTGGAAAATTATTTTCAGTCAGGAAGGAGCAAAGTACAAATCTCAAATAACAGTTCCATTTAATTGATAAGGACTATAAAGCAATAAACATGTCATGCTAGCTACTGAGAAGACAGTGAAATAAATACAATGGCAATGTAAAGAGACAGGCAATAGGCAATATGATACAGTCAGTACATGTATGAAAATAAAAAGAACAAGTATGGTATCATATACGGGTGATGTAGTATATGATTTGAAATAGGGAACTGTAATCCATTCTAAGTGTTTGAAATAGTAGTTTCAAAATGTGATCGGCTTGGGAACATGTACGATAGCTACAGGGCCTGGCTAATCATGGGTGAAGAGCATGATTAACACTTACAATTTTCTATACTACAATAAGAGGTTATGATCATATTTCTTACTAACTACTTTCCCGCCCCCAACTAGTACTGTGGATCCAACCATGACACGTCACGATACACGAGCAAGTCAAGTCTACCATGTACGATATCTAATATACATGTCGTGTACAATGTCAATACGATAATCAAGGTAACATCTCATGACTGCAGATCCAAGCTATACTAGTCCGTGTAGCACAGTGTCAAGGATTCAGATGTAACATTTCATGATTGTTGAACTTATAAAAATTATCAAGAATTGAAAATTATCAGAGAATGTACTTGCCTTGGGTCCTTAGCTGGTATTTATGGATGTCATGTTCCAGAGTATCCCCTGGGTACCACAGTCCTATAACACATCACAAAGCAAAACTATATTTGCATCAGATGCTACATTAACACAGACAAAAACATTGGCCTCAGGGCCATGCCAGGCAGGGCACTAGTCAACTAGGGTCATCTAGTAGGATATACATAAACCACATCACACTTATTAATACTTACAATATTTATTCATGCACCAATATAAATACATATACAATATATATATATGTGCCAAAATACTAATTATATTAAATTATACTATGTATACAAGTACATATATATAAACCAAATACCAAAACAAATATATATATATATATATATATTACCAAATTAGCACTTATATCAAAATAAATATACATATATTTATTTATATATATACCAAATTAACAATTACCAACATAAACTGAAATACAGATATACGTACATACCAATTTATATATTGAAATATATTAAGTATATAAAATATGTACATATACATATACCAATATTACATATTAATATTTATTATTTAATACGTACACGCAAAATATATATTGAATACATATATAGATATATAGGAAGAAATACACGAACATATATACATACACATATATACTAATACTAGTACATCACATTAGATACATATGCAATACATTAATTGTACGTACAAGATATATATATATATATATATATACATTTATACTAATTATACTAAAACATATACTATGCTAATACATATATTAAACATTAATTAATAAATAATTATACATATACATATTTAATACACATAGTCTATATGAAAAATACAATACAATATTTAATATGTATCATTTAAATGTGTATATACCAATTTATCAAATACGTACAATATATATTAAACATACACTATACTATACACATTAATTAATTTATATACAAATACTTATACATTAATTATTAACATACTAATACATTATGTGTTTAATTATTAATTAAATGAATGCTATACATACTCATGTATTTAAAACATTAATTAGATACATACTCAATTATACAATTCAATAAAAATGAATAATATACATATTCATATTTTTTAAAAGCATTAATTAAATAATACTATTTATATACATATACGTATATACGTACGTATATAAATATATATACATACATATATATATATATAAGCAAAGAAGGAAGAGGGAGAGTGGAGCTTACTGTGATGGGGTCGGAGCCTCGCCGGACCGCGGTGGCGAGGGGAGGAGCACAGCCTGGGAATGGGGGAGGAGCAGGGTGGTTGGCCGCCGGGTGCAGTAGGGCGCCGGAGGGAGGTCTGGAGGAGTCGGACAGTGCCGGGGGTGAACGCAGAGGGAGGAGATGAGGAAGAACAGCAGCGGGAGGGGGACTGTGCGGGTGGAGCTTGGCCGCCGGATGCTGAGCCGAGGAGAAGGGAGTCGGCCTGGGGTCTTGGTTGGTGGTGGTGGTGGTGTTGAATGGTGATGGTGGTGAAGTTGAATGGTGATGGTGGTGGAGTTGAATGGTGACCCGCCGGAGCACAGGGGGCCAGACCGGAGTGCAGCGGCTGAGTCGAGCAAGGAGGAATAGGGGAGGAGGCAGTGGGCAGCAGGTCGGCGGAGCTCTCAGCAGAGGAAGGAGCAGCCGGCTGAACAGCAGAGGGAGAGGTGGAGGAAGCTGCTGGCGTCGGGGTGCAGGCCGGGGGTGGCACCGACGTTCGCCGGAGAGGATGGATGGATGATGGGAGGAACACAGCGGGGAGGAGGAGTTGCAGCGGCCGCCGGGCCGGAGGGACTTCGTGAGGGGGTTGGCCGGGGACTGCTACGGGCCGCTGACCGGAATGCCGCAAGGGTAGCCGCCGAGTCGCCTGGCCGGAGTACACAAGGGATGGGTGAACAGGAGCTCCCAGTTTCCCCCCTTCTTATTTAAATTCAAATGAAAAATTAAAGAAGAAGGAGAAAGGAAGAAGGAGAAGGAAGAGAAGAAGAAGAAAGGAAAAAGGAGAAGAAGAATTACATACGTAGGAGAGAGGGAGGAGGCTTGAGGAGGGTGGTGTTTCCTAGGTTGTCTAGGGATTAGGGTTTGATGTAGATAGGACATTAAATAGGATGAGGGTGTGGGTAAATCAAAGGTGAGGATGCTCCCAATTCAATGGGTGGTCCAGATTAAACATGAAGGAAATTTCATGTGGGGGAAAAAATGCAATTTGGTCCACAAATAATTAACCTTTCCATTTGGTCTTGGACAATGGGGTGATGACACCTACAATTGAATAATTGCAACTTAGCCCCTTAAATTCAGGAAATTGCACAAACACATAAAATGACGAAAATTTGGCGGGTGATTCAGTGTCCGATGTTTTGTAGGGTCAGGGGGCGCTGTATGATCGGTATGGGCTCAATTTGCAGGGCACTGGAATTAAATTGGGATTTTCAGAATTGGTTTAAATAGTATCCTCAATTTAATTAGAAATAAATGCAAGTTGAGTTCAAAAATTAATTAGGAGTACATGGGGCCAAAATCAGGTCAGGTCATCAATACCAATAGTGAAGAAGACTCAGAACAGAATATTACCCTAATTTGGGTCGCACAAAAAATAGGTAAAGATTGTCTCCAATTTAAATTGGAACGCACAACGATACAAAATAAGGATTTATTAAATAACGTCCGCGACGATTTTTGTGTGGCCAGAATTAATGCACAGGGAGCAAAATTATGAGTTGCAAAAATAGCAGAATGGAAGACGGGCATGTCTAGGGCAAGATTGTGAAATTTGTTGGAAGACAAAAGTCAGGATACTGCTCCAATTATCGAAGCAAAGGCAATGCGCATTAACTAAATAAATTACGATAATTAATTAAAATCTCCAATAGATAAATTCTAGATAAAATAATAAAATCCAGAATTCTATAATTCGGACAGGTGGTCATCTACTGGGCTTCTAGGTCTAGTCTGCTAGCTAACAATAAATGAACACTGTATCTAATACTATATTCAATTACACATCACATAATTATTTAAATAAAAAATATTATCATGCAATTATTTAATTGTAACTACCATAATATTAAATATTATAAAAAATTCAAAAATACCCCTGTCTTCGGAATGTGGTAGTGACAGAATTTGAGGTGCGTATCTGCATTTAATGCACAGAATGATGGCAAATCTTAAAGACAAGCCTCTGTATTTAATGCGCAGGATGGGGGCAGATCTCTGCATTTAATGCAAGAGATTTGATTATATCTCCAAGAGCCGTAATTCCGGCTAAAAACGTCCACATCGTCTCGGCTTCTACGCTTGCTCGGCTTCCATGCCTACTCGGCTTCTATGCCTACTTGGCTTCTACGCCACTCGGCTTCTATGACCGCTCGGCTTCTACGCCTACTCGGCTTCTACGCCTATTTTGGCATCTATGCCATAGTGACAGTCATTGACTTCTACGCCAACCTCTTCTACACAAGGGATAACTACCTATTTGGCTTCTACGCAGTAATCTTCGCAGCAGATATACGTGTGCTGTCCCTTAGTTGGATGCGTGTCACATGCTCACTCAAAAGGTCATCTATACGCAGGCATTGGTTATTTTAAACTATCGTGTAAAAGGGTGATGTACTTTCTACTACTCGGTTTCTATACCGACTGAGTGGTCACTGTCACTAAAACTCTATAAATAGAGACCTCTATCAACAGAGGACAAGGTCAGAAAATTGATCAAGAAATCCAGTATCAGATCCAAGGGTCGAAGAAAATTGGTGGAGAAACGGTCGATAGAGTGAGAGAAGAATCCAGAGCTCAGGCAAAGAGAAGGGATCGACGACTTTGGCATCGAGCATCTACCCTCTTTAGCAACCTTCGAAGCTGCTTTCTGTCTTCTACGGCACTTCTTCAACATCGTGTGGTCCAAGGGCTAAAGTGATCGACTGCAGATCAGACACCTATAGCAATATTTACTTAGATTAAATAAATTGTACTTAGTCATCCTCGTATAGGATTAAATTGTACAATCTTGTTTGTAAATATAAAAGAAGGGAGGATTTTCGTATAAAACCTCATTTTCCACATTATCAATCTTTTCCGTTTATTATCCTAAACAAGATGGCGACTCAGCTGGGGACATCTTTCTCTTCTGATGAGGAAGCTATTGCTCTACACGATACGGTATCCGTGGGATCCGTGAAGAAGACACTGGTCGTCCAGTTTGATCAGTCCGCCTACGAAGACATGCTTCGAACAGGGGTAGCTCTCACTCCCTCTCTGTCTAAAACAACAGGAACCTGTGTAAGGTCTGGATGCCCAAGACATCCTCTACCATTCCTGTGGACTCTCTGATCTTTCCGATCTCTCTGATCTCTCCGATCTCTCCGATCTCTCCGACCAATGAGGTTGTAGCATTGCTCCCTCCGTGCCTTGCGTGTAAAATTCAGTCACCTGTCTCTGGCAGGGCCAACAAAACTTCTGGCAATGCCTCAGCGCTAACCCAGAAGTATAATCTGTGCCTTGCGCATAAAATTCAGTCGCCTGTCTCTGGCAGGGCCGACAAAACTTCTGACAATGCCTCAGCGCTAACCCAGAGGTATACTCCACGCTCTGCGAGTAAATTTTAGTCTTCCATCCCTGGTGGAATAGACAAAACTTTGGACAATGCCTCAGCGCTAGTCCAGAAGCCTAATCCGCACTCTGCGCGTAAAATTCAGTCTCCCGTCCCTGGCGGAATAGATAAAATTTCTGATAATGCCTCAGCACCAAATCAGGAATCACAAATGCGCTCCACGCGCAAAAATACATCTGCCTTCTACGGAAAAGCAGATGATCCCTGCAATCTACGCAAGGGAAAGCAAGCGGCGGACTACTCAACTTCTCGGCCTTTACGCCAACAAAAGGAACAGGCCATCATCTTCTTCTTCTGTAACTCCTCCTGACCTGCACAATTATCTGATCCAGAAATACAAGGAGAGGGGATCTTCCAGCATGTCTATTACGCCTCCTAGCGAGCACTGTTGTAATAGTCATAGGATTGTAATTAATTGTTACTGTCCTGAAGCAAAATGGTCGGTTTTTGACCGGTTGAGCTACTCTCCATCTTTCCAGGAAGAAGAGCCCACGCATGCATCTGTGAACATGGCTTCACACGTACCTAGAGGAGGGTCAGGCTCAAGACGTCATCCCTATAGAACTCCGAGCCGAAGGAGATTCAACATGCTCCTTAGGAACACCGAAGCTGGGGTGTTCCAAAATACTCGTTCGAGGTTGCAACAACCAGCTTCGTACTCTTCTGATTTCGATGCTGGGGGTCGCCAGTCTCCCGAATCAGATGCCGAAAGTATAGAGTCAACTTCTATAGAGACCTATACTAATCTTTCAATGACACCCAGGGAGATGGGAGTTTATGCCATTGAAGATGAGCGCGAGGAAGCTTCCCCGTCCGGGAGCGCTGAACAACACATCACTATACTGGAGACATCTCTAAAACAAATGCAGTCCATGATGGAGAACATGCACCAGATGATGCTGACTCAACATACAGCTGCTATGGCTCAAGCGTCGGCCCCTCCAGCTCAGATACGCGTTGGGGTAGACTTACCACCAGCCAATACGATCCAAGAGCCTGCTCTAGATCAAGAGTCAGCAGTTCCTCCGCTTCCTCACTCGGAGAATGTATTACCTTTCGTCGGAGTCGCAACGCAATCGATTCCTCATCACCCCGTGGTCCCGCTACCGGCTGAAGATCTGATGCAGGCAGTATGGGAGTTAAAAGCCCAATTTGATGCCCTGAAGCACAAAGATCAGCTCAAAAAATTGGGAATCAACCAACCTTACCCATCTATCTGGGAAGAAGTCCCTTTCCCTCCTAGATACAAATCACAGACTATGGCTTTGTTCGAGGGAAAAACATCACCAAGTCAATACATGAACTACTTCAGCATGATGACAGTGTTGTTACAAGGGAACGACGCCCTCCTCACTCGGGTGTTCAAGGGCTGTCTCTCGGGAGTAGCTTACCAGTGGTACCGCAGCCTGGCGGACAACTGCATTACTTTCTTTGAAGACTTCAAGGCTTTGTTCTTCACAAGATTCTACGAGGAAGGGATGGACATGTCTATGTCCTCTCTTATCGAAGTCAGGCAGAAGGAAAAGGAGAATGTTTGCACTTTTATCGAACGTTTTCGGCAAGCCACTCTGCAAATGCCTCCAGGAGTCCCAAACTCGGCATTGGTGGACATCTGTAGGAAGAACCTTCTCCCCGTGATCTCGGTGTTCACAGGACCATATCAGTTCCGTGATTGGCCCTCGTTCATCATCTCAGCGGTAGTCGCGGAGGACAATAGTCAGAAGGCGCGCGATAATGGCATCATGATCTCGGCCTCTGATAAAGGCAAGAGGTCATCCTCCAACATCGATCATCCTCATGGTACTAAGGGTAAAGAAGCTATGGCGATCAACACGTCCAGGCAAAAGATGGTGGCTACCACACAGATGAAACCTGGGACTTCCAGGCCCATCGAAGTGTACTCTTTCGACGACGAGGATATTCCAAGCATATTCGAATGTCTCATCAAAAGCGGCAAGATTACCCTTCCTGAGGTGAGACGGCCCAATGAGGCAGGCAGTACCAACAATCCCAAGTACTGCATTTTCCATAGGTATATACACCACCCCACAAAGGCGTGCTATATACTGAAAAGGAAGATCCAGGAGCTGATCGATGCTAAGGCCATCACTCTGCGCAACAGCGAGAAGACGGTCACTGCCAATATGATCTCCCTGTAATTTGGCAATCTGCCTCCCCAAGAAATCCCGAACGGTGTTACGCCTATTTCCCGGACGACGATGAACATCGTTAATCTCCCTCCTGCTAGAGGTCAAAATCATGACCTAACTACCCAGCGAGGCGAGACTATGTAGGTTCATCCAGATCTGGTGCCAGAGATTGAGAAAGAGACTCAAGCTGCTAAGGCTAAGTCCAAAAAGAACTCAAAGCACAAACCGTGTCACATGATTACGGTACACTCGACATCAGAAGACGAGGTCTTAGCTACTGGAACCCGCTCAGGGAAAGCCTACCTCCAGGACTATGGAGCCAGCCAGAAAGATGCATCGGCAGACGCTTCAGCTGCCAAGCCTTCAGAACCGGAATCCGTCGTACCAGAGGTTGGTCCTTCAAGACCAACTTCGACGGACAAAGGGAAGCAAAAAGAAGTGCGCTTCGATAAACTTATGAAAAATATTCAAAACAAAGGTTTAGAGAAGCCATACAACTTCGACATCCTGGCCTAACTGGCTAATACACCAGTCAGGTTGTCCATCTTCGAGCTACTCAGGCTCTCTCAAGATACTCGTCTAGCCCTGAGCGAAGCACTGATGCAGGCGAAGGCATACTTGACCCAGCTCAAGTCCCCCGACGAAGAACCCGTGGCGTGTCCCCAATGCCACAGTGTGATGGAGGTGGTCCTAAACATCACTTTCACTCAAGATGATATATTGTTAAAACATAACAGATATGACAGACCCCTCTATTACACCGGGTACATCAGTTCCATGGAGGTCGACCGGATTCACATAGATCCGGGATCATCAATCAGCATCATTCCTCATAGTCTGCTCAGACCACTGAGGATTCCTACCAGTGAATTGGCGTACACCACCACTGCAATCATGGGTTTTAATGTCGGTTCTTCCCGGATATGATGGACGTTATCGAAGCTGAAGTCAAGAAGTTGATAGCCTGCGGCTTCATCTGTGAAGAACAACATCCCAACTGGGTCGCCAATGTTGTCCCGGTCATGAAGAAAAATGGGAAAGTACGTGTCTGCATCAATTTCTGAGATCTGAATGCAGCCTGCCCCAAGGATGAGTTTTCTCTTCCCATCACAGACGTCATGATTGACAATACATGCAGTTTTGAACGTATGTCTTTCATGGACGGATTTTCAGGATACAATTAAATCAAGATGCATCCTGAAGACGAGAAGCACACTGCCTTCCGGACACCACTGGGGGTATATTGCTATACGGTCATGCCCTTCAGATTGAAGAATATCGGGGCTACGTACCAACGGGCTATGTATAATATATTCTATGAGCATTTACGCAAGACAGTGGAGTGTTACGTGGACGATGTAGCTGTCAAAAGCCGCCTCAAGGAGGATCACATCCAAGACTTGAAGATAGTATTTGACTTGATGCGCCAACATCAACTCAAAATGAATCCTACAGAATCCTTTCTGGGGGTATCTAGTGGCAAATTTCTGAGATTTGTCATAACCGCCAAAGGCATTCAAGTGTACCCTGATAAAGTCAAGGCCATCTTAGAAATGCGACCGCCCCGCAATCTAAGGGAACTCAGGGGATTTCAAGGTCGTCTGGCTTATATCCGGAGATTCATATCCAACCTCTCTGGAAGATGTCAGACATTTTCTCGTCTCATAAAGAAAGGTGTATCCTTCGTATGGGACGAAGCCTGTCAGCAAGCGTTCGGTGATATCAAGCGCTACCTCACTAGTCCGCCAGTTCTGGTGCCTCCTGTTATAGGAAGACCATTCGTGCTGTATGTTCGAGCGATGGATCATTCTCTGGGAGCTCTTCTCGCACAAAAGAACGAGATGGGTCACGAGCAGGCTATCTACTACCTCAACAGGATGATGGTCGGAGCCGAACACCGGTACAATCCAGTGGAGAAAGAATGCTTGGCTCTGATGTTCGCTATTCAGAAAACGCGACACTATGTCACAGGCCAAACCATTCACATCATCTCCAGGATCAATCCTCTTCGGGTACTGATGAACAAGCCAAGTGTTCTTAATTCCCGACTCGCGACATGGACGATGTTATTGACACCATATGACATGGTATACGTCCCCCAGAAGTCCGTCAAAGGCCAAGCACTGGCTGACTTCCTAGCTGCTCATCCGATCCCGGAGGCCTCCAAGCTGTACGAGGACATTCCCGACGAAGTTGCAGAATGTAATTCCGTAATGGAAAGTGATGCATGGCAACTATTCTTCGATGGTGCCTCCAGAACTGGTCCCACGGAAAACGTGGTCTCGGGAGTAGGAATTATCCTGGTTACTCCTGATAAGCTCGTCATCTACCGAGCATATTTTCTTAGCGAGCCATGTTCCAACAATGTGGCGGAGTACAATGCTCTACTAATCGGCCTCCAAGTCACTAAAGAATTGGGCGCCGAATCTCTGGAAGCTTTCGGTGATTCTCTGCTGATCGTCAATCAAGTCAGAGGAATATATGAAGTCCGGAATCCAGACCTCATCCCCTATCACCGAGCAACGGTCGAGATAGCCATGACATTCAAAGGATTCTTCCTAGAGCATGTGCCTCGATCTCAAAATCTGGAAGCTGATGCCCTAACCAGTCTAGCTGCAGATTTAGCTACCCCTATAAGAAGGCAAAATTCGGTAATCCTTCTTAGCAGAGATTTATTCTGTGTGAAAAATAACTTTCACATAGAACGCAGCTACGCGGTAGACACAGATCCTCCCAGGAGAGACTGGAGAGCTCCCTTTATAGATTTCTTAGCATACGAAATCTTGCCAGAAGATCCTAAAGAAGCGGTATCCATCAAAAGATGATCATTACGCTTTTATTTCGATACATCGTTACAATGTCTATATCGCCGGTCTTATGATGGACTATTATTACGATGTCTCTCTGGTGATGACGCACAGCAGATTATCCATGAAGCCCACGATGCCGTATGCGGAGCGCATCAACCCGGTCCTAAGCTACAGGATCACGTCAGGAGAATAGGCTATTACTGGCCTACTATGATCACAGATGCAATAAAGTATGCAAGACAATGCAGAGCCTGTCAGGTCCATGCAGACTTTATCCATCAACCTCCCGAATATCTATATCCTACGGTTGCGTCCTGGCCTTTCGAAGCATGGGGTATGGATATCATTGGTCATATTCACCCGTCTTCTTCCAGAGGACACCGGTTCATACTGGCCATCACGGATTACTTCTCCAAATGGGCAGAGACGATCCCTCTTGCTGAAGTGAAGGCATCTAATGTGATCAGCTTCATCAAGCATCATGTCATTTACCGCTTCGGTATACCCCAAAGGATAATCCATGACAATGGGCCTCAATTCATCAGCCAAGCGTTTCATCGATTTTGTAATAAAAATCGGATACAAAATGTCACCTCTACGACATATAATCCTGCTAATTGTTTGGTGGAAGCTTTCAACAAAACCATTATCAAGCTCTTGAAGAAGTTCGTCTCTTCGAACAAAAGGGATTGGAATGAGAAGCTGGAAGAATGTCTCTGGGCATACCGCACAACGGTACGAGCACCGACAGGTTGCACACCATTCTCATTAGTCTACGGGAGCGAAGCAGTTCTCCTCATCGAGATCCAAATTCCGTCACTCAGGATAGCCGTGGCTAATGAGTTGACTCAAGAAAAGAATGACCTGTTAAGGCTTTCAGAGCTGGAAGGATTAGACGAGAAACGCCTCCAAGCTCAACAGTGCATCGCGCTCTACCAAGCACGCATTTCCAGAGCTTTTAATCAAAAAGTGAAGGAAAGGGTGTTCAAAGTCGGCGAGCTAGTTTTAGCTGTGAGAAGGCCGATGATTCTTACTCACAGAAGTAAGGGCAAATTCTAGCCCAAATGGGAAGGCCCTTATGTGATCGAGACTACATTCTCAAACGGCGCTTACAGGTTAGCCCAGCCTAATGGAGACCTGTTAATGGCTCCTATCAATGGTAAATTCCTGAAAAGGTACTATGCTTAACCTCCTCTGCTCAAGTGGAATATGGCAAAAATCTCATTCTGACAAAACTACTTCCAAAACAAAACTAGTTGGATCATATTCTATCATGTCCATATAACCTTTGAATAGATGTATCCTGCTAAAACTTATCGAGAGTATATCACGTCCATATTACCTCTGATATCACTTTCACCCAAACCTGTCATTTACATTCCGAAATGATGGGTCCACAAAGTCAGATGAAAGCCTCTTTATTATTTCCTAAAAAGAACAAAAGTACATGGAAAAGCAAAAGCAAAAGTACATTATTTTGGGGGAGCAGTCAGGTCGCGAAGCTGCTGCGCCAGTGCGGCCATCCTCTCAGTCCTGGAATCCAAGACATCATTGCGAGCCCGCTCCAGTCACGCCTCATCGTTGCTCAGGAGGGACAGTTCGGCTCTAGCCCGAAGAAAACCAGCACGGGCGACTCCTGTACGCGCCAAGTTCTATTGTGCTACGCCCAATCGGCTATCCGCCACAACTAGAGGTTTCGACGACTGAGAAGCCCACTCTTTTGCCTGAGCGAGTTTTGTTTCCAGCTTGAGGACCCTCGCTACATTCCCTTCGTGCTCGGTCTGGCACTTTGTTTGAAGAGCAATGGCCTCCTCCAGGACGGCTTTTCCTTCATCCATCTCCTGCTCATGTGTCTGGATGGATTTATTTACGCCTGCCATCTGTTTGGTAAGCCCCGCAGTCATGGAGTCGTATCTAGCCTGGACCAGATCTTCAACAGTGTCTCGAGCTAGCTGCAAGTATTCGTTAATGGGTTGCTCCAAACCATTAACTATCTCCTCCAGTGTATCAGCTAGCCTGGTGTTGTCAAATTCTCGGATCAGCACTATCGCGGACAGGGAGGACCTCTTCAGCGACGCAAAACTCAGATTCTTCGCCAATACCATTGATATTAACATTTTCAAAGTGGTATAGAAGATGCCGGTGAACTGCTCGATCAGCGCAGCTAGGTCCGAATGGACGCCGGGAGTGGCCTCAACATTGGCGAGTCCCCCTCCAAGAACAACCGCAGACGATGTCGCCACGGCCGTCGCCTCAACAAGTGGTACGACAAAAGAAGAAGCGCCAACACCGGACGAAGATACCAGCATACTCATAGGAGGCATTGTCGCAATGACGGGCTCGTCCTCCTCTTGAGATATCGGGACCTCGTCGACAGGCGAGCCGGCACCCGAAGATGTTTCCTCTTCAAAATCAGCCACCTCCGTGTCGTCGCCAGGACCTGACACAGAGCCGAAGGGCGCATCTACACTACCCTCCCCGAAGAGGTCTTTCCCTGAAAAGAGGACAAAAGGAAGTTAGTATTGAAATGATGTTAACTTTTCTAGAAAGAGGCGTGAAGACGACATTTACCCATGGCCGACGGCATATATGTCGCATCTGCGGCCTGTACAGCTAAATCATTTCTTAACGATGCTAAGCAAGTTGTCATACCTGGAGAAAGGGGTCTACTAACCGACGCTGACAAATAGTCTTCCAGGTCCTCGTCAAATTCCAACCGAGGCTCATCGACAGGAATCTCGCCGGGTGCACTGACAGGCACGGCAGGGGTCTCTCCCGATGCCGATCCACATAAAGGTATTCTCAGCCCCGGAGACGACCTTGTTCCACTACCTGAAGCAGTAGCAGCGACGGCGGCCTCCAGCAGAGATTCTCCGGCACCACCGGCCGGAATATTAGAGGGTCCCTCTCTAAAAGGGAAGGAACCTCCAATCAAAGAATCATCCCCAACATGGGGAGAGGCAGGCTCACTTCCAGGAGCCTCGATACCAGGAATCCGGAGAGGACGATTAACCATCTTCTTCTTTCTCTTGCGAGGGGAAGTTTCCTTCGGAGTAGGAGCCCTTCGCTTCTCGGAGATTATCAAAGGCCCTGCAGGCAGAGGTACTTTACCCCTCGATACCGCCAACAGAGGCTCATCTGGAGTGACGGACTCCTTACCCTCGTCGGAAGAAACCGAAGGGACTTCGACTCTTTCCCCAGACTTGGAAGACGGCACCCTAAAACTTCCATGCATATCAAAATCGCGATGGAAGGTATTCATTGCCACATAGAACTGGGCATACGAGTGCAGGATGCGCAGCTCCGTAGAGAGTGTAATGACCAGCACAGTAAAAATTGCTCCAGTACAACCCATGAGGAAGTATCGCCATCCTCTAGCTCCATCAATGAGTCCACCCCTGGACCGGAAGATGGTGACGGCGTTGCCCATGTGCAACTGATCATACCCAAACTGCCTGGCAAACCAACTAGGCAAGTAGGGCTCCAAGAAGCAATAGTCTTCACTCCTGTACAGTAAATGGGAAGGTCTAATACAGACCAACTAATTAAAAGCTTCAGGAGAAAGATTGGTCTTCTCTCTACCTGAATCCTTAAGCCTAATCCTCGATTAATTGCGATGTACAGAGGGGACAGTGCATAAGAGCTTCCAGCTGTGACTGAAGTCCAGCACCCGCCGACAATCTAGAACCGTGGCCATATTCCAGGAAGATTTCTGGTAGTTCAACAAGAAACTTGCCCCCGAACTACTGTCGGAGCCGGGAGACATAACCCTAGGGTTATGAAGAATTAACCATCCCATCAGATACAGGTATGGTAATTCTACCCTGGGAAAGCTATTACGCCAAGTTTCATCGGCGAGCAGCCCGTCAGTCATGGCCCTCAAGCCAGCTTGAATGCAGCACACCATGGCAGGGAGCAAGCCCAGTCTTGCCCCAAATACCAGACGCACTGCAGGCCATAGCGTGTTACGGTAAATGCGGTCCGCAGATGCGATGCCAGGTACCACCAGTCGGCGCAGCCATATGGAGAGGAAGCCAGCCAGTTGAGCTTCCCTGGACAGAGGCCTGCGGTAGTGCCTCAAATAACTATAGGCCTTAGTGCCTACAGGATACTGTCCTACCCCTTCGTCAAGGATCAAGTCCGGAGCCCCAGTGTCTACCATGAGATCGTCGACTACCTGAGCAATAAGCGCGCTCAGAGGATTCACAGGCTGATCCTTGCCCTTCAAGACCTTCTCCGGCTTAGCAGTCTTGGACCGGTGAAAGAAGAGGTAGGACGTCCATTTATTGATATGAGCCAAATCTGAGGGCTCACCATAAAAGGTAGTACAAGCAAGGTAGTGGCACATCAGCTCCTGGTACACCTCCACTACCCGAGGGTCTGAATCCCCCAGCTCCCGGTTCGTGGGAACATACTCTTCATATGGAGTATTTCCCATCGGCAGTCTCGAGATCTCTGTCATCTCATGAAGGGCCAATCCCAACTCCCCTAGTGGAGTGGCGAAAGTCCCGGTGAGCGAAATATATCGCTCCATCAGTGCCAGAAATAGGTTGGGGTTAGGAGGCAACCCAACACTGGTGGCACTCACAGCTGCAAACAGACCAATGCTCTCCAACTCGGTCTAAAAATGCTTCAGGGCCCAATCAACTAAGCGAGCCCATCGAAGGTTTATAGGGGTGATCCACCCACCGCACCGAGGGTTCACCTTAGGGTATACTCCCCCGTGCCCCATAAAATCATTACAGAAGGTCGATAATTGGACCGGCTGGATTACTAAGATGTCTTTACTCGGGACAATGCCTGGGTACAGTCCCCTGAACATCGTCACATTGCCGGAAGGGCGGCTGACAAACGACCCCTGGTCAGCTCCTTTCAGATGAAAGATCTTCCCTGGCCTGCCATGAAGATCGGGAGTCAGCGTCCACGACATCCTCCTGGGATGTGTAGCGTGAAAGAAAGCCGAGATGGAATAGTCTCTCGGTATCTTGGGCAGATACAAAACCAAGCTCCCGGCAGGGAAAACCCAGAGTTCTTTCTTGGGCTTCGTCTTGGACTGCTTGTCGATCATGTCTCCGAAGAGGAAAGCCGGCTTTATGTATTGGTCACCGTCTATATACGTCAGGGGCTCCCCGTTGATCAAGTTCAGCAGCGTTCGCTCACCCTGAGCCGATATCAAAATTTTCCTTCCCTCTGGATACTGGGGCCCGAAGATAGGAAATGTCACGTGTGACAGATCCTCCAGATAGTTGGAGTGCAGCATCCCGGCGGCAGAACCCATCACATTGGCTAGCGGAGACACATACAAGTTAACTGCAAGAGTGCAAGAAAGACAAGTCAGATCCTATAAACTTGCAGCATACGCCAAAAATCAACAGTCTGTGCTTTACGCCAAGACCGTAAAAACTTGACCATTACGCTGGAATCCATTTCCTAAAAGCGTAAAGTTCAAGGCTGGCAGTATACAGTTTGTGCTTTACGCCAGACTAATAAAATTGAAGTATTACGCCAGAATCTTCATCCAGAAGCGTAACACTCAAATTTTATACGCCAACTTTCGACAGTCAAAGCTCTTACGCCAGACTGCAAAAATATAGAGTTTTTACGCTGACACATTAGAAATGTGGGCATAAAATATAAAACGTCTCTATGCATCATCCTCCTCAAAGAGGCTATCAGCACAGAAGATGACCTAGCGCAGTCACGTACAACGTGTGCGAAGGATTTTCAGTCGTTCTTTTTCGTCCCAAATGCTCTACCTTGGAGGCCGGGTGCACTGCTCGTCGGCGGGATACTTCGCTCAGAATGAAGTTTACCTTGCCCGACCGAAGACACTCTCACTTAAACAGAAGAACGAGAAGAAGAATCAACCTTCTTTCCCTTAGTGGAGGGAACTTGTTTCGGGGCCATTACTGGAAACTTCAAAATCTCGGAGAAGAGACGAAGAAGAACTCGAACAGACGAAAGCTTTCTTTCGCAGAAGACGGATAAAAAGTCTGTCTCTCAGAAACTTAGGGTATATATAGAGTTCGGATGGACTCCTCGAATCCCGAACCAAATCTCCTAATTAATATTCGGTTATGATTGGGTACTACGTCAGCCTATTACTCAGACAAGGAGGACAATCTGCGAATTCGAAAAGTTTTTGTGCAAAGCAGATTCATGGTTTCTACGCTAAGGAGCTTTCTACGCTCGACAGCTACAGATCTACGGTTTTACGCTCACAGGCTATAAGTCTATGGTTTTATGCCCGGATGCCTTTGTGCTCGGTAGCTTTTATGCTCGAGAGGCTACAAACCTACGACTTCACGCTCAGCAGCTACAAATCTATGGTCTCACGCTCGGTGGCGTTTAGTTTATGCTCAGAGGCAACAGATCCACAACTGCACGCTCGGAAGATTTCCTTTTCACAGGCTACAAATCTACAGTTCTGCGCCAAGGAGCTTTCTACGCTCGACGGCTACAAATCTACGGTTTTACGTTCACAGGCTATAAGTCTACGGTTTTATGCCCGGATGCCTTTGTGCTCGGTAGCTTTTATGCTCGAGAGACTACAAACCTATGACTTCACGCTCAGGAACTACAAGTCTATGATTTCACGCTCGGTGGCGTCTAGTTTACGCTCAGAGGCTGCAAACTCATGATTTTATGCTCTATGACTTTCTGCACATCTGAAAGATGCGCAGGCCAGTACAGTACTTCTGAATAAATTCTCAAGACGGTCAATTGCAGGAGTTCACACAGAAGATACTCTTTCTTGACCTCAAGATACCCCAAGTACCCGAAGCATACGGAGTTCAACATTAAAAATTACTCTTCTTCATGCATCGATTCAAAGTTCATCCAGACTCCAGTCTGAATATTTCATCTACAAATTCAAGATGGCGACTCAGTTTGACAGCCATTTCTCGTCCTGCTCCAAGGGATTTTTGAGAAATTATTCTTGAAGATGATGTCTGAAAAAAATTCTGTTTATCAGAAGTAATAGTTCAGAATTCTATGCAGTTCCTTATTCCTAAACAGAAGGTCAGTTCGAGCACTCGACTGCTAAAGCGGCTTTTTGCGCATCCTTTGTTATGCGTAAAAGACAGGACAGGACCTAACACTCTTTCTAACAGAGTCGGCGTAAAGAATCAGACGTGTCAAAGCTACACATATTCAGACTTCACAGCAAAGTATGGCAAGATGATCATATGAAGAAGAAGAAGACGATCTTATTAAAATCACGATTACATATGAGTGAAATCCAGTCTACAAGGGTTTTTCTCCATTTTTATGGTTACATATGAGGGAAATCGCGTCTACAAAGGGTTTCTCATTTTCATTTAAAGATCGTGCCCAGAATCTGTTTCAACTAGGTTCTCACAAGGACGGCATTCTTCATCCATCTTCTCCAGCAGTCAGTCAGTAACCGCAAACTGACTGACATATTGGTCAACGGCGAGAGGATACAAAACTGGACATAGACCCATCCTCTAATAGAAGAAAAGTAGAGTAAATCTGCTTTCCTACAGACAACGCCGTGACAGATTGAGTTGAGATATTTCATCCAACTCAATCTCGGACAGAGCTAGTCTATCTGCTCTCGTCCACGGAGGTAACGGGAGAAGGCACTGCTTGCAAGCGGCATGGGGAAATATAACCCTTCCTCTCTCCCGAAGAACCACCATACAAAGTTGCTGATTATCCCGAGCAAAGGAGGCTATGATATCCTTCAATGATCCATCCTTGCAGAGGATATTTGCTCGAAGATGCCGTCTTTTTTGGCTCCTTACATACTGGAAGAACATGGTCTCCTTCTTCCTTAAGTCGACCCAATGAACTCCGGCCATCATCTCTGTGTGGTGAAGGAAGTGTGGGAAGAACAGGAAAACTCCTCAGTCTTTTTATAGGCGAAAGAGATCACACCGATCCCCAATAACTCCGCCATAAAGTCAGCCATGAAAGAACGCGTCAGGCTTGACCGTTTCAGGCTCCATTCAGAGCGTTTCGAGTTACGAGGAATGGTTCATGCTTCATTTAAAGCATTTCAAATTACGAGAAATTTAAAAGCTTTGAAGGGGGTCTTGTAGAAGCATAAAAAATACGTTGGATAGCTATACGCAGCATGTTAATGCAGGGCAGCATAAACAGAGGACCTCAGAGCCATCAAACGTGCAACAGAGCTTTTTTGCTGAGCACAGCGTAAAAATATAGGCTCAAGGACCATCCGCATAATACAGTATGTCCAGGCTGCTTCAGCGTAAAACAGGGTGCTTCATCGCCTATATGGCGTAAAACTCATCTGCTTTCAATGCAGCATTGAAGTGTACGAGGAACGCTTCATATTCTTCAAAGTGAACCTGTCAGATCATGTAATGAACCTGACATCTGACTCCTGAAAAAGAGTACTGCACGACAACCCAAGCGACGGGTATCATGATGGCGCGGCACTGCAACCCAGGCTGTCATTTACTGCCATTTCCTTTGCGTAAACCACTTTTACACATACAAAGGGATACGCTGCCTAGTTTTACACAGGCCGATATGAGCTGTTTACGCTCCGCAGAAGACAAACTACCTGCCACGTCAAAAGCTGTACTTCATACAGGGCTCGAGGCACGTCTCTGTATTTAATGCGCAGAGCGGTGATAGTTTCTCGAGGCACGTCTCTACACTTAAAGCGCCGAATACTGACAGATGCCCAAGGCACGTCTCTGCACTTGATGCATAGAAGGGTGGTAGGCCTTCAAAATATGCCTCCTTATTTAATGAGCGGGATAAAGGCGGATCCCCGCATTTAATGCAGGAGATTTGATTAAATGTCACCGAACCGTCGTTTAGTAACATCCCCTTTGCGTAAACTACTCTTATGCATATAAGGGAATACGTCGCCCAGTTTTACACAGGCAGACGTGAGATTCTTACGCTCCGCAAAAGGCGAACAGACCGCCACATCAGCAGTTACTCTTCGTACAGAATTTGAGGCGCGTATCTGCATTTAATGCACAGAAAGAGGGCAAATCTTAAAGACAAGCCTCTGCATTTAATGCGCAGGATGGGGGCAGATCTCTGTATTTAATGTAAGAGATTTGATTATATCTCCAAGAGCCATAATTCCGGCTAAAAATGTCCACATCGTCTCGGCTTCTACGCCTACTCGGCTTCCACGCCTACTTGGCTTCTACGCCACTCGGCTTCTATGACCGCTTGGCTTCTACGCCTACTCGGCTTCTATGCCTATTTTGGCTTCTATGCCATGGTGACAGTCATTGGCTTCTACGCCAACCTCTTCTACACAAGGGATAACTACCTACGTGGCTTCTACGTCGTGATCTTTGCAGCAGATATACGCATTCTGTCCCTTAGTTGGATGCGTATCACATGCTCACTCAAAAGGTCATCTATACGCAGGCATTGGTTATTTTAAACTATCGTGTAAAAGGGTGTTGTACTTTCTACTACTCGGTTTCTACACCGACTGAGTGGTCACTGTCCCTACAACTCTATAAATAGAGACCTCTATCAACAGAGGACAAGGTCAGAAAATAGATCAAGAAATCCAGTATCAGATCCAAGGGTCAAAGAAAATTGGTAGAGAAACGGTCGAGAGAGAGAGAGAAGAATCCAGAGCTCAGGCAAAGAGAAGGGATCGACGACTTTGGCATCGAGCATCCACCCTCTTTAGCAACCTTCAAAGCTGCTTTCTGTCTTCCACGGCACTTCTTCAACATCGTGTGGTCCAAGGGCTAAAGTGATCGACTGCAGATCAGACACCTATAGCAATATTTACCCAGATTAAATAAATTGTACTTAGTCATCCTCGTATAGGATTAAATTATACAATCTTGTTTGTAAACATAAAAGAAGGGCGGGTTTTCATATAAAACCTCGTTTTCCATATTATCAATCTTTTCTGTTTATTATCCTAAACAACAAGCTACCTACCCAGTGAATCCCGTGTCATAATGTACCATGGTTGGATCTACTATACCAGTCGGGGACGGAGAGTATTTAGTATAGATATATGATCATACCCTCCTTATACATGTCTTATTCCTTGTGAGTGTTGGTCATACATCGTATGTATGATTGACCAGGCCTTTTATCCTTGTAGAAGTTCCTTGTGCAAGTTTCCCAAGCCGATCACATGTTAAAGCTAGTACTCACTCATATAGTCATTAGTATTCTTGTTCATTTCCATATTGTTCATTCTTGTATTTATTTCAGTATTTCCTTTATTATATATCTCTTGTATCTATATATTGCATCTTGTATATTTTATATCTATTTACTGTTACATAGTTTATATTATTGATTAGAACTGTTGTTAGAGATGTACTATGCTCCTTTCCTGACTAGATATATTTTTTCCAGATGACACTGAGTGGTACCCCACTCACTACGGACCTCAGGATGTTGTGGGCTTAGAGCCAAAGACCTTGGCTCATGAGGGTCTTATCCCAACTAAGACAGACGACCCAAGACTCGTAGCTTCATAGCTTAGTGATTAGTTTCTTTTGTACTGGATTTGTATCCAGCATTGTTTTAGTTTTCACTGACTCATTTGATATTATTTTATCTCATGAGTTGTATTATGACTCTTCTATTCTTTTATCATATTCGTGCTTATTTTCATCTTAGATCTGTGATTGAGTATATTTATATTATTGGTGGTATATTTATATTGATAGATAGTTTACCCAAACAGCATTCTACTACCGATGTTGGGCATAGTCTGATCATTATTCACTATGTACATCCGTACACCGGGTGCGGGTCATGATACGTTTTTAGTGGTGGCCCATGCAGGTCATTGAGGTCGCAATTAGTACGATTCGTAGTAGTGCTCTGAATTGAGTGCTACTACGAGCCTGTTTTAGGATATAAGATATAGGCTATAGGCTGAGAATACTCAATCACACCTAGGAAAAACTCTATTGATTCAATTCAACTGTCTTTCTTGATATTGATATTTGATCTTTAACTTTCCTTTCTTTGAGTGTCTTATATCATGTGCCATATTGATTCTTTTTTTCGCTTTTTTTCAGGATGTCGCCTAAGACTAGATCACTGCAGGGAAGAGCAGCTTTTAAGATATCTGCGACTTACCGATGGCCTTCACCAGTCACTTCTTCATTGATTGGCATATAAGCTACGTTCGGGGGTCCAACTCCAACTCAGAGGACTGTTCCGATTGTATCTGAGGGACTTTCATCTCCATCTTTCGTGCCGACAGATGCAACACAGATGTTCACACTGTTTCACGAGATATTGGAGGCTCAGAGGGCTCAGTCCGAGGCATACCAGAGGCAGACCGACGTGTTACGGCAGGGCATTGAGAGTTCTCATCATCTTGCTATTGCCGTAGTAGAGAGAAGAGTTACGGTCCAGCAGCAGGTTGCTCCGCAGGTTGCCCAGCTTCGGCCAGGCAACATCCAGGACTTCAAGAAACTGGAACCTCGGGTCTTCAAGGGGACGGAGGGCATCGTCTATGCTGATGATTGGCTCAAGGATATTGAGCGTCTCAAAAGGGTATCCCATCTTTTTGAGGATCTGAAGGTTGAGGCAGTAGGACTTTAGCTGTTCAACATCACTCGCACTTGGTTCAGGAATGAGCCACTTCTTGCTGATGTAGGGCAGTCTTGGGAGGTGTTCAAGGACCTCTTCAAGAAGAAGTTCTTTGCTCGGGCATACATGTTAGACTTGGGGAGGCAGTTTGAGAGCCTTATTCAGGGGAGCATGTCTATAGAGGAATACACTGTAGAGTTCGGTAGGCTGAGCCGATTTATGAAGTATTTAGTGATAGAGCCGGAGGTTCGAGCTATTCATTTTTGTGAGGGTATGAACTGGAAAGTGGAGATCCTCATTCTGTCTTTTTATGAGACCTACTCAGAGATACTTGTGGAGGCACGCAAGGTTGAGCAGGAGTTGGGTTTGAAGACCAAGAGAGATCGTGATTATTTTATGGGGGCTAACAGCAGCACAGTGATTGCCAAGCATCTTTATTTCCAGTCCAGGCATTTTTAGCAGCCGTAGCAGCACCAGACTCTAGCTAGGGCACCATTTTACTAGACACCGTAACAGAAGTGACAGTTATAGCAAGCTTTCTGCCACTTCTTAAGAAGCCCGGCCATATCTGAAAAGTTTGGTGGAAAAGGTTGGGAGTTTGTTTGTATTGTGGTGCCGAGGGGTATAAGCTGAGAGAGTGTCCTTCCAATCCTTGTCGTACAGTTTAAGGAGCAGCTCCAGCTCAGAGGACACAGGTGAGACCACCTACAGTACAACCATGGGGACCGCAACTTCCGACCCAGCAGCAGCGTTATGCCCAGCACCAGTACCAGGGAGCTGCAGGTCAGGTACGAGCGTTCGCTATGACAGTCGAGAAGGTTGAGCCCACCGAAGATGTCATCGTAGGTTCTGTTCTTCTTGATTCTATTCCAGCTTTAGCTTTGTTTGATAGTGGTGCTTCCCATAGTTTTGTATCCTTTCTTTTGCTCTGAAGCATCGTTTGGTAGCTAAGTCTTTGCTTAGGACTTGCAAGATCATGACCGGGGGAGGCATTATCCTAGTTAATGATATTTGCAATGATCGAAGAGTTACTCTGGGAGGCCAGGAGCTGAGTGTGTGTCTACTTGTAATGCCACTTCTGAGCTACGATATTATACTCGGGATGGATTGGTTGAGTAGGTACCGTGCTAGTATAGATTATAGAGGAGGTAGAGTTTTGTTTAGCCCACCAGGAGAGCTAGAGTTCAAGTTTTCTAGAGGAACTGCAGAGCAAGGAGAAGGCATTATCTGTGGAGCTATGGTGGAAGACAAGGAGTTGCCGCATCCGTTGATAGTAGAGTTCTTATATGTGTTTCCTAAGGAATTGCCAGGATTGCCGCCAGGTCGAGATATTAAATTCTCTATAGACTTGGTGCCAGGTGCAGAACCAATTTTATAGCATTTTTATAGAGTAAACAACAACGAGCTGGTCGAGCTGAAGAAGCAGGTGGACGAGTTATAGGATAAGGGGTTTATCAGATCAAGTTCTTCACCGTGGAGAGCCCCGGTATTGTTTGTACCAAAGAAGAATGGATTGGTGCGTATGTGCATTGATTACAGGGTATTGAATAATCTCATTATTAATAATAAATACCAGTTGCTACGGATTTATTACCTATTCGATCAGTTGAGTGGTGCCAAGGTATTTTCTAAGATAGACTTGAGATCAGGCTACCACCAGGTGAAAGTAAAGCCGGAGGACATACCGAAGACTGCTTTTAGGACTCGGTATGGCCAGTATGAGTTTATGGTAATACCGTTTGGGTTAACTAATGCCCCGACGGTATTTATGAATTTGATGAACAAGATGTTCCATCAGTACCTTGACAAGTTTATGGTGGTGTTCATCGATGACATACTCATATACTCGATGAAACCAGAGGAGCACGAAGAGCATTTGCAGATTGTATTGGATGTGCTGAGGAAGGAGAAGCTATATGGGAAGCTGTCCAAGTGTGAGTTCTTCCTAGATAAGGTAGAGTTCTTGGGACATATTTTAACTAGTGATAGAATTTTAGTGGATTCGAAGAAGATCACAGCAGTGGAGTCTTGGAAGACCCCAAGTTCAGTAGCAGAGATCAGAAGTTTCTTGGGTTTGGCAGGCTACTACAGTAAGTTTGTGCAAGATTTTTTAAGGATTGCCGAGCCGATGACCTGCCTCACCAGGAAGGATGTAGAGTTTTTTTGGACAGAGGAGTGTCAGGTTACTTTTGAGGATTTTAAGAAGAGGTTGACGTCTGCTCCTATTTTGACGTTGCCATTAGGGTCTGGAGGTTTCACAATTTATAGTGATGTATCGGAAAAAGGTTTAGTTTATGTTCTTCAACAGAATAGAAAAGTGATTGCCTATGCATTCAGGCAATTGCGTCCTCATGAGAAGAACTATCCTACCCACGATTTGGAGTTGGCAGTAGTAATCTTTGCCCTGAAGTTATGAAAATACTATTTGAACGGATAGCGTGGGGAGATCTTCACAGACTATAAGAGCTTGAAGTACGTTTTTTACCCAGAAAGAGTTGAACATGAGGCAGAGTCAGTGGTTGGAACTGATGAAGAATTTTGATATATCTTTGCAGTATCATCCTAGAAAAGCCAATGTAGTTGCTGATGCCTTGAGCAGGTATCCAGTAGCTATATTATTGACACAGGATCAGTATTTGTTGGAGGACTTGGAGAGCTTGGGCATTGAGGTAATAGATCTTAGTTTTGCTATGCAGATGTGGGGTTTGCAGATACACTCAGAGTTGATTGACAGGATCAAGGCAGTCCAGTATAAGGATATATCTCTGAGGAGCATCAAAGCTCAGGTGAGAGTAGGATTGGAGGATGATTTCACCATTGCTGAGGATGGTCTTTTGCGGCATGGTGTTAGATTGTGTGTGCCTAGTAGGGAGCAGCATGAGGAGGTATTGCAGGAAGCGCATCGCTCTTAGTATTCCATACATCCAAGTGCCAATAAGATGTATCGGGATATGCGAGAGTGTGTGTGGTGGTATGGCATGAAGAGGAAAGTGGCACAGTTTGTATCTAGATGCTTAGTGTGCCAGCAGGTGAAAGCTGAGAGGCAGAGGCCAGGTGGTTTACTTCAGCCATTACCCATTCCAAAGTGGAAGTATGAGCACATTACTATAGATTTTGTGTCCGAACTTCCACGATCTCCAGGAGTAAAAGACGCTATTTGGGTCATCGTTGACAGGTTGACCAAGTCGGCCCATTTTTTGCCTTTCAAGGTGGGTTTGTCTACGGAGAAGCTGGCAGAGATGTATATGAGGCAGATTGTCAGGATACATGGCGTTCCCGTCAGCATAGTCTAGGATCGAAATAGTCATTTTATTTCTTATTTCTGGAGGAGTTTGCAGGCGAGTTTGGGCACCCAACTCAAGTTCAGTACTACATATCACCCCCAGATAGATAGGCAGTCAAATAGGACTATTCAGACTATCGAGGATATGCTATGCACTTGTGTACTAAATTTTGGGGGATCATGGGAGGACCATCTCCATTTGGTAGAGTTTGCTTATAACAACAGCCACCAGGCTAGTATAGAGATGTCACCAATTGAGGCTCTGTACGGTCGGAGATATCATACTCCTTTGTCATGGAACGATATTGGAGAGAGAGTTTTGCTAGGGCCAGAGATGGTTGTGGATGTAGCGGAGAAGGTTAAGCTGATCAGAGACAGACTTCGAGTGGCGTAGGACAGCGGCATTGGGCCGATAGCCACCGGAGACCTTTGGAGTTTGAGGTATAGTTTATATTTTTGTTTTGTGCATGATATTGGTTGTTTGTTATAGATTAAGTTCTTAAGGTTGTATTTTGTTCTAGATTGGTGGTTTGGTGTTTTTGAGGATTTCTTTGACACGAGGCACGATTCATTTCAGTGGAGGCGAAAAGCTTAGTCCGCGATTCATCGGACCTTTCACTATTCTCGGGAGGGTCGGTGCAGTTGCTTATAGACTAGACTTGCCACCTACATTGGAGGGAGTGCACGACGTGTTTCACGTGTCGCAGTTGAGATAGTACGTGGCAAATTCTCGTCACGTATTGGATCACTCAGAGATAGAGATGGGCCCTACTCTTAGCTATCCAGAGTATCAGTTAAGATTTTGGATCGGAGAGAGAAGGTGCTGAGGAACCAGACTTTTCCTTTGGTACGCGTCGCATGGAGGCATCACTCTCCGGGGGAGTCTACCTGGGAGAGAGAGGATGAAATACGAGAGCGTTATCAATATTTGTTTGTGCCTTGAGGTATATTTTTTCTGTCCTGTTCTATTTTATTTTCTGGGGTAGGTTCGTCTTTGAATTTCGAGGACAAAATTATTTTAAGAGGGGTAGACTTGTCACTACCATATTTTCTTGGAAAGAATATTTTGGTCATTTCATAATTAATTAAATATTTTGCATGTTGAATATTATTTATTGTATTATTTAATTATTATTAGAGGTTAGTTTATTATTTTGGACTTGTATTAGTAGACCTAACTAGTTTAGATTAGATCCATGGACCAACATTTATATTTGGTTAGAATTGAGCCCATTTATAAGCCTATTCATTAGGAGGATGATTAATTAAATTAAATTCATTAGACTAGAACCTTCCCTCCTTAATTATTTCTTCATGAGAGGCCCCAAGGGGTAGTTTAGATAAGTAGAAGGCTCATTTCACCTATTTTAGAAGTTTCGTTGGAAATCCATCTCCCAATAGGTATAATTCAGTTTTCTCTCTTTGATTAGACTTTAAATTTGTGTTTTAATTAATAGGAACCACCCTATATGCTAAGGCTACCCATAGGAATTAGAATTAGGTTCATAGGAAGCCTATGGAGAAAGTTATGGTATGTTTTGTGTTAATTTTGGAGAAATTCCTAGATTGACACATTTTGTGTTTGTCAATTGGTCAATTAGACCAAATTGACATGTGTTTAATTGTGTGTGTCTAGTGTCGTGTCCATAATTGGATACGTGTAGGCCGTATCGCAATAATTTAGAGATACGGGTTAATTTGGGGGGGGTTTCCGACACGGGGGTTTGTATATGTCACATTTGACACGGACACGTAGATATGTAATTGACTCTTCGTATTGTTCTTAAATACTAATTTAGACTTGCTCGTGTCCTTCGGGGTACATTTGGTTGTGTGGTGGACTCGTATCGCAAGCGTATCATAGATCTAGTGTGACATGGGTGCGATGCACTCTACGTGTTTGTTTCATTACATTCTTAGATTCATTTTGCCATGCAATAGATATATTTATCATTGTATATATATATATATATATATATATATATATATAGGAGGTGTTATATATATATATATATATATATATATATATATATAGAGAGAGAGAGAGAGAGGTGTATGTACATATATGTATAGTTATGTATTTATATATGTTTATGTGTGTGAGTGAGAGTATCATATATATATGTATATAGATATATATATAAGTGCTTATGGTTATGTGTGTGTGCATAGTTGTATATATATAGATGTGTGTGAGTGAGTGTTATATATATATATATATATATATATATATATATATATATATACATATATATATATATATATACATATATATATATATATACATATATATAGGTGCTTTTGTGTGTGTTTGTATGTGTGTTTGAGAGGGATCGGGCAGCAAGAGATAGCATACAGTGTAGTGGCAGTGGCATATGCAGCTTGAATATTTGGCAAGCCAACATAGCAGCAATTGCAAGCTAGCAGTGAGCTAGTTCTGCAACAGGCATAGCAGTATGCTATGACAGCAGAGAATCAGTGCAACATAGAGCAGCAGTGCACTGCAGCCACTGGAGCAGTGAACTAGTGCACTGCCGCAAGCTTCGAGCAGTAGCTGCAATAGCAGCAGCTACACCACCAGCAGCAGCAGCAGCAGCAACATCCAGTAGCAGCAACAACAACATTCAATGGGCAGTAGGTAAGTTCCTAGCTAGTTTAGTTAGTTATTTGATAGTTTAGTAGCTATTAGTTAGAGTTTAGTAGTTTAGTACTTGGTTTGTAGTTATATATAGATGTAGTTACCTATTGTTATTGGTCGTTAGATATATATATTAGTGATTACTACTGGTAATATGTATGTAGGTATGTATGTTTATGTATCTCTAGTAGTTATGTATATGTATGTATGTATATATGTATTAGTACGTATTGGTAGTTAGTATAGCTAGTAGTACTTGTATTAGATAATATATATTAGTTATAATTAGAGTTTGTATATATATATTAGATATATTGATTGTATATACATATTATGATAATTTCATATCTAATTGATTGTGTATCTTATGATACGGTATCCTATTGATTTTCTAGTATCCTAGTATAGCTAGTGTGGCCTAGTTACATAGTGTATGGACCCAATATCCTAGAGATAGACTCATAAAACCTAGAAATAGCTAGTTGACCAAGTTTGACCAGTTTGACTTAGAGTTGACCTAGCTTGACTATTTTGACTTAGAAATGGCTCTTTGACCTAGAAGTTGACTAGTTTAACTTATTTTTATTTCAAAACATTGTATTGATGTAATATTCCATATTTAGGTCTTCGAAGTACCGTACCGGATATTTGTGATACTGCTTACCAGATTTCAGGCGAGTACATTCTTTGATAGTTTCTCATTTATGATATCCTCTATGTCTCTTGTATCTAGTGTAGATCTCCTTGATTTTCTTGACACGATGGTTACACGGATTGGTATATCCGGATCTCATCATGAAATATTATTCCTTGGTATGTATGGTGTATCTTGTGCAAGCCTTGTTTTCTTGTTCTTCTTGTACATGCACAGACATTAATTCTTGGGGAGACTAGCTACCTACCCAGTGAATCTCGTATCATAACATACCATGGTTGGATCCACTATGCCAGTCGGGGGCGGAGAGTATTTAGTGTAGATATGTGATCATACCCTCCTTGTGCATGACTTATTCCTTGTGAGTGTTGGCCATACACCGCACGTATGATTAACCAGGCTATTATCCTTGTGCAAGTTCCTTGTGCAAGTTCCCAAGCCGATCACATGTTAAAGCTGGGACTCACTCACTTAGTCATTAGTATTCTTATTCATTGGCATATAGTTCATTCTTGTATTTATTTCCAGTATTCTATATATTGCATATCTCTCGTATCTGTTTCTTGCATCTTGTATATTCACATCTATTTACTGTTACATAGTTTATATTATTTATTAGAACTGCTATTAGAGATATACTCTGCTCCTTTCCTGACTGGATATTTTTTTCAGATGACACGGAGGAGTGGTACCCCACTCACTACGGGGCCTCATGACGTGGTTGGCTTAGAGCCAGAGACCTTAGCTCAGGAGGGTCTCATCCAAACTGAGACAGACGAACTAGGACTCGTAGCTTCATAGTTAGACTCTTTGTACTGGATTTGTCTCTAGCATATTGTTATTAGTTTTCTCTGACTCATTAGATATTATTTTGTCTTATGAGTTGTATTGTGACTCTTTTATTCTTTTATAATATTCGTGTTTATTTCCATCTTAGATCTGTGATTGAGTATATTCATATTGTTGGTGGCATATTTATATTGATAGATAGTTTACCCAAACAGCGTTCTACCGTTGATGCTGCGACGTAGGCTGGGCGTTGTTCACTACTTGCATCCCTATATCGGATGTGGGTTGTGACAGCTGATAGGTGTTATGGTGACACAATAACTCCTGATATATTGTAAGGAACTCAGGGTGCTGTTCCTCCAACTCCTCGAACTCCTCAAACTCCTCGTTATCATGATTATACTCTTTATATGGCTCCTCGCCCCAGGGCAACCACTGTCACCCCCACTTTTTGGATTAGGGGTCTTTTCGTCTTTTCGTAATTAATGAGTAAATGATTGCATGATAATCAATTTTATTTAATTTACAGTAACCTTAATTGATTGTTGCACTTTATCGTTATTCAATAACTAGGACGCTACGCTAGCTTGTCTTCCAACAGATTCACACCTTGTCCTAGACACGTCAGACCATTAATTAATGCTCGTATCCCACGTAAATCCAGCCCTTATAGTTCTATTTAATTGTAAAACACCTCCTTGCATTTAATTTTAATTAAGCAAACAATAAACCTATTTCATGCAATTTCTGTAATTTCGTTTAAACCTATTCAAACCCTAGCCCATTGAAATATCTCCATAATAAGCCAAGGCATTTTCCTAGTATTGACCAAAGTCAACATATTCTAGGTCAAACCCACACCCTTGTATATAAATATATATCATCCTATTATTCCTTCTCTTTAAAACCTAAAACCTAATACCCCAGCCGAATTCTCCTCCCCATCCTCTGGTTCATCCCCTCCCCAAATAATTCTGACCGAAACCCCGTCGACCCTCGACGTCCGGAGCAGTCACCAACCCGACTGCGCGACTCGGGCACCCCGCTGCGCTCAAGCCCCCGAGTCTTCCTCCGTTCAACCGGGGTCGCTGCCCACCGAATCGGCTGTCCCTGAGCCGTCTGGATCTCGTCAACCGGAGCTCGACACGCGGCCAACCTTGCTGCATCGCCTGCACAGACCGTTCCCCGATTCACCTGCACGCCGGACGACGCTGACCCTGAGCCGCCTGGATCCTATCGACCGAGAGCACGCTGCCCAGAGCCTGCACGATGCTACCCAGAGCCTGCACGACGCTGCCCAGAGCCCGCACGACGTCGACCGAGGTTCCTGCTCGACGATGCCGAGATGCATTGCTGTGCCGACCGGAGTTCGACGACAGACCGTGAACTCGACCGACCCTTCCCTGTTCATAACCATTGCCTTCGTCTCGTTCCCGTACACAGGTTCGAGTTCCTTCTTGCCTATACGTGTACGCATACATATAGTTCCCTTGGAGGCTTCGTACTTGCTATGTTGAATACTGGTATATATAGATATATATATAAACTTGATACGTACGTAAGTACGTATGGGTATTTGGTATACGTATATGGTTACTATGTGTACCTTGATATATATGTATAACCATAACGTATGCGAACCTAATTAGTATATACGTAGGGTACATGCATTAGAATAGGATTAAATGTGATGATATTTGTATTGTGTATATCTTCCTAGTACATGTTTAATATGGATGCAAGATATAAATTCTATTAAAGTATATGTATATACAAATATCTAATATAATGGTAACTAATAGACATTAATGTATATTAGATCATATTATAGAAGACTTGAATGTAATCAAGGATGTCCTATAATTACATCGACCTGTGACCCTATAGCATGATAACAGACTGCCAAATGTACACTGACATACTGGCGAGACCATACTATTGACTGTCTGTTATGCACAACAACGATAGATGTGACCACCCCTAGCGTAGCCTGTTGAGATTATTATGTTGATTGTGAGCTAGAGTATTGTCTGATGAACTATTGTATTACATGGTATGTCTATAGGACTGTTGGATCATCCAGACGACTCCTTGGAACCCAGACAGTGGTATTGCCAGCTAAGGACCACAGGCGAGTACATTCTCTGACAGTTTCCATTATGTTGATTATCTCTATAATTCTTGTTGTATAGCGTACATGACTCTGACACTGTTTTTTACATGAGTTGGCATCATTGAGACCTGTCACGAGGAGTCGTGATTGGAATCCATCGTGCTAGCTGGGGAAAATGAGGAAATATTAGTAGCTTATGTGATCATACCCAACTTTACATGCATCATAGCTCACCTACACCTCACGTCGGTGCAGCCTTACCCTTACATGCCTCATCGCTGTTACATCTGGTTAGCCTGACCTGTTGGGAATGACCGCTAATCAATGTAATGAGTCATATAGTCCCAAGCCGATCACATGATATATTGATGTTTCACACACTTAGTTAGATGATTCTTGACATGCATCTTTAGTATATTGATCTAGCATCTCTACATGTTCTAGTTATTGTTCTTGTACACACTTACATACCAGTTCATTGTTCTTGCGTGTACTTGTAGTTCTATTCCTTGTCAGATGCATATTGAGGATGATGTTCCAGTACTTATTCCAGTATTTCTTATTGCCAGTATTTCATTCTGTCTTGTATTTCTTTACACTGTATTATAGTTTTTGTCAATATATGTGGAACTGCTGTTAGAGGTGTATTTTCGTTCCAATCCTGACTGGATATTTTTCCAGAGAATCTTGAGGATTTCTGTACCATGCACTACGGACCAGGTATAGATGCAGACTATGTACCAGAGATCCTAGAGGAGATCATGCTTCTAGATGAGGCTTTGCCTACAGCTATCTAGATAGTATTTATTTATGCTTGAGACTTATGGAGATTATTTCAGTTTATGTTAGACTTATGTTAAGTTTAATTGGAGACTTATGTTGGACAGCTAGACTGTGAGTTATTTTTATGTTGAGACATGGTGTTTAACTATGTCATTTCCTTTTATCTTTTATCGTGCCTTATAGTTGTTGTGATTGAGTTACATTGTGAGATGTATATTGACCTCCTTATGGAGATGGATATCATTGACAGGTGTTTAGCTATATAGTATTACTGTGACTAGACAGCGTTCTACCGCCGATGCTGTGGCATAGGTTGGACGTACCCACGCTCTCGTGCCCCCATACCGGGTGCGGGTCGTGACACATTTTTAGTGGTGGCCCATGCAGGTCGAGTTTCGCAAGCTATGCGATATTGTGGCAGTGCGACAACTTAGTTGTACTGCTGTGAGCCTGTGCTAGGATATAGGAAATAGGATCTAGGATGAGAATATGCTCAATCACACTAGGAAATTCTGAACTTCTTATTGCTATTCTAATGGATTGCTTCCTTTAGCACTTTAGTGTCCTTCCTTGATAATATCATATCTATCACCTTAATTGATTCTTTGATCTGTATTCAGGATGTCGCCGAATACTAGATCCATGAGAATGGGAGCAGCCAATTCAGAGAGGACTATCACCTCTCAACCTAACGAACAGATACCTGGAGATCCTCCTACATCTCCTGTTCGTGTGGGAGTGTCCGCAGCTAACGGGATTCCTCCTCCACCTATACAGAGGATTGCCAAAGCTATGACAAACAACCTTCCACCACCACCGGCACCAATTTTTGGAGGAGTGCCCGCTGATGGGGCACAGATGTTCACACTGATGCAGGGCATGCTAGAGGCCCAGAGAGTAACAGCAGAGGCTCAGCATGTTCAAGCTGAGGCTCAGAGAATGCAAGCAGAAGCACACCAGGCACAAACCAAACTGATGAGAGAGAGCATGGAGAATGCTCATCAGGTGACTCTTCAGGCTGTGGAGAGAGTAGCACGACAACCGCAACATCAAGGTCAACAACAACAGAGGCCCAGTACCATAGTGGACTTTAAGAGGATGATGCCTCGAGAGTTCAAAGGCACAGAAGGAATACTATATGCTGACGAATGGTTAGAAGACATAGAGAAGAATCTGCGCTTATCACAGATTCCAGAGATTCTTCAGATAGAGGCCGCTGGCAGTCAGATATTTGATATCGCACTGACGTGGTATCGTGCAGAGCCGAGACTCGCCGCTGAAGGACTTACCTGGGAGGACTTTAAGGAACTCTTCAAAGAGAAATTCTTTCCTAACGTAGCCTTGGGAGCATTAGAAAGTCAGTTCCATGACTTAGTCCAAGGAGGCATGCCAGTCGACGAATATGTTGCAGAGTTTTGTCGATTGAGTCGATTTGCGCCATCAATGGTTCGAGACCCAGGAGACAGAGCTCGGAAATTCAGAAAGAGATTAAATAAGGAGATCAAGTCTCGTACTTCGGGACAACGTACTGCTATATTTGAGGGTATTTTGATGGATGCCCAGATTGCCGAAAGACTTGGACCTCAGGCCCAAGAGAGGACGCGATACATCTGGAGCAACCGGAGGTAACACAGGACCAGCCAAGTGCCCACACTTTCAACAACAACATAGGCCATACCAGCAACAACACCAGCAGCAACACCAGCAACAGGCACCAGTTCGAGGACATGCTCAACAGCAGCAACCACAAAGACATAATCAACTCGTTGCCCCATGTTCGTATTACGAAAAGATGGGACATACAAGAGACATCTGCAAAAAAAGGTTGGGCACTTGCTTATCGTGTGGATCAGTAGCACATCAGCTGAGGGACTGCCCAGCTATTCAGACTCGCCAAAGAGGAGGAGCAGCTCAGAGAGGACCAGCCAAAGCACCTATTGTACCAGAAGGCCAGCAGAGAGGACCTCCACTTCCATCACAGCAGGAGAGGTTTGCTCAGTAGCAGCAGCAACAGAGAGGAACACCACAAGGACGAGCTTACGCCATGACCACTAAGGAGGCCGAGCCAGCTGGAGACGTGATTTCAGGTTCAGTTTTACTCAATTCTATTCCAGCACTTGCATTATTTGATTCTGGTGCTTCCCATAGTTTCGTATCTGTATCATATGCCCTTAAGTATCATTTAGAAATGGAACCATTAGATAGGACTTGCAAGATCATGACAGGAGGAGGCATTATCCTAGTCCATGATTGTTGCAAGGATCGGATAGTATCGTTGGAAGGCCGAGAGTTGAGCGTGAGTTTACTCGTCATGCCACTTCCGGAATACGATATTGTACTCAGAATGGACTGGTTAAGTAAACACCATGCTTCTATAGATTGTCACGGAGGAAGAGTAGTATTTCGACCACCAGGAGAGCCAGAGTTTGAGATTACCAGAGGAGCAGAGAAGCAGAGCAGAGGCACTTTTTGCGGAGCTAGGATGGAAGAAGAAGAGTTACCGCATCCACTTATAGCGGAGTTCCTGGATGTATTTCCAGAGGAGTTGCCAGGTTTGCCACCAGATAGAGATGTTGAGTTCTCTATAGACTTGATACCAGGAGCGGAGCCTATTTCGCAACATGTCTATAGAGTTAACAACAATGAGTTGGTAGAACTAAAGAAACAAGTTGAGGAGCTGCAAGACAAAGCTTTTATTAGATCCAGTTCATCGCCATGGGGAGCACCGGTATTATTTGTACCAAAGAAGGATGGCACGGTACGTATGTGTATCGATTATAGAGCTTTGAATAACCTCACTATCAAAAACAAATACCCGCTGCCGAGGATATATGATCTTTTCGATCAATTGAGCGAAGCGAAGGTGTTTTCAAAAATAGACTTGAGGTCCGACTATCACCAGGTGAAAGTGAAGAAAAAAGACATACCGAAGACCGCCTTTCGAACCAGATATGGCCAGTTTGAATTTACAGTAATGCCATTTGGTTTAACCAATGCACCAGCAGTATTTATGAACTTGATGAACAAGGTGTTCCACCAGTACCTTGACAAGTTCGTAGTGGTATTTATTGACGACATTCTAGTATATTCAAAAACCCCAGAAGAGCATGAAGAGCACTTGAGAATAGTCTTAGAAATACTCAGGCGAGAGAAATTATACGGGAAGCTTTCAAAGTGTGAGTTCTTTCTTGAAAAAGTTAAATTTCTTGGACATATGGTAACGGGTGACGGAATTTCAGTTAACCCAAAAAAGATAGAGGCAGTGAAGTCATGGGCTACCCCCGGTACGGTAGCTAAAATCAGGAGCTTTCTCGGACTAGCAGGATACTACAGAAGATTTGTACAAGACTTCTCCAAGATTGCAGAGCCAATGACTAGGCTGACCAAGAAGGATATGGAATTTATCTGGACAGAAGAATGTCAAGCCGCATTCGATGAGCTGAAGAGGAGATTGACGACAGCACCAGTTTTGACATTGCCCTCAGGGACAGGTGGATTCACTATCTACAGTGATGCTTCAGGAAAAGGGTTGGGATGCGTTCTTTAACAACACGGGAAAGTAATTGCCTATGCTTCAAGACAATTACGCCCTCATGAAAAGAACTACCCCACTCACGATCTGGAGTTAGCGGCAGTTATCTTTGCCCTAAAGCTGTGGAAGCACTATCTGTACGGAGAGCTTGTGGAAATCTTCACAGACCACAAGAGCTTAAAGTACGTGTTTTCACAGAAGGAGCTGAATATGAGACAGAGAAGGTGGTTAGAATTAATGAAAGACTTCGATATCTCATTACAGTATCATCCAGGGAAAGCCAACGTAGTCGCGGATGCCTTGAGCAGGTACCCAATGGCTATGTGCTTGACTTCGGATAGACACTTATTAGCTGACCTTGAGAGCTTAGAAATTGAGGTATTAGTTCCAGGAGCTGAGATTCAGATATGGGGACTGCAAATTCAATCAGATCTGATAGACAGAATTAGGGTCGTGCAGTATGATGATGAGACTCTAAAGAATATTAGGGCACAAGTTCAGGCAGGATTGATAGACAATTTCACTATTGCGGATGATGGATCCTTACAACATGGCACGAGGATGTGTGTGCCAAGTGGAGAGCTGCGCGAAGAAGTTTTACAGGAGGCACACCGCTCTCAGTACTCGATACATCCCGGAGCCAACAAGATGTATCGAGATTTGAGGAAGCATGTATGGTGGTATGGTATGAAGCGCGAAGTAGCACGCTTCGTATCCCGATGTTTAGTGTGCCAACAGGTGAAAGCAGATCGACAGAGGCCAGGGGGATTGCTTCAACCTTTACTCATTCTAGAATGGAAGTGGGAGCACGTGACTATGGACTTCGTTTCGGGACTTCCTCGTTCTCCAGGAGGAAAAGATGCAATTTGGGTCATCGTGGATAGATTGACCAAATCAGCCCACTTCTTGCCTTTTAAAGTGGGTACTTCGACGGAGAAGCTAGCAGAGATGTACGTACAGCAGATTGTCAGATTACATGGAGTTCCTGTGAGTATTGTCTCAGATCGGGATAGTCGTTTCACTTCCCATTTCTGGAGGAGCCTGCAGTCTAGCTTGGGCACTCAGCTCAAGTTCAGTACCGCATATCACCCTCAGACAGACGGGCAGTCTGAAAGGACTATTCAGACTCTTGAAGATATGTTACGCACTTGCGTATTGGATCTCGGAGGTTCTTGGGAGGATCATCTACACTTGGTAGAGTTTGATTACAACAACAGCTACCAGGCCAACATTAAGATGTCACCATTCGAGGCTTTATATGGACGGAGGTGTCGTACCCCTTTATCTTGGGATGATATTGGAGAGAGAGCCTTGTTAGGACCAGAAATGGTCGTGGATGCAGCAGAAAAGGTAAAACTTATCAGAGACAGACTGCGAGTGGCACGGGACAGACAGAGGCATTGGGCAGATAGCCACCGTAGACCCCTAGAGTTTCAGGTATTGTTTTGATTTATTTTGTTTGGTTTGTGATTGCCTTGTTTAGGTTGCGTGTTAAGATCGTTGTTCTAGGTTGGCGATTTGGTGTTCCTACGGATTTCTCCGACACGAGGCACGATTCGTTTCGGCAGAGGAGGAAAGCTTAGTCCACGATACATCGGGACCTTCAGTGTTCTTGCAAGGGTCGGTGCAGTGGCCTATAGACTTGACTTACCGCCTACTCTAGATGGAGTAACGTGTTCCACGTGTCGCAGCTGAGACGGTACGTGGCAGATCCTAGTCACGTATTAGATCACTCGGAGATCGAAGTTGGACCGACACTCAGCTATCCTGAACAACTGATGGAGATCTTGGATCATAGAGAGAAGATATTGCGGAACCAGACTATTCCCTTGGTTCATGTTGCATGGAGAAATCACTCTCCAAGAGAATCAACTTGGGAGAGAAAGGATGAAATGCGCGAGCGGTATCCATATCTCTTCGAGACTTGAGGTATAATTCATTAATTGATTGCTTGTTCTTGTCATAGTTATTTTAAATTTCGAGGACGAAATTCTTTAAGGAGGGTAGACTTATCACCCCCACTTTTTGGATTAGGGGTATTTTCATCTTTTCGTAATTAATGAGTGAATGATTGCATGATAATCAATTTTATTTAATTTACAGTAACCTTAATTGATTGTTGCACTTTATCGTTATTCAATAACTAGGACGCTACGCTAGCTTGTCTTCCAACAGATTTACACCTTGTCCTAGACACGCCAGACCATTAATTAATGCTCGTGTCCCACGTAAATCCAGCCCTTGTATTTCTATTTAATTATAAAACACCTCCTTGCATTTAATTTTAATTAAGCAAACAATAAACCTATTTTATGCAATTTCCGTAATTTCGTTTAAACCCATTCGAACCCTAGCCCATTGGAATATCTTCATAATAAGCCAAGGCCTTTTCCTAGAATTGACCAAAGTCAACATATTCTAGGTCAAACCCACACCCTTGTATATAAATATATATCATCCTATTATTCCTTCTCTTTAAAACCTAAAACCTAATACCCCAGCCGAATTCTCCTCCCCATCCTCCGGTTCATCCCCTCCCCAAACAATTCTGACCGGAACCCCGTCGACCCTCGACGTCCGGAGCAGTCACCAACCCGACTGCACGACTCGGGAACCCCGCTGCGCTCAAGCCCCCAAGTCTTCCTCCGTTCAACCGGCGTTGCTGCCCACGGATCGGCTGTCCCTGAGCCGTCTGGATCTCGTCAACCGGAGCTCGATACGCGGCCAACCTTGCTGCATCGCCTGCACAGACAGTTCCTCGATTCGCCTACACGCCGGACGACGCTGACCCTGAGCCGCCTGGATCCCATCGACCGAGAGCACGCTGCCCAGAGCCTGCACGACGCTGCCCAGAGCCTGCACGACGCTGCCTAGAGCCCGCACGACGTCGACCGAGGTTCCTGCTCGACGACGATGCGACGCATTGCTGTGCCGACCGGAGTTCGACGACAGACCGTGAACTCGACCGACCCTTCCCTGTTCATAACCATTGCCTTCGTCTCGTTCTCGCACACAGGTTCGAGTTCCTTCTTTCCTATACGTGTATGCATACATATAGTTCCCTTGGAGGCTTCGCACTTGCTATGTTGAATACTGGTATATATAGATATATATATAAACTTGATGCGTACGTAAGTACGTATGGGTATTTGGTATACGTATATGGTTACTATGTGTACCTTGATATATATGTATAACCAAAACGTATGCGAACCTAATTAGTATATACGTAGGGTACATGCATTAGAAGAGGATTAAATGTGATGGTATATGTATTGTGTATATCTCCCTAGTACCTGTTTAATATGGATGCAAGATATAAATTCTATTAAAGTATATGTATATACAAATATCTAATATAATGGTAACTAATAGACATTTATGTATATTAGATCATATTATAGAAGACTTGAATGTAATCAAAGATGTCCTATAATTACATCGACCTGTGACCCTGTAGCATGATAACAGACTGCCAAATATACACTGACGTACTGGCGAGACCATACTATTGACTGTCTGTTATGCACAACAATGACAGATGTGACCACCCTTAGCCTAGCCTATTGAGATCATTATGTTGATTGTGAGCTGGAGTATTGTCTGATGAACTATTGTATTATATGGTATGTCTATAGGACTGTTGGATCATCCAGACGACTCCTTGGAACCCAGACAGTGGTATTGCCAGCTAAGGACCACAGGCGAGTACATTCTCTGATAGTTTCCATTATGTTGATTATCTCTATAATTCTTGTTGTATAGCGTACATGACTCTGACACTGTTCTTTATACGAGTTGGCATCATTGAGACCTGTCACGAGGAGTCGTGATTGGAATCCATCGTGCTAGCTGGGGAAAACGGGGAAATATTAGTAGCTTATGTGATCATACCCAACTTTACATGCATCATAGCTCACCTACACCTCACGTCGGTACAGCCTTACCCTTACATGCCTCATCGCTGTTACATCTGGTTAGCCTGACCTGTTGGGGATGACCGCTAATCAATGTAATGAGTCATATAGTCCCAAGCCGATCACATGATATACTGATGTTTCACATACTTAGTTAGATGATTCTTGATATGTATCTCTAGTATATTGATCTAGTATCTCTACATGTTCTAGTTATTGTTCTTGTACACACTTACATACCAGTTCATTGTTCTTGCGTGTACTTGTAGTTCTATTCCTTGTTAGATGCATATTGAGGATGATGTTCCAGTACTTATTCCAGTATTTCTCATTGCCAGTATTTCATTCTGTCTTGTATTTCTTTACACTGTATTATAGTTTTTGTCAATATATGTGGAACTGCTGTTAGAGGTGTATTTTCGTTCCAATCCTGACTGGATATTTTTCTAGAGAATCTTGAGGATTTCTGTACCACGCACTACGGACCAGGTATAGATGCAGATATATACCAGAGATCCTAGAAGAGACCATGCTTCTAGATGAGGCTTTGCCTACAGCTATCTAGATAGTATTTATTTATGCTTGAGACTTATGGAGATTGTTTCAGTTTATGTTAGACTTATGTTAAGTTTAATTGGAGACTTATGTTGGATAGCTAGACTGTGAGTTATCTTTATGTTGAGACATGGTGTTTAACTATGTTATTTTCTTTTATCTTTTATCGTGCCTTATAGTTGTTGTGATTGAGTTACATTATGAGATTATTGTGAGATGTATATTGACCTCCTTATGGAGATGGATATCATTGATAGGTGTTTAGCTATATAGTATTACTGTGACTAGACAGCGTTCTATCGTCGATGCTGCGGCGTAGGCTGGACGTACCCACGCTCTCGTGCCCCTATACCGGGTGCGGGTCGTGACAACCACGAAATATCGTACATCTCTTGAAGGACGAGTCCCATCTCCCCGCCAGGGGTAAAGAAGGTCCCAGTATGACAGTTGTATATTTTGATCAAGGCCATGAACAACATCGGATTCTTCTTCAGGCCATAACAGGAACTCCTTATGGCATAATAGAGATTTGCCTCCTTTAAAAACTGCTCGTACTTCTCCAGTACCCACATGGTCAAAACGATCCAAGAAGGTGAATAATGCACCCAGTTGAGAAGGCGTATTTTTCCCGTTGGATAGGACCCCTTATTCGCAAGCAGGTTCAAGAAAGTATCAGCGTCGTAGAAATGAACATTGGGCCCCAATTCACTAGCGAAGACGTCGGGTTCCAACCCGCAAAGGGAATAAGAAAATGACTCCTTGAAAGTCATGATTTCCCTCTTTAGCTTGGAGTTATGGCGAATACGGCCGATCAGGACTCCATTTTGGTCGGGAGTCAGGTTTTCCAACATCCTCCCCAGAAGAGACACCATGTTGAAAGCCGATAAGGGCAAATGGTGCTCCATCGTAGGTATGTGTATCTTTACCACCTTGGGGTCCGAGATAGTAAGTGCATCCCTGTAAATACCCTGATTTTTTAGAATAATTTTAAAATGTTTTATTCGAAAATTTTCGGTATTTCTGGAAATTAAAACGAAGGTGATTGTGATTTAAATAATTTTAAGTATTGTTAATTGATGTTAAAATATTATGGAAATAATATTTTATGGTGTAAAATGGAAAACCGGATATAGGGTATTTTTCTGTGAATTTATTGGACTCCGAAAACGCGTTTAAAGCCCTAAAAACTATTAAATATATAAACCGAACCAAACCCAAACCCAAACCAAACCAAACCGCTGATTGAACCCAAGCCAACCAGCATATTGGGTCGGGTCGGGTCGGGTCGGATCCGAGCCAAACCCGACCCGAACCCGAAACCCACATGGGAAACCCTAGCCGCCGAAAATACTGTAGCACAGTATAAAATCCTCCCCCTTGGCGTGCGTGCCCAGCCTCGAAAACCCTAGCTGAAACCCGCCGTCATCTTCTCCGTTCAGCCTCCTCTTTCCCCGCCTCGAGACCCGCCCGACCTCGTCGACTCTTTCCACGCTCACCCGTGCAGCACCGACAGCATCCGTCGGCTCCCTCATCTTCGCCGTACCGGAACAACGCCACCGCTCCCCTGTCACCGCCTCCGATCTACGCCGCCGCTCCACCCAAGTCCGCACAGCCCCTGCACCCTTGACCCCGACGCCTTCCTCCTTCTTCCCATAGCCCCGCCGTCGACCCTAAGCCCTTCGCCTCACGACGACTCCATTATCACCCCAGCGATCCACCCGTCATCGACCCAGCCCCGCTCCAACCGAGTCCACCCAGCCGCTCGTCCCAACGCCGAGTCTCCGGCCACGTGAACCACTCCGGCCAACTGTGCAGAGCCGCCACCTTAGCCGACCTCGCCTACCCCGAGCCAGACTCCCTCCGGCGAAGCCCCACCACTGTCTCGATCAGGACCCTAGCCGGGACTCACGGCAGACACGCGGACACAGGAACTTTCGACCAGGACACGAACAGTACCCTCGGACACGTGAGATTCAGACTTCTCGGAGCCCTGTTCAGGTAGCATTTTCTCTCTCCCCGTAACTCCGTTTTCAATTCCGTCAGTTGCGTCGTATAGACTGTGTAACCCTCTCGGTGCCCGTGCAACCCGCTCGGTGCATCGCGTCCTGTGGTGATCGCAAACGGCGATCCAAAAATAGGAAAAACAACGTCCAGTTTCACCCCGGAACTGAGTACGCCCCGCCAAACGGGACGACTTGGTCGCACGCGGTCTTTACCGAAATGTGTGTGACGTTGATACGGACGTGTGGGATTTCGCAGAAGTCGATTTGGATGTGCGTGCACACCGAAATCAACGCGTATCCGCCGACAACGTCCCGTATCCGTCAATTCTGTAACATGCTGTAACTTTGTGTACACACGTCGAATCGAGACGAAACTTACGCCATCGGACTCGTAGCAATACGCTGGTCCTGTGACGCAAATTTGGTCCGATTCTGAGAACTTTGACAAAATCGTGTATCGTGGGCCCCATAGACTCCACTTGACGGGCAATTTTGTGATCGGCTCATCGGAATCCAATTCTGAAAGTTCCGTTGGGTTCGCATCATCGTTCCTGACTTGTAGACACTGAGTTTGAGGAATTTGGAGAACTTTGATCCTAGCACGCTTTTCAGTGCAAAGCGGCCCACATGTGGACCCCGCTTTGGCCCAAAAATGTCATTTTTGCCCTTGTGTCCAATTTGGACTTAAGGACAGACGTTTCTAGCTATTTGATATCTTCTGAGACTGTTGGTAATGTTTATTATAGCTTTTGGAGTTGTACCTACAGGATCCACTGATACAGGAACGATTGTTGGTATTCGGACCCCAGGCAAGTGTACCTTGCCAAACTCTGCAGTATTGTTACATATTTTCCTTGCTTCATTTATATTGCTGTGCATGCTTAACCTAGGATCATGTGACGTACTTAGCATCCAATTATTAGTCGGGTGCCAACACTGTACGCGGTGTTGTGTATTGTCATCTAGAGATGGATATTCGTGACACTTTATCTTCTCGTACTTGTCTTACCAAGTACACTTTGACCCAGGACATTTGACATTGTTCATGAGACAGGATCTTCCCGAGATATTCGTGGTGATTCTGTATAGGATACAGGACTTGACAAAGATACTATATTCTTAGGTACATTATGACTTGTTGCATTAGTTATGATTCCGCTTGACATGGACATAAGACGTTATGGTCATGATATGCGTAGTTACATTGGGTGGGGAGAGACACACAGGCTATAGGCTAATCATATATATATAATCCCTATTATTGTGAGGCACAAGACTCTAAGCCCGAGCTTGGCCCATTACTCATTATTACTGCTGCTACCGGCTCCCCGACACAGAGCTTGTAGTGGCTTCAGCCTGAGTTTTAGTGCTGCTCTCATCTTGCATATCACTTAGCTGGTTATTTAGTATTCCCTTATTGTTCCATCTATTGCTGGAGAGACCCACAGGCTACAGGTTGACCATATTAAGTCGGCTACTCAGTCTCCCGCTGAGCTAGACCACCTCATGATATCACTGCTACCCGGCTCCCCTACACAGAGCATGTAGTTGTTTCAACCTGAGTACTATTGATGTTCTCTCTTGCATTTCACACAGATATTTACATACTTACCCTATTTATCTCATTATTTGCTGCACTGCTTATATTTTGGCTTATATATTTTTTGTACCTTGCTATGTCCCCTGAGGACCTGGATATGGATTATGTCCCCAGGATTTGAGGACGAGACCTATCCCGAGGTATACGGGACCGCAGCAGGAGCTGATCTAGGAGCTGTACCGCCATCCGAGGACGAGGTGTTAGCCGAAGACTTTTCTTGAGCATCCATGTTTCATGCTCAGCATTTATTTATTTCAGTCATTTATTTTCTGGTCTGTTGAACCATTGTATTAGATATTTATTGGGTTATTCCCCGAAGCACTTTGTTGAGACTAGCTGATGATTTACATTCCTTATTTATTCTGTGGATCATATTTTTTATATCTTGTGTGGATGAGATTAGTTGTGCCATATTGTCGTAGACTTAATTTTACAGCTTAAGAATGCCCTGATGGATCCATTAAATTGGGTTTGTCCATCGGTGCGTACTGCTGGCCATTGCTACATATCTGGTCCTTCGGTATTTTGGGACTGGGGCGTGACATATTTTTGTGGTGGCCCATGCAGGTCTACGACTAAATTGTTCGGTTTTAACTTAGGGACCGAACCAGCCTGCCCTAAGGATAGGATAAGTTATAGGATCTCATCCATTAATTGAACCATTTTGAACTCTATATCGAACTCAAACTTGTTACATGATTTGCATCATGTATTGATTCCTCTGAGCGTTCTTACAGTTTATCTTTTGGTTGCAGAGTAATGGATCCCAGAAATGGAGATGAGATTCCATTGGATACGCCACACGATGCTGTGGTTACTTATATAGACGGAGTGACCCCAGGGAACGGAGGACAAACATCGCAAGGAAATCAAGTCGGCCAGCCTAATCCAAGGTTCCGGAGAGATGACATTCCCCCTCCACCACAGTTCACTCCACAGATTCCAGTTTTCCCGCCAGGGCAAGCCATGGACGGGCAACAGATGTTCCAGATGATGTATGCCATGATGCAAGCCCAGCAACAGATTCAGCAAGAGGCCCATCGTCAGGAGGCCGAGTATCTGAGAACCAGCCTGGTATCCGCATTGGAGCAGGCAAATCCACCGGCGAGGCGATCAGCGACAGGATCTATCACCGATTTCCGTCAGCTCAAACCTCGTATATTTTCTGGTAAAGAGGGGCCAACATAAGTTCATGAATGGCTCACGAACATTCAGCACCAGTTGGAAGCAGCTGAACTTCCGAAAGAGAAGTGGATGACTGCAGTCATAATACAGTTAACTAAAAATGCACATCACTGGTGGTTAGCAGCAGAGAAGAGACTCGGACAGGACCGAGTCACTTGGGAAGAGTTCTCCAGACTCTTCCGAGAGATGTATATTCCAGCAGTAGCACGGTCAGAGCTCAGAGACAAGTTCAACCGCCTTATCCAAGGCAATATGACGGTGGAAGAATACAACGCAGAATTTATTCGCCTAAGTCGCTTTGCCCCAACCTTGATTTTGACAGAAGAGGAGAAAGCTGAGAAGTTCTTTGATGGACTGAAGTTCGAGCTCCAGAGATTGATTGGATCGATCGCACCTACATCATATACCGACGTTCTTGCAGCAGCATGACGCATGGAGCGCATCACTAGAAGGGAGTCAAATCTGAAGAGGCCTATCACCTCAGCACCATCCAGGACAGCACATGGGGATTCAGCAAAATGGTCCCAGAGGAGTATGCCAAAGAGAACAGGACACAGGGCCATATCTCTCCCTACTTGTCACCACTACGGCAAGGTAGGGCACATCGAGAGAGAATGCAGACGCAAGTTGGGACTATGCCTGGCTTGCGGATCCAACCAGCATTCAACCAGAGACTACACCGAGCGCAGAGAGGGAGCACCGAGACTAGCTTTACCTACACCATGACCAGCTTATCCAGCAGTAGGAGCGCAGTAGACAGGAGTTGGAGGAGTCAGACTACCAGCCCCAGGAGGAAATCAGTAGAGACCACCCCTGGCACCACAGGCAGCTCTATTTCAGCAGGCTCAGCAGCAGTAGAGAGGTCCAGCTCAGGGACGAGGACAGGCATTCACATTAGCTGTTGAGGAGGAGGCTACTACAGGCGAAGTTATCATAGGTACCATTTTAGTAGCTTCATTACCAACTGTAGCTTTATTTGATTCTGGAGCATCGCATTCATTTATAGCAGCTAGCTTTGTAGCCACCCATAGAGTAGCTACCGCACCCCTTCCGAAGATGAAGAGAATTCTTACGGGAGGTAGAATTATTCCGGTTAGTGACGTCTGTAGATCATGTTCTGTAGTAGTCTGTGGAAGAGAAATGCGAGCTTAATTTCTGATATTTTGTATGCCGGATTATGATATTGTACTTGGTATGGACTGGTTAAGTCAGTACCATGCAACTCTTGATTGACGACTTGGGCGGGTTTTATTTAGACCGCCTGGACATCCAGAATTTGAGTTTTTTCGAGAAGCAGTAGAGCAAGGAGTTCAGCCTACTCTTAGGGTACTATCTGTAGAAGGGGAGACAGGTTACCCAAGAGTCATATCAGAATTTGTGGATGTATTTTCTGATGATCTTCCAGGTTTACGACCTGATCGGGAAATAGAATTCACAATAGACTTAACTCCAGGAGCAGAGCCTATCACTTTATCAGTATATCGGCTAGCACCTAAGGAGTTAGTGGAGTTGAAGGAACAGGTTGATAATCTTCTGGAGAAGGGTTTCATTCAGCCCAGTGTTTCACCTTGGGGAGCACCCATATTATTTGTGCCGTAGAAGGATGGAACAGTACGGTTATGCATTGACTACAGGGCACTAAATGCTGTGACCATCAAGAACAGGTATCCCTTACCACGCATTGATGATCTATTCGATCAATTGAGTGGTGCTAGGGTATTCTCGAAGATTGACCTTAGATCCGGCTACCATCAGATCAAAGTAAGGAAGGAGGATATATCGAAGACAGCTTTCAGGACCAAGTATGGACATTATGAGTTTTTGGTAATGCCGTTTGGATTAACCAATGCGCCAGCAGTGTTTATGAGTTTGATGAACAGAGTCTTTCATCAGTTCTTGGATAAATTTGTGGTTGTGTTCATTGACGACATTCTAATATATTCCAAGAGCCACAAAGAGTACGAGGAGCATCTCAGAATCGTGTTAGAGACCTTGAGACAGGAGAAGTTATATGCCAAACTCAGTAAGTGTGAGTTTTGTATGGATAAAGTATCTTTCTTGGGACATATCATTTCAGGAGAAGGACTTTCAGTTGATCCAGAGAAAGTTGTGACAATAGAGACTTGGCCTACACCCACATCAGTTGCAGAGGTGAGAAGTTTTCTCGGACTTGCGGAATATTACCGAAGGTTTGTAGAAAATTTCTCAAGGATTGCAGAGCCTATGACGAAGTTGACACGCAAGGACCAGGAGTTTACATGGACAGAAGACTGCCAGAAGGCCTTTGAAGAGTTGAAGAGAAGATTGACAACAGCACCTGTCTTGACTCTTCCTTCAGGGTCAGGAGGTTTTGTTGTTTACAGTGATGCATCAGGTAGTGGACTAGGATGTGTTTTGATGCAACATGGCAAAGTCATTGCTTATGCATCGAGACAGTTGAAGGTCCACGAGAAGAACTACCCAACACATGATCTGGAGTTAGCACCAGTTATATTTGCATTAAAGATTTGGAGGCACTACCTGTATGAGAAGAAGGTAGACATCTTTACAGATCATAAGAGTCTGAAGTATGTATATACTCAGAAGGAGCTCAACATGAGGCAGAGACGTTGGCTGGAATTGATGGTAGATTTTGACATAGATCTGCAGTACCATCCGGGAAAGGCGAATGTCGTAGCAGACGCACTCAGCAGGAAGCCTACGGCTTATTTCTTGACGATGCAGCCCGAGTTATTGAGAGATCTACAGGAGCTTCAGATAGAGATTGTTTTACCAGGACAGAATGGCTTGCTGGCTAATCTTGAAGTTAAGTCATCACTCGTGGAGAAGATTAAAGAGGCATTGCCCACCGATGCTAGATTTCGATGACTGAAGGAGAGGACGAAAGCAGGCATGCAGACAGGACTTCGCATACACGAAGACGGAACATTGAGGTTTGGAAATTGCCTGTATGTTTCAAATAAAGAATTGAGACAGGAGTTAATGACTGAAGCACATAGCTCTATGTACTCTGTTCACCCAGAAGGAACCAAGATGTACCGAGACTTGAGACAGTATTACTGGTGGTATAGAATGAAAAGGGAAATTGCAAGATTTGTGGCCAAATGCTTAGTCTGCCAGCAAGTAAATGCCGAGCATCAGAGGACTGCAGGTATGTTACAGTCGCTTCCTATACCAGAATGGAAGTGGAAATATATCACAATGGATTTTGTCACAGGATTTCCAAGGAGCCCCAGCAGAAGAGATGCGGTATGGGTTATTGTGGATCGACTCACTAAATCGGCACACTTTTTGCCATTTAGAGTTGGACAGTCCACAGAGGTACTAGCCGACATATATATGCGACAAATCATAAGATTACATGGAGTGCCGGTTAGTATTATATCGGATCGAGATTCGAGATTTATATCTCATTTTTGGCGAAGCATGCAAGAGAGTCTTGGCACCAGACTCAAATTCAGCACAGCTTACCACCCACAGACAGATGGTCAATCGGAGCGTACCATTCAGATCTTGGAGGATATGTTACGATAGTACATGCTAGACTTTGGAGGATCTTGGGAAGATCATTTGCACTTAGTGGAGTTCTCCTACAATAACAGTTATCAGGCCAGCATTCAGATGGCACCATTCGAGGCATTATACGAAAGGAAGTGCAGATCGCCTATATGTTGGAGTGACGTTGGTGAACGTCAAATACTGGGTCCAGAATTGGTAACACAGATAATGGAGAAGGTGAAACAGATCCAGAATCATCTACGAGCAGCTCAAGATAGACAGAAGCATTGGGCTGATACACACAGACGTCCCCTAGAGTTCAAAGAAGGAGAGCACGTGTTCTTGAGGATCTCGCCCACTCGTGGTACTATCAGATTCGGGGGCAGAGGCAAGTTGAGCCCAAGGTATATTGGACCATTTGACATTCTAGAGCGCATTGGTGAGGTGGCTTATCGTCTTGCATTACCACCATCCTTAGAGGGAGTGCATGACGTATTCCACGTCTCATAGCTGAGAAGGTACGTGACCGACCCAAGTCACGTAGTCGATCATTCAGAGATCGCAGTGGGCCCTAGCTTGAGATATGAAGAACAACCAGTGGGCATCCTAGACGTCAGTGAGAAGACATTGTGAGGACAGACAATCAGACTGGTTCGTGTAGCTTGGAAACATCATTCTCCTGGAGAATCGACCTGGGAATGGGAGGATAGTATGCGCCAGCGTTATCCTCACTTGTTCGAGGATGCAGTTGTAAACTAAGCAATCTTGTAATCACCATAGTTCTTTCTTTAGTAGCTTATTCTTTGATTGCGAGGACGCAATCCTTTTAAGGGGGGTAGATTGTAAACACCCTGATTTTTCAGAATAATTTTAAAATGTTTTATTCCGAATTTTTTGGTATTTTCTAGAATTTAAAATGAAGGTGATTATGATTTAAATAATTTTAAGTGTCGTTAATTGATGTTAAAATATTATAAAAATAATATTTTATGGTGTAAAATGGAAAACCGGATATAGGATATTTTTCTGTGAATTTATTGGACTCCGAAAACGCTTTTAAAGCCCTAAAAAACTATTGAATATATAAACAGAACCAAACCCAAACCCAAACCAAACCAAACCAAACCGCTGATTGAACCCAAGCCAACCAGCATATTGGGTCAGGTCAGGTCGGATCCGAGCCAAACCCGACCCGAACCCGAAACCCACATGGGAAACCCTAGCCGCCGAAAATACTGTAGCATAGTATAAAATCCTCCCCCTTGGCGTGCGTGCCTAGCCTCGGAAACCCTAGCTGAACCCCGCCGTCATCTTCTGCGTTCAGCCTCCTCTTTCCCCGCCTCGAGACCCGCCCGACCTCGTCGACTCTTTCCTCGCTCACCCGTGCAGCACCGACAGCATCCGCCGGCTCCCTCATTTTCGCCGTACAGGAACGACGCCATCGCTCCCCTGTCACCGCCTCCGATCCACGCCGCCGCTCCACCCAAGTCCGCCCTGCCCCTGCACCCTTGACCCCGATGCCTTTCTCCTTCTTCCCACAGCCCCGCCGTTGACCCTAAGCCCTCCGGCTCACGACGACTCCGCCATCACCCCAGCGATCCACCCGTCGTCGACCCAACCCCGCTCCAACCGAGTCTACCCAGCCGCTCGTCCCAACGCCGAGTCTCCGGCCACGTGAACCGCTCTGGCCAACTGTGCAGAGCCGCCGCCTTAGCCGACCTCGCCTACCCCGAGCCAGACTCCCTCCGGCGAAGCCTCGCCGCTGTATCGATCAGGACCCTAGCCGGGACTCACGGCAGACATACGGACACAGGAACTTTCGACCAGGACACGAACAGTACCCTCGGACACGTGAGATTCAGACTTCTCGGAGCCCTGTTCAGGTAGTGTTTTCTCTCTCTCCGTAACTCTGTTTTCAATTCTGTCAGTTGCGTCGCATAGACTGTGTAACCCTCTCGGTGTCCGTGCAACCGCTCGGTGCATCGCGTCCAGTAGTGATCGCAAACCGCGATCCAAAAACAGGAAAAACAACGCCCAGTTTTACCCCGGAACTGAGTACGCCCCGCCAAACGGGATGACTTGGTCACACGCGGTCTTTACTGAAACGTACGCGACGTTGATACAGACGTGTGGGATTTTGCAGAAGTCGATTCGGATGTGCGTGCACACCGGAATCAACGCGTATCCGCCGACAACGTCCCGTATTCGTCAATTCTGGAACACGCTGTAACTTTGTGTACACACGTCGGATCGAGACAAAACTTGTGCCATCAGAATCGTAGCAATATGCTGGTCCTGTGACCCAAGTTTGGTCCAATTCTGAGAATGTTGACAAAATCGTGTATCGTGGGCCCCATAGGCTCCACTTGACGGGCAATTTTGTGATCGGCTCATCGAAATCCAATTCTGGAAGTTTCGTTGGGTTCGTATCATCGTTCCTGACTTGTAGACACCGAGTTTGAGGAATTTAGAGACCTTTGACATTGGCACGCTTTTCGGTGCAAAGTGGCCCACATGTGGACCCCGCTTTGGCCCGGAAATGTTATTTTTGCCCTTGTGTCCAATTTGGACGTAAGGACAGGCGTTTCTAGCTATTTGATATCTTCTGAGACTATTGGTGATGTTTATTACAGCTTTTGGAGTAGTACCTACAGGATCCACTGATACAGGGACGACTGTTGGTATTCGGACCCAAACAAGTGTACCTTGCCAAACTCTGTAGTATTGTTACATTTTTTTTTTGCTTCATTTATATTGATGTGCATGCTTAACCTAGGACCATGTAACATACTTAGCGTCCGATTATTAGTCGGGTGCCAACACTGTACGCGGGGTTGTGTATTGTCATCTAGAGATGGATATTCGTGACACTTTATCTTCTCGTACTTGTCTTACCAAGTACACTTTGACCCAGGATACTTGACACTGTTCATGAGATAGGATTTTCCCGAGATATTCGTAGTGATTCTGTATAGGATACAGGACTTAACAGAGATACTATATTCTTAGATACATTATGACTTGTTGCATTAGTTATAATCCCGCTTGACATGGACATGAGACGTTATGGTCATGATATGCGTGGTTACATTGGGTGGGGAGAGACACACAAGCTACAGGCTGATCATATATATATAACCCCTATTATTGTGAGGCACAAGACTCTAAGCCCGAGCTTGGCCCATTACTCATTATTACAACTGCTACCGGCTCTCCGACACAGAGCTTGTAGTAGCTTCAACCTGAGTTCTAGTGCTGCTCTCATCTTGCATATCACTTAGCTGGTTATTTAGTATTCCCTTATTGTTCTATCTATTGCTGGAGAGACCCACAGGCTACAGGTTGACTATATTATGTCGGCTACTCAGTCTCCCGCTGAGCTAGACCACCTCATGATATCACTGCTACCGGCTCCCCTACATAAAGCATGTAGTTGTTTCAACCTGAGTACTATTGATGTTCTCTCTTGTATTTCACACAGATGTTTACATACTTACCCTATTTATCTCATTATTTGCTGCACTACTTATATATTGGCTTGTATATTTTTTGTACCTTGCTATGTCCCCTGAGGACCTGGATATGGATTATGTCCCCAGGATTTGAGGACGAGACCTATCCCGAGGTATACGGGACCGCAGTAGGAGCTGATCCAGGAGCTGTACCGCTATCCGAGGATGAGGTGTTAGCTGAAGACTTTTCCTGAGCATCCATGTTTCATGCTCAGCATTTATTTATTTCAGTCATTTATTTTCTGGTCTGTTGAACCATTGTATTAGATATTTATCGGGTTGTTCCCCGAAGCACTTTGTTGAGACTAGCTGGTGATTTACATTCCTTATTTATTCTGTGGATCATATTTTTTATATCTTGTGTGGAAGAGATTAGTTGTGCCATGTTATCGTAGACTTGATTTTACAGCTTAAGTATGCCCTGATGGATCCATTAAATTGGGTTTGTCCATCGGTGCGTACTGCTAGCCATTGCCACGTATCTGGTCCCTCGGTATTTTGGGATTGGGGTGTGACAATCCCCGAATAGAAAGATGGGCTTAAAATAGGAAACATTCTTGTTATCCACAATCGGCTCGGAGTTCAGTTGGCTGAGCAAGTAAAATGAAGACTAATCCGCTATCAACTTCAGCCTTGCCTCAGATTGACCCTTGTTTATCTGGGCCTGGACATGTTCTATGATATGGTTAAATCTTATGCCCAATGCAGCCTGATAACGCCTAATAAGCACCTTATGTCACTCCCATATTTCTAGAATAGGGCTATTTTAGTCTTTTCATATTTATTTAATTTATATGTATGCTATACTTAATATTGTATATTTTAATTAATTTTTAGCATGTAACATTAGTTAGTGGACTGGTGTTAGAGGACCTAACTAGACTAGACTTGAGTTAGACCAATATTAAGTTAGTGACTTAATTAATTAATCACTAGGATTAGAGGCTTCCCTTAATTATTTTTTCATGACAAACCAATAGGGGCATAGGGGTCTTTGTACATTGCTTGAGGGAGGAGAATAGGGGGTCGGTCCTAGTTTAGAAAGGGGGACACTCTCATTTCTCTCATTATTCATCCACCTTTTTCCAAATTAGGGTTCTTCCTCCATAGTTCTTTCCTCCATCAAATCTCTCAAAAATTTCTCTCAAATTCACTCATCATCACTATCTAAGGATACTAGAAGCAAGTGGTTGCAAGGAGCTTAGAGAAGGAGTTTTGACTTGGTTCTTATGTCAACATCGTGTCCTATTGGCTTGTTCATTGGAAAACCATCTCCTAATAGGTAAATTCTGAAATCCCCTTATAAATTAGTTCCATTTAGTAATTTAGAGCATTTAGAATGTACCCATGCATTAGGGCTACCTATAGGAAGGAGTTTGAACTCCAATTGACCCAAGTTGAGACTTATACATTGAGCTTTGTGTCCATTTTGAGAGAAATATGAGAATGGCACACCAAGTATTTTTTATTAGGTTTGGTAGGCATAATTAGTGTTATATTGGTGACGTGGGGGTAGATACGTGTCCACAATTGGATTTGGGTAGGTCGTATCGTGATACGATGTGATACGGGGGTCCAATTTGGGGATTTTGTGTATTTGAGTTCTAGTTCCTTTGTAGCAAGTTCTAATAGTTATTTATAACTATATTGATATGTATATTTAGTTATAATTGAGTGTTGTAAGTTTTGACACTCTAGTTGGGGTGTATCACAAGTTGCTCTTTAAGTGTTTAAAATAATCACACTTGTATTTGGTATATGGTAAGTGTTAGTTTATATAAAAATATAGTTGTGTTAGTATATATAATCCTAAGTATTAATATATACCATATACTATGGGTTATTAAATGTGCATACATTGTGTTTGTGTTTAAGTCGACAAGGGGTTGAGCTTTCAAGTAGAGATTAGGAGAGCAGCAATAGCAGGTAGGCAGTGTGTCTGGCTTCTTACAGAAATGACAAGCCTGCTGGGTCTGCCTCGGAGGCTGCTGTTGATCCTGCTGAACATGAACCGGTGCTTGGTTCTACTGGTGGTGATGCTAAAATATCCTCGGCTATTACTGAATATGGGGATGCTTGGTCGGTCTCGCGTTGCCACTCGTATCCCTAGAAACATCGCGACTCCTCTTGGGCCTAAGATCCAGATCCTCCTCTGCAATCTGGGCATCTATCAAGATATCCTCAAAGGTAGCGGTGCGACGACCAAAAGTGCGTGACCTAATCTCCCTCGTCAGCCCATTTCTAAACTTTCGGGCTCGATCTTCTGGGTCCCGAATCATAGATGATGCAAAATGGCATAATCGACAGAGTTATGTGGCGTACTCGGCGACCGACATGTTCCCTGAGACCAAGTCATGAAACTGACTCTCCAAAGCTCACAGGGCCACGTCGGAAAAGAACTTCTCCTAAGCTCCTTGAAAGTCTTCCAAGTAAGTCCTTGAGCAGTAAGTCTCGGCTCCGTACGATACCACGTGAGTACGATATCGAACATCTGACTGTCGGCCGTCTCGATATGCAAGCTCTCTGGAATCTGGACCAATCGCAGGTTTCTCTCCATATCCTCTAACCAGTCATTAGCATAAAGTATCCCCTCGATACCCTTGAACTCTCGAGGTGCCATCCTCTTGAAGTCAACTATAGTGCCTGGCCTCTGCTGTTGCTGCTGAACATGATACTGTTGGGCAACTCTCTCAACTGTCTGTAGGGCCACCTTGTGAGCATTCTCCATGCTCTCTCTCATCAGCTCAGTCTGTGCTTGGTGCGCCTTTGCCTGTACCCTATGAGCCTCAGCTTGAATATGCTGGGCCTCCACCGTCACCCTCTGGGCATCTACCATACCCTGGATCAAAGTAAAAACCTGTGCCCCATCAGCAGGCACACCTCTAGGAAAAGGAATATGCGGCGGGAGAGGAAGGTCCTCCGTAAAAGCTAGGGCAGCCCTCTAGAAAGGTGGGGAAGGAGGACCCCCAAAAGCTGCTGAAACTCCTATGCGAATAGAAGATGAAGGAACAGTCCCTGCCACTCCCTATGTAGGAGGTCGAGAAGTCGCTGACCTCTCTGACACGGCAGCTGCTCCTGATCACTGCGATCTGGTCTTCGGTGGTACCCTGAAGACGGATCGAAATAAGAAGAAGTCATTAAGGCACAAGAATACGATATCATCAAGGAAGGACAAAAATATTCAAAGAAGAAATATTCAGAAGGAATTGTAATATCAATAGATTGGAAGTGTTCCTAGTTGTGATTGAGTATTCGCTCTTATCCTAGTATGTTATATCATAGATCCTATCACAGGCTCGTAGTAGTACAACTAAGTCGTTACACTACCACGACATCACTCTAATTGTGAAGCTCGACCTGCGTGGGCCACCACTAAAATGTGTCATGACCCGCACCCGATATAGGGGCACAAGTACGCGAGTACGTCCAGCCTACGCCGCAGCATCAGCGGTAGAACATTGTCTAGGTCACGATACTATCTAATCATTCTCACACGAATATCCAACTCCATAAGGAGGCACAGATATAACAATATAATATGAAGTACTCAACCACAGAACTAAAGCACGATAAGATATCAAAAAAATAAACAAACACAACCACAAAGTCTAAACAATAGTATAATCTAAACTTCAATAATAGCATCCAAGTCTCAATATATGCTGGAGACAAATCCGGTACCAAAATCTGCTAAAAGAAACTAACTAAAATAACTAATGATTTCAGCTAGACTCCCAATAATCACACCTGATCTACAAGGTCCAAGGTTGCAACTACTCTCCCTATGGTCCGTAATATATCGGACGCCGGTCCTCTAAGTCGCCATTTAAAAAATATATCCAGTCAGGATTGGAGCAAAGTACACTCAATAGTAGTTCCAATTAATTGATAAGAACTATAAAACAATAAATAGAGGATGCTATATACTGAGAGAAAATAATAAACAGATGCAATGGCAAATAGTAAAGAGAACAGGCAATGTAGGCAATATGGTATAGTCAGTACATATATGAAATAAAAGAGAAAGGAACTACAATATCAGATTCAAGGCAATATAATCTATGAAGCTGAATATGAAGAACTGTAACTGTTCTAAGTGTTTGAAATATTAGTTTCGATATGTGATCGGCTTGGGAACTTGTACGATAGTTATATGGCCTAGCTAATCATACGTGAGGGGTAAGATTAACACTAACAATGTTTTATAATTTACAATAGGAATATGATCACATCTCTTACTAGCAATTTTTCCTGTCCCAACTAGTACAGTGGATCCAAACATGACACGTTATGATACACGATCATTGTCCAATAATAATACCATGTACAATGTCTAATATCAATGTCATATACGATGTCAATACGATAACTATTGTAACATCTCATGACTGAAGATCCAAGCTATATACTAGTCTGTGTACCAAAGTGTCAAGAATCAGATGTAACATTTCTAAGTACTTGAAATATAGAAATTATCAAATAATGGAAACTATCAGAGAATGTACTCGCCTGCCATCCAAAGCAATGAATGTCAAACTTTGTCCAAACTGGTGTCACACAGATCTATATATGAGTTATCATGTTAAAAGATATTTCTGAAACATAAATAAGTCTAAATTAGGTTAAAATCATATTTCTAGGTCAAGTCCAGTCAAACTAGGTCCATAACTACCTAAATGGTTGACTTTAGGGTCAAAATAGTCAACACTAGTCAAACTAAGTTATACCTAGGTTTCTAGGTCAATACCAGTCAATCTAACTAATATCACTAAGTAGCCATACATATAATATCTACTTACACTAGTTATATCTATTATCTATTATACTTTAGTATAGAGATGAGTTTCTACTTATTGCCTTAACATTGAGTTATTTACCTTTCTAGCATACTAGTATCTTAGCTCATGACCTATACTTAAATATATGTATAAAATACTTGGTATAATAACATATTACCCATTATCTCAACTCTTGTATACACCTACCTTAATATTTTACCAATATCACATTACCCATTGATAACCACTTGCATCTACACTATACACCTATTTACATATACCCCAGGATATCCTACTACTTAACCACCCATACATCAACTTACTAGGCAATATACATTGCTATACCCTAACTAGATACTAATATCTCAATTTACTTATGAAACTAACATGCCTTAATACCTAATGACTAATACTAGTAACAATCTCCTACCCCCCCTACTTACCTTCACTCTTGGTGCTACCCCAATTCAACCTCGTGCTACTGGCACTTCTATAGGCTCCTACTGCTGCTTGGTTTTATTTTAGGCCTGAAATAGACCTGCATCTGTTTCTTTCCTACTTTTACTTGCTGCCAATATTGTGTTCATATGCAGTGCTGCTACTGCCTGCCTCCTAAAGCGGTGCATTGCAGTCACTTGAAACTTGACCTTCCTCACTCTGTGTAGTGTAAGACACACATACACATATCCAAAATTACTACTACTCCCTAATACTACTTCCTATCTGCAACATTCGTAACCCTCAACTCTGGACATAAGTATCAATGATACTCTAAGATACAATCTCTCTCATATTACCAAATTAAGTCTAATACTCAACTTGCATTGCAGTCACTTGCTTCTGTTGCAGCATAATACTGCTACTGCCATTTCTGTGTAGAGATACCCTACTCCTCCATCTAACTGATACTGTTGTTGCATTCCCTTAACACCTAATTCAATACCCGAGCATCCCTCTATTGTTCTTAAACAGTAATACACCACAGTATATCAGAGCACACAGTGCATGGTAAACTGGAAGCAGTTCTCTTTCTTACCTTACTGCAAGTTGTTGTTGTTGCTGCTAGTGACCATTCAGACCTGAGCCAAGTCTCCCTGATACTACCACTGTGCACGAACCTACTATGCTCGTGCTGCACACCTACCTGCTATGCCAGTGCTGATGGCTCCCCCCTTCAGTGACTGCTACTGCAGTATGCTTCCCCCTTCTGTCTGATACTGCTCGATACTCCCTGTTGTAGCTCTACTGCACAACATTCTAAGTTAACCTCTTTCCTTCGAGTGTATAGCACTGAGGACCACTCGAACTTCCTTGCCAGACTGAACATTTCTTAACAATAACACACTTGCATCAACCTGCAATAGGAGATGGCAACACTTGTCCTATGCATGATGCATCAATATATACAACTTCCAATATCTACCCCTCATTCATACATATTTTCCATAACTCACTTACACTAATCAAGACCCACACATGTTACCTCTCACCCATCACTCTCTAACTCACCCCTGCTTACTTCAATAATTCACGCAATAGCACCTATATTTATATTCAGTGATACCCTCACTCACTACTAGGATACACACTCTAATACTTGATACCAACTACCACGGATACACTAACACAGACCTCACACCTAGCTGCTTCTAACTGATCAGACTGCAACACACCTACTCCCATACATGTAGCACAGACACAGACATATATTCACTGGTATGTGCACACTGCAGATACTGAGCTTGCTCATATAGTTGTTGTGCCCACCTATAAACCTTCCCAAACTGCATAACACAGCATAGCAGTAGTGTAGTCCACCCTCCTACTTGTGCTGTACTGCCCCCATTTCTATGCATAAATAACTCAAGTATATACACTGATACTTGATTGCTCTTAGGCTTTATACCTTGAATTGCTATGAGCCCGAGCCTATTGTACTGCAACCTATCCAAAAGCCCCTACTGTTGCTAACATCTATACTTAATACCCCACATGCACATTGCTCCCCTCACTAACATCAACTAACTCTATACACACTCCACTGACACATTTGCACAAGTTCCTCAATTCTTGATACCTCCTTAGTGCAAAGTCCTATGTGCAAATCTGTGCACACCAAACTTGTGCAACCCAGTACACAACCTAATCTATCCCAACATACAACACATAGGATACCACACTAATCTCAAATCTATAATGTAGGGACTGCTCTTACAGTTGTTGTATATCCAATGCCTGCTGTTGCAGGGAGTCTAAGATATTGTCACTGTTCCAGAATACAGCAAGGCATGCAGCAAGCCAACTTTTCTACTGTGCAAGCTCTGCACCCCTTCCTCACTGCTTCTTTCGTCCATTGCAGCAATTGTTGGATTGCACTACAATGTACCCCCACTAATCATACTCTTATTCTTGTAGAAAACACCTATTAAAACTTGTTGGAACCTGGAACACTCCAACACTCAAGAACACACCAATACATACACACACACACACACACACAACTGTGCACTGCTTCTAACACACCCAGGCTTGACACTAGACACAACTCACTCAACAACACATTGTACACCACTGACACACATCCCCTCATCAACCTCCTCTATGGCACACTCCTATTACAACAAGCACAATGATATACTCATAATCTCAGGAGTACCCATGCACAGACACACACTTATATAGGTCATCTCCTATCCTCTGATCACAATCACTGCTAAACACAAGCTAGCACACAAAACACTCACACTCGGTTTCCTTACTGTCACAGTACATAATCAAAATATGAAACTCCTTTATATGCTAACATGTAACACACTGACTTAACTATACTTATATTTATACTTATAAATATATAACACTCAATTTCTAATTCTCTATATACATATATATACCACACACAACTCATTAACATTCCACCAACACTTGGTGTGCAAATTCGGAGTTTTTCTCAAATTAGCACAAAACTCAATGTAACTTTCACAATAGGTCTTCAAAGAACCTAGTTCTTCTTCCTATGGGTAGTCCTTAGTCATGGGTAGGTTTCTAGTGGTTTATTTCACCATTAAAAACTGAAATAACAAGAGGGACAAGAGTTTTACCTATTGGGAGATGGATTATTAATATCTTCTACCAAATAGACACAAATTAAAGTTGGACACAATCCTCAAGCCAATGCTTTCCTCCTCAAGTTCTCCTCTAGCAATACCAAGCTCCTTAGCCTCCTTGGAATGAAAATGAGAGGGATGAAATTTGAAAATAGAGAAATTAGGGTTTGCTCTCTAATTTGGGGATGAACTAAATAAAAATAAATGGAGGCTACTCATGAGTGAAGAGATTTATATAAACTTCTTCAAGGGTTAGGGTTAGGTTGAGGAATGTTTGAATTGACTCATGTGCCCCGTTTATTCCTTCATGAATAGGATCTACTAAACCATTGGAGGAATATTCTATTCTTGAGTCTAAATAGGTTTAATGGAATTAATCTAGTCACGACTAACTATTTAATTGAGTCAATGGGTTAAGTCAAGTCTAGTGTGGTCCACTAATGTCAAGTCTAAATAAAATAGACTAATCAACTAATAATAATAATAATAATAGTAATAATATATATAACATGCACATTATAAATAAATAAAATATACATAATATTTATACTAATGCAAAATGACAAAAATATCCATATTCTAGAAATGTGGTAGTGACACTTGGATGGTACTGAAGTTCCACATCATAATCTTTCAACAACTCTAACCACCTTCTCTTCCTCATGTTCAGGTCCTTCTGTGTGAACACATACTTCAAACTCTTATTGTCACTCCCCAGTCCCAAAATACGTAGGACCAGGAATACGCAACACGCCAGCTACGCATTCGACCAGACTCTGGTCTGACTCGAATACATATAAGCTGTAAACTACTAATGACTATTTAAATAATCCAATGAATATAAACATCTATGTCTCAATCCACAATGAATAGAAGTATACAAGAATGAGCTACATATGCTAAAGTCGGCCGCCAAATAAACACACAAACTCGAATAGACTCGAGAAGAGATGAGTCTATAAAAACTAGGCTACAACAGCAGATGAATAATCAATATGAATAAAGTAACCATAATGCCGGTAGAATGATACGAGTACCTGGTACCAATGTCCGCAAGACAAGTAACTCCATCAGCAACTCCAAATGCTCCGTAATCGTCTATGCTGCAAAATTGGCAGGAGACCAGGTCCTCAGAGGGACGTAACAAGGTACAAAAATACAACAAGCCATAGTATAACAGAAAGAAATAAGTACAACGACAGTGTAGTCTAGCATAACCTCCTAAGTGAGACATAGTTTGAAGATAATGTTCGATGCGTGTGCTGTCCAAAATAAAACTGTAGCTCCGAACACAGAGACACACGGGACGTACCGTAGCTCCGAGCACAGAGTCACACGGGTGATACTACTACTCCGGATACAGGAACACTACATCAACAGGACATATACATATATAAAGCGCGTGCAGAGGAGCCCAAACGTCTAGTAAATGTCTTTTCAATCCCAAGCGGTCAACGATGGTGCGCTGAACCTGAACCTCTATCTAGCAGTCTCTTCGTACAGAAGTAACTATCAACAAACGCGACCCTAAGGTCGTCCCAGTCTCCAGTCATGATATCAATATCATGATACAAGAAATCTGGCACGATAACAGTGTATGCATGTGTCCTAGGGTTATGATATACACAGGTACGTACATCGAGGTGTTACGAACATCTAGCATTCGTTACGAGACATTACGACGAACGTCTGCACCAGGTTGTGATCCGGACGTGAAGTAACAATCTTAAACAACACGCGCACAATGTATATAATGAAACAATAAATCTCTGGTAACTGAAATACAGGGTGGCAAGGTACACTTGCCTGGGTCCGGCTGTTGAAGATGGGGATCTGGTACGACGTCCAAGTCCGCGGTCCCGTAGTACCTAGAGACGAGATACAAACTCAATCAATGAACTATTACAAGACTGAAATAAGATGTGACTCACGTCTAATATATGTTCAAACCTCTGTTACAACTCACATAGACACTAAGCTAGAGGGTTGACCAAGGAATGTTATATCTAATCCAATTAATCACCTATACAATATCAACAAATAAATCCTCAATCTTACTATATTCATCACGATGTTCAGTAGTTCAACCCATTATCAAATTCTCAGTTTCACCCCGGGTCTTCACAGACGTTAACATGCATATTCAAATATCATCCTCGAACAAATTAATTATTAATTATTTAAACCCTCAATTATAAAAATTGGCAATAAATTTATTTGAACATTCTTTCACATACACATATCTTCTCCTCTATTATTCCATGATTAGTTATCATCTCTTAATAAAAGTCCCATATTTTGATATCACAACACATACTCAGTCAACCTGTCAACAATGCATATAACAATAAACCATAAAACTCAAAGTAGCATTCACCTAAGGCTCGATAATAACCAATGTTTTGATATCACACACCATTTCACAACCAATTAAACTGCTCAACATCAATAACAATATGCATAAATTAAATAAAATACCCTAACATCTTAATGTATCCAAATAGCCTAAATATCCACTTAGTGTTTAACCACCACTTGTATATATTTTACGACATCCAACCATAAATATCCATGCTTTCCAAAACCATAAAACTCATGTCAACTTCTTAAACCCTAACTCAATGCATAAACATAAACCCTAATTATTTACCTTGCATTTTACCACTAATGTATATAATTCATAACATTTACATATAACCAAACCCTAAACTCACATTATTAAACCACTACCAGGAGAAAGGAAGAGGTTACCTTGGCGTCATGGTGGTGGGACTGTCGGTCGCTGTGGTCGACGGCGGGTGGCGAGTCTCGCCTGAGGGGAAGGTTGAGATGGTATGGGTGTTGATGGTGATGAGGACGATGATGCTGGTGGTGGAGAGTGGTGAAGGCGGTCACAGTGGGATGGAGAAGTCGCCATGGCAGTTGGCCGGGGGGGTTGCTGCGTGGAGAAGATGATGAGGAGAGGAGGTTCATGATGGTGATGGTGATGGTGATGATGATGAAGGCGATGGAGGGTGGAGCTAGCGGTAGCTCAGGAGGAAGAGATGGTCGGAGTGGGTGAGCGGGGTACCGGAGATGCTGGTGGAAGAGCTCGGCTAGAGGTTGGCCGGTCGATCAAGGAAGTGACGGCCGGTCGAGGTGGCTCAAGGGGAAGCTGCTGGAGGAAGGTTGTCGTGGCTCGTGGCAGAGGGCTCGCCGTGGGGTGGTACAAGGGGTGGTTACTTGCTCGTCGGAGAAGAAGGTCGGTGATGGCCGCTAGAGGTGGTAGCAATGGTGATTGGATTGGATGGAGGAAATAAAACTGATGCTGGCAGCGGGGGTTCGACTTCGGGTGGCTGGCTTATGGTGCAGCGGGTGGAGGAGACTCGGGTGTGGCTGGAGAGGTGGTGGATCTCGTGGATGGAGTTGGAGGCCCGGCGGTAATAGAATTAGAGGTGGCAGAGGTATAGGTGCAGTTGTGCTGTCTAATACGAAGGGTGGTCGGAGTAGCTCAGCCTGGGTTGGGTTGTAAAGGAGTTAAAGAAGAGGTGAGGAGGAGGAAGAAGAAGAAGAAGAAGAAGAAGAAGAAGAAGGAAGAAGAAGAAGAAAAAGAAGAAGAAGAAGAAAGGAATGGGAGGGGTTCGGTTTTTGATGTAGGAAAAGGGAGGAGAGAGAGAGGGTTGTGTTCTCTAGGTTTGGGGATTAGGGCCGGCATGGGGAGATATGAAGTAATGGAGACATTTTATAGGGAGTTGTGTGGGGGTTGTGTGGTGTGGATGAGCCCAATTCAAATGGATGGTGAGGATTTGTCATGAAGAATTTTCATTCATGGGAGGGGGTATTGACTAGTCAAAGAATGAGGGTGAGGCTTCTTCATTGGTCTTGACCAATGAGGTTATGACACATATAACAACATTTGCAATTAACCCCTTAAATTTGGGTATTTGCACAAATACATAAAATGATGCAAAATTTATAGGAGAAATGGTGTTTGGTATTTTGTAGGATGAAGGGGTGTTGTGTGTTTTGCATGGGCTTAATTAAAGGGGCATTGGAATTAAATTGGGATTAAAATAGGATTAGTCAAAGTTGGTATCCCTAATTTAATTAGAATAAAAATGTCATGTGCTCTTAAATTCAATGGGGGCACATGGGATCTCAATTGGGAGTGACACAAAGATCATGAATGGTGTAGGCTTGGTGTCAGTCTTGGACCCTTTAATTGGTCTGGCTCAACGAGTTGAGTTGGTGTCTCAAAATTGATGGCAACGACACATGTGCGCGACACAGGATTAAATATAGATTTCAGTTACAGAAAGTTGTGCAATTAAATTAGAGCACAAGGAATTATATTTTTGAGTGACGGAAAAGTCCAGCGCCTAAATTGGCGTGTCAAGTCTAGAATGCAATAACTTGCTGAAAATTATGGGCTAATATTGGGCTCTAAATATTTCAACAACGGTAGGGTGCACCAAGGGTTTAATTAAATAATCAGACATTTGTAACCTTACTTCTAAACCTCAATCATCTGCTGCTAAACCAAAATTTTCTAACCCATACCAGACTATCTATAGAAATAAATGAGGGGGTTTACATTCTTTCCAACTTAGCAAAATTTTGTCCCCAAAATTAGAAGTAAAGCACGATAATAGCTACGAGAATTTAAAGGCAAACTGGTAATCAAATACGGTACGTAAATTCGTACCTTGGTCCTCAAATAAATATGGAAAATGCTATCGCATGGAATCCTCGCGCCCAGGTAGACTCGCCTGGCGAATGATGCTTCCATGCAACTCTGACCAGTCGAATAGTCTGACCTCTCAAAGTCTTCTCATTGTGATCGAGTATCACCATTGGCTGCTCTACGTAAGATAAACTGGGCCCGACTGTAATCTCCGAATGACCAAGCATGTGGCTAGGGTCTGCCATGTATCTTCTCAACTGCGATACGTGAAATATGTTATGCACTCCTTCTAATGATGGAGGCAATTCAAGATGATAAGCCACTTTGCCAACTCGTTCCAAGATGTCAAAAAGTCCGATATACCTCGGACTCAGCTTGCCTCTGCCTCCGAATCTGATGGTACCACGAGTAGGCGATATCTTCAAAAATACATGGTCACCTTCCTTGAACTCCAAAGGTCTGCGGTACGCATCTGCCCAATATTTCTGTCTGTCCTGTGCTGCATGCAGGTGGCTCTGAATCTGCTTGACTTTCTCCACTGTCTGTGTCACCAACTCTGGACCAAGTATCTGACGCTCTTCCACGTCACTCCAATATACCGGTGACCTACACTTCCTGCCATACAGTGCCTCATAAGGTGCCATCTGTATGCTAGCCTGGTAGCTGTTATTGTAGGAGAATTCCACCAAGTGTAGATGGTCCTCCCAAGATCCTCCAAAGTCGATCATGCACGCTCTCAACATATCCTATAATGTCTGTATCGTACGCTTTAATTGGCCATCAGTCTGTGGATGATATGTAGTGCTGAACTTGAGATGAGTTCCTAGACTCTCCTTCATATTATGCCAAAAATATGACGTGAATCTGGAATCACGATCTGATACAATGCTGATAGGCACTCCATGTAGTCGTACTATCTGTCCCATATACATGTCAGCTAATATCTTCATGGATTGCCCAACTCTGAAGGGCAAGAAATATACAGACTTGGTGAGTCTGTCTACGATAACCCAAACTGCATCCTTTCCGCTAGGGCTCCGCGGGAATCCTGTGACGAAGTCCATGGTAATGTGTTCCCACTTCCACTCAGGAATGGGAAGCGACTGCAATAGTCCTGCAGTCCTCTGATGTTCAGCCTTGACTTGCTGACAGACCAAGCATCTCGCCACGAATCTTGTAATCTCTCTCTTCATCCCATGCCACCAGTAATATTGTCTCAAATCTTGGTACATCTTCGTACCCCCGGGATGAATAGAATAAATTGAGCTATGAGCCTCGGTTATCAACTCCTGGCGTAGCTCGCCACTCGAAACGTATAGGCGATCTCCATACCTCAATGTTCCGTCTTCATGAATCCTAAGTCCCGTCTGCATGCCGACCTCTGTCCTCTCTCGTAGCCGTCAAAATCTCGCATCTGTAGGCAGGGCTGCCTTGATCCTCTCAATCAACGTAGACTGAATCTCGAGATTGGCCATCTGTCCATCCATGCCTGGCAATACAATCTCTATCCCAAGCTTCTGAAGATCCTCTAGCAATTGCCGCTGAGTCATCAAAAAGTAGGCTATGGGCTTCCTGCTTAAGGCATCTGCTACTACATTCACCTTGTCCGGGTGGTACTGCAACTCAATATCATAATCTATCATCAACTCTAGCCAGTGCCTCTCTCTTATATTGAGCTCCTTCTGCGTGTAGACATACTTCAGACTTTTATGATCTGTGTAAATCTCAATACGCTCTCCATAAAGGTAGTATCGCCATAGCTTTAGTGCAAATATCACTGCAGCTAGCTCTAGATCGTGTGTCGGATAGTTCTTCTCATGAACTCTCAGCTGTCTCGATGCGTAGGCTATCACTTTGCCGTGTTGCATCAGTACACATCCTAATCCGCTCCCAGATGCATCATTGTACACTACAAATCCTCCTGATCCTGAAGGTAGTGTCAAAATCGATGCTGATGTCAGACGCTTCTTCAGCTCATCGAAAGCCATCTGACACTCTTCGGTCCAGATAAACTCCTCGTCTTTATGCGTCAGTCGCGTCATAGGCACAGCGATCCTCGAGAAATTTTCTACGAACCTCCGATAATATCCGGCAAGTCCGAGGAAACTTCTACCCCTGTAACTGATGTAGTGGTAGGCCACGTCTCTACTGCAGCTATCTTCTCAGGGTCAACTGATAGTCCATCTCCGGTGATTATGTATCCCAGGAAGGGTACTCTATCCAAACAGAACTCATATTTGTTGAGCTTGGCGTACAGCCTCTCCTGCCTCAGCGTCTCTAACACAATCCTGAGATATCTCTCATGCTCCTCCTGGCTCTTGGAATATACCAAGATGTCGTCGATAAATACCACCACGAACTTATCCAAGTACTGGTGGAAAATATTGTTCATCAGACTCATAAATACTGCTGGTGCGTTGGTTAAACCAAACGGCATGACTAGAAACTCATAGTGCCCATACTTCGTCCGAAAAGCCGTCTTCGGGATGTCCTCTCTCCGTACCTTAATCTGATGATAACCGGATCTGAGATCGATCTTCAAGAATATACATGCACCACTAAGCTGATCAAATAGATCATCGATGCACGACAGTGGATACTTATTCTTTATTGTTACAGCATTTAACGCCCTGTAATTGATACACAAGTGTACCGTCCCGTCCTTCTTCGGTACAAATAAAATGGGTGCTCCCCATGGAGATACACTAGCCCGTATGAAACCCTTATCTAAGAGATCATCTACTTGGACTTTCAACTCAACCAACTCCTTCGGTGCTAGTCTGTAAACGGGGGAAGTAACTGGCTCGGCTCTGGGAGTCAACTCTATAGCAAACACTATCTCTCTGTCTGGTGGCAGGCCTGGAAGAATATCTAGAAATACATCCTCAAACTCTGATATAATAAGGGGTACACTGGTTCACCTGCTGTAATGTGTATCGCTAAGGTAGGTTGGACACCATGCTCTCAGGCTCCCCGAAGAAACCCTAACTCAGGGTAATCTTGTGGTCTAAATATAGTGCAACCACATCAACAATCTAGCATCGCGTGGTATTGGCTCAACCAATCTATTCCTAGGTCAATGTCATGGTCTAGACTTAACCTCATAATAAATTCTCCCGTTGTATCTTCAACACCAATCCTCCAAAAGAAAAATTCTTCCTTGCCTAATGTATAAATTTCTCTCCTCCTCAAAATTTTCCCTAAAATTATATTCCTCAAATTTCTTCTTTCCGTTATTTATTGCTCTGAGTCACATAGTGCAATTATAATAATCGTATCTCCCAAGCAACTACTAGAATTTCTGTTATCGGATCATCATCTTCCAGGTGAGAGCCTAAAATTTTATCTCCTCTAGCTCATAACATCGTTCCTGGTATTGCTATTATATACAACAACTAATTTCTAGCATCGGGCTATGCACTTCTATAAATTATTCTAGAGGGTTATGATCATCAATCTTTCCAACTCTCAGTACTTCCCAAATCACTGCTATCTCAAGTACGGGTAGGGTACTACTGGGTCCAATTCTCTTGCTAACCTTCCACACTAGTTCTAGAATCCAAAAAGAACCTATCAACCTACCCTACTGAGGGTAACAATCTTCTCAGAGATTATTGCATAAATCATGTCTTCTGTCGTCTGAACTACGATTTTGTTCTGGAGGGAATCATCAAGCACAAGCATTCGTCTTCCCGAATAATAGGGGATGAGAAACAATGATAACGATATTGATGAAAATTGAACGAATACAAATTGGAAGTCCAAGGGCGATAATCATATACAAAGTGAGTTTTTAAAATCGATTATGGATTAAGATCCTATACAACAATAAATCATAATATCTATTCCTAATTTGCAGGCTCGTTTGGCACAGTCAGGTGACAAAGACGATTTAAATCGGACCTGCATGGGCCACCACAAAAATATGTCATGCCCCAGTCCCAAAATACGTAGGACCAGGAATATGCAACACACCAGCTACGCATTCGACCAGACTCTGGTCCGACTCGAATACGTATAAGCTGTAAACTACTGATGACTATCTAAATAATCCAATAAATATAAACATCTATGTCTCAATCCACAATGAATAGAAGTACACAAGAATGAGCTACATGTGCTAAAGTCGGCCGCCCAATAAACACACAAACTCGAATAGACTCGAGAAGAGATGAGTCTATAAAAACTAGGCTACAACAGCAGATGAATAATCAATATGAATAAAGTAACCATAATACCGGTAGAATGATATGAGTACCTGATACCAATGCCCGCAAGACAAGCAACTTCATCAGCAACTCTAAATGCTCCGTAATCGTCTATGTTGCAAAACTGGCAGGGGGCCAGGCCCTCAGAGGGACATAACAAGGTACAAAAATACAGCAAGCCATAGTATAACAGAAAGAAATAAGTGCAATGACAGTGTAGTCTAGCATAACCTCCTAAGTGAGACACAGTTTGAAGACAATATTCGACGCGTGGGCTGTCCAAAATAAAATTGTACCTCCGAACACAGAGAAACACGGGGCGTACCGTAGCTCCAAGCACAGAGTCACACGGGTGATACTACTACTCCGGATACAGGAACACTACATCAACAGGACATATACATATATAAAAGCGCATACAGAGGAGCCCAAACTTCTAGTAACTGTCTTTTCTATCCCAAGTGGTCAACGATGGTGCGCTGAACCTGAACCTCTATCTAGCAGTCTCTTCACACAGAAGTAACTATCAATAAACGCGACCCTAAGGTCATCCCAGTCTCCGGTCATGATGTTAGTATCAGGATACAGGAAATCTAGCATGATAACAGTGTATGCATGTGTCCTAGGATTACGATATACACAGGTACGTACATCGAGGTGTTACGAATATCTAGCATTTGTTACGAGACGTTACGACGAACGTCTGTACCCGGTTGTGATCCGGATGCGAAGTAACGATCTTAAACAACACGCGCACAATGTATATAATAAAATAATAAATATTTGGTAACTGAAATACAGGGTGGCAAGGTACACTTGCTTGGATCCGGCTGCTGAAGATGGGGATCTGGTACGACGTCCAAGTCTACAGGTCCCGTAGTACCTAGAGACGAGATACAAACTCAATCAATGAACTATCATAAGACTGAAATAAGATGTGACTCACGTCTAACATATGTTCAAACCTCTATTACAACTCACACAGACACTAAGCTAGAGGGTTGACCAAGGAATGTTACATCTAATTCAATTAATCACCTATACAATATCATCAAATAAATCCTCAATCTTACTATATTCATCACGATATTCAGTAGTTCAACCCATGATCAAATTCTCAGTTTTACCCCGGGTCTTCACAGACATTATGTCACGTCCCAGTCCCAAAATATAAGAAAACTAGGCCACGTGGCATTGGCCAGCTGACACATTACTAAGGGTTTAATCCATTTCCATGGACCCAAAGGAACGTGCTACGCTATCCTAAAATATAACAAGTCTAGTACAGGTAAATCTATCTCATCCACAGAAATATCAGGAAATAGTGCTGAATATATATAATGCTGAGTCTGAAAATGTCATAATACACATCTTGTGGGAACAAACCCACTATAAAATATAATAATAATACAGAAAACAGGATAGACTGAGTATCGTCTATCTAGCAAAATATCTCCATCGCCAAGAGAGCATCTCCTAGAATCAGGTAGATTCTGATGGTGTCTCCTCTAGTTCTTCCTCGGTGGCATGCCTAGTCTCCTGTCCTGGACCATACACCGTGGGGTAGTAGGCCTCGTCTAAATCTGGAAGGGAACCAGGTCCTCAGTGGGACATAATAAGATACAGGAAACAACATGCCAGGTATGTAAATTCTGAATAAATAAATAAATACAGGGTGCTAACCATCTAAGTAAAATGCAAGTAAAGACCTTGTAGTACGCATGGAAATGTGTAGGATTGACATATGCTGACTTAATTCACCAATCGTGTTGACTGGCTAGTATATGTGTCATATGCCCCCGGACACACGGGTAGCTCTGCAATCGACCATCTCCGAGGAGCATGGTACGAAGGATAAAAGACTCATGGAGGGGGTGTCCCATACGTCTACTAGTTATCTTTCCCGCCCAATGTAACTAAATGCCAAGTCGTACTTTTTTTGAGTTTTCCTGATTGTGCTAAGCCGTGATGCGTGTCATACGTACTGGTAGCTAATCAAATACGCAGCTCGCATCCCAATATGTATTGCAACCATGTTGCGTGTTTCCGTGATAGGGTCTAGGAGGATATTAGGATACCCTCACAGATGTTGGTAGGTCTGAAAAGACTAAGTTAATTATTCTACAAGTCAACGTATCTGTTGACTGTACCTGAGGCAATCTCAGGTACTCACATTTATATGAATTCAGGAAAAACATAGCATATAACAGCATTTGAATTTAGACAGTAACTTGGCAAGGTATACTTGCCTACTTCCTGATTGTATTGGACACCTGATCCCACTGTCAAGACTGAGGGTCCTTGTGACAGGGGGTCACTGACTGTGCTGGAGATATTTTCTGTTTAAGACGTTATAGGGCTTGTAAATACCAATTTAAATAAAAGGGTACATAATATAATAGCATATATATATTTAGGTAAATATATATATATAATATATAGTCATATATATAATATAGGGTACATATATATATATACCTATAGATATAGTATACATAGTATGTATATATATATAGCATATATATAATAGGTATACATATATGTATATATATGTTTACATATATATAAAGAGAAAGGAAATGCAGGAAAAGATACATATATATATATATATATTTATAATAATAATATATATATACATATATAAGTCATATATATATATATATATATACATAAGAAAATGAGAAGGTATATATATATATATATATATATATATATATATATATATATATAAAAGAAGAGATAAATGCAGGAATTAAATATATAGATATATATATATATATATATATATATATATATATATATATATATATATATATATATATATATATATATATATATATATATAGATATATATATACATATATATATAAAAGAAAGGAAAAAGTGCAAGAATTGAAATATATATATATACATACATATTTAGTATATAGTATATTTATATAATATAATTACATATAATAAAATGAAAGGCTTATATATATATATACATAAATAATATATGTATATATATATAGTAAATACTATACATAAATATATATATATATAGATATATAGATATATATAAGAAGAAAAAGGAATTATATATATTTACATATATATTACAATATATATATATATACACTGTATATATATATATATATATATATATATATATATATATATATATATATATATATATATATATATATATATATATATATATATATAGTAATAATAATAATAATAATAATATATATATATATATAATAATACATAGAATACATATATATATAAATAAATATATATATACATATACATATACATATATATATATATATATATATATTACATATATATATATATATATATATATATATATATATATATATATATATATATATATATATATATATATATATATATATATATATATATAAAATAAAAGAAATAAACAGAAAATAAAAGATGCATAAATAAATAATACATATTTCTTATACTGTATAATATACTATATTTAAGTATATATATATTATATATATAATAATATATATATAATTATATAATTACACATATATATATATACATAGATATATATATATATATATATATATATATATATATATATATATATATATATATATATATATATATATATATATAAATAAAAATAAAAATGCAGAAATGTAAATACATATATATATACATATTTATAATATATAATATAATATATATATATATACACTGTATATATTTATATACTGTATTTAATAACATTAGTTATATATATAATATATACATAGATATATATATATATAGATATATATATATATATATATACATATAAATAATAATAAAATAAAAAATAAATAGAAATATAAATACATATGTATATACAGTATTATAATATTAATATATAATTAATACTGAATACATATAATAATATATTTTAATATATATATATATTAATATATATATATATAAATATATACATATATATACATATAATATATACATATCTACCATGTATATAGGAATATTTATGTATTTACTTAATATACAAGTATTTATACCTGACAGGGTGTCAGGGGGGGCCCACGGCTGGTCGCCGGCGGGAGGACGGCAGCGGAGTCGACGGCGGCTGGCCGGAGGGACGGCAGCAGCAACAGTTGCTGACAGCAACAGCAGCAACAGCAGCTTGCAGCGGTGGCAGCGGCGTCAGCGGTGGCAGCGGCGTCAGCGGCGGCGGAGGCGACGGTGCAGGCGGTCAGGGCGGAGGAGGAGGTCGGGGCGAAGAGGTCTGGGGTGGTGGTGGAGGTCGGAGGCTGCCGGAGGGGAAGCTCGAGGTGATCGGGTGCTGGGGAGTTGCAGTGGCCGGAGAGAGTCGGGTGGCGCTGTGGGGAGGCTAGCGGAGGTGGGGGTGGTCGTGGGGCGGTGGGAGTTGGTCGGGACGGTGGAGGAGGTGGTGGCGAGTCGGGTGGTGGTGGTGGCGGTGGCGGTGGTTCACGGGGGCGGAGGGTGGCGCTGGGGGTGGTCGGGTGGTGAAGTCGGTTGTGGGGGTGGTGGTCGGGATGATGCTGTGGGGGCTCAGGGCGGCGGAGGCGGTGGCCGGAGGGGGGTGGCGGTGGTCGGAGGGAAGGGCAGGGATGTGGCGAGGTGGTTGGCGGCGGTACGGTGGGCGGTGGGTGGTCGTGCTGGTGGTGGGGTGTGTTGGAATGGGGGGGCTGCTCGGGTATTTATAGGGTTAGGGTTGAGTGGCATAGGGTGTAATTAGTGGGAAGTCTAGGGGTATTTTGGGGTTTTTGGATTTCTAGGATATTTTGGCAGCCATTTGTGGGTCCCACATGACACGTGGACGGTCCACATTCACCAGCCAATGAGGTGATACCACCTCACACTGAAAATTTGCATAAAAACCCTTAAAATTTCCTAAATTGTAAATAGGTCCCAAAATTGGTATTTTACGTAATTACGTAATTTGTCTGATAAAATACCATGTTCCCAGAAAATACTAAAATGCTCAGAATTGAGAGGGAAAAGCTGTAGGAGGGTCCTGAGGGGGTGGGGGTGAGTCTGGGCAGGGGCAGGGCCTGGTTTCTTGGTGATACGGGTCATCGTATTTATTATTTAATAAATACTGTGCACGGTGTTCTCTAATTATTTAGAGGCAGGTAGGGCCATAATTTTACTACGGTGTCAATATACTAATTGTAGTATATTCAAAGTAGAATATTATCGTATTTTTGTTTAGGTAAAACAGGTGCCTGTTGGTCCTCAATCTCTAGGGGTACAGAGATGGGCAAAGAGCAAGAAATAAAATAGAAAATAAATACGGACTTTTGTAACGATATTTGTGCGTCTCAAACGATGCTCAAAATAAAGCATCTGGGAGTTGCATAAAATTCTGGAAAATAGTCTAACATGTCTAGGGCTGGTATGTAAATTTTGTTTGGGAATTACAGCTAGTGTAATGTCCTAAATAATTGTGTGAGGGACAGGTGCACAAATCAATAGGATATGTAAACAAAATAAATTTAAAAAAAGTTGCAGTAATTCTAATTAGCTAAAAATAATCCTAAATTATTGAAATCTGGTCGAGGGAGTTTACAATCTACCCTCCTTAGAATATTTCGTCCTCGAAATAAAAACAGACATATAATGAGAATGAAAGATTATTTTGAAATATTAGGACATACCCTGGTTTGGAAATAGATGGGGGAAAGCTGTCGAATATCCTCCTCTCGTTCCCAGGTTGATTCACCTGGTGCATGATGTCTCCATACAACACGAACTAGAGGGATAGTCTGGCCTCGCAACACCTTCTCGCTACGATCTAGGATCTCTACGGGCTCCTCCTGGTACGATAGGCTTGGGCCGACGGTGATCTCTGAATGGTCCAGTACATGATTCGGGTCTGGAATGTATCTCTTCGGCTGAGATACGTGGAAGACGTCATGCACTCCTTCCAAGGTCTGAGGTAGAGCTAGCTTGTAGGCAACTTCTCCGATGCGTTCTAATACATCGAAGGGTCCAATGTACCTTGGACTCAGTTTTCCTCTTCCTCCAAATCTGATAGTACCTCGGGTGGGTGAGATTTTTAAGAACACATGCTCTCCCACTTGGAACTCTAGAGGTCGTCGATGTACGTTGGCCCAGTGCTTTTGTCTGTCCTGTGCAGCTCGTAGGTGTCCTTGTATCTTCTTTACCTTCTCCACCGTACGGACAACCAGTTCTGGTCCCAAGATCTGTCTTTCGCCAACATCGCTCCAGCATACTGGGGAACGACATTTTCTGCCATACAAAGCTTCAAAGGGAGCCATTTGAATGCTTGCTTGATAGCTATTGTTGTAGGAAAACTCCACCAGGTGCAAATGATCTTCCCATGATCCGCTGAAATCAAGCATGCAGGCTCTCAACATATCTTCAAGTGTCTGGATGGTGCGTTCTGATTGGCCATCTGTCTGCGGGTGGTACGAGGTGCTGAACTTAAGGCGGGTACCAAGACTTTCTTGTATACTTTGCCAAAAGTAAGATATAAATCTCGTATCTCTGTCAGACACTATGCTGACTGGTACTCCGTGCAGACGCACTATCTCCTTCATGTACATGTCCGCCAAGACTTCGGTAGATTGTCCGACTTTGAAAGGTAAGAAATGAGCAGCCTTTGTGAGTCTGTCTACGATCACCCATACAACATTACGACCACTGGGACTTCTTGGAAAGCCCGTAACAAAGTCCATCGTAATGTGTTCCCATTTCCACTCGGGTATTGGGAGGGGTTGAAGTAGACCTGCTGATCTCTGATGTTCAGCCTTGACTTGCTGACACACCAGGCACTTTGCCACAAAGTACGCTATCTCTCGCTTCATTCCATGCCACCAGTAGTATTGTCGCAGATCCCTGTACATCTTTGTGCCTCCAGGATGTATAGAGTATGTTGAGCTGTGAGCTTCTGACATCAGCTCCTCACGAAGTTCTCCATTTGGAACATAAAGACGTTCTCCACATCTTAGAGTCCCATCTTCGTGTATGCGATATCCTGTCTGGATTCCAGCCTCTGTTCTTTGTCGAAGCCTCTGAAATCTTGCATCTGTTGGTAGTGCAGCCTTGATTCTTTCGACCAATATTGATTGTAGCTGGTAGTTTGATAATTGGCCGTCAATTCTTGGCATAATGACCTTTATTTTCAATTTTTCTAGATCTCTCAATAGACCTGGTTGGGTGATCATAAAGAATGCCGAGGGTCTTCTGCTTAGTGCATCAGCTACTACATTAGCCTTTCCTGGATGGTACTGCAGATCGATCTCGAAATCTGTCATCACTTCGAGCCATCGTCTTTGTCTTAGGTTCAGGTCCTTCTGAGTGTAGACGTATTTCAGGCTCTTGTGATCGGTGAATATCTTCACTCGTTCGCCGTATAGATAATGTCTCCATAGCTTCAGGACGAAGATGACTGCGGCAAGCTCCAAGTCGTGAGTGGGGTAATTCTTCTCATGAGTCCTCAGTTGTCTTGAGGCAAAAGCTACAACCTTCCCATGTTGCATTAAGACACAACCCAATCCTTTTTTGGATGCATCGCTTTAGATTACGAAACCTCCGGATCCAGATGGTATGGTCAAGATGGGGGCAGTAGTCAGATGCTTCTTCAACTCATCGAAAGATGTCTGGCATTCCTCAGACTAGATGAACTCCTGATCCTTGCGGGTAAGTCGGATAATTGGCTCCGCGATTCTTGCAAAGTTTTCTACGAACCTCCGGTAATATCCGGCAAGTCCTAGAAAGCTTCTCACCTCTAAGACGTTGGTCGGGGTTGGCCATGTCTCCACGGATGAGATCTTTGCTGGGTCCACCGAGATGCCTTCTCCTGTGATCACGTGTCCCAGAAAAGCGACACGATCAAGGAAGAACTCGCACTTGCTTAGTTTAGCATAAAGGCTCTCATGTCTCAGCGTCTCTAGCACTAGTCTTAAGTGCTCTTCGTGCTCCTCGTGGCTCTTTGAGTATACCAAGATGTCGTCGATGAAGACTACCACGAACTGGTCCAGATATTGGTGGAAGACTCTGTTCATCAGGTTCATAAATACGGTTGGTGCATTAGTCAGTCCAAAAGGCATCACCAGGAACTCGTAATGACCGTAGCGAGTCCTGAATGCTGTCTTTGGAATGTCTTCTCTCCGTACTTTGACCTGATGATAGCCTGATCTCAAGTCTATCTTTGAGAATACCACAGCTCCCGTCAGTTGATCGAACAGATCATCGATCCGCGGCAAGGGGTACTTGTTTTTTATCGTCAAAGCGTTGAGGGCTCTGTAATCAATACACATGCGATATGTTCCGTCCTTCTTGGGTACAAACAACACTGGTGCTCCCCAGGGTGATGCACTAGGATGAACAAATCTCTTGATTTGCAATTCTTCAAGTTGCAGCTTCAGCTCGTCAAGCTCCTTCTTCGCCAGTCGGTACACATTTGAGGATACCGGTGCAGCTCCGGGTATCAGTTCAATAGTGAACTCTACTTCTCTGTCAGGCGGTAGGCCTGGCAATTCCTCCGGGAATACGTCTTCGAATTCTGCAACGAGTGCTGGGGGTTCTATCTCCATCGCCATGTAAGTTCTAGGAGTCTGGCCTACTCCTTGCTCGATGGTACCTCGTACGTATTCGAACTCCGGGTGTCCTGGTGGTCTAAAGGTGATACTACCTTTTCGGCAGTCTAGGATAGCATTGTTCTGGATTAACCAGTCCATGCCTAAGACGACGTCAAAATTTGGCATTGGGAGTACCAAAAATCGCTCTCTTAGCTCTCTACAACAAACAACTACCGGGCATGTTTCAATAATATTGGTAACTGGAACAATACCTCCTCCGGTAAGAATTTTTCAGCACTTGGGTAGCGGGGAAGTGATTAGTTTGTGCATGGCTACGAAACTACTAGATATGAATGACAGGGTAGCGCCGGAATCAAATAATACAGTTGCAGGTAATAATGCAACTAAAATGGTACCTACGATGGTTTCTCCTTTGGGTTCTTCGGCAACTGCAGCTAAAGCAAAGGCTTGCCCGTGCCTTTGTCCTCCGGATTGCTGTCTGGCTTTGAACTGGCTCTCCTGAGTGGCCAGGGGTGCTCCCTTCTGATATCTTACTGATGTTGAGGGTAGCATCTTTTGGGCAGGTGTTCCTGA